>CM069915.1:53671647-54420490 GCA_036172215.1 Camellia granthamiana | reverse complement strand
GTCTGAAATATCTGTTTACACAGAAGGACTTGAATTTGAGGCAGAGGAGGTGGATGAAGTTTATTGAGGATTACGACTTCGAGTTGCATTACCATCCGGGGAAGGCTAATGTTGTGGCCGATGCCCTTAGCAGGAAATCCATTAGTGATATAACTTGTATAGCCATCCGGAGTGGGAGATGTTGGGTGCACTTGGCGAGTTTAATTTGCTTCTGGGAGAATCCGTTGAGGCTGCGGCCCTGTTTTCTGAAGTTGCGCAGCCTACACTTGTGACTTGAGTGTTAGAGGCACAGAGAGGTGACCTTGAGGTAGAATCCCTCTAGGAGAAGATATCCAGTGGGAAGGTTGAGAAGGGTTTGACGGTGTATCCCGACCTGAGTGTGAGATACCGAGACCGTTTGTTTGTGCCGGAGTCTTGCCGAGAGGAGGTACTCCGAGAGTTTCATCATTCACGCTTTGCGGTGCATCCGGAAGGCACTAAGATGTATCGTGATTTGGGTCGCCAGTTTAGGTGGCGGGGTATGAAGAAAGATGTGCCAGTTTTTGTGTCTAAGTGCCTTACTTGTCAGCAAGTGAGGCCGAACATCAGAGGCCAGCGGGTTTGTTATAACCCTTGTCTATTGTTGAGCGGAAGTGGGAGCTTGTCACGATGGACTTCGTTGTAGGTCTTCCGAGGACTCAACGGGGTAGTGATGCTATTTGGGTTGTTGTAGACCGGTTGACTAAGTCGGCACACTTCATCCCTATGCGCGTGAGAGATTCGGTAGATCATCTTGCCGACTTGTATGTTCCGAACATAGTGAGGTTGCACGGGGTCCCAGTGTCGATCGTCTCAGATAGAGATCCGCGTTTTACTGCTAGGTTGTGGCAGAGTTTGCAGAGTGCCTTCGGCACTAGATTGACCTTTAGCACGGCTTATCATCCTCAGACTGACGGGGCAGTTCGAGTGTACTATTCAGATCCTTGAGGATATGCTTCGAGGTTGTGTCCTTGACTTTAGCGAGTCGTGGGAGAGGCACTTGCCCTTGGTAGAGTTTGCCTATAACAACAATTTCCAGTCGAGTATCGGTATGGCACTGTTTGAGGCCTTGTATGGCCGACCGTGTAGGTCTCCAATTTGTTGGGCCGAGGTGGGTAATGCACCTTTGTTGGGCCCGGAGTTGGTGCGAGAAACGACGGAGAAAGTTGAGCTTATCCGTAGGAGGCTTGTTACAGCCCAGAGTCGTCAGAAGAGTTTTGCCGACCATAGGAGGAGACCTTTGGTATTTGGTGTGGGTGATCATGTCTTCTTGAAAATATCACCTAGGCGGGGTTTGATGAGGTTTGGTAAGAGTGGGAAGTTGTCCCCTCGGTTTATTGGCCCTTTCGAGATCCTTGAGAGGATTGGCGAGGTTGCCCTACCATTTAGCTTTGCCGCCGCAGTTGTCCAGAGTGCATGACGTATTTCATGTTAGTATGCTTCGGAAATACGAGTCGGATCCATCGCATGTATTGGATTGGACGACTTAGAGGTTGATGAGGATGCCTCGTATGAGGAGAGACCGGTGCGGGTTTTGGATAGACGGGATCAAGTCTTGCGAGACAAGACGATACCTTTGGTAAAAGTTTTGTGGAAACATCACGGGGTGGAGGAAGCCACTTGGGAACGTGAATTGGAGGTCCGAGAGAAATATCCGGATCTATTTGTGGATGTTTGAGCATATGTTCTATATTTTGCTGTATTGATAAACTTTAAGAGGGTTGAATATATCTTAAGTTGTAAAACATTGTATATGTTTCGGTTTATGGAGGTATTGTGAATTATGCCTTGAGAATGGGAGTTTATTTTAACATTGTGTGTGTTAAATATATTGTAGAAATGCAAGTATGTTATTAACATTGCATATGTTATGGAATTATGGATTATGATATTGGAACTTGTTGAAATTCAAAAGAAGGCATGTTGATAATGCATGTCGAAAATTATATTGTGAAATGCCTCTTGAATAGAGATGGAATGACCGGTAATGGGTCAAGTTGTTGAATTTTGACTTGTAATATTGTTGGGAATTGAGAAAAACATGTTTTTGAAAACTCATAGCTAATTTCGGGGACGAAACTTTAAGGGGGAGAGGTTATAGCGATCTCGATTCTTCCTCCTTTGGTTGTTGTATCCGGACTTAGGTTCCGTGGAGTCGGTTGTTGTATATATCTTGTTGTCATCCTTTAATTCCATATATTTGAGTTTTAGGATGTGTTGAGCAGGTTTGTTACAGGTTGGTTGTGAGTTTAAACCAATAGTTGCCGTCTAGAATTTTGCTCCTTCACTCGAGCGAGGCTTTTGTCGCTCGAGCGAGCTCTGTGATTTAGTTCCTTTGCTTGAGTGAGAGTTGGGTGATGTGTCTGGTGGCTCAAGCGAGAAGTCTTGCGCTCGAGGTTGCGTCTGCGTCTCTTTTTGAGTTGATGGTTGTGATTCTTGGCTCGAGCGAGCTTTCCTTCGCTCGAGTGAGCGAGCTGTATGTTTTGGGTTTCTTCGCTCGAGTGAGCTTTTCTTCGCTCGAGCGTGCTTCTGGGTTGCAGACCTGAAGCTTCGAATTGTTGGCTCGAGCGAGGCTTTCTATGCTCGAGCGAGGTATCTTTGTGTCTGGTCGCTCGAGCGACCACTACTTCGCTCGAGCGAGCCTCTGTTATATCAGTACACAGCAGCGAGATTATACTTCACTTTTTCATCTCTTTTTTTACACAAACCCTAGATCCGACTCTCCCTCTCTCTCTACATACCTTCTCTCTAGGGTTTCATCTATTTTTATTGATCTTCTACCCTAGTCCCTTTGTAGGAAAGATAGAGGGTTGCGAGGGCTTCACTTTAATCTGAAAAGTTGTGGATTTGGAGCACTTTGGGGTTTCACCATCTTCTTCTTTGGGCTTCTAATTTCGAGGTAGGGATACCCTACTCCATCTTATGAGTTTTGTCATAAATTTTGGTCATTTTGATTAGTTAGTGTTGTTGGGTAATTTTGGAAAAAGTTAGGGTTTGATTCGTAATTTATAAAAAGGGGGTTTTCAAAATGTTAAATCCCATGGGTATGTGAGACCTTGGAAAATGAAATTATTGTTGTTATATTGATGAAATTGAACCTTAGGGTTGATGCTGAGAATTAGGGAAAAATACCCTAGCTATGTGATAAACTAATTTGAATAATTAATTTGTGGGAATATGAAATTAAGTTGGAAATTATGAAATTGGAGAATTATAAAGTTGAATGGTGGAGTTGGATAAATTAATTACTCACCTATGAAAATGTTGATATTATATCTGTTTAATGCATTGATTTTCTGTTTAGAAATAACTGCTTTGGGCTGTCGGTGGAGGATAGTCTTGATTGTTGTAGATACTGTATGTTGATTAGGGAAAACTGAAACTAATCACATTGAATATGTCATTGAATATGACGATTGGAATAATACATCAAATATGTGTATTGATTGACCCTTGTATATGATGAGTGTTTATATACTTGGAATATGTGTATTGTGTGGGAGGAGATAGGGGATGTACTCCATGGTTCGAGGGAAGATAGGGGATGGACTCTCTAACCTGTTTGGGAGGAGATAGGGGATGGACTCCATTAATACAGCAAATATATGTATCATTTGAAGTTTGGAAGTATTTTTAATATGAGTAGTAATCTCATGCAAATTGTGAAGTATGGAAGTGTCTTTATATGAGTTATAGTCTCGTTAAATTGTTTGGCCAGGTTCTGAGCCATGTTTATGAAATGATTTGGATAAGTAAAGGAAAGTGGAATGTAACATGGACATGATTGTCATGGAATTGTATTGTGATATAAATTGGTTTATAAGTGTTAACCATCTATCAAATGCTATTGTTTTAGTCATTGCTCATATTTGGTTTAGTATTCCTCTACTAGGCTGTGGCTCACCCTATATGGGACATCATTTTCAGGTTCAGGTTCAGGTGACATGCTACCTCCAAGGACATAGCTTGGAAGGTTTTGGGAGTTGAAGACTCTTTTGGTTGTTTTGTTATTTGATATTACATATAGACTCAAGCCGAGGGCTTAACGTGTATGAGTTAGAACTCTCTTTTTGTAACCAAGTGTTGGCTTGGAAAGTTGTAAGCCCATAGGGCATTTACTTTTGTTGTCAACATGTAATACTTTTGTAATGAATACTCTGATAAATAGAAATATACTTTATTCTCTTACATCTATGCATTTCAAGAATATGGGTTTATATGTATTGTTTTTTTTCTAGGGCGTTACAACTTGGTATCAGAGCGTACCGGGTTCGAATACTTTGGGTATACGGGAAGTGGTTGGTACCACAGTAGGTTTGTCTCGCTTATTAGAGACTTATGTATGATGTTATGTGTTTAAATTGATAACATGTTTATGTGGTTATATGGGTATGGAATGCAGTTTCTAGAATGTTGATTGGATCCTTGGGTTTCCAGGAGTCTTGTTGGAAAAGCACTTGATCAATGCTGTTTCTAACCAGAACTCTAGCAACGCCTCGGGACTGTCATTATCCGAAAATGAAATTCGTAAGTGCTTATGTGATTATGTGCTTACATGGAATGAATTACTGTTGTCCATGCATTAGGACGCGAGTGTTATAGCTTCGGCACATTTGTGAATGTGCTAATGTTCTTCGTTACCTTTATTAGGATGTCAGGACGATGACGTGGTGGTAGGCGAGGTAGGCCTAGGAGGCAGGAGATGCCTATACGAGATGATATTCCGACGCAGCAGGAGGGTGTTGGTCAGGCCAATGTGGCCGAGCTAGTAGGTCAGCAGGCCATGGGCGCCTTAGCCTGCGAGATGGCAGGAGCATTGAGGGAATCCATGGACATTCTCAGAGCTGAGAATCAAGTCCAGACCCATGTGGTTGAGGCAAGACCTTCTTTTCTGAAGAGGGAGTTTTTCCGGTCTAATCCGGATGAGTTTCTGGGGGATCCTAAGGAGCCACTTAAGGCCGATGAGTGGCTGGAATAGATGACGAAGACGTTTGAGATGCTTGGTATTGAAGACGAGGCTTTGAAGGTGACCTTGGCGTCTTTCCAGTTGAAGGGAGATGCGGGTCAGTGGTGGAAGTTCATGAGGGGTCGTACTGGAGGGACTTGGGAGGCTTTTATTGATGTCTTCCAGAAAAAGTTTTTGTCTCCCGCTGTCAGGGAGAAGTTGAGGGATCAGTTCTGTCAGCTCAAGTAGCTGAGTTCATCAGTGACCGAGTTTGAGGCTGCATTTACGAGCTTATCGAGGTTTGCTCCTGAGTTAGTGGCGTCTGAGGAACGCCGTTGTCTTGAATTTGAGAAGAAGTTAAGGACCGGGCTCAAGATGAGAGTTGCGAGGTCCATGACTCGGGAGTATAGGCGCCTTGTGGATGCTGCAGCCCATATGGAGATTATCATGCATGGGGAGAAGGAGAGGTTGAGGGGCTCCAAGAGGAGTCAGGAAGGCCAGGGGGATAGTAGGAGGTAGAGGGGTTCTAACCCTCAGCTGTCCCAGGGTGCTTTTGCTAGATCTACCTTTCTAGTGCCGAGTTCAGGCTCTGGGAGAGGTAGTCAGGGAGACGTTACTTGTTACAAATGTGGTCAGCTGGGCCACAAGTCTCTAGCTTGCCCGTAGAGGGGAGGAGGTCAGAGAGCAGCTTCATCTTCGGCTCGTCCTCAGAGCCAGAGTCAAGGCAGAGGCCAGCCGCTCTCTTGTTACCAGTGTGGTCAAGTGGGGCACCTAAAGAGGTTCTTCCCGCAGTTGAGTGGCACTTCGGGTGCGTTTGGTTCGAGGTAGACGCAGAGTTTTCAGCCAACATAGTCTATTCAGGCCTCGAAGGCCAATCAGGGGGCGTCATTGTCTCAGTCTGTGCAGCAGTCTTTTGCTCCTAGGGGTGAGCAGGTAGATCAGAGACCTTCTGGGCATGTGTATACTGTTACCGCATAGGATCTTGTACCGGCTCCATCTGTTGTGAGAGGTACCTTTTTGTTTAGCAACTCGGTTGCCAATGTGTTGATTGATACGGGTGCATCCCATTCCTTTATATCTGCTGCATTTGCATCTGTTTTGGGGTTGGAGTTGGCGCAGTTAGTATCTCCTATTTGTGTCATATCACCAGTTGGGGGTGAATTGATCTTGAAACAAGGGTGTCGGGGCTGTGATATAGGGGTCGCCGACTGCCGGCTTTCATTTTCTTTTGTAGTTATGGCTATGTCGGGTTTTGATGTGATTTTGGGTATGGACTGGTTATCGTCATACCCGGCTGTTATTGATTGTTACCGCCAGAGGGTGACTGTATGTACCTTGAGCGGGGATTGTTTCCATTTCTTGGGGGATTGGGTCGGTAGTGTGTTGGCACCAGTGTATGATCCGCAAGGGCGGAGTGAGCTTAGTGGTCTTCTCGCTAGCTTTATGAGTAGTGAGTGTGATGAAACCCAGACTGTATTGCCGAGAGTGGTTTGTGAGTATTCAGATGTTTTTCCCGAGGACTTTGTTAGCTTACCACCTCATCGAGAGATTGAGTTCTCTATTGATCTAGTGCCCGGCACGGCACCGATTTCTATGGCACCATATCGTTTTGCCCCAGCCGAGTTGATTGAATTGAAGATTCAGCTCCAGGAATTGCTAGATAAGGGCTTTATTCGCCCTAGTACTTCGCCGTGGGGAGCACCGGCCCTCTTTCCTAAAAAGAAAGATGGGGCTTTGAGACTTTGTATCGATTACCGAAAATTGAATCGGGCTACGGTTAAGAACAAGTACCCTATGCCTCGTATTGATGATTTGTTTGACCAGTTGAAAGGGTCCCGTTGTTTCTCTAAGATAGACTTGAGATCGGGTTACCATCAGTTGAGGGTCAGGGAGGAAGATATTCCGAAGACGGCATTCCATACGCGGTATGGCCACTATGAGTTTTTGGTGATGCCTTTTGGGCTCACCAATGCACTGGCAGTCTTTATGGACTTGATGAACCGGATCTTCCGGGAGTTCTTAGATCGCTTTATGGTCGTCTTCGTGGACGACATTATGATTTATTCACCTTCTAAGAAGGAGCACGAGGAACACTTGAGAGTGGTGCTTGAGTTGCTTAGAGCCCATAGGCTGTATGCCAAGTTTGGGAAGTGTGAGTTTTGCCTAAGTGAGGTCAAGTTCTTAGGCCATGTAGTCTCCGGGGAAGAGGTGTCTGTTGATACATCCAAGATAGAGGCAGTGCAGGATTCGGCACAGCCTAAGAGTGTTTTCGAGATCCGCAGTTTTCTGGGATTAGCTGGGTATTACCGTCGGTTTGTGAGGGATTTCTCCAGACTAGCTTCGCCTTTGACTAGATTTACGCGAAAAGGGGTCAAATTTGTATGGAATGAGAGTTGTGAAAAGTTGTTCCAAGAGCTGAAAGTTAGACTTACTACCGCTCCAGTTTGAATTATTCCGGAGAGAGGTTTGGGTTATGCAGTTTATTGTGATGCCTCACGAGAGGGTCTAGGTTGTGTGTTGATGCAGGAGGGGAAAGTGGTAGCCTATGGCTCGCGGCAGTTGAAAATACACGAGAGGAATTACCCTACACATGACCTAGAGTTAGCAGCCGTGATTTTTGCCTTGAAGATTTGGAGGCATTACCTGTATGGTGAGAGGTTCGAGGTGTTCTCGGATCACAAGAGTCTGAAATATCTGTTTACACAGAAGGACTTGAATTTGAGGCAGAGGAGGTGGATGGAGTTTATTAAGGATTACGACTTCGAGTTGCATTACCATCCAGGGAAGGCCAATGTTGTGGCCGATGCCCTTAGCAGGAAATCCATTAGTGATGTAACTTGTATAGCCATCTAGGAGTAGGAGATGTTGGGTGCACTTGGCGAGTTTAATTTTCTTCTGGGCGAATCCGTTGAGGCTTCGGCCTTGTTTTCGATAGTTGCGCAACCTACACTTGTGACTCAAGTGTTAGAGGCACAAAGAGGTGACCTTGAGGTAGAATCCCTCTGGGAGAAGATCTCCAGTGGGAAGGTTGACAAAGGTTTGACGGTGTATCCCGACCTGAGTGTGAGATACCGAGACCGTTTGTTTGTGCCGGAGTCTTGCCGAGAGGAGGTACTCCGAGAGTTTCATCATTCACGCTTTGCAGTGCATCCGGAAGGCACTAAGATGTATCGTGATTTGGGTCGCCAGTTTAGGTGGCGGGGTATGAAGAAAGATATGGCAGTTTTTGTGTCTAAGTGCCTTACTTGTCAACAAGTAAAGGCCGAACATCAGAGGCCAGCGGGTTTGTTATAACCCTTGTCTATTGTTGAGCGGAAGTGGGAGCATGTCACGATGGACTTCGTTGTAGGTCTTCCGAGGACTCAACGGGGTAGTGATGCTATTTGGGTTGTTGTAGACCGGTTGACTAAGTCGGCACACTTCATCCCTATGCGCGTGAGAGATTCGGTGGATCATCTTGCCGACTTGTATGTTCCGAACATAGTGAGGTTGCACGGGGTCCCAGTGTCGATCGTCTTAGATAGAGATCCGCGTTTTACTGCTAGGTTGTGGCAGAGTTTGCAGAGTGCCTTCGGCACTAGATTGACCTTTAGCACGGCTTATCATCCTCAGACTGACGGGCAGTCCGAGCGTACTATTCAGATCCTTGAGGATATGCTTCGAGGTTGTGTCCTTGACTTTAGCGGGTCGTGGGAGAGGCACTTGCCCTTGGTAGAGTTTGCCTATAACAACAATTTCCAGTCGAGTATCGGTATGGCACCGTTTGAGGCCTTGTATGGCCGACCGTGTAGGTCTCCAATTTGTTGGGCCGAGGTGGGTAATGCACCTTTGTTGGGCCCGGAGTTGGTGCGAGAAATGACGGAGAAAGTTGAGCTTATCCGTAGGAGGCTTGTTACAGCCCAGAGTCGTCAGAAGAGTTATGCCGATCGTAGGAGGAGGCCTTTGGTATTTGGTGTGGGTGATCATGTCTTCTTGAAAATATCACCTAGGCGGGGTTTGATGAGGTTTGGTAAGAGTGGGAAGTTGTCCCCTCGGTTTATTGGCCCTTTCGAGATCCTTCAGAGGATTGGCGAGGTTGCCTACCGTTTAGCTTTGCTGCCACAGTTGTCCAGAGTGCATGACGTATTTCATGTTAGTATGCTTCGGAAGTACGAGTCAGATCTATCGCATGTATTGGATTAGACCGACTTAGAGGTTGATGAGGATGCCTCGTATGAGGAGAGACCGGTGCGGGTTTTGGATAGGCGGGATCAAGTCTTACGTGGCAAGACGATAACTTTGGTAAAAGATTTGTGGAAACATCACGGGGTGGAGGAAGCCACTTGGGAACGTGAATTGGAGGTCCAAGAAAAATATCTGGATTTATTTGTGGATGTTTGAGCATATATTGTATATTTTACTATATTGATAAACTTTAAGAGCATTGAATATGTCTTAAGTTGTAAAACATTGTATATGTTTCGGTTTATGGAGGTATTGTGAATTATGCCTTGAGAATGGGAGTTTATTTTAACATTGTGTGTGTTAAATATATTATAGAAATGCAAGTATTTTATTAACATTGCATATGTTATGGAATTATGGATTATGATATTGGAACTTGTTGAAATTCAAAAGAAGGCATGTTGATAATGCATGTCGAAAATTATATTGTGAAATGCTTCTTGAATAGAGATGGAATGACTGTAATGGGTCAAGTTGTTGAATTTTGACTTGTAATATTGTTGGGAATTGAGAAAAACATGTTTTTGAAAACTTATATCTAATTTCGGGGACGAAATTCTTTAAGGGGAGGAGATTATAGCGATCCCGATTCTTCCTCCTTTGGTTGTTGTATCCGGACTTAGGTTCCGTGGAGTCGGTTGTTGTATATATCTTGTTGTCATCCTTTAATTCCATATATTTGAGTTTTAGGATGTGTTGAACAGGTTTGTTACAGGTTGGTTGTGAGTTTAAACCAATAGTTGCTGTCCAGAATTTTGCTCCTTCGCTCGAGCGAGGCTTTTGTCGCTCGAGCGAGCTCTGTGCTTTAGTTCCTTCGCTCGAGCCAAGGTTTCTTAGCTCGAGAGAGAGTTGGGTGATGTGTCTGGTGGCTCGAGCGAGAAGGCTTGCACTCGAGCTTGCGTCTGCGTCTCTTTTTGAGTTGATGGTTGTGATTCTTGGCTGGAGCGAGCTTTCCTTCGCTCGAACGAGCGAGCTGTATATTTTGGGTTTCTTCGCTCGAGCGAGCTTTTCTTCGCTCGAGCGTGCTTCTGGGTTGCAGACCTGAAGCTTCGAATTGTTGGCTCAAGCGAGGCTTTCTACACTCGAGCGAGGTATCTTTGTGTCTGGTCACTCGAGCGACCACTCCTTCGCTCGAGCGAGCCTCTGTTATATCAGTACACAGCAGCGAGATTACACTTCACTTTTTCATCTCTTTTTTTACACAAACCCTAGATTCGACTCTCCCTCTCTCTTTACATACCTTCTCTCTAGGGTTTTCATCTATTTTTAGTGATCTTCTACCCTAGTCCCTTTGTAAGAAAGATAGAGGGTTGCGAGGGCTTCACTTTATTCTAAAAAGTTGTGGATTTGGAGTACTTTGGGTTTTCACCATCTTCTCCTTTGGGCTTCTAATTTCGAGGTAGGGATACCCTACTCCATCTTATGAGTTTTGTCATAAATTTTGGTCATTTTGATTAGTTGGTGTTGTTGGGTAATTTTGGAAAAAGTTAGGGTTTGATTCGTAATTTATAAAAAGGGGGTTTTCAAAATGTTAAATCCCATGGGTATATGAGACCTTGGAAAATGAAATTATTGTTGTTATATTGATGAAATTGAACCTTAGGGTTGATATTGAGAATTAGGGAAAAATACCTTAGCTATGTGATAAATTAATTTGAATAATTAATTTGTGGGAATATGAAATTAAGTTGGAAATTATGAAATTGGAGAATTATAAAGTTGAATGGTGGAGTTGGATAAATTAATCACTCATCTATGAAAATGTTGATATTATATCTGTTTAATGCATTTATTTTTTGTTTAGAAATAACTGTTTTGGGCTATCGGTGGAGGATAGTCTTGATTGTTGTAGATACTATATGTTGATTAGGGAAAACTGAAACTAATCACATTGAATATGTCATTGAATATGACGATTGGAATAATACATCAAATATGTGTATTGATTGACCCTTGCATATGATGAGTGTTTATATACTTGGAATATGTGTATTGTATGGGAGGAGATAGGGGATGTACTCCATGGTTTGAGGAAAGATAGGGGATGGACTCTCAAACCTGTTTGGGAGGAGATAGGGGATGGACTCCATTAATACAGCAAATATGTGTATTAAATTGAAGTACTGATACAGCAAATATGTGTATCATTTGAAGTTTGGAAGTGTTTTTAATATGAGTAGTAATCTCATGCAAATTGTGAAGTATGGAAGTGTCTTTATATGAGTTATAGTCTCATTAAATTGTTTGGCCAGGTTCTGAGCCATGTTTATGAAATGATTTGAATAAGTAAAGGAAAGTGGAATGTAACATGGACATGATTGTCTTGGAATTGTATTGTGATATAAATTGGTTTATAAGTGTTAACCATCTATCAAATGCTATTGTTTTAGTCATTGCTCATATTTGGTTTAGTATTCCTCTACTGGGCTGTGGCTCACCCTATATGGGACATCATTTTCAGGTTCAGGTTCAGGTGACATGCTACCTCCAAGGACATAGCTTGGAAGGTTTTGGGAGTTGAAGACTCTTTTGGTTGTTTTGTTATTTGATATTACATGTAGACTCAAGCCGAGGGCGTAACGTGTATGAGTTAGAACTCTCTTTTTGTAACCAAGTGTTGGCTTGGAAAGTTGTAAGCCCATAGGGTATTTACTTTAGTTGTCAACATGTAATACTTTTGTATTGAATACTCTGATAAATAGAAATATGTTTTATTCTCTTATGTCTATGCATGTCAAGAATGTAGGTTTATATGTATTGTTTTTTTTTTTTCTAGGGCGTTACAATTTATGATAATTATTTTGGGTTTATAGAATTTCTCTCTTTTAATACTTTATTTTTGTTTTTTTGTTTTTTTAACAAGATCAATTAATGACTTATTTGTGAAGTTTTTTTTATGAGTAGTGTAACAAACTTAGATTAAATTTTTTTGAAAACTACTTAGAAATTATAATTAAAAATCAAGATTTATTCATAATTTGGTCCCACAATAATAATATAAACTACTCATTTAAAAGTCTGAGTAAATTTATGATAATTTTTTTGAGTTTATAGAATTTCTTGTCTTTTAATACTTTGTTTTTGTTTTGTTTTCTGCATGATACTATAGTTTGATACAAGTTATTTATGTTATCAAGTGATTGTGATACTATTATCCCCAACAATCTTTATAATTAACAATTTTTTATACATATCAAATTTTATTGTGAAATTTTATGAATTAATTATGATTAATATCTACCCAGATGGCTTAATATCATGACTTGCCGCTATTAAACCATAATTCACAATTAAAATCATTTATTTATCACACAAAATATATATAGCCTATTTTTCCGTGCATAGCACGGATTACCGCTAGTATCATATAAGGAAAATGGAGTTTTTAACCCACAAGCCTTATGGGAGTTCCAATATCTCAATCTTAATTTTCTAATTTTTTGATTTAAAAAAAAATCTCAGCATTTATTGACTTCTCCCAATTCACAAGCCTTTTAACTTCTCCCATACCTACTGCTACACCCTTTTCAACTTCTCTTATACTCTATGGTTAGTGATGAGATTGTTAAATTATTTTTATAAAATATTTAAAATAAATATAAATTCTTATTAAATCTATCTATCTGTATATTATATAAGGAAAAGAGGTTTCTAACCCACAAGTCTTGTGGTAGCTCCAATATCTCAATATTAATTTTCTAATATTTTTTATTTAAAGAAAAAAAACCTCAACATTTATTGACTTATCCCAACCCACAAGTCATTTTGACTTCTCCCATACTTATCACCGCACCCTTTTCAACTTCTCTCATACATTATGATTAGTGA
The DNA here is from genome assembly GCA_036172215.1 of Camellia granthamiana. NCBI lineage: Eukaryota > Viridiplantae > Streptophyta > Magnoliopsida > Ericales > Theaceae > Camellia > Camellia granthamiana. Next base: position 54,407,475 of record CM069915.1, on the reverse strand, counting down.
TAAGATTGTTAGAATATTTTTATAAAAAAAAATACTTTGTATATTAAAAGAATATCTAAAACAAATACAAATTCTTATTGAAAAATAATAGGTTGCAATTGCGAACGCAAAAAAGAGAAAAAAAAAATTATACTGTGCATTTCATTAACAATGCTAAAAAAATATGCGAAGTGTTTGTGTAAAGGTTTGACACGTGTCTAATCTCAAATTATCAAGTGAATATAGATGAAATCAAAGAATTTAGCTTTAATGGCTAAAAAATATTAGAAGTCCGACTATTGAAGCCTAATAACTATTAATTAATAGAATTCAACAATTGAAAAGTCTCAAACCACATCTCTTTGTTTTCTCAAATGTCCCATTTTTTTGATTCATGCATTCATTTTAATATTGATAGAGAATTGGATATACGGAAGAGTGAGAGATATTAAAATTATATATTGAGTTATGTAATTATTATGATGAAAAATAAAGGTTGTCTTCCCCTTCTATTGCGATTTATCTAGTTATACCTCCAATTAAAACGTTAGGTGAGCTTCTTCATCATCATTGAATGTTATTTTCAATTTTTTTAGATACTTTGTCTCACAATTGATTGTATTTTGTGTTATGAAATTTATTATATCTGTGTTTGTTAAAACTATTAGATGGACTTAATGCAAGAAGTGCAGACTATTTCAATGTCATTCTCGGAATTAGAAGTACAAAAAACATACACAAAAAAAATATGAATAGACAAACTTTTACAAAAATTTGTTTGTGAGTCTCACTTTTTATCCTATAATTCATTTATTTTTTGTATTATATTTTATGTTTGGTTTCTGTACTTTATATATATAATTTTCTTTGTTTTCTTTAAAATTTTATTTTTTAAAATAAATAAATTATTTTCTATTTCAAACAATTTCATTTTTGTTTTTATTTTTTATTTTTTTCTTAAAGTAGTTTTAGTTTTGGGCAATTACTTACTTTTTTTTCCCCTTTCTATATATTGTAATTTTGTACATTTTAAGTGTATGATATTTTCACTAATACACTTGGAGATACACTATGAAAGAAGTATCATATGAAAATTAAGCAAGACTTCTTGAAAATCCTATAATTTATTTATTTTTTGTATTATATTTTATGTTTGGTTTCTGTACTTTTTTTATATAGTTTTCTTCGTTTTCTTTAAAAGTTTTTTTTTTAAAAAAATTAATAAATAAATAAATAAATTATTTTCTATTTCAAACAATTTAATTTTTTTATTTTTTATTTTTTCTTAAAGTAGTTTTAGTTTTGGACAGTTAATTACTTTTTTCTATATATTGTAATTTTGTGCATTTTAAGTATATGATGTTTTCACTAATATACTCGAAGATGCATTATGAAAGAAGTATCATGTTTAACAATAGACATTTGAAAATTTGTAACAAAATTTTTTAACTTTCCTTTTTGCTAAGAAAATTCTATTTGGTACTAGCTAAATAAAATGCTTTTAAAATAGTTTTTTTTTTAATTTTTAATTTGAAATTAAAACTATACTAAATTTATGTAAGCGTAATTGCTAAGCACATTCTTTTACTTAATGTATAATATTATATTGACTACGTTTATTTTTTTTAAGTAGTAAATAGAGGCATAAAAATATCATTAGGAATAAATTTTTCCTTAATTTAGTTATAAATTTTGCCAATACATTATTTCTAAATTTTGAATAAAAGAAAACATAAAACAATTGATTGAAGATATGCTGTATCTGTTATATTCTTTTTTCTGTATGAAAAAAAGAAAAGAAAAAAAGACATTTAAAAATCACAATTCACATATATACAAATAATTGTAAATATAACCTGTGCATTATAGCGATCCCGGTTTTCCTTTCCTTTGTATATAGTATTCCGGACTTGGTTCTGTGGTTGTGTTGTTATCTCATTCTCATTTCCCTCCCTTACTCTTTGTATTTGAGTCTTGGGTTGTGTTGGGCAGGTTTGAAATAGGTTGGTTGTGCTTTGGAACCAAAAGTTGATGCCCAGAATTTGGCCTTCACCCTCGAGCGGGGCTCTTGACGCTCGAGTGGGCTCTTTGTTGTTGCTTCTCCGCTCGAGCGGGAGTTTTGACGCTCGAGCGTGATTTTCCATCTCCCAGTATTTTTCTCTGCAGGTCTTCAGACGCTCGAGCAGGAGTTTTGACGCTCGAGCGTGACCCTTTGATTTTGTTCCTCCGCTCGAGCGGGGAGTTTGATGCTCGAGCGAGGACCATGTTTGCAAAACTTCTGCAGGTGTGCAATCAACGCTCGAGTGGCGCTTTTCACACTCGAGCGTTAGTCTGTGTCTGACGCTCGAGTGGCGGTTTCCACGCTCGAGCGGGGCAACTTTTATATCAGTCCGAGTTTTGACTTTTTGGATCACTTTTTGATTTCCTTTCTTTCTCTTACTTTTTCAAAACCTCCATTGGAGAGCTCTTCTCTCTAAAACCTCACATTCTCTCTAGGATTTGATCTAGTTAGGGTGATCTCCTATCCTTGAGCCTTTACAAAAAGTGTTGATCTTGGTGTGGGCTACATTTTGATCCGAAAATCTTGGGATTTGGAGCATCTCGAAATTCTTCATCTTCTCCCTTTGAGCTCCGAATTTGAGGTAGGGATTCCTACTCATCTTTATGATCTTTAACCTAAATGTTGAGTTTTTTTGTATAAATGATTTGATTTGGAAAGTTAAGGTTTGTAATGTGGTATGTTGGAAAGAGGGGTTTTGCTCTTTTGATTCAAACATATATGTTTTGGGTCTAAAAAGGAGGTTATTGATGTTGTTGATAATATTTGGATCTTTGGGTCAATATTGAGAAAAAAGGGAAAAATGCCATGTTTGGGTATATTTGGGTCATTAGTTTAATTAATGACAATTATTATGGAAATATGAAATTGAGTTGGAAATAATGAAATTGGCTCATTATGAGATAGAAGGGTGGAGTTGGAATTATTAATCACTCACCTTGGAAATTGTTGATAATATATCTGTTGGATGTAATTATTATCTGTTTAGAAATAATTGCTTCAGACTATCGGTGGAGGATAGTCTTGATTGTTGTAGACAATGCATGACGATTAGGCGAACTAAAACTAATCAATTGGCTATGTCATCGAGTATGACGGTTGGGATAATATATCGAATTTATGTATTGATTGATCTTCTATATGATATGTGTTTATATACATTGTGTTGTGTGGGAGAAGATAGGGGATGTACTCCACGGTTTAGGGGAAGATAGGGGATGTACTCCATTGATACAACAAATATGTGTATCTATTGAAGTGTTGATACAGCAAGTATGTGTATCTATTGAAGTGTTGATACAGCAAATATGTGTATCTATTATGAAGTATGGAAGTGTTCTTACGAGTTATTGATACAGCAAACATGTGTATCTGTTGTGAAGTATGGAAGTGTTGTTGATGTGAGTTATAGTCTCATTAAATTATTGGCCCGGTTCTGAGCCTTATTCATAAATTGAGAACTGGATAAGTAATGGAAAATGGAAGGAAACATGGACATATTTGTCATGTATGTGAAATGGATAACGAATTGATTTACGTGAGTTAAACATTTATTAAATGCTAACGTTTTAGTTATTGCTCATATTATGTTTAGCATATCTCTACTGGGCATTGACTCACCCTATATGGGACATCATTTTCAGGTTCAGGTAGTATGCCGCCTCCGAGGTCATAGCTTGGATGGTTGTAGGAGTTGAAGACTCTTTTGTTCATTTTTGTGTATTACATGTATATCAAGCTAAGGGCTTATTTTGTGTAGAGTTAGTACTCTCCTTTTTGTAACCAAGTGTTGGCTTAGAAAGTTGTAAGCCCATGGGGCATTTACTTTTGTTGTCAACATGTAATACATTTTGTAATGACTACTCTGATGAAATGTAATTATACTTTATTCTCTTATGTCTAAGCATGTTAAGATTGTATGGTTTATGGGTTTATTTTGAGGGCGTTACAACTTGGTATCAGAGCATACCGGGTTTGAATACTTTGGATACGTGGGAAGTGATTAGTATCACAGTGGGTTTGTCTCGGTTGTTAGAGACTTATGTGTAATGTTATGTTCTTATGTGATAACATGTTTATATGACTATTTGGGTGTGGGATTTAATTTCTAGGATGTTGATTGGATCCTTGGGTTTCTGTGATTCTTGTTGGAAAAGCACTTGATCAATGCTGTTTCTAACCGGAACTCTAGTAACGCCTCGGGACTATCACTATCCGGAAATGAAATTCGTAAGTGCTTATGTGATTATGTGCTTACGTGGAGTGAATTACAGATGTCCATGCATTAGGACGTGAGTGTTTTAGCTTCGGCACATTTATGAATGTGCTAATGTTCTTCGTTATCTTTATTAGGATGTCAGGACGAGGACGTGGTGGTAGGCGAGGTAGGCCTAGGAGGCAAGAGATGCCTATACCAGATGAGATTCCGGAACAACAGGAAAGTGTTGGTCAGGCCAATGTGGCTGAGCCAGCGGGTCAGCAGGCCATGGGTGCCTTAGCCCGCGAGATAACAGGAGCCTTGAGGGAATCCATGGGCATTCTCAGAGCTGAGAATCCGGTTCAAGCCCAGGTTGTTGATGCAGGGCCTTCCTTTCTGAAGAAGGAGTTTTTCCGGTCTAATCCGGTCGAGTTTGTGGGGAATCCGAAAGAGCCACTGAAAGCTGATGAATGGCTCGAACAGATGACGAAGACACTCGAGATGCTTGGCATCGAAGTCGGGGCTTTGAAGGTGACCTTGGCATCTTTCCAGCTTAAGGGGGATGCGGGTCAGTGGTGGAAGTACATGAGGGGTCGTGTTGGTGGCACGTGGGAGGCTTTTGTAGATGCTTTCTAGGAGAAGTTTCTATTTCCAGCTGCCAGGGAGAAACTGAGAGACCAGTTTTGTCAGCTCAAACAGTTGAGTTTATCTGTGGCCGAGTTCGAGGCTGCATTTACCAGTCTATCCAGGTTTGCACCTGAGCTTGTGGCGTCTGAGGAACGCCGTTGTCTAGAGTTTGAGAAGAAGTTGAGGCATGGCCTCAAGATGAGAGTTGGGGGTTCTATAACCCGGCACTATGGGCGCCTTGTAGATGTTGCGGCCCATATGGAGAGTATGATGCAGGAGGAGGAGGAGAGGCAGAGAGGCTCCAAGAGGAGTCAGGATGGCCAGGGTGATGGCAGGAGACAGAGGGGTTCTAACCCTCAGCAGTCCCAGGGCGGTTTTGCTAGATCTACCTTTTCAGTGCCGAGTGCAGGCCCTGGGAGAGGCAGTCAGGGAGACGTGACTTGTTACAAATGTGGTCAGTTGGGCCACAAGTCTCCAGCTTGCCTATAGAAGGGCGAAGGGGAGAGAGCAGCTTCATCTTCAGCTCGACCTCAAAGCCAGAGTCAGGGCAGAAGCCAGCCACTCTCTTGTTACCAGTGTGGTCAGGCGGGCACCTTAAGAGGTTTTGTCCGCAGTTGAGTGGCACTTCTGGTGCATCTGGGCAGAGGCAGAGTTTTCAGCCAGCTCAGTCAGTTTAGGCCTCGAAGGCCAATCAGGGAGCTTCGTCGTCCCAGTCTGTGCAGCAGTCTTTTGCTCCTAGAGGGGAGCAGGTAGATCAGGGGCCTACAGGGCATGTGTATGTTGTTACCGCGCAGGATCTAGTACCGGCTCCATCTGTTGTGAGAGGTACCTTTTTGTTTTGCAACTCGGTTGCCAATGTGTTGATTGATACAGGTGCATCCCATTCTTTTATATCTGCTGCATTTGCATCTGTTTTGGGATTGGAGTTGGCACAGTTAACATCTCCTATTTGTGTTGTATCACCTGTTGGGGGTGAGTTGATTTTGAAACAAGGGTGTAAAGGGTGTGATATAGAGGTAGCTGATCGCCAACTCCCATTTTCTTTTGTAGTTATGGCTGTGTCGGGTTTTGATGTTATTTTGGGTATGGACTGGTTATCGTCATACCGGGCTGTTATTGATTGCCACCGCCAGAGGGTCACAGTATGTACCTTGAGCGGGGATTGTTTCCATTTCTTGGGGGATCGGGTTGGTAGTGTATTGCCACCGGTGTATGATCCGCGAGGGTAGAGTGAACTTAGTGGTCTGCTTGCTAGCTTTATGAGTGGTGAGTGTGATGAGACCCTGACTGTATTGCCGAGAGTGGTTTGCGAGTACTCGGACGTCTTTCCTGAGGATCTTGTTAGTTTGCCACCTCATCGAGAGACAGAGTTCTCCATTGATTTAGTGCCTGGCACAGTGCCGATTTCTATGGCACCTTACCGTTTTGCCCCAGCCGAGTTGAGTGAGTTGAAGATTCAACTCTAGGAGTTGCTAGATAAGGGCTTCATTCGCCCTAGTGTTTCACCGCGGGGAGCACCGGCCCTCTTTGCTAAAAAGAAAGATGGTGCCTTGAGACTTTATATTAATTACCAGAAGTTGAATTGGGCTATGGTTAAGAATAAATACCCTATGCCTCGTATAGATGATTTCTTTGACCAGTTGAAGGGGTCCCGTTGTTTCTCTAAGATAGATTTGAGAGCGGGTTACCACCAGTTGAGGGTCAGGGAGGAGGATATTCCGAAGACGGCATTCCGTACGCGGTATGGCCATTATGAGTTTCTGGTGATGCCTTTTGGGCTCACCAATGCACCAGCTGTATTTATGGATTTGATGAACCGGATATTCCGGGAATTCTTAGATCGTTTTGTAGTTGTTTTCATGGATGACATTCTGAGTTATTCACCTTTGGAGGAGGAGCACGAGGAACACTTGAGAGTGGTGCTTGAGTTGCTTAGAGCCCATAGACTGTATGCCAAATTTGGGAAATGTGAGTTCTGGCTAGGAGAAGTCAAGTTCTTAGGCCATGTAGTCTCTGGGAAAGGGGTGTTTGTAGATATATCCAAGATAGAGGCAGTGCAGGATTGGGCACAGCCTAAGAGCGTTTTCGAGATCCGCAGTTTTCTGGGATTAGCTGGGTATTACCGCCGATTTGTGAAGGATTTCTCCAGATTAGCTTCATCGTTGACTAGATTGACGCGGAAAGGGGTCAAGTTTGTATGGAGTGAGACTTGTGAAAAGTCGTTCCAAGAGTTGAAGGCTAGATTGACCACCGCTCCTGTTTTGGTTATTCCAGAGAGAGGTTTGGGTTATGCGGTTTATTGTGATGCCTCACGAGAGGATTTGGGTTGTGTGTTGATGCAAGAGGGGAAAGTAGTAGCCTATGGCTCACGTCAGTTGAAAATACACGAGGGGAATTACCCTACATATGACCTAGAATTAGCAGCTGTGATCTTTGCCCTGAAGATTTGGAGGCACTACCTTTATGGTGAGATATTCGAGGTACTCTTGGATCATAAGAGTTTGAAGTATCTGTTTACACAGAGAGACTTAAATTTGAGGCAGAGGAGGTGGATGGAGTTCATTGAGGACTACGATTTCGAGTTGCACTATCACCCGGGTAAGGCCAATGTTATGGCCGATGCCCTTAGCAGGAAATCCATTAGTGATGTAGCTTGAATAGCCATCCAGGAGATGTTGGGAGTGGGAGATGTTGGGAGCACTTGGGGAATTTGATTTGCTCTTGGGCAAGTCCATTGAGGCTGCGGCCCTATTTTCTGTTGTTGCGCAGCCTATACTTGTGAATCGAGTGTTAGAGGCACAGAGAGGTGACCTTGAGGTAGAATCCCTCCGGGAGAAGATCTCCAGTGGGAAGGTTGACAAAGGTTTGACGGTGTATCCCGACCTGAGTGTGAGATACCGAGACCGTTTGTTTGTGCCGGAGTCTTGCCGAGAGGAGGTACTCCGAGAGTTTCACCATTCACGCCTTGCGGTGCATCCGGGAGGCACTAAGATGTATCGTGATTTGGGTCGCCATTTTTTGTGGCGGGGTATGAAGAAAGATGTGGCAGTTTTTGTATCTAAGTGCCTTACTTGTCAGCAAGTGAAGGCCAAACATCAAAGGCCAGCGGGTTTGTTATAACCCTTGCCGATTGCCGAGTAGAAGTGGGAGCATGTCACGATAGACTTCGTTGTAGGTCTTCCGAGGGCTCAACGGGGTAGTGATGCTATTTGGGTGGTTGTAGACCGGTTGAGTAAGTCGGCACACTTCATCCTTATGCGCGTGAGAGATTCGGTAGATCAACTTGTCGACTTGTATGTTCGGGACATAGTGAGGTTGCACGGGGTCCCAATGTCGATCGTCTCAGATAAAGATCCTCGTTTTACTACTAGGTTATGGCAGAGTTTGTAGAGTGCCTTGGGCACTAGGTTGACCTTTAGCACGGCTTATCACCCTCTGACTGACGGGCAGTCCGAGCGTACTATTCAGATCCTTGAGAATATGCTTTGAGGTTGTGTCCTTGACTTTAGTGGGTCGTGAGAGAGGCACTTGCCCTTGGTGGAGTTTGCCTACAACAACAGTTTTCAGTCGAGTATCGGTATGGCACTGTTTGAGGCTTTGTATGGCCGACCGTGTAGGTCTCCAGTTTGTTGGGCTGAGGTGGGTGATGCACCTTTGTTAGGCCCGAAGGTGGTGAGGGAAACGACGGAGAAGGTTGAGCTTATCTGTAGGAGGCTTGTTACAGCCCAGAGTCGCCAAAAGAGTTATGCCGACCGTAGGAGGAGGCCTTTGGCATTTGAGACGGGTGATCATGTTTTTTCTAAAAATATCACCTAGGCGAGGTTTGATGAGGTTTGGGAAGAGTGGGAAGTTGTCCCCTCGGTTTATCGGTCCTTTTGAGATCCTTGAGAGGATTGGCGAGATTGCCTATCGTTTGGCCTTGTCGCCGCAGTTATCCGGAGTGCATGACGTGTTTCATGTTAGTATGCTTCGGAAGTATGAGCCGGATCTGTCCCATGTGCTGGATTGGACCGATTTGGAGGTTGGCGAGGATATCTCATATGAGGAGAGACCGGTTCGGGTCTTGGATAGGCGGGATCAAGTCTTGTGAGGCAAGACCATTCCTTTAGTAAAGGTTTTGTGGAAACATCATGGAGTGAAGGAAGCCACTTGGGAACGTGAGGTGGATGTCCGTGAGAAGTATCCGGACTTGTTTGTAAATGTTTAACCATGTATTGGAAACTTCGTAATATTGATGAACTTTAAGAGCATTAAATATGTCTTGAGTTGTAAAACATTGTCTATGTTTTGATTTATGGAAGTATTTTGAAACTTGCCTTGAAAAGGAGGTTTAATGTAACATTGCATATGTTGAATGTATTGTAGAAATGGAAATATATCATGAACATTGAATATGATATGGAATTGTGAAAAATGTGTTGAAATTGGTAAATTTCAAGGGAAAGCATGCTAATAATGCATATTGAGTATATATTGTGAAATGCCTCTTGAATAGAGATGGAATGACCGGTAATGGGTCAAGTTGTTAGGTAATGAATTGTAATATTGTTGAGAATTGAGAAAAACTTGTTTTTGAAAACTTGTACTTAATTTCGGGGACGAAATTCTTTAAGGGGGGAAGGTTATAGCGATCCCGGTTTTCCTTTCCTTTGTATATAGTATTCCGGACTTGGTTCCATGGTTGTGTTGTTGTCTCATTCTCATTTCCTTCCCTTACTTTTTGTATTTGAGTCTTGGGTTGTGTTGGGCAGGTTTGAAATAGGTTGGTTGTGCTTTGGAACCAAAAGTTGATGCCCAGAATTTGGCCTTCACGCTCGAGCGGGGCTCTTGACGCTCGAGTGGGCTCTTTGTTGTTGCTTCTCCGCTCGAGCGGGAGTTTTGACGCTCGAGCGTGATTTTCCATCTCCCAGTATTTTTCTCTGCAGGTCTTCAGACGCTCGAGCGGGAGTTTTGACGCTCGAGCGTGACCCTTTGATTTTGTTCCTCCGCTCGAGCGGGGAGTTTGACGCTCGAGCAGGGACCATGTCTGCAAAACTTCTGCAGGTGTGCAATCGACGCTCGAGCAGCGCTTTTCACGCTCGAGGGTGAGTCTGTGTTTGACGCTTGAGCTGGGGTTTCCACGCTCGAGCGGGGCGACTTTTATATCAGTCTGAGTTTTGACTTTTTGGATCACTTTTTGATTTCCTTTCTCTCTCTTACTTTTTCAAAACCTCCATTGGAGAGCTCCTCTCTCTAAAACCTCACCTTCTCTCTAGGATTTGATCTAGTTAGAGTGATCGCTTACCCTTGAGCCTTTACAAAAAGTGTTGATCTTGGTGTGGGCTACATTTTGATCCGAAAATCTTGGGATTTAGAGCATCTCAAAATTCTTCATCTTCTCCCTTTGAGCTCCGAATTTGAGGTAGGGATTCCTACTCATCTTTATGATCTTTAACCTAAATGTTGAGTTTTTTTGTATAAATGGTTTGATTTGGAAAGTTAGGGTTTGTAATGTGGTATGTTGGAAAGAGGGGTTTTGCTCTTTTGATTCAAACATATGTGTTTTGGGTCTAAAAAGGAGGTTATTGATGTTGTTGATAATATTTGGACCTTTGGGTCAATATTGAGAAAAAGGGAGAAAATGCCATGTTTGGGTATATTTAGGTCATTAGTGTAATTAATGACAATTATTATGGAAATATGAAATTGAGTTAGAAATAATGAAATTGGTTCATTATGAGATAGAAGGGTGGAGTTGGAATTATTAATCACTCACCTTGGAAATTGTTGATAATTTATCTGTTAGATGTAATTATTATCTGTTTAGAAATAATTGCTTTGGGCTATCGGTGGAGGATAGTCTTGATTGTTGTAGACAATGCATGACGATTAGGCGAACTAAAACTAATCAATTGGCTATGTCATCGAGTATGACGGTTGGGATAATACATCGAATTTATGTATTGATTGATCTTGTATATGATATGTGTTTATATACATTGTGTTGTGTGGGAGGAGATAGGGGATGTACTCCACGGTTTAGGGGAAGATAGGGGATGGACTCCTAAACCGGATATTGTTTAGGAGGAGATAGGGGATGTACTCCATTGATACAGCAAATATGTGTATCTATTGAAGTGTTGATATAGCAAGTATGTGTATCTATTGAAGTGTTGATACAGCAAATATGTGTATCTATTATGAAGTATGGAAGTGTTCTTACGAGTTATTGATACAGCAAACATGTGTATCTGTTGTGAAGTATGGAAGTGTTGTTGATATGAGTTATAGTCTCATTAAATTATTAGGCAAGAGCCTTATTCATAAATTGAGAACTGGATAAATAATGGAAAATGGAAGGAAACATGGACATACTTGTCATGTATGTGAAATGGATAACGAATTGATTTACGTGAGTTAAACATTTATTAAATGCTAACGTTTTAGTTATTGCTCATATTATGTTTAGCATATCTCTACTGGGCATTGGCTCACCCTATATGGGACATCATTTTCAGGTTCAGGTAGTATGCCGCCTCCGAGGTCATAGCTTGGATGGTTGTGGGTGTTGAAGACTCTTTTGTTCATTTTTGTGTATTACATGTATATCAAGCCAATGGCTTATTTTGTGTAGAGTTAGTACTCTTCTTTTTGTAACCAAGTGTTGGCTTGGAAAGTTGTAAGCCCATGTGGCATTTACTTTTGTTGTCAATATGTAATACATTTTGTAATGACTACTCTGATGAAATGTAATTATGCTTTATTCTCTTATGTCTAAGCATGTTAAGATTGTATGGTTTATGGGTTGATTTTGAGGGCGTTACATGCATAGCACAGGTGAAACACTAACCCACAAACCTTGTGGGAGCTCCAATATTATAATCTTAATTTTTTTATTTTTTTATTTAAAAAAAAAAAAACCTTTAGCATTTATTGACTTCTCCCAACCGACAAGCCTTTTTGACTTCTCTTATACCTATTGCTACACTTGTAATGCCCCGAAATAACCCAACACAAATTAGGTTAACATCCATTAAGGAATGAAGATAGATCTCCAACCTTTACATCATTTATCAACAAAGTGTGTACAAAAGTTCTACATGCGAATTATACATTCAACGGTATGAAAATACATGAATATGTTGCATGTAGAACATCAAATCCCAAAAATAATGCATTGCCCTCATGGGCCTACAATTTCCAAGGCTTAAGCCTGGTTACACAAAAATAGTTTTACGAACCCATACATTTAAAGCCCTTGGCTAGCAAAAAAAACCACAACAAAAGAGAGAGTCATTTATTCTTCACAAAATGTGTCCACGCCCTCAACTCGGCGAGATCACCGCATCTTTTCCTGCACCAAAATCTCGTAGGGGTGAGCTTAAAGCCCAATAGAGAATCCTTACAAAGTATATATAGTTATGCAAGATTTCCAATATCAAATGCAAGTGCCATGCAATGCCAATTTAGAGAGAATTTCATTTACGTGCCTTTTTTTTAAAAGTCACCATGTTCAACAATAGTTTGAAATTTCAACAATTCCGAAACTTAAAATTTTATTCAATAGGGGCGGTAAATATGACTCAGGTAATCCCTAGGTTGGTGTCTGCAAGTAGGCTCAACTAGCACTACCAAAAACCCCACTTTATCGGTTGCTAATCAGAAGGGAAGTGGTACCTCCTCCACGCGTGTTTTCGGTCTTTCACCCCGGACACTCAGGCCAACTTATCAATTTCATCTACACCTCATATCCAGACTTACCAACGTATTTACCCCATAAACATTTCCATGATTTCATTTCACAATGTTTCATTCTCAAAGAAAGTTCCAATTCCCAATCCAATGTTCATGACATGCAAGGTTTTAGAAATGCCAGTGTTCATGACATGCAAGGTTTTAGAAATGCCAATGCAACAATTATCTATACTACATCATGTTCCTCCACTTTCAACATAACTCCAACAAATGTTCCATAAGGATTCAAAATTTCCGCTTTCTCCTTTCAATGCCATTCCAACAAATAGCCAAAAGTTTGCCATCTTATATATATCAATATAAAATGATATGTCCACAATTCGTGCACTTCCATCATTTTAATCAATACATAGCTATAGCGATATATAGTCAACGACTTACAATCTCAACAATTCTCAAATGTGAAGAAACCCACCATCAATATGCATGCATTTGTATATAATAAAAGAAAATTTCATTTTCTTTACTTATCATGGCACATCACAATGTATATATATACATATATATCTATATATATATATCAATTATGAACCCTCATCTTCTTCCATTTAAGGAAAACCCCAATTTCTAGGTTTCTTCTCTACAACAACACACACACACCCTAAACAGTTGTAAGAGATCCTAAAGAAGACACCATTTCCTTGCCCAAGATGGTTTCAACCCTTAAGATATTATCTTAGAAAGATTTGAAATCTTAAAACCCACTTTTGAAAAACCATACATTCTTGAGCCAAAATTAAACCCTCATAATATCCCCAAAGCAAACCCATAACCCACATCAACACTTACAAAACACATATATATAACTTAAGAAGTCCCTACCTCAAGTTTGATGAAGAGATTGAGATGAAACCCTAGAAATCAAAGATGCCAAAGCCCAATCTCCACCGTACCCAATGTAGCTCTTGAGGAGTTCTTTAACTTCGACGAAGAAGCTATGGGTAAATTTCAAATGGATGTAAGAATATCAAGGATTTTGATCTTGTTTTGAGGTAGAAATATAGAGAGAAGGGAGAGCAATGTTTTTTTAGAGAGAGAGGGAGATATAGGAAAAGTGATATACAATCATCCCTAAAAGGAAGAAAAGCAAAATATTTCGGGCTGCCCAGAATTCCGTACGTGCGGCGCCCTCTCCCGCACGTGCGGAGCTTCTTCCTGTACGTGCGGCCTTCACCCCCGCACGTGCGGTGGTCCCTCCCTGCACCTCACTCCATACCATCCTCTTCACGTGCCTTTTATGCAGAATGAAACCCAGAAGACTCCCCCCCTCACCGCATGTGCGACCTCCCATCCCACACGTACGGCCTCCTGCTGTACTTGTGGCCCTGGCCCTTAAACACAGAATTTTCTCTTCACAATGCTAGACACCCCGAACCAGCCTCGCACCCTCCGAAACGAGTGAAAAACAACCCCAGAATAAACAAAGACCGGAATCTGAGAAAAAGCTTTCGAACACAACAAACCCAAAGAGGATAATAAGTGAAGCGACGTACAATGAAACTGGTCATCACAACACCCTTTTCAACTTCTATAGCGATCCCGGTTTTCCTTTCCTTGTTTAGTGTATTCCGGACTTGATTCCGTGGGTGTGTGTTGTTGTCTTATTCTCGTTTCCATCCTTTACTCTTTGTATTTGAGTTTTGGATTGTGTTGGGCAGGTTTGAAACAGGTTGGTTGTGTTTAGAAACATAGAGTTGATGCCCAGATTTTGGCCTTCACGCTCGAGCGGGGCTTTTGACGCTCGAGTGGGCCCTTTTGCTTTTGCTCCTCCGCTCAAGCGAGATTATTCAGTCTTTAGTACTTTTCCTGCAGGTCATCGAACGCTCGAGCGTCCACTTTCACGCTCGAGCGGGGACCTTCGTTTGCAGAACTTCTGGAAGTGTGCATTCGACGCTCGAGCGGCGCTTTTGATGCTCGAGCAGGAGTCTGTGTCTGACGCTCGAGCGGGGCGTTCCACACTCGAGCGGACTGTGATGTTAATCAGTTCGAGAGAAGTCATTTTTGAATCACTTTTTCGACTCTTTCTCTCTCTTTAACTTTCCAAAACCCTAATTTGAGAGCTCCTCTCTCTAGAACTCTCTTTCTCTCTACATTTTGATCTTGGTTTAGTGAGGCCCAAACCTTGTGCCTTCATTAAAGTGTTAGAGCTTTTCAAGGCCTCCATTTTGATCCGAATAGTTGTGGGTTTGGAGCACCTTCGAGTTTGTTCATCATCTCCTTGGAGTCTCTTCACTTGAGGTAGGGATAACTACTCATATTTATGGTCTTTGACATAAACATGTGGTCTTTTTTATTTAATGTTGAAGTTGGAAAATTTTGGATGTTAGGATTTCAAAACTTAAAATACATAAAGAGGGGTTTTGTTCCTTTGAACCATACATGTGTAATTGGGCTTTAAAATGAGATTATTGATGTTCATTGTTGATATTTGGACCTTTAAGTCAATGTTGAGATAAAAGGGGAAAATGCCTTAGTTGGGTTTAATTGGGTCATTTATGTAATAAATGAAATTTATTATGGAAATATGAAATTGGTTTGGAAATAATGGAATTGGGAAATTTTGAGATTGAATGGTGTAGTTGGATTGATTAATCACTCACCTATGAAAATGTTGATAATTTATCTGTTTGACGAATTTATTATCTATTTAGAAATAAATGCTTTGGACTATCGGTGAAGGATAGTCTTGAATGTTGTAGACACTGCATGATAATTAGGTGAATTAAAACTAATCAATTGAGTATGCCATTGAATATGACGGGTCGAATAACACATTGAATATGTGCTTTGCTTGATCATTGTATATGATAAGTGTTTAAATATATTGTATATGTATATTGTTTGGGAGGAGATATGGGATGTACTCCACGGTTTGGGAGGAGATATGGGATATACTCCTAAACCGGATTTGGGAGGAGATAGGGGATGGGCTCCAGTGATATCTAAGTTGGCCGGAGTGTCTAGGGTGAAAGTCCCAAAATCCTAATTGCTTTTGCATAACGTAGATGAATTGAAGTATTGAAATGATGATAATATGAGTTGTAATCTCACTTGAAATTGAAGTGTTGAAGTGTTAATAATGTGAGTTGTAGTCTCATATTGATTGATCATGATCGAAGTATTGTTAACGTGAGCTGTAGTCTCTTTGTAAACTGTCTGGTTGAACAGAGAACCATAACCATGAATTGGTGTAGTTAATGAAACGGAAAGGAATTGAATGTATGTGTAAATGAGGATTGATTGTGAAAGGGATGTACGTTTGTTTATGTGAGTTAAACATTTATCAAATGCTAATGTTTTAGTTATTGCTCATATTGTGTTTAGCATATCTCTACTAGACGTTGGCTTACCCTATATGGGACATCATTTTCAGGTTCAGGTGACATACCACCTCCAAGGACGTAGCTTGGAAGGCTTAGAGGCTGACAGATCTTTTGTTATTACATGTAAATTCAAGCCAAGGGCTTAATGTGTTTTGAGTTAGTACTCTCCTTTTTGTAACCAAGTGTTGGCTTGGAAAGTCGTAAGCCTGTAGGGCATTTACTTTTGTTGTCAACATGTAATACTTTTGTAATGAATACTCTGATGTTTGTAATATAATGCTTTTTTTCTACTTTATGGATATCATGAATGATTGGTTTGTGTATTTTTTTGAGGGCATTACAACTTCTCCCATACACTATGGTTAGTGATGAGATTGTTAAATTATTTTCTAAAAAATCTAAAAAAAATAATTTTTCATATTAAAAAAATATTTAAAACAAATAAAAATTCTTATTAAATCTATCTATCTATATGTTATATACTTAAAAAGGGATTTCTAACCACAAGTCTTGTCAGAATTTCAATATCTCAAACTAAAATTTCTAATTTTTTGATTATAAATAATAAAAAAATCCTCTATAGCTCTCATTCAAGCAAAAAAAAAATAAAATAATAAAACATGATAATAATAATAATAATAATAATAATAATAATAATAATAATAATAATAATATCTCTTGACTTATGACTTTCAAATGAAAAGTATATTAAATATATAAAATAAAAAATAGAAGATATACTAATTCATTTAAAAATTCAAATTTGAGGGGTACTAAATAGGGAAAGCATTTCATTAATTTAAATTTAAAATTATAATGATTTATCCCGTAATACAAAAGTTTTAAATAATAATCTATTCCATGATTTATCTACATATCTATATACTAGTATAATTGCAAAACAATGTCATTTCATTAAGGTTGAAAGTTGTAATTCTTCTTTCTCATTTTTTTATTTTGTTTAATTTTGGGTTAATACGTGTTAAAATATGATTGGTCTATAAATTAATTTTATATTCTTCAAAATAAAATTTTAAATTTGGATTCTTACTTAAATTATGTTACTATAATTGGAATGAGATCAAAATTCATTCCTTAAATTTTACATCCTTTATTAAATTATAAAATAAAATTTAAATTTAAATTATTCTTCAAATTATATTATTACAATTAGAATGAGATCAATATTCACATGTGTCATAATGATGTGTCATAATATTATTGGTTTAAATATAATTTGTTTTAAATATATGTGTTCAAATTATTAATCGCTATTAATTTTTTTCTTTTTTTGTTTTAAATTTTATATAAAAAAATTATATCCTTCTAAACTATAAGAATTTGAACAATAATATTATTTTTTTAACAAAAGAACAAAATATAACTTTTTTAGTACTTACTACGACTGGGCATAGGGTTATTTGATCTGCACAACCCGCTCTACCCACACACGTATGGGCAGTTTCGCAAATACAACAGAGTAGGGTGCGGTTTGGAATATTTCAAAATTTCGGTTTGCAGGCAGGTTGCGGGTTTGACTCGAACCACAAATCGCACAAATCCGATCCGCCAACACCCCTAGTACTTACCAAACATGGTGGATTTTGTTAGATTTTTTTTTATTTTTTATTTTTTATTTCAATTGTCAATTAGAGAAATTAAAATAAGAATAAAGATATATTTGGTTCAAATTGTTAAAAAGTTACTTTTGCTAAAATAAATTGGAAAGAAACAATCATTTTTTTTAAATTAAAAGTGATGGTTCGTTAAACTTTTTTATTTAAAAAAAGAAGAAGAGGGTTATAGGTGATAATTTATTGCTCATCTTGAATTATTTTCAGATTAAATGAAAATACCATATTAAATTTTCTTCTTACCATTTTTTTATTCAAATACTTTTGTTTTGTAAGAAATTTGTTTTTATTTTATTTAATATTTTATTGTAATTTTTAAATTAAAAAGAATTTCTAAAAAATTATATTTAAATCATTTATGCCATTATAAAGAGTAAATTTTTTTAATATCAACTTAGGGTGTGTTTGATTGGACGGACTGGATAAGAGGGGATTAGAATCCATCGGACTTGAGTCCTGGGACTGTGAATCCCCCGGACTATTTGGTTGGATTGGATATGTATCCTGTTTTTGTTTTTTCATGGGATTAGATGTCTGAAAAGGACTATTTTTAGTGAATCCAACGTTTGGTTGGATGGACTGGATAGGATAAATGAACAAAAGACTATTTTACCCTTTTTCAATTGTTTACTAAGTAATAGCAATATTAAACATATCTTTAATATTTTAATTATTTTTAGCTAGATTAAATAAAAATTTGTTTTATTTTATTTTTTACACAATTAAATAAATTTATTTTTTTTAAATTAAATAAATAAATAAATAAAAAGGGTAAAATTTGATTACTGTGTAACCATTACTTTTTTTAAAATTTGATTCGTGGGTAAGCATTACTGTGTTAAAGTTTTTTACACCATTACTGTTTTAAAATTTTACACAATGATTTATTAAATAAATTTGTTTTAATAAAATACAGAGGACATTATTTTTTTTATATTATTTAATAAATCATTAAAATTTCATTTAATACTGTATAACCTGTATAAAAAATTTACATTATTTTTTTAATTAAAATTTTAAATAAAACACCTATTAAAATTTAAATAATAAAATTAAATAAATTATAAACAAAATTTTAAAATAAAACATCAATAAAATATCTATAAAAAATTATTTTAAAAATTTATTTTTAAATTGAGACATTTAAATTTTATTGAATTTTAGTAAATATAATACATAATTAAATAGTAGAGGGTCAAAATGGTCATTTTAGCATCTAATCCTAACAGTGGATAGTCCCCCCACATTCTGTCCCACCCCCCCTAGGACACAATAGTCCCCCATATGGGGGATAAGGAGTCTGGCCGGACTCCATGTCCGGCGGACTAAAAAAAAATCAAACGGCGGACAAGGAGCACTATTTGGATTGTAATCCAAATAGTGGATAGTCCCTCCCTCCAATCCCACGAATCAAACACGCCCTTAGTGGTAGTTTGGGAAGTACTTAATAAGTATACCTTTTTACTTTTTATGAAAATATATATAGAAAAGTAGGGATGTGATGTGACCCAATAAAGATAAGGGGTACTTACGTGTAGGTCCTAATAAGTGGACTTATTATCTAATAGGTCTTATGGGAAAAATTTGTCATGAAAAAAGTAGCTAATTGTAAGTTTTAGCGACAATTTATAAAAATCATGACAAAAAAAGTCACTAATTGTTAATTTTTAGTGACATATATAAAAAATTGTCACAAAAAATTATTTTTAGCGACAATTTTACCAAGATTTATTTTCAATATGACTTGATGGAAATTAAGTCAAACTATTAGGACCTATTGGTAGTTTACTCTAAAGATAATTAAGTATACTTTTTTACTTTTTAAGAAAAGAGGAGTAAAAAAATAGAGATGTGATGTGACCCCAAAAAAAATAAAAAGATAATAAAAGTCAGCTAATATGGCACTTCCCAAACAACCGTTTATTCGATGATCTCTTTCTAAAAGGTGTATTTTTTAAATATTTTCAAGAAAAATTCTATTGGAAATCTTAAGTATATTGCTTTTTCTTTTGTTCATTAATATTAAATTGTTAATTAATTTTATTTATTATTTTAAAAAATAAATTTGCAAATAATTTATATATTTATATATATAATTTGTTTTGGTTACTCAGGTTATTTGGTGTTTTTGCCCAAGTCCACTCAATTTCAATTTGAAATTTTGAATTTCTGCATAAGTCCTTACTTAATTAAAAACTATGTTGTTCAATCTTTAAACTTTTTTAAGCTCGACCCAAGTTGTTTGGGTTGAGCTTATCTAAGTTTTCAATTCTATCAAGGGAAACTGAAAGTCACATGATTAAATTTGTAACAAATTAAAAAATAAAAAATAAATTGTGATAAAATTGTGGGACTTAAATTTAAAATTTTAATCTTCATTGTTTTCATAATTTGCATACAAAATTTAACTATTTATATTTTTTTTATATAAAAATATATTATTATATAAGTAAAAGGGAGTTTCTAACTACAAGTCTTGTAGCACTTGTACCCTTTTAAAACTTTTGAGAAGTGTATTTGAATCTTTTATTTTATTTTGGGGATCTTTGGTATTATTGTATCTTGGTTTTGGATGAGTGAAAATCGATATAAACTTGTTGGGTTTGGTTGTTCGTACTTGTTCTTGTCAAAAGTTCCTTGGAGACTTAGAAATTCTATTCTAGGGTTGACACCAGTCTTCCTAAGGGTCGACCCTTACCTGTTGATGAAGTTCTGGAAGTGTCGCTGGAATATAGGGTCGACACCAGTATGGAGAGGGTCGACCCTCTTATATTGCAGAATCTGTGTGTTAGTTGCTGGAAATTAGGGTTGACCCCCTCCTGTCTAAGGGTTGACCCCCTTGCTTGTGCCAGATTGTCCTTTTTACCTGAAGGGTCGACCCCCCTGCCCGAAGGGTCGAATCCTGTGTGTTTTTTTTCTCTAGATTTTGGGGTTCGAATAGGCCCTACCTTTGGGGGGTTTTTGGGCCTATTATTTTATTTGACCTTAGGGCTATTCTCTACTACTATAAATAGGCCCAAACCACTTTTCTCTCATTATTTTCCTCCCATTTTTCCTCTTAAACCGTGATTTCTCTCTTCTCTCTCTAAAACTTGACTTTTCGCACCTAGATCTCTCAATCTACTCACCTAGAGTGATCTTTTCACCATGGTCCTTTGAGAAAGGTTGTAGATCTTGTCAAGGGTTTTCTATTGATCCAAGTAGTTCGTGGTTTCGTCGCCGGTGATTTTTGGATTGTTTTTTCTTCGCTTCAAGGGGTAGGGATTTCTTTGCTGCTTTTCAATACTTCGTCTATAGATAGATATGTAGTAGATTTTATTGCATAAAAACCATATTTATTATGGATTTTCTTGAAAGCCATGAAAGGGGGTTCTAGAGTTTGATAGTTGTGATTGGAGTTGTTAAGTTGTTTGTTGTTGGGTTATTTGGGAAATGATTTATTATGTTTGTGAAGAAAGGGAGGAAAGCCCTAATTTATTATTATCGATTTAATAGATTTAAAAAGGGAGGAAATCCCTAATTTAATATTATTGATATAATGGATTTAAAAAGTGAGGAAGTTGAATAATCTTTATATTTTGCTAATATAGGTTGTATAATTGTGTTTCTATTAAAAGAAAATAAAAGGAGAAGTAATCACTGTGTTGGTATTGTTTTAGACTAATCACATGAAGTTGAGTTGAGTTATGATTTTGGTACCGATGGGATTGGTTTTGTAAAATAAAGAGGATGGATTTCGTTTTGGTTTTGTAAAATGATGAGAATGAATTCTTAGAAAATGGTTGGAGTTGTGTGGATTGGAAAATAAAGAAAAGTGGTCTTTTTGAAAGAAAATGAAATCATCACCCTTTGTAAATTGCTAATGAACTTGAGGTCGGATTTTGGAACCTTTACATATTATCACTTTTATTGGACTGAAAGTCTTGCGAGAATTGGATTGTTGTCCTACGAGTATTTAATACCTTTACTTAGAGGTTTTGTCCTTGGTCATCGGTGGAGGATGGCATTGTTGTGTTGAATAATATCGTTTATGTAATACACTTGTGTTATTATGCATTCTAGTATGTTGAGATGGTTGGGAATGTGCTTGCGCTTCGAATGAGAGGTACCGTTACCTTCCTGCTAGCGCTTGGAGAATTGGCCGCACTTAGAATGAGAGGTACTAGTACCTTCCAGCTAACGCCTGGAGAACTTGGCAGAGGTACCATTACCTTCCAGCTGGTATCTGGTAAATTGGCATTTCGTTATAGAAGGGTGTATCCTTGGCTTGGCATTTTGTTATGGAAAGGTGTATCTTTGGCTTACCGTGCTTAAGGTAGGTAGAGCGGAACTTGTTTATCATTATTGTCTTAGTATATCTGTGTATATTATGGGTTATGATGGTTATGGTTCTGGAAGGCCGAGTTACCTCATTTGTTGAGTAGATAGTTATTGATTGCTTGTTGTTTTCCCTTTGTATTGAATGTATTTATGTAAAGACATGAATATGTTAAAAATGGACGTAAGTATTGTATTAAGATTGTGAATAATGTGAAGGACATCGGATACTTGTGAACATGTTTCAAAAAGGCAAATCAGGTGTACATCCGAAAAGTGGGAGAAAATGTAATGGGCTTTGTGAAATTATTTTCAGGAACTTGTTATTGTCATATGAATTTTGAAAAATGTAACATCATGAAAGAAAAGTAAAATGCTTATGTTGTTGAACAAAATGAATGATTTTGAGAAAAGTTCCTATATAAGTATATTTCTGTATAAATCGTCACATTATGTATATGATATGATCTAAAGCATTCATGATCATAATTATCTGTATGTTGTTATTGTTTAGGATCATATTCGGATCCCTACTGGACTTTATGTTTATCTCATGTTGCTAATCTTTTTTCAGGTGAACGTCGAGAAGGGTTTCAAGATCAAAGATCTTCTTTATGTGTTGGCCACGGGGCCTTTTATTTGTAGGTGGAATGCCATTGATGTAAAAGGGTTAAACCCTTTCTTTTAATTTAAAAGATGTAAGCCTACGGGCAATTTGTTTATTTTTATCTCATGTTGCATTCATTTCATATTCGAATGAGAGAACCTTTAATAATAGTACTCGTTAATGTATTAAATTTCTGCGCATGATCTCTGAAGTTGTGTTATAATGAAGGATTTGGTAATGGTATCCGTTGATATAAAAAGTGGGGCGTGACAACTTGGTATCAGAGCGAGCTGGGTTTGAATACTTTGGGCTCTTGGGAAGTGGTTTTTACCACATCGGGTTCACTATGCTTGGTGAGGACGTTGCATATAGTTAGGATAAGTGTTAGGATTTATATGTTGCATTTATGTGAGCATGGGATTAAGTTCCTTGGATAGTACTTATAGCCGGTGAACTTGCTTTGAGGTCTTCTCGGAAACACGCCTGATCAACGTGGTTTCTGATAGGAATTCCTTGAGAGTTCTGGGATGAGTGTCTATCTTTGAGGACTTGATTTGATTATGTGTTTAGGTGTTTAATTGTTTATACGCAATAGAAATTGTATGATTTGGGAAGTAAGTGTGTCTTGAAGCCCAGAGGTGGTGAGTGCGTGCCTTAGGAAAGGTTGTTGCGTTGAGTACTAAGCTTGGTTTTGTTTTTGTATTATATAGGATGTCTACACGAGGGAATAGAGGTCGAGTTAGGAATAGGAGTGCCGGTAGGGGCACAACGGTTCCTTTAGCACCTGCTGTTGCAGCATCGGCTGTCGGTGAGGAAGTTGCATGCGAGATTGTAAGAGCAGTACAGGAGGCTCTAGCTCGCAATGAGGGCGACAACAGGCATACCCTCAAACTTACTAAGGAGTTTCTTCGCTCCAATCCGTCGGAGTTTTAGGGGGAGGCTAAACCGTTGGAGGCAGAGGATTGGTTGGAACAGATTACCAAGACTCTTGATATGCTCAGAGTCGAAGATGAAGGATTGAGGGTCTCTTTGGTGACTTTTTAATTGAGAGGAGATGCGAGTTATTGGTGGAAGTATGCTAAGATCACAGTAGGTAACACGTGGGTTACTTTCACGGAGGCCTTTTGGGCCAAGTACTTCCCTCATTCTGCTCGGGAGAGGTTGAGGGAACAGTTTGTTGAGTTGTGCCAGGATGCTACTCCTTTGGCACAATTTGAGATGCGGTTCACTAGTTTGTCGAGGTTTGCTCCAGAGTTTGTGGCAATAGAGGAGCGTCGTTGTTATGAGTTTGAGAGCCGGTTGTGTGATGATATCCAAGAGAAGGTAGCTGGATCTATGTGGAAGAATTACCATGCTCTAATTGAGGCGGCGGCCCATGCGGAGGCCGTGGTCATGAGTGTTGGTCGGGATAGGGAGGAGGCCACTTTGGCGACTCATACGATTCATAAGCATTCTAGGCTCAGTAGAGGTGGAGGTGAGCGTATGTTCAATCCCAGGCTCAGTCCTTGTCTTCATAAGGGGTTTCAGACTCGTCAGTTGGAATGCCTAATGAGATTCAGGCTTCAAGTCAGTTGCAGAGTAGGGGGTCTCCTATTTGTTTTGATTGTGGTCATCTGGGCCATGTTAGACGTTTTTTCCCTTTGCGTGTGAATACTTCAAGTGTTTCAGAACCTAGTCGGACTCAGTCTCTTTAGTCTAGTCGAGGGTGGTATCGATACCAGACCCTTGTAGGCCAGGCTTCAAGAGCTTCGCAATGGTCTACTTTTCAGCTAACACGGTAGTATTACCCTAGAGAGGGACTTTCGTATTAGAGGCCGTTGATTTAATAGGCGAATCTTTTGTTGTTGACCGGTGTACTGTTGTTGACCGGTGTACTGTTGATACACCCCGATTATGTGTTGTATATGTACATGTATTGTTGTTTGTTTACTCTCATTTGTTGGGAGCACGCAGTGAACCTCGAGCGCTCTTTTATATGTGTAACGAGAAATGGTTCATGGATTGATAATCTTAACAGCGTTGTATACGTGTTATTGTCTTATGAGATAGTTATGTAATGGCCTGTGAGCCTTGTTTTATTTGGGAGTTAACTGTTGAGAACGGGTAACCTGTGGATTGTTGCAATTAGTGGTGTTGTGTGGTGAGAATGAATTATAAGGCTTGAACATGTAGAGTATAGAGAAATGTGAGATTTGGATTCCTGGGTAGTGAGTGTGGTTTAGTGTTTTGGTTTTGTTGGCCAATGAGTCGTTGTGATCCTATTGATTATGGTAAGGGTAATATTTGTGTTGTGGTTGCTATGAGTTCGTTTGGGTTTGCAGTGTTATTAAATATTGGATAGAGTTTATGAATGTGAGAATAATTTAGTGGGTAGATGCTAGAAATATTCTTTGGAAGGAAGTAAGGCTGTGTGCTCGGGTAACGAGTGTGGCATTGGTGAAAATTCTTTTATGTCCAAAATTGGGTGTTTGTCGTTGACCATATCGGTCTCATGTTTGAGAGGTGAAGGAGTATTTGCCATGTAGACATATGAATGGTGGTTTCCTTAGAAATGATGGTGGTTTAGCCAAATCTTGAGGAATCTGGTGAGATTCAAGGAATATGAGAACTTGTGTGTGGAACTCCATCTTGGAGCAAGTGGTGTTGGGTAGCACGTCGGTGTTTGGTACCGAGCGTAAAGTTTTAATTGAGCTGGTTAGTCAGTTGGTTGACATCGGGGTTTGGTTAATATGTAGTCACCTTGGGAATAGCTTGGGCTGGTGTGCGAGGTTGTAAGCTTGTGGGTGCATTGGAGTGGTTTGGCAAGTAGTATGTCTCGTGTAAGTGGTTGTGAAGCTTGTATAAAGATTGTCTTGAAATTGTGGAAAATCCCCTAGTTGGGGTAATGTATTGTGAACTCTTCATTTTGCTTGTGGTGTATGCCTCATGTAACTGATAATTTATGATGATAATATGACGGAATGAAATTGAAAGATTGTGGATTCCTTTGTTTTGTGTTTGTGCTTTATTGTGTTGATAGCACAGTTGTAATTTCTATTAATTGTTATTATAGAAATGTTATTTTTATGTTGGTTGTGGAATCACTATAAGGGTGATGGAAGTTGTTGGGTGACGGTGGAGGTTCACCAATTGTCTTATGTTGAGAAACAAACTCGGAAGATGAATTTTTCCTTGTGTTGTAGCCTTGGATGGCAATGTTGAACTATAATGACTTGGATTTAATCTAAGTGTCGATAAAGGATTTCGATGTGTAGTTTATTTGATTTAATAAACATTGAATTTAACAAAGTATGATAATGAGAACGATTTAGTGTTCGGAGGAACACTTTATTTTATTGTTAGAAGATGGTTGCAAAAATTTTAAGAATTTACTGGGAAATCGAGAATGTATTTTGGTTGTGGAAACCTTCAAAGAAAAGGAGAAAATGTGGAAATTTTTTTTTACATGGTTTTGTAAATAATGTCACCTTTTTGTGGATGGTTCACCTCGGGTTGCGTTGTGTTCTTAATTTTGGAGACGAAATTTCCTAAGGTGGGGAGGTTGTAGCACTTGTACCCTTTTAAAACTTTTGGGAAGTGTATTTGAATCCTTTGTTTTTTTTGGGGATCTTTGGTGTTATTGTATCTTGGTTTCAGATGAGTGAAAATCGATTTAAACTTGTTGGGTTTGGTTGTTCGCACTTGTTCTTGTCAAAAGTTCCTTGGAGACTTAGAAATTCTATTCTAGGGTCGACACCAGTCTTTCTAAGGGTCGACCCTTACCTGTTGGTGAAATTTCTGGAAGTGTTGCTGGAATATAGGGTCGACACCAGTATGGGGAGGGTCGACCCTCTTATATTGCAGAATCTGTGTGTTAGTTGCTGGAAATTAGGGTCGACCCCCTCCTGTCTAAGGGTTGACCCCCTTACTTGTGCCAGATTGTCCTTTCTACTTGAAGGGTCGACCCCCCTGCCCGAAGAGTCGAATCCTGTGTGTTTTTTTTCTCTAGATTTTAGGGTTCGAATGGGCCCTACCTTTGGAGGGTTTTTGGGTCTATTATTTTATTTGACCTTAGGGCTATTCTCTACTACTATAAATAGGCCCAAACCACTTTTCTCTCATTATTTTCCTCCCATTTTTCCTCTTAAACCGTTATTTCTCTCTTCTCTCTCTAAAACTTGACTTTTCGCACGTAGATCTCTAGATCTACTCACCTAGAGTGATCTTTTCACCATGGCCCTTTGAGAAAGGTTGTAGATCTTGTCAAGGGCTTTCTATTGATCAAAGTAGTTTGTGGTTTCGTCGCGGGTGATTTTTGGGTTGTTTTCTCTTTGCTTCAAGAGGTAAGGATTTCTTTGCTCCTTTCCAATACTTCGTCTATAGATTGATATATGGTAGATTTTATTGCATAAAAACCATATTCATTATGGATTTTTTTGAAAGCCATGAAAGGGGATTCTAGAGTTTGATATTTGTGATTGGAGTTGTTAAGTTGTTTGTTGTTGGGTTATTTGGGAAATGATTTATTATGTTTGTGAAGAAAGGGAGGAAAACCCTAATTTATTATTATCGATTTAATAGATTTAAAAAGGGAGGAAAGCCCTAATTTATTATTATCGATTTAATGAATTTAAAAAGGGAAGAAAGCCCTAATTTATTATTATCGATTTAATGGATTTAAGAAGGGAGGAAAGCCCTAATTTATTATTATTGATTTAATGGATTTAAAAAGGGAGGAAAGCCCTAATTTAATATTATTGATATAATGGATTTAAAAAGTGAGGAAGTTGAATAATCTTTATATTTTGCTAATATGGGTTGTATAATTGTGTTCATATCAAAAGAAAATAAAAGGAGAAGTAATCACGGTGTTGGTGTTGTTTTAGACTAATCACATGAAGTTGAGTTGAGTTATAATTTTGGTACCGATGGGATTGGTTTTGTAAAATAAAGAGGATGGATTTCGTTTTGGTTTTGTAAAATGACGAGAATGAATTCTTAGAAAATGGTTGGAATTGTGTGGATTGGAAAATAAAGAAAAGTGGTCTTTTTGAAAGAAAATGAAATCATCACCCTTTGTAAATTGCTAATGAACTTGAGGTCGGATTTTGGAACCTTTACATATTATCACTTTTATTGGACTGAAAGTCTTGCGAGAATTGGATTGTTGTCTTACGAGTATTTAATACCTTTACTTAGAGGTTTTGTCCTTGGTCATCGGTGGAGGATGGCATTGTTGTGTTGAATAATATTGTGTATGTATTACACTTGTGTTATTATGCATTCTAGTATGTTGAGATGGTTAGGAATGTGCTTGCGCTTTAAATGAGAGGTACCATTACCTTCTAGCTAGCGCCTGGAGAATTGGCCGCGCTTAGAATGAGAGATACCAATACCTTCCAGCTAGCGCCTGGAGAACGTAGCAGAGGTACCATTACCTTCCAACTGGTGTCTGGTAAATTGGCATTTCATTATAGAAAGGTGTATCCTTGGCTTGGTATTTTGTTATGGAAAGGTGTATCTTTGGCTTACCGTGCTTATGGCAGGTAGAGCAGAACTTGTTTATCGTTATTGTCTTAGTATATTTGTGTATATTATGGGTTATGATGTTTATGGTTCTAGAAGGCCGAGTTGCCTCATTTGTTGAGTAGATAGTTGTTGATTGCTTGTTGTTTTCCCTTTGTACTGAATGTATTTATGTAAAGACATGAATGTGTTAGAAACGGACGTAAGTACTGTATTGAGATTGTGAATAATGTGAAGGACATCGGATACTTGTGAACATGTTTCAAAAAGGCAAATCAGGTGTACATCCGGAAAGTGGGTGAAAACGTAATGGGCTTTGTGAAATTGTTTTCAGAAACTTGTTATTGTCGTACGAATTTTGAAAAAGGTAACATCATGAAAGAAAAGTAAAATGCTTATGTTGTTGAATGAAATGAATGATTTTGAGAAAAGTTCCTATATAAGTATATTTTTGTATAAATCGTCACATTATGTATATGATATGATCTAAAGCATTCATGATCATAGCTATCTGTATGTTGTTATTGTTTAGGATCATACTCGAATCCCTACTGGATTTTATGTTCATCTCACGTTGCTAATCTTTTTTCAGGTGAACGTCGAGAAGGGTTTCAAGATCGAGGATATTCTTTATGTGTTGGCCACAGAGCCTTTTATTTGTAGGCGGAATGCCATTGATGTAAAAGGGTTAAACCCTTTTTTTTAATTTAAAAGATGTAAGCCTACGGGCAATTTGTTTATTTTTATCTCATGTTGCATTCATTTTATATTTGAATGAGAGAACCTTTAATAACAGTACTCGTTAATGTATTAAATTTCTGCGCATGATCTCTGAAGTTGTGTTATAATGAAGGATTTGGTAATGGTATCCGTTGATATAAAAAGTGGGGCGTGACAAGTATTGTAAGAGCTCTAATATTTCAATCTAAAATTTGTAATTTTTTGGTTTTAAATAATTAAAAAAATCCTCTATAGCTCTCATTCAAGCCAAAAAAAAAAATTAAAAAATTAATATCTCTTGATTTATGACTTTCTAATGGAAAATATATCAAATATATAAAATAAAAAATAGAAAGTATACTACTCCATTTCAAAATTTAAATTTGAGGGACACTAAATATGGAAGACATTCATTAATTTAAATTTAAAGTGGGATTGTTAAATAATATTTATAAAAAATCTAAAAACAATAATTTTTATATTAAAAATGTCTAAAACAAATATAAATTTTGATTAAATCTATTTATCTATCTATATTTTATATAAATAAAAGGGGGTTTCTAATCACAAGTCTTGTGAAAGTTTTAATATCTCAAACTAAAATTTCTAATTTTTTGATTTTAAATAATGAAAAAAATCCTTTATAGCTCTCATTCAAGCCAAAATAATAATAATAATAATTAATATCTCTTGATTTATGACTTTTAAATGGAAAGTTTATATCAAATATATAAAATAAAAAATAGAAAGTATACTAATCTATTTCAAAATTCAAATTTGAGGGGTACTAAATATGGAAAGCATTCCATTAATTTAAATAAAAAATTATAATGATTTATCCCATAATATGTAAGTTTTAAATAATGATATATTCCATGATTTATCTATATATCTATATATTATTATAATTGTAAAATATTGTCATTTCATTAAGGTTGAAAGTTGTAAAAAAAATTTCCATTTTTTATTTATTATTTTGTTTAATTTTTTGTTAATACGTGTTACAATATGATTGGTCTATAAATTAATTTTATATTCTTAAAATAAAATTTCAAATTTGGATTCTTACTTAAATTATGTTACTATAATTGGAATGAGATCAGTATTCATTCCTTAAATTTTGCATTCTTTATTAAATTATAAAATAAAATTTCAAATTTAAATTCTTCTCCAAATTATCTTACTGGAATTAGAATGTGATCAATATTCACATGTGTCATAATGATGCATCATAATATTATTGGTTTAAATATAATTTCTTTTAAATACATGTGTTCAAATTATTAATCGCTATTAATTTTTTTTTCTTTTTTTGTCTTAAATTTTATAAGAAAAATTATATCATTTTAAACTATAAGGACTTGAATAATAATTTTTTTTAATATATATATATATTGACAAAAGAACAAAACATAACTTTTTTAGTGCTTACCAAATATGGTGGATTTTTTTAGATTTTTTTTTTATTATCTCAAAAGTCAATTAAAGAAATTAAAATAAAGAATAAAGATATCTTTGGCTCAAATTGTTAAAAAGTTATTTTTGCTAAAATAAATTCGAAAGAAATGTTAATTTTCTTTTATTATTAAAAGTGATAGCTCGTTAAACTTTTTTTATTTAAAAAAAAGGGGTTATAGGTGATAATTTATTATTCATTTAAAATTATTTTTAGATCAAATGAAAATACTATATTAAATTTTCTTCTTACCTTTTTTATTCAAATAATTTTATTTTGTAAGAAATTTTTTTATTATATTTAATATTTTATTGTAATTTTAAAATTAATATGGTATTTTATTGTAATTTTTAAATTAAAAAGAATTTTTTAAAAATAATATTTAAATTATTGTAATTTAAAAATTTATTGTAAATAAGAATTTAATATCAATTTAGTGTAACCCGTGCTATGCAATTTTTAAAAATCATAAGAATTTAATAAATAAGAATTTATTGTAAATAATAATTTAAAATTTTATTGTAAAGAATTTCTAAAAAATTAATATTTTATTTTATTATAATTTTTAAATTAAAAATAATTTCTAAAAAATCATATTTAAATTATTTATGTCATTATAAAAAATAAATTTTTTTAATATCCACTTAGTGGTAGTTTGGGAAGTGCAAAATAAGTATACTTTTTTTCTTTTTACGAAAATATATACAGAAAAATAGAGATGCGATGTGACTCAAAAAGACAAAAAGATAAAAAAAAAAGTGAATTAATATGACACTTTCCAAACAACCCTTTATTCGATGATCCCTTTCTAAAAAGTGTATTTTTTAAATATCTTCAAGAAAAATTCTATTGGAAATCTTAAGTATATTGTTTTTTTCTTTTATTCATTAATATTAAATTTTTAATTAATTTTATTTATTATTTAAAAAAATAAATTAGCAAATAATTTATATAGTTATATATATAATTTTGTTTTCGTTGCTGAGGTTATTTGATATTTCTGCTGTCACGCCCCAAAATTATTACCCGAAATTATAACCAAAACCTTTAATACAAGTCCATTTAATTAACTACAATTATTATTACAAACACCCATTACATGGGGTAACAACAACATTGTTCTCTCTCAAATAATACAACAATAATACATGTACAAAATTCATATTGAAATACACATGAATTTCTCATTTACAACAAGCATCTCTCATTTACACTATGACCAAATTATAGAAAATAAACTCTTCAATCCTCAATTCGGCGTTTCAAACTTTGTTCCTGAAAAATGGTTAAAATAATTGGGATGAACACGAAGTCCAGTAGGAATCTTCCCTGACTCTAAACAATATAATCCTTAAATATATGAGATCATGAAGTGCTAAGGAGTGAAATAAACATAAATTCTTTGTGCTCTTTTTATACTCAAATTATAATACATATAGGTAACACCATTCTCATAAAGGAAATTCATGAAAACTTTTCAAAGAAAAACCCCTTTCGTTTGTTTCTGTATCAGTCAAATATATGTTTCGAAAAAAAAAAAGAGTCTTTTCAAGAATTCCTTGCTAACTTTATCTAGAATTATAAACATAGCAACGAGTCATTCTCCTACATGTCACAACACATTATAACCCATTATAATCCACATAAAAAAACCCATACAATTCCATATATTCGACTTTACCCAATCAAGATTATTCACTTTCCATTATCTCAAACCCATGTATAAATCTTATTATAATCATTCCACACAATCCAAATTGGACACTGGCTCCATTACCAAGCCTTAGCATCAAACCATACGCTTTACCGGTCACAAGTCGGAAGGAATGCGAAACCTCACGCTTTACCGATCACAAGCCGGAAGGAACGCGGAACCTTAACACATTTCATCAACCCACACGCTTTACCGGGCGCTACTCCGGAAGGAAGGCGGAACCTTTATTAAGCGCCACGCTTTGTCGGCTTATACAGCAGGAAACAGACCCCAAGGCAACATTACAATCCATCAATTTCTTAAGTCATTACTCATTATGAATTGTGGGCAAAGCCAACACATTCGTTCATCATTTCCATTACTTATTAGCTCAAGAACACGTACTCATTATTTTCCACCATTCTCTAGTATTCATCATATAGCGATCCCGGTTTTCCCTTCATTGTTTATTGTATTCCGGATCGGTTCCGCGGATGTATTGTTGTCTTATTCTCATTTCCATCCTTTACTCTTGTTATTTGAGTTTTAGGTTGTGTTGGGCATGTTTCGAACAGGTTGGTTGAGCTTTTGTCCCAATTCTTGTTGCCCAGATTTTTAGTGATCCGCTCGAGCGGATCCCTTCGCGCTCGAGCGGAGTTTGCATCCTTTTAGCATCTTGTGCGTCTGCAAATGTACTGCAGGTTTGTTTTTCACGCTCGAGCGGGTCGCGCTCGAGCAGGCCATTTTGCGCTTGAGCGGGTGTTCAATGTCTGTAAAAATATTGGAAGAGGGTAATCTACGCTCAAGCAGGTTTCCCTTTGCGCTCGAGCGAGTGTGTTTTGCAGTTGTGTCTTGGCGCTCGAGCGGGTCCAGTTTTTGTGCTTGACGCTCGAGCGTCCTATTCTCCGCTCGAGCGGACTAGTCGTATATCAGATGGCAGCTGGGTGATTTTAAATCACTTTTCACACTTTCTTTCTCTCTCTTACTTTTCAAAACCTCCATTGGAGAGCACCTTACTCTAAAACTCCAGCTTCTCTCTAGGGTTTGATCTAGTAGGAGTGATCTTCTATCCTTGGGCCTTTGTAAAAAGTGTGGAGCTTGTTGAGGGCTTCGTTTTGATCCGAAAAACTTTGGGATTGGAGCACTTCCGAGTTTGGCTCTTCTTCCCCTTGGGTTCTCCTTTTGAGGTAGGGATTCTCCTTGTTCTTTTTCAATACTCCGTCTATAGATAGACATGTGGTAATTTTGTATTGCATGAAAATCATATCATGTTGAATTTCTTTGAAAACCATGTGAGGGAACCTAGGGTTGGTTGTTTGAGGATGATTATTTTATCATTAATAGTTCTTTGGGCTAATTGAGTGTAAATTAACATGTTATTGTGGAAAGAAGAAAAAGCCCTAAATTATGTTTTGATTTGGTAAATTAAAATGGAGGGTAGTTGATTAATGTTTATAAGCCTCTATTGTTAATATGAGTTGGGTGAAGGTGTTAATGCTTATGGGATTAACTATGGCTTTTGGGTTGTTTTGAAATCAACGTATTGAACCGAGGTGGATTATGGTTTTATTATCCATGGAATTGGTTTTGTAAAATAAAAAGAATGGAAAAGTGTTTTTGGAAATAAGTGGTGTAACATGTTGACTTGGAAAGTCTATGAAAGTTGATCTTGAAAATGGAAAACGAAATGTTAACTCTATGTGAGTCTCGGGAAAATGAATATGGGAATTGAACTATTCTGTCATTGAGGGTTGAATACCCACATTTGGGGTTTTACCTTTACCTATCGTACTAGCGTTGTTGTTGGGTTTAAGATCTCATGAGAGTTGAGTCTTTATAATAGGTGTATTAAAATCATGCATCTAGAGGTTTTGTCCTTGGTCATCGGTGGAGGATGACATTGTTGTATTGGATTGTTGTGTTTGCATTACACCGGCGTTGATTGAATACTGTATGTGATGAAGTGCTATGATACATTATATATGTATAATTGTTAGGGAGGAGATAGGTGATGTACTCCAGTGTGTGGGAGGAGATAGGGGATGTACTCCACACACCTATGTGTTCATATACTTTAACATGTTGCTTATGTATCTTGATAGTTCATGTGTACGTATTACACTTATTGGTTGTGCTTTGTTATAATGTGATGGTTGGTGTTATATACCGTGCTTAGAATGAGGGGTACCAGTACCTTCCAGCTAACACCTGGAGAACTTGGACTAGGTACCATTACCTTCCAGCTTGTGTCTGGAAAATGTGGACGAGGTACCATTACCTTCCAGCTTGTGTCTGAAAAATGTGGACGAGGTACCATTACCTTCCAGCTTGTGTCTGGAGAATATGGCTAGTCATTTGATCGTAAGGTGTATCCTTAAACTTACCGTGCTTATGGCAGGTGGAGTGGAGCTTTCGTTATTATTGTCTCAGTGTATCTAAGTATATCATGGATTGCGATGGTTACAGTTTTGGAGGGCCGAATTGCCTCATTTGTTGATTATATACATGTTGATGATTTGTTATCTCCTTTCTATTAAAGGCATGCATGTATAGATATGAATGTATTGGGAACAAACCAAAATGCCATTTCAAGATTTTGGAAAGTGTGAAGGAAAATCGAGTATTTTGAAAATATGTTTTGAAAAGGGGACATCTGTTGTATATGGAAAATTGGAGAAAAGTAATGGGCTTAGAGAAATTGTTTTTCTAAGAAGTTGTTATTGTTATGAAAGTTTGGGATCAAGGGGTAATGAAAAGAAAGGAAAGATGAATCGCTTATAGCGTTGAATGAAATGGTTGTTTATGAGAAAAGTTCATACTTATGTATGTTTTGTATAAACTGTCACATTACTATTCTAATATGAGTTTGAGCATTCATGATCATAGCTATTTGTAAGTTGTTATTGTTGAGGGACATGTTGAGATCCCTACTGGACTATATGTTCATCCCACGTTGTTGAATCTTTTTCAGGTGTTAAATAGGATGTGCTACAAGATTTGGATTTTCTTATTTGTTGGCCACGGGGCCTCTTTTGTGTCGGCGGAATGCCATATATGTAAAAGGGTTACACCCTTCTTCTTGATTCTTTAATGATGTAAGCCTTCGGGCATTTTATTCAGTAT
Organism: Camellia granthamiana; assembly: GCA_036172215.1. Classification (NCBI taxonomy): domain Eukaryota; kingdom Viridiplantae; phylum Streptophyta; class Magnoliopsida; order Ericales; family Theaceae; genus Camellia; species Camellia granthamiana. The sequence goes on along the minus strand of CM069915.1, from coordinate 54,372,501 downwards.
GCTCATGTTATATTTAATTTGCATTCGGATGAGAGAATTGTTATTTATTTCTACTCATGGGATTAAAGAGTTTATTTCTGCATGTTATCTCTGAACTTGAATTAAGTAATGAATTTGGTAATGATTCTGAGTAATAAAAAGTAAGGCGTGACACATCAAGTCATTCGTTGTTACAATCCCAACAAAACCAATAACAACATTCATTATTTTTATCACAAAATTCATCCAATAACACATCCACTAAGAGCATTTGGCTCATTTTTAGAAGCATTCACAATTCTTATATTTCAAAGGTCTTTTAACTTTTCCACAAAATTATCAAATTTTCATACTCAATTTCATAACACAATAGTCATCATAAATTATCCCCAATTAATTAATTTAATTACTAATCTTAATTTCTTCAAAATAACCTTTCTATACAATAGTTATTTTCTAACCATTATTCATCATAATTTATTCTCATCTTTTACAAAACATGAACTCAATTCCATAAATCAAATGTCAATTAAAGCTTTCTTTATTCTCAACATAGATTCCATAACTAGGGTTAAATATAAATTAGGGCTTTTGCTATTTAACACAAAACCACATTTTTATGACCCAAACATCATATATTCCACTTAAATCATCAATTCAAATTCCATAAATCAGAAACCCTAGCTCCCTTCACATGCCATTTCTAAAAATCTCCTCAAAATGAGGGTTTTATGCAATAAAAAGTATCACCCATCTATCCATAAGACAATATTGAAGAGAAGTAAGGAAAATCCCTACCTTAAGCAAGGAGAGAGAGAAACCCGAAGTTTTGACTTCAACGAAAACACGATATGCTTGGATAAATTGAAAGTCCTTGGTGCGCTCTACAACCTTCCTCAAGGGACCTAGGTGAGAAGATGCTTCTAGATTAGTAGATCTAGCAATCTAAGTAGGAAAAAGTTGGGTTTAGAGAGAAATGAGAGAGGCTCACAGTTTGAGAGGAAAGGGAAGAAGAAAAGTGAAATGAAACCATGCTTGGAGCCTATTTATAGTAGTAGAGAAGTAGCCCTAAGGTCAATAAAATAATAAGCCCAAAACCCCCCAAAGGTAGGGCCCATTTGAACCCCAAAATCTGGAAAAAAAAAAAAAAAACACACACACACACACACACACACACGCAGGGGTCGACCCTTTAGATAGAAAAGACAATCTGGCACAAGCAAGGGGGGTCGACCCTTAGACAAGAGGGGGTCAATCCTATTTTCCATCAACCAACACACAAATTTTGCAACAGAAGAGGGTCGACCCTTCCCAGACTGGTGTCGACCCTATAGAAAACCAACAGAGACACTAAGAATTCAAACAGGTATAACTCTTTTGTTCGGACTCCGTTTTAGGTCGTTCTTGTGTCCAAATCGAAGCCCCGGAAACAAGATTTCCAATGGTTCTGGCCTAACATCCAAATTCAAAGTATGGAAAGAGAAAAGGAAAAAATAGTGAAGGCTGGTCAAAAACAAAAATTCAAACTTGGGGCTTTTGATCTAATCTTGCCTAAATATCTTGTTAAGGCTTCAATCAAGGTTCCAAACATCACCCAAGGGTCCTCAATTATAATATTTAAAGTTCATTTGCCAACCCACACAAGTTTTAAGGTGACGAACACCAATTTACACAAATTCGATATGTATTAGAATCCGAGCCACTACATCTGCCCAAATCCACTTAAATTTAATTTGAATTTTTGAATTTCTGCATAGGTCCTCACTTAATTAAAAACTATGTTGTTCAATCTTCAAAAAATTTTAAGCTCAACTCAAGTTGTTTGGGTTGAGCTTACCTAAGTTTGCAATTCTAGCAAAGGGGGTTGAAAGTTACATGAATTTGTGACAAATTTTAAAATAATAAATAAATTGTGATAAATTGTAAATTTCAATCTTCTTTGTTTTCGTAATTTGCATACAAAAATTTAACTATTCATATTATTTTGTATAAAAATATATTATTAATTTTTTTATATGTTGTCCATAGCACGGGTTACCACTAGTTTGCCTATAACATCAATTTGATCATTGTAGTTTTTATTGTATCAATTTTTCTCTTTAATTTTTTTATATCGTATCAATTAGTTTAATTATAACATATGTTAATAAATTGGACACATATTGAGGGCAAAATAATTCATTCAGAAGGTAAAATTAGACATTTCAAATTTATAGCGATCCCGGTTTTGCCCCGACCTTTATTGTGTCCCGGACTTGGGTTCTGTGGTTGAATATCATATCCATGTCTTGTTTTTTCCCTTTGACGCTTTGTATTTGAGTTTTGGAACTTGTTAGGCGTGTTTGGAACAGATTGGTTGTTAATTGGTTTAGATTGTTGTTGCCTAGATTTTGGGCTCTTTGCTCGAGCGAGGCTTCTTGCGCTCGAGCGAGCCTCATGTAATTGGCTTCTTCGCTCGAGCAAGGTTTCTTGCACTTGAGCGAGGTTTGAGGGTCTTCAGGTTTCTCTCCCAGACGCAGTTTTTCTAGAAAAGGGAAGTTCTTCGCTCAAGCGAAGCTTCTTGCGCTCAAGTGAGCCTAGTGAAATTGATTCTTCACTCGAGCATGCGTGTGCGTCTATGGCAGACCTGAAGCTTTGCATTTTGTGCTCAAGCGAAGCTTCTTGCGCTCAAGCGAGGTCCCTTGTTGTGTCTGGTCACTCGAGCGACAACTCCTTCGCTCGAGCGAGGACTACGTGTATCAGCGCAACAGAGCTCTTCTGCATCACTTTTGCATCTCATTCCACTCAAAACCCTAGCCCAGTTCCTTCTCTCTCTAAAATACTCTCTCTCTCTCTCTATGAATACATCTTGATTTGGGAGTCTCTCAACCCTAGTCCCTTTGTTAAAAAGGTAGAGCACCTTGAGAGCTTCGTGTTAATTCGAATAGATCGCAGTGTCGGCGTGTTTAAAGTGTCTCCATCTTCTCCTTTGCTCTCCTAACGTTGAGGTAGGGATAATCTACACCTCAATATGATTTCTAACCTAGGTATTTGTCATTTTGTATAAATGGTGGAATTTGGAGGTATTTGGATGGAACTAGGGTTTGAGCTTAAGATTTGAAAGAGGGGTTTTGTATTTTGAGTCATGAAAATATATGTATGGTATTGAAGATGGAATTATATGGATTAAAATGATGAAATTTAGACTTGTAATTGATATTTGGTAAAAGGGAAAAAATCGCCCTAATTTGTGTTAATTAATTATTTTGTAGAAATAATGAAATTGATTTGGGAAATATGGAATTGGGAGGATGTATAAATGAATGGTGTAATTGGATTTGATAAATCATTCACCTATGGAAAAATGGACAAACTATCTATTGGTTAGATTTGTTTATCTATTTAGAAATATCTGTTTTGGGCTATCAGTGGAAGATAGCTATGATTGTTGTAGAAACTGCATGAGAATTAGGTAAATTGAAATTAATCATATGGATTATGTCATTGAATATGACGGTTGATCAAATTGTTGAATGTGTGAATTTGGTAGTCATTGTATATGACAACGTTTTAAATACATTGTACATGTATCTTTGTTTGGGAGGAAATAGGGGATGTACTCCATTATTTGGGAGGAGATAGGGGATGGACTCCATTGAAAACTAAGTTGGCCAGAGTGTCCAGGGTGCAAGTCCCGAAACCTTATATATATATGGGTGTCGGTTCCCTCGGATGTGATTCCGTAAAATGGCAAGAAAATTGAAGTGTTTGAATAATAATTGTTATTGAAGTGTTATTAAATGAGTTGTAGTCTCGTTTTGAATTGTTTAGGTTACAATGAACTATACCAGTGAATTGATTTGGATAAATGAATAGAAATGGACTGGGATATAGATGTCGATAATGATTGATTATGGAAAGAGTGTAAGTTGGTTTTAAGTGTTGAACATTTATCAAATGCATATATCTTAGTTAAATTTCATACATTGTGTTAGTATATCTCTACTGGGCTTTGGCTCACCCTACTTGGAAAACCATTTTCAGGTATAGGTGACATGCCACCTCCAAGGGTATAACTTGGGAGGACTTGGGGTTAAAGACTCTATTTTGTTGTTCTTCTTTTTATGTTAAGTGTTTATTCGAGTAGAGGGCTTTACTTGTAAAGAGACTTAGACTCTTCTCTTGTTGTAACCAAGCGAAGCCTTGGAAAGATGTAAGCCCATAGGGCATTTATTTTGTTGTTATCAGTTAGAGTTACATGCTATAGTTTCAAGATGAACATTTATGAAAGTGTAATGCATGTAACATCTTTTGTAATGTAGATTCAGATGAATGAAAAATATAACATTTCTACTATATTTATGGATCTTATGAATGGTTGATTTACATCATCTTTCGAGGGCGTTACAAAATTGGAGGTTAATCTCTCAATTATTTTGAGGAGTGTAAATGGACTATTTTGCTTTATAATTTCAATTCTATTTCTAAAGGACGCTATTAATTGGACACAGTGCGAAAAATTAAAACGGTAAAATCAATGTAATTAGAAATACAAATGATCAAATTAACATAAGAGGCAAACTACAAAAACTACAGGTGTAATTTATTTTATTTAATTTTTTTTTAATGTTTGTGTAAAGAATCAGCTGCTGAATATATCCATACAAATGGTATTTCTATTTTAATATATCCTACTCTTTCTGTTTTACAGCTTTGGTTGAAATTTCTAGCTAATATTTGGCAAGAAATGATACTCTGAGAATTCTCTGCAATGAAGGTTAATATACTCTATTTTATTTTTCTTAAGCATTTCCATAAGTTTCATAATTGAAAAGAACCACAAAAGCTTTAACAATGATGAGCTACACTCCTTAAAAGACGCCTTTTATTACTATTTATTTATAACTAAAGAGGGCCAAATCACAACTTGTGTTTTTGGCCCTAACAGACGCTAGGATTCAAATCCTATCAACTTAAAAAAAGCATAAGTACAACATCTTTACATTACTTTTGAAATTTATTAAAATTGACTCGTAACAATACATAAAACCTATCCCATATGTCATCTAGAAATCGAAAATAGGCAATTCTCCATGATCTTCTGAACAACAAAGGACCAATGACAACCCAAAAACCCATGGCAAATCCACAAGCCACGCATAAATAAAACAAATACACTTCAGATTTAGCTCCTCCATCATCACCATTGTTTCCGGGGTTAGGTGCTACACCATCGACACTGCAATTCTTTGTGAGCGGAGGTCCACAAAGCTTGTTGCCGATAAAGCTAGAAGCATCAAAGCTCTCGAGCTGCGTGCTTGATGGAATCCTCCCTGACAAGTTATTGTAAGACAAATTCAAGTAACTCAAAAACGTCAAATCTGATATGCTCGGAGGGATTTCTCCTAAAAGTTGATTTCTGGAGAAATCCAACGACTCCAACAATCCCATTTCTCTAATCTTTGGTGGGATCATTCCACTCAAATGATTGCTTGACAAATTTAATGATCGCAGCCCTAACAAACTTGTTAGTTCTTGTGGAATCTCTCCTGAAAAATTGTTACTCGAAAGGTCCATGCTAGTGACCAGTTTAACAATGGTATCATAATCAAACTCGCTGCCTTTTGTCACCACATATGCATTCTCTAAGAATGCTCCAAAGTGAAAAGAATAGGAATTCCTTTCAGCTGAAGTTTTTTCAAAGACCATGCCTGTGAAATTGTTGATACACCTCGGTATGCTTCCAAATAAATTGTAGTCTGTGAGGTCTAGGATTTGAAGATAGGCAAGGCGACACAATTCAGGAGAAACTTTTCCATGAAAATTATTCGACCAAAGGCTAAGAATCTGTAAATTTGGAATGCCTTTCCCTATCTATGTCGGTATGTTTCCAGTAAACTCATTCTCAGCGAGGTCAAGTGCCAATAAGGCGATCCAATTTTGCATAGACGAAGGCAACGAACCAGAGAGACTATTGTTGCGCAAGTGCAATGAATGCAAGTATGGTATAAGCCCCATGGAGCTCGGAACCTTCCCACTCAGATAATTGTTTTCCAGATTCAAGGCGAACAATAAAGGCCAATTCGTCCAGCAATCAGGAATTTGTCCGGACAAAAGATTTCCTCTGAGATGAAGAAGTTGCAATTGGTATGGTCCATCCTCTGAATCACATAGGAAATCGGACAAACCTCCCGAAAATGCATTGTTGGAAAGGTCTAACTTGGTCACATCTTGTGAGAGACGAGGCAATGGACCACTAAAGTTGTTGGAACCCAAGTAAAACAATGATGTAACGTAAAAATCATCCGCGAAATGAACGTGTGGGATTTTTAGAACCTCACCATGGATTTGGTTGTGTGAGAGGTTTACATAAGTAGTGGAGGAAGACACATTCCAAAACCAAGTAGGAACAGCAACAGATATGCCAGTGCAGGACAGGTCCAATTTTGAAATACGCTTCTGTGACTGTAGCCAAATGGGAAACTACGGTCCCAACTGCCAAGATCGCAAATATACCAATTTGAGTTAGAAAGGGGGAATCCAGTTTGGACTTGCATCGAAACTCAATTGGTTTCCGGATGCTGATAATTCCACCAGAGATGTCAGATTGGCAAAGTGGTCTTCAGACTCAACCCCTTCCAACATATTATAAGAGATATAAAGTATTCCCAACTTTGAAAGGTGTCCAAGACTTTTTGGAAGAGTTCCATTCAACTTCTTGTAGCTTAAATCTAACACTACTAAGGATGACAGTTTTCCTAGACTCATTGGAATCGGACCCGAAATTAATTTGTTTTGAAAATAAAGTTCGCGTAGATTTTTAAATTGTCCAAGTCGCTCAGTGAAATGATCGAAAAGTTTGTTTTCCCATAGTCCTAATGTTTCTAGAGATTCTAAAATGCATCTGGACAAGCTCTTTAATACACCCAACACTTGTACCGCGAGTTTGTTACTTGAGAGATTGATAACCCTCAAGCTACAAAGATTTCCCATCGACATGGGTATTCTGCCTTCAAGTTTATTATATGAGAGATCGAGGATGGTGACAGAGGTCAGGTTTCCAACGTTGCTTGAGATTGCACCCTGGAATTGGTTATGGCCAAGGTTAAGTGATTCTAAATGGCTGCAACTGTACAGATTGAGTGGAATGGTGGAATTGAAATTATTCTCGAACAAATCAAGATCTTGAAGACTGGTCATGTTCCAGAGGGAACCGGGAAGTGGACCTTCAAATCCATTTTGATGTAGGTTGAGAGAAAGTAGGTCATTTAAGCTTAATAATGGATTGGGTAGTGAGGAATTAAGTTCATTTTGAGAAACATCAAAGGATCTCAAAGAGGTCGAGTTCCAAGGGCCATGTGGAATTGGACCTTGGAAGCGATTGGAGTTTAAGTTGAGAGAAACTAAACCATTCAAACTAAATAACCAACTAGGTAGTGAAGAATTAAGGTCATTTTGAGACAAATCAAGGACTTTGAGAGAGGTCAAGTTGCAAAAACCATCAGGAAAAAGACCTCCAAAACCACAAGAACTAAGATGAAGCGAAACGAGACTACTGAGACTCGATATCCACTAAGGTATTAAGGAGTTGAAGTCATTTTTAGAAAGATCTAGGAGAGTAAGTGATAAGAAATTCACATGATGAAGTTGAGGAGGAACGCGATGAAGTTCACAAGATGACATATTTAACTCTACCAAGGAAGGGAGCATGTTAATCACTTGTAGCCAATCATGGGATGCTTTCTTGAGGTTCACTTGACTGAAGTCGAGGCGCTCCAAACGAGAAAGACCAGAAAGCCAATGAAGGTTAACAACACTTAATTTGACACCAGGGTATGAACCACCACCACTTAGACTTAGAAAGCGTAAACTTGACAGGTTTCCGAGCTGGTGGGGGATCGTTCCTCCAAATCCTGCCCCGAATAAAGAAAGATAGTGTAGGTTTGCCAAGCTTCCGATGAACCTTGGGATATGAATTCCTCCAAAATCATTTTGACTTAAATCGAGGTAATTCAGGCGCGTCAAATTGACCAAAGAAGGATCAATTTTGCCACCCAAGGCTGAGCTCTGATGAACTTTGCCAACCACTGGAGTTGTAGAGTTGGGATTTTGAAGGTGGAGCTCAATTACATGGCCATTTAACTTGTCACAAACCACCCCTGCCCATTTGCAACAATCATCTTCAACATCCCAAGAGAAGAGCCTGCTTGAAGGGTCTTTGAGCTCTCGCTTGAAGCTTAGAAGAGCTTGTTTCTCACTATTAATGCAAACCACATCACCATTGCAAGAGCTAAGATTAATGGTTGCTATGGTGAGAATCACAAGAACTAGAAATGCTATAACTCTCATGAATCTATCCATCATTATGCAACTCAACAACAAAAACTCAATCTCTGTGCTATTTATGGTGTCCAAAACCACACAGTGTTACTAGATTTTTTTTTCCCTCTTCTGGAAATTTTGATTGATTGGATCAATTGTATGGAAAATTCAAACTCGAGTCAGTGAAGTGGGAACGACTTAGTGGAACTTGCACCAAGATCAAATCAAATATGTTAATGGACTTTGGCTTGCTTCTCAAGCATCTAATAGGCTTCAACTACCTTAAATTAGTGTTTGGTTAATTAAGTGAAATAAAATTATCATCTCATCATAATGTTATATTCATATTTGGTTTTACTAAAAAATATATAAAAAATAAAATTATCGTTCACCATTAAAAAAGAATGATCATCACATGAGGAGACTACAAAATGACTATTCCATTCTACTTATTTTCAGTCCAATAAACTCTTGTTTAGTTAGCTCAGTTTCTAGCTATAGTGTGAGCTTGCCAGCACTCTTGGGTTAGTGGGAAGGAACCACACAGAGTTGTCTCTCTCGTCCGTACAGGCCGGGCCCTGGCCATAGGCCCACAAGGCCATGGCTTAGGGCCCCTCAAAATAGGCCCAAAATGGAGGCCCCCTCCTATTATAAGTTAGTATAATATGTTAGGTGTGTTTTGAATCCAAAAAAAAATAAAAATAAAAAAGCCCAAACCAACTTAATTTTTTTGACCCATTAAAAGGCCAACAGTTTAAGGCCCAACCCAACAATCTAAAAAGCCCATTTTTTTCCTAATTCCTAACCCTATCATCTCTTAATCCAACCTTCCCTTTGATAGCACACACCACACCAGCAAGGAGAAGAATCTATGCAGCCTAACCAGATGAAGCAGCGACCAGAAGCACAGGTAAATTTTTTTTTTATTCAATTAATTAAATATTTATCTTGTCTTTTGCACAATTAATTACTATTATAATATTGGTGTTTACATCATCAAGAAAAATTTATTTAAGTTTAATAGTTTACATCATATAATTTAAAAATTTTGTGTTTTGTTAAGTGGTGGTGCTCTTGTTTTCAATTTTGATTTAAAAAAATATTTTGATCTCAGCATAGCAAGCATAGGTAAATATTTTTTTTTCCCCTATTCAATTAATTAGATATTTATCTTGTCTTTTGCACAATTAATTGCTATTATAATATTGGTATTTACATCATCAAGAAAAATTTATTTAAGTATAATAGTTCACATCACATAATTTAAAAGTTTTATATTTTGTTAAGTGGTGGTGCTTTTGTTTTGAATTTTGATTTAAAAAAATATTTTGATCTCAACACAGTAAGCACAGGTAAATATTTTTTTTTCTATTCAATTAATTAAATATTTGTCTTGTCTTTTGTCCTTTACCTTAATTTTTTTTTTCATTCAATAAAAAAAATGTGAAGGGCCCCAGAAATTTAGTAGTTGATTATTGGCTTTGGGCCCCGAAAATCTCAGGACCGGGGCTGCATCCGTACGTCTCTCTTCTAATTTAACCAATCATAATTAATTGATACCAAAAATTAATCACTAGAAATTGAATCCATTAAAAGAGACGAATAACACACTATAGCAATGAATTGTTGATCTTAGAACACCAAAAGATCAAATTTTTTTGTCTAGATTATCTCGTCATTCAATTTCAAACTTACTCTCCATAACACAGAACAAAAAAGACTCATCGTGTGATAAAGAAAAGAATTAAGGTAGGAGAACGAGAGAGATATGAGATAGAGAATACCACTATCACTAATATTACATTAAAACCACCATTGCACATCACTAACACAAGATTATATAGTCCATATCAGTTAAATCATATACATATTTCCCCACTCTGAAGATAAGATTTCTTAAAAATTTAACTATTTCTGTAAACTAATTTGATCAAAGTAATGTTGTTTTACATGTTTCAATTCAATGTATGACTTTTTTGTTTTACCAATACTTTGTAAGCAGCCAAGGTTGGCTTAATGAGTAGTCAAAAAAGTGGGTTGCATAATTTAACATGAATAAGCATGAGATGAATGATTTTTAATGAGAATAAATTAATTACCATATTCATTTTTTTTTTTTTTTTTTGGTGGTTCAAGACTTTTTTTTTGGGCTAAGAAAGAATGTTGGTGCTCCAACAAGTGGCATTATTAAGAAAGCGATGGTCTTTGTGGAAAAGAACTTCATTTCCACCTTCAGAGGCTTTGATGTTATTCACTTCCAAAAAAATATTTCAGTAAATTGGAAAGATTAAGGCTCCTTCTGTTTTGACGTATATTTTACTTTTTTTTTTTTTTTTTGGCTGAGCGAAAAGTAAATAAAACATTTTTCAAGAAAAATAATTTTGTATTATTTTCTCAAAAATAACTTACCTTCAAAATTTCCGTAAGTCAATTTTTAAAAAGTTAACCATCGTTCAAGGCCAGGCAAGGTTGGCTTGGGCGAGTTCAACTAGCTTGACAGAGCTAAAGATGATCGGTTGGGTATCTCGAAGCTAGGCCGGTTGGTTGAAGCTGCTATTGAAGTGGACAACCACACACCGGATTGTGAATAACTTGGCGGGAATTGCCACGTGGCCCAATTGAAGAGTGCTGGACCATTTTAATATTTTTATTTATTTATTTTGGTGACATTTTGTCTTGTTCATAAATGGAGGTTAATTGGAAGGTCATGTACTTGGTGGTGAGTTAATATTTGGAGGTTTTGGGACTCTCCCTTTCTCTAGTTTAATAGTCATTATTTTTTGGTGTAATTTGTAAGATCCTAATGGCCTATAAATTGTTCCTCTCATCTACTCATTTCTAGACCAATTATTTTTACACTTGAGAGATTACTAGCCAAAGAAGGGTATTTTTCTTGGTGGAGCTTTGGGTTCACCATCTTGTGCAGAGTTGGCCTGAATTATACGACAAGTAGTCGGGTTGTTGTATCTTGGAGGGGACAAGTCAGAGTTTAGTGACTGCTGCATCGGTATTTGGGTTCTTTCTATTGCAGTAGGCTTGATCTCCTTAAAGAAAATGAGATATCAGTGCCTCAGCTTGATCAATTTGTATCTCATTTTTTTTACATTATTTATCAATAAAATATAATTCTTTTGTTATTTTCACCAACAATTTTAAGGAGATCAATATGAAACAAGCACCAGAAAAAGCCAATGATGGAATTGGAGATCTTAACAAGCCTTTCAAGTTCAAGGGAGTTCATAAGGAAAAGATCTTTTTTACCTTAGCCTTTTGAAAGTTGCTTATGTTCTTACCGAGAAGAACCCAAATAAAATCCCAACTGAAGAGATGAATGATGAAGACTATGAGGCACATGAAGCAAAAGTGGCTTCATACAATATATATGAGTATAAATGTCATTTTTATCTCTTAAATTGCTTTGTTGATCAATTTTATGATTACTGTGACACCACTTACACTTCCGCAAAGAAAATTTGGAAAGCTTTACAGGCTAAGTATGATACTGAAGAGGTAGAAGCGAAAAAAGTATGCAGCTAGTTGATTTTTTCGTTTCCAAATTGTGGATGGAAAATCTGTTGTAGAGTAAGCACAAGATTTCCAAATGATACCTGCAGAAGTATTTGAAAGCATCAAGATTGGTGACGATTTAGTCATTGCAGGACTTGTTGACAAGTTACCACCATCTTGGAGAGAATTTCAAAAGAGCGTACGCTACAAACAAAAGGAGACTTCCTTAGAGGCGTTGATCACTCGCATCCGAGTTGAAGAGGAGGCTAGAGGCCAAGATGCATTGATAACACAAGAAGGTAATGCCAATTCCACCACAAAGGTAAATTTTGTTTCAGCAAATAATAACTTACCCAAAGGTCAAAATTCCAAGAATGCCTATTTGAAGCCTTATAAAAAGAATATGAAGAATTATGGTAAATCTCACAATCAATGGATTAATCCAAATAAGAACCAAGGTCCACCACCTCTACAAAATTTTACATGCTTTGTCTATGGCAAAAGTGAGCATATTACTCGAACTTGCAAATTCTGAAAACATGCACCTGCCCCAAAGGCTAACATTATCGAGAAGCCATTTGTGGCGATGATTACAGACTTTTGCATGGTTAATTATGTGGAAGGTTGGTGGGAAGATTCTAGAGCTAATAGACATGTTTGTTATGAAAGCTTGGTTCAAGGTGTATACTCCTTTTGATGATGAGAAAACAATATGCTTGGTGACTCTAGTCAAACCAAGATACTTGTGGACGTGTGGTTACTTTAAAAGATGTGCTTTATACACCATCCAAGAGGAAGAATTTGATGTCAAGTTATTTGTTGAATAAGGCTTATTTTAAGCAAACTATGGAATCTGATCAATATATGATTACCAAGAAGGGTATTTTTGTGGGTAAGGGTTATGCTTGTGATGGGATGTTCAAACTGAATGTTGAGATTAATAAATCATCTACTAATTCGGTTTATATGTTGTCTTCTATTAATTTTTGGCATGCTCGCTTATGTCATATTAACAGTAAATATGTGGGAATCATGAGTAGTTTAGGATTAATTCCTAAATTGACAAAAAAATTTGAGAAATGTGAAGTTTGCAGTAAAGCAAAAATTACTAAGATGCCTCATAAATGTGTTGAGAAAAATACTGAACTGCTAAAATTATTTTATACTGATTTATGTGAGTTTGAAGGAATTTTGACTCGTGGTGGTAAACGATATTTTATCACTTTTATTGATGAATTTTCAAAATATATAAACGTATATTTATTAAACAATAAAAGTGATTATTTTGAGAAATTTAAAGAATTCCTTCTTGAAGTGGAAAATTAATTCGGTAAAAAGATTAAGAGAATTAGAAGTGATAGAGGTCGGGAGTATGAATCTTTTAGATTCAACTCTTTTATTCAGTCATTAGAAATTATTCATAAGATTCACCTTCATTTAATGGCGTAACTAAAAGAAATAATAGAACGCTAATTGACTAACAAATGCTATACTTATTGATTCAGGTGCTCCCTTAAATCTTTGGGGCAAGTTTATTTTGACAGCTTGCCATGTGATAAACAGAGTGCCACACAAAAAGACTAAAATTGTATTTATGAGTTGTGGCGGGGGCATAAAACAAATCTATGTTATTTGAGGGTTTGGGGCTGTTTAGCTTTTATGAGGCTTGTAGATCCTAAACGACTTAAATTGGGTGAACGAGCTACCACTTGTGCTTTTTTTGGGTATACGTTGCATAGTACAACTTATAGATTTTTTGATATGAAAAATAATATTATTTTTGAATCGGGTGATATTATTTTTCATGAAAATAAATTTCCTTTCAAATCTAGAAATAGTGGGGGTTAAATATTTTCTGAAAATATTTTATCCATACTTAGCTCTTCTACACCATCTCAAATTTTTCAAAAACAAGAAAATTCTCAAATCCAACCAAGGAGGAGTAAACGATCTAGAGTTGAAAAAGATTTTGGCCTTGGCTATTATCTTACAATGTGGAAGAAATTCATTTTTTGGTGCAAGAAGCTTTATCATCACTTGATGCTATTTTCTGGAGAGAGGCTGTAAATGACAAGATAGATTCCATACTTTCAAATAAAACGTGGAAGCTAGTGGATTCACCTCTGGGTTGCAAAACTATTAGGTGTAAATGGGTCCTTCGTAAAAAACTTAAATCGGATGGAACTATAGGTAAATATAATACTTGTTCTCCGGTTACTAGAGTTACATCCATTAGACTGTTGATAGCAGTGGCTGCAATTCATTATTTAAAATTCATCAAATGGATGTAAAAATAATATTTTTAAATAGAGATCTAGATGAGGAGATCTACATAGACCAACCCAAGGGCTTTGTGGAGCCTGGCCATGAAAGCAAGGTGTGTAAGCTAACTAAATCCCTTTTATAGTTTAAAACAAGCTTCTAAATAGTGGCATGAGAAATTTGATTCTTGTATGCTTGAGAATGGCTAATGAATGGGATAAGTGCATATATTATAAAACTTGTGAGAATGCACACGTAATTATTAGCATATATGTGGATGATCTACTTATCTTTGGGTCTAATTTGCATATTATAAATGAGACTAAAAATATGCTTGATATGAAAGATCTTGGTGAAGCCAATTTTATTTTGGAAATTAAAATTACTGAGGTTAATGATAGCATTTTTCTTGATCAGTCGCATTATATTGAGAAAATTTTAAAGAAATATGATTTTCTAGACTGTAAACATATTGTTACTCCTTTCGATGCAAGCATACATTTATCTATTGTAACAAATGAAAAAGATGTGATTAATCAAAAGGAATATGCTAGCATGATTGGTAGTTTGAGATATGTTACTGACTGTACTAGACCTGACATTGCATATGTTGTTGGAGTACTTAGCAGATTTACTAATAAGCCAAGTCAAGATCATTGGCTAGCCATAGGAAGAATTATGAGATATTTATCTGGTACAAAAAATTATGGTTTGTTTTATAACAAGTATCCTACGGTACTTGAGGGATATAGTGATGCCGATTACAACACCTTGTCAGGTGATTCTTTCTTTACCTCTGGTTTTATTTTTACCTTGGGTGGTGGTGCTATATATTGGAAGTCTAAAAAACATATAATTGCTAATTCTACGATAGAAGCTAAGCTTATAGCGTTAACTTCAGCATGTGAGGAAGCGAATTGGTTGAGAGAATTGTTACATGAAATCCTTTTTTGGGAAAAACCAATTTCTCTTGTGTTAATTCGTCGTAATAGCACTGCTGCTATTAGTAGAGTGAACAACAATTTTTATAATGGTAAATCCAGACCTATTAGAAAGAAATCCAGTAATGTGAGATCTTATTTAAGTAATGGCATTATAATTGTGAATTATGTAAAATCTTGTGATAATCTTGCAGATTCGTTAACCAAGGCCTTGGCGAGAGATAGGGTCTGGAATACATCGAGGGGGATGGGTTTGAAGCTTATAAAATCATGAACCATGTATGAAGACACCCAACCTGGGAACCAGAGATCCTATAACTAGGTTCAATGGGAAAAACGAATCATATGGTGGTTATAAAAAATGCACACCTTAATATATTGTTATTGTGGACACCCTTTTTTGACTGCCCGCAAGGCTCGAGCGCTTTGTCCAGCACACTCGATGATGAAAGTGGTGTTGTGTGTGGTTCGAGGTCTCAACAAAAGGGCCATGTTTAAAGCTTCGAAACAATCCTAAACCTCCTATATTTCCACTGATTATACCCAAGAAATCCTTTTTGACACATTGCGCCACCTTATGCTGAGGTTGAAATAGAAAAACAGGGGAACACATTGAGGCCCGGCCATGGCTATTAAGGGCCAGCCGTGCCTTAGTAGCGAGAAACACTGTTCTGGGCAAGAGGCCGTCAGCTATCCATTTTTGAAGATATTTATGACCCCTCTTGCTCAAATTCTATAAAAACGACCATATATCTCTGTTTTGACGGTTAGAGAATTTCTAAAAAGCCTCTACACCACCATAAGAGCTCATTCTTTCCTTCTTCTTGTGTAAGCAACACTTTGAGCAAACCTATCACCTTGAACCTATATCCATACATCACATACACCTTCACACCTTAGCCTAGGAACCTTGGTTGAGCCTTGAACACCATAATTCAAGCTTAAGAGTGTGGTGAGACTTAGTTTGATTCATAAGCAAAAACTCACTTCTTTGAGAGGTATAAGCTTGTCATCCTCTCTTTTACTTCTTGTCTTTTCATTTACTATCTAGTTCTTATAGCTTTATGTTGTTTTGATTCTATTCCAAGTGTTTAAGTTTGGGTTTGGAGAGCTACCAAAAGGGGTAGAGAGAGTTTACACTCTTTCTACACCTTTACCTATAGCTCAAACCCTTACTTTTACACTCTTTTTCTTTGCCCCCTAAATTGATTTTTAGAGTTAAAAAAGGGCTAAAAATCATGCTTTAAGGTTTCAAAAGTGGAGGGATTAGCCGTCCCTTCTTGTTCTTGCTCGACGGAAAGCATCTAAACCCATCAAGTTTTCAGCCAGTGCCAAAGCCATGCAGCTTTTACCCTCTTTCAAACATTGGGCCACTTCGATCAACCGAATGCTAGCTCCGCCAAAACTAGGGGCAAGAAGAAATTGTGCGAGGAGGCACAAACAGAGAGCATGTTGCCGGCGGCCTTGCCAAAGAAGGTCACTCCTGTCTCCAATGGCAGAAAATCGATGAACTAAACCGGGGATGTCTAGCTCCCCATCATGTGCCAAAGACTGAGCCTCAAGTAATGTTAACCCACACATCTGCCCCAAAGCTTGGGTATGGCCAAAATGGGGCTGCGGTATGATTTCTTCGTCGCGCCGGGACTCCATCAAAGCTCGAAATTCCTTGAGTGTCGGACACACCTCTTGGTATCCAAATTGAAACACATGTGTGATCAGGTTCCAACATCGAACAACAGCATAGAGGAATGGAAAACAAAGAGAAGTGCAACTCAAAGGAAAAGGGCATTTAGGCCAAAACCGCCAAAATTCACCTTTTCCGAGCTGTCCAAAGTGGCTATCCAGTCTCGGAGCCTATTGTTGCACAATGTCCCCATCTTGGGAGCAAAATATCAAAGACTTGCTATTCTACCAGAAAAACAGCATAGAAGCACCATTTATAGAGGATGAGAAGGAGCAGTGCATAACAGCTGGACAGCACTGACCGACCTCACACTTAGGCCCGGCCGTGCCTTAGTAAAGCCCGGCTATGCCTATTTAGGCCTGACCAGGTCTAAGTGATATTTCAGATCAGTGCAGCTACAGGAAAAGCTAGCCTTCGTCCCGACATACCACAGTTGTAATACCCTAAGAAAATATACATAATGATAACATAACATCCATTACTCCTTATGGAAAACCTAAATAAATCCCCAATGCTTGCATTAAAAGATCATATGTCACATCAATGTTTTCATAAATCCCCGATCCCCAATCCCCAATGTTTTCATATGTCACATGTCACATTAAAATAAATCCCCAATCCCCAATGTTTTCATATGTCACATCAAAAACTTCAAGACTCAATTCAAAACTCATAACCAAACAAATTTTCTCTTTTCAAATCATAATTCTAAAACTCACTAACTCAAAATACAACTCTATTCTCAAATCATAATTCTAAAAATCTACCAAACACTACCTAAGATTCCGTCTGTTTTGACTTATCTTTTACTCATTTTTTGTTATTTGTTTGAATAAAAAACAAATAAAAATATTTTAGTATTATTTTCAAAAATGACTTACCTTTAAAATTTTCGTAAGTCAATTTTTACAAAGTTGACCTTCACTTGCTATCTTTTCAACCCATTTAACCATTTCAAATAAGTATCTTACCTGGTTCAAAAATCATAAATAACATTTTATTGAATCAAAATTTATCTTTTAAGCAATAAAATGTTTTTGTTTCAAATGTGTCAACCAAATGCCGAAAAACAAAAATAAAACATTTTTTTTTGGTATAAAAATCAATTCACAATAATTTTTTTATATATAATATTTTACGTTAAAATAAACAGAGTCTAAATTGAAAAACATTTTTATTTAGCAAAAAGGAAAATGTGCAAACAATCTTAAGAGCATCCCCAATAGTCTCCCTGTCCTCACTTTTTCTCTACTTTAAGGAATGAAATACAAAATAATTCCCTCCAACAACCTCCCTACTCAACTCCTTATTTAAAAGAATGAACTTTTGGCTCTCTACATTTGGGGAGAGTTTAATCACTCCCTATAATTAAAAAAAAAAAAATTTATTCTTTCTTTTTCTTTTATCCCTCATCTTTTTCTGAAATGGTGGAGGAGAGAGGAGAGTTTTGAAAAATATTTTTAATGAAAAAAGAAAAAGAAAAAAAATTTAAAATATATAGAGAAAAAAAGAGGGAATAATGTTGGAGATGATAATTGAAAAAGTGATTTCCTAAAATAGTTAGTACACTTTTTAACTAAAATTTGAAGAAAAACTAGGGAGGATTGTTGGAGATGCTTAAGGATTGCCATTAACCTTGATATGTGTATAAATATATGTAAAAAGTGTATTAAAATTTGTAAAATTGTTAAAAAAATATAAAAAAAAGTATTAAAATTATAAATATTTCAAAAAAAATTTTGACTTTTTATTGATAGCCCTAAGACATATCATTAGAATAGGCCTTCGAAGAATCTTTTCTGGGCTCTTGAGCTTGATTGAAACGCAAGTGGAATTGCGGGTTCTTCCCACCATGGCAGAATTATTGGTTGTTTTTGGAGCAATGCTAGCGTTAGGCTAAATATTTACAAATAAATCAATCACTATTTGTGAAGAAAAAAAAAAGAGAGGAGAAGATGTCTGAATCCAGTCATTCAGTTGACAATATATATAGTTTATAAGATAAACCTTCCAGGCCTAGGTACAACCTTTTAGGCCTGTAAAGAGTGTGAGTTTTCCATTAGTGTGAATTGTCTGCGACTTATCACTGCATGATTAAGTGACCATGTTATATAGCATCATTTAAGGGTGACCTCTAAGGTCTAACCTAAAGGTTATCCTAGTTAGGCCTTTTTTTAAAAATATATTTAACAAAATTTTATTCTCTTTCTCTAAATATCTATTCTCAAATTCTTAATCTAAACAAATCCCAACAGAATCGAATAAAAAGAAATAGATAGTGGGAACTCTTTTAGCCTTTTAATATAAAAAAGAAAGAAAAAATGTTGTCTGCAATTGATTCTAATTGATTTATATAAGTTAATTTAACCTAGTTTTTTGGATTGAATTTTTACGAGCTGCTATACCGTCAAATGGTTTTTTGGATTGAATTAAAATGGAAATTGAGCCTAGTATTCTAATTCTACAGAGAGCACCAAACCTCCTTATTCACAATCATCTTAAGGACCATGGTTAGATTGAATGCATTATCAAACTGAAGGGTTAAAACTAATCAAACAAGAAACTTGACAGCTAAATTAGCATACATTAACTTTGCAAGGAAAAGCTTTATTCATTTGATTACAGAAAGTGAGAAAATTGATTTTGTCAACAAGAAACTTACGGTGGTTAGTACAGCTCAACACTCCCCCCATCCGCTCATCCTTGAAGCTGATCCTTCTCTTCGAAGGATGCTATGACTGTTGTTGTAGTCATTTGCAGCATCTCGACACTGCAATTTCACTGTTGTTAGTCCTCTTTCTCTCTCTCTGAGTTGTGCACCGCTCATTTTGATAACCACTAAACATGGCAATCACAGCCGAATATTTATTCTCTTAGACATTCTTATAATATCTGAATAAATCTTTTCGCCTCCCAGCTCAACACCAGTGGCCCCTGCAGCAACTCTCAAAACATCCTTAATCAAAGCAACATTTCCCATAATGTCGACATGTGCACCGCTCTCTAGACCCCTCCCCTCAAGAAAACTTGCTGGTGGCTTCTGCCTATACTCTCTTATGTATGTAGCGATCCCAGATGGGTTGAACCGTGTTCTTCCTCTCCACCCTTTTAGGCACATGAATCCAACACTCAAAACAGGAACACTTTCATCACCATCGACAAAGTACACCCCTCATTTCAAGCAGCTATCACCGCTTTCATCTGCCGAGCTATCAATTTGGAAAGGAATACTCTTGCACCTATTAGACAGTGACAGCTTGTATACGTATGATCTTTCAGTGGGAATTCCAACACCATATAAACAGTAAATCTCCATATCTGGAGCATCTGGTAACTTGCAAACAAATATATGATTGGTACTGTACTGTGACAAACTCTAGGGAACCTCAGATAGAGAAAAATAATTGCATTGAGCTTGTGATTAAATTAGCAGAAACATACCAACAAATTTTGGATTTGTTGGTTTTTGGAGTCTAGGATTGTAAAACATACCAAGCTACTTAAGCTTGATTGTGTTCGGCTCATTAAAAGCTCGTTTAAAATTGACTCTTATCTACACAAGCCAAGTTTGAGCATATTTTAAAGTAGTTAAGTTTTCAAACCAAACTTGAATAACCTACTACTCAGATCAACTTGGTTATGTGCACTATAATAAACCAAGCTACTTGAGCTAGGCACATGATTAGCTCAACTAAAACATGTTTGAGATTGACTCAAAAGCTAAACAAGTCAAACTTTGAACACATTTTGAAACTCGTTAAGTTTTCAAGCCAAGCTTGAACAAATTACTACTCGACTCATTTATAGCTCTATTTGAATCACTCGTAAATTAATAAGAAGCCACATGTTATTACAAAATCATCCAAAAATAGAAGATAATAGCTGGAGAAAACAGAAATTTTATAATGCATTTGCAGCAACAACAGTAAATTGGGAGTTTGCGCCGAACGATGATGTTCACCTCTACCCTCTACGCCGAGGAGTTTAGAGAGGATGAGAGAAAAGACTTAATCATCTCATGGTCACATTTTTGTTAACACTTAGTAATTTACTTCTCTTAAATATACTAATGTTTCCTTATTGTTTCTGCAACTCTTCCCCAACCATCCAAAGGCTTTCGCCAATCATACGTGCCAAACAAAGACTTGGTACGCCTTTTTAGCCTGCCCATCAACAAACACAAAGGCCCACTCCTCCTCAACTATGTGCTAACCTACAAATCTCCTCTCCCCGACGTCCTACGGAGAAGCCAAACTCCACCAACTACATCAACTCTACCAGTCACCTCTTTGCTGGCGCCAGACCAGGCCTCCACATCTAATCCAGCAGACTAGCCATCTACTTATGCCCCACAATTGATTCCTCTATCCCAATGCCAACGCCAACGCCGACGCTGATGCCGACGCCAAGTTCCTCAGAACGCTCTTGCTGGTCGAACAAAAAGCCAAAGAGTCTGAGGTTCTAACTCGTCAATTTACGATCCGATGAATTCACCAATCGCCTTACCTGTAATTCACTTTGGCCCCAGAGTTACAGTCACTGCAACAGCCGATAAGATGGGTCGTAAACCTACTATTGTAGAGGATCTATTAGCTAGTTTACCCAATGTTCTGTCTTTGCAGTCCACGCTGCCTTCCCAACCTAAGCCAAAACAGGTCAAGAAAACCAAGGCCAAGGCCACTGTCACTGTGATCCCTTCTGATTCTGAGAAGGATCTAGAAGACTCAATCCCAATATCTAAATTGGTAGAAGCCGAGAAGAGGCCGACTGAGGCTGTATCATCGGAGGCCCCTCACTCCAAGAAGTCGAGATCTGAGCATCAAGAAGATGGGAGCAACTTTCCACGCGACCAAACCTGGGCCCCCGAGGTCATGGTTGGAGATTGACCTTTGAAAGCCGGTGATAGCGCCAATGAAAGCGTGGAGGTCGGCGCTACTTTTTCTACGGTTGTCCTCCTCCTAGTTGACATGAACCAAATGGCCGAGCACAATGCATATGAGAACTTTGCTTTAATGATGCAACACTCAGTCTTGGTAAAGCTCATTGACTCTTTTCATTCAACTTTCACTTCTAGCCTTTACATTTCACAAAATTGTGCTAACTTGATTTCTTTTTTTGCAGGCCATTCAGCATGCACACTCTCATGCGGTCAAGGCCGAGGCCAGCAACTGAAGTCTAATGGATAAGACCAAGGCTACCAAGGCTACTCAAAGCAAGGCCAAGGCTAAAGTCGAAGCTGCCGAGGCTGCTACCGAAGCCGCCACGACCACTGCCCACACTGTCGACATCAAGGCTGCAGATGCCGAAGCCAAGCTCGCCGAAGCCCTTGGGAAAAAGGAGGCTGAGATAAAGGCCGTTGATGAGAAAGCTTATGCAGAGAGGCAAGCCGATGTTCGAGACCAGTACAAAGAGCAAGTGAATCTAGTCTGCAACAAAGATTACTATCTCAGTTGGATGGCGGCTCTTAAGGAGCTATTCGTACCCAATGATTCGTCCCTCCGAGACATTTATCATCTCAATGTGCCTTTTCCTCCATCTCCCAACAAATTTGACAAAGAGGCCGATGGAGAAGAGGCCGACACAGAGGCGACCGAACGAAGAGTCGAGGGTTGCTGTTGGGGCCAAGTCCCCCACTCTAAATGATCAAGTCCTCGACTTGACATAGGAGGATGGGGATGAGGTTTCTAAGAGTATCTCAACTGCCAACACTGATTCCGAGGTCACGGTAGCTGAGAAGAGCTTGGAGCAACTCTTCTTGAAATTGATGCCAAGGTGGCCGCTGAGAAGTCTGCTCAGCTGTCTGCCGAGGCCGTGATGCTACCAACAGCCGAGGTTACACAGCTTGAAAAATTTTCCCAAGATCCCAGCGCTTAGATTTTTTCCCCTTTCTTTTCTTTGTACTCTTTCTTTTCAGTAGTTGTAATCTTTTGTGTTGAACAATTTTCTGTTTTGTCGGGTCAAGGTGCCATCTTGTATAATCGAACAAGTTATCTTTCATGCCAGGCCGATGTGCCTTTTACTATAATCAAACTTCATTTGTAAATGCAACCCTTCCCCTTTTCTTCTAAGTGTTGTATGCTTACTGCTTTTCTCTTATGCCTTGCATGTTTTTCCATATTTAGAATTTTTCTAATCTTTCCAAGTTTGACAACTTGGATCCTCATCTTGGGTCCTCAGACCTCGGATACATTCATACCTTGGAGTAGAACATTCCAATCGCCTTGGTTAAAAACCATTACTGTTTATCTTGGCCAAACAACAATTTGAAATTTTTACAAGTGTTGTCTCTTTACTTGTACTTGTTGTCTTCTAGCAAGACTTCACCCTTCCAAGTCTAGCACATTGGCTGGGTATCTCGGACAATTACACTTCGGGTACAGTACAGTACTCCCATCTTGGATTAACTCATCTCGGATAGTTCCACCTATCAATGATCTCGGATAACTTCAACTTGAAATTTCAGAAAATTTCATAAGCGTTATACTTATTCTCACTTCCTGCCCCCCTAATATGAATCTAAGTACCGCTTATGTTCGCATTAAGGATGCATCCCTTGTTGCTACCACAGTCTGACTAAGACAATTATGGCCGAGGTTTTCTACTTCGATGTCTCTTACAATTTGATCAGATCAAACTTAGTTCAACTCTGCTGTTATGGCAAGTCTAAGTTACTCGCCATATTTCTTTCAAAAACATTGCAAATGTAGTTCAACTCTACCATCATGGCAAGTCTAAGTTACTCATTATGTTTCATTCGGAAACATCCCTAACTTAGTTCAACTCTACCATCATGGCAAGTCTAAGTTATTCGTCATGTTTCATTCGGAAACATCGCTAACTTAGTTCAACTCTACCATCATGGCAAGTCTAAGTTACTCGTTATGTTCACCATAGGCATATTGTCATAAGACTTATTCAGTCCTATCGCACAAGTTTCAACAAAAATTCATAAAAACAAAATCGAGCTAGTATTTTATTAAAACTTCGGTTAATAAAATCTTTACATAAAATCTTAAAAACATAAATTAATGGTAGAAAAATTTCAAATTGCTTGTGTTCCAAGGTCTTGGAAATTCCTTGCCATCATTGTCTTCCAGCCAATATACGCCATTGCTGACAACCGAGATGATTCGATATGGCCCTTCCCAGTTTGGGCCAAGCTTGCCCTCCCTAGGTGTAACAACCCTCGTACTGATTACCGATAAACCACTGAATTATATACTGATTAATGTTAAACTGAACTGATAATGACTGATAATTGGATTAGCCGAAGTACGGCATGGACTGATTGAAATCGAAACTGAAATTGAATAAGTTTATCTGTTATATTGCATTTCTATCTGTTTGATTGACTGATTATCTGTTTGAGTGTATATGTTTAAACTGCTAATTGAAGGCCTTATCGGCGGCCGAATTAGGAACCGTTTAGTGTTTTGTAGTCAGGAGAATATTTGTGATTTAATGGTATATTTATCTGAAAACTGATTAGGAATGATTAAATTAGATTAAATTAAGTCAATTAAAGAGGTTGCCGTAATTACGACTTTGCCATGTGAGTGGCCCCTTTGTTTATTGATTTCCTAGAGCCTTATTACACTTGAACCAACTTTTCCTCAGCCATTTTCTTGTACCCAACCGACCATAGTAGAGAGAGGGAGAGAGTTGAGTTCATCTTGGTGATTTGCTAGAAGAACTTGGAGATTTGAGGCATAGGTTGCTAAATTGAGCTTCTAGACTTGTAAGTGAGACTTAGGTGAGTGAATTCATCTTCTCCTTGTTGTCTTTGAACTTCATTCTTGCATGTTCTAGGCTCCATTGTAGAATCAAACCATGATCTAGTGCATAGAGGTTTATTTATGCTTAAATTGTTGCATGCATGGCCATTTTGGTGCATTTGGAAGTTGAATTCATGGTAGATTGTACATGCATGTTCATGTTTGAGCTAAAGCCCATGTTTTCATTTTATTTTCCAACTATTGAGCTCATTAGAGCAAGATTTGAACCTTGAATTTGGGTTAAAGTTCATGCATTGCATGTTTTAAAAGTGTTCTTGAAATGGGTTTGAAAATTGAGTTAATTGAAACACCCTTGGGCCTTGATTTCTTAAATTGAGCTTTATAACTTGTTATCCTATGTGTTTAAAAGAGTTTTCCAGAAAATGGGCCCAAGAGGATCGAAAACATTGCTTTTGAACTTGGTTTTGAGCTTGGGACTCAAATCTGGGATTCCCAGATTTCTGTTGTCCGCTCGAGCGGAGAAAGTAGTGCTCGAGCGGAGAAGTCGAGCTCCCAGCATCTCGCATTGTGCATCAGTCCGCTCGAGCGGAGTATTGGGCGCTCGAGCGGAGGACTGGGTGATGCGCTCGAGCGGGCGTCGAGCGGAGATTTCACCTATCCAGTACTTTTTGGTCCGCTCGAGCGGGGGAATGTACGCTCGAGCGGGGACCTTTGTTTGCCTGTACGCTCGTGCGGGGAAACCTGCGCTCGAGCGAGGCTCTGTTTGACTGAAAATTCTGCAAATGTTTTCTAAGTGTATTTTCGCATCCTCATTCCATCCTAGGCATTCTTAGGCCTAGTTTAAGACATCTTAATGAGGATTTAGATGTAGAACACACCGAGGCATTATAAGAAGTTAATTATTATACTTCCCCAACTGTTAAACTTAGAGTGTGTTCATCTTGTTTATTGTTTAGGGTTGGCTTTCGGGGACGCGCTCCAGCTGCTATTAGCCCAATCTCTGTGAGTAACAGATTGTGTAAAGATATGTTCAAAATGGTTATCTTTTGAATACTGAACAGAACTGTTTACTGAACTGATATTGTTTATTGAATGAATGTATGTCCTGTATTGTGAACTGTACTGTGGCATCCTTAGCACTTATTGATTACTGTTATTGTTACAGAGCTCTGTCGGTTCCCTTGTGGAACCATACTGTTTATTGATTGATGGCCATCACTACTGTTGGGTCTGTTAAGACCCAGTCCTTCTGGACCTACTGTTTATAGGCTATTGGATGTACCACATATGACTGATTGACTGAAATACTGAAAGACTGAAATACTGTTTAATGAACTGTTTTCATTATTGTAAGGACATTCATTCATAACCTCTTTACACTTATTGTTATTCACTGGGCTTTAGCTCACTGTTTATATATATATGTAGGTTCTCAGCAGCCAGACCGGAGCTAGGAGCGTGGGTTAGTCCCCAGTTTTGTCAAGCCAGCCTATGTGCCTCACTGCGAGGTTCCGAGACGCCATGCTATGGCTTGGGGTGTTTTTGTGTTCCCCACCTGTCTCCCGACTGTTTTGTATTACTGTGTAAATTGTTTACTGTTTTACCGTACTGTTCTCAAGGGATTAAGTCCCTGTACTGAATGTTGTGAATGATTGTACAGACTGTACTGTTTTGAACTGTATGAATGCATGAAAAATGTTTTTGGCATACAGATTTTCACAGCTCAATGGACACTAGTTATTTACTGTATTGGCTTCCGCCAGGCCCTGTACTCTGTTTTACTGTATTACTGTTCAGCAGGCCTTCGGTAATCTCGGATTACTGGCCAGTTACGGTGCTAAACCCATAGGGCCGGGTTTGGGTCGTGACACTAGGATCTTTCTTATTGCCAACAAATTTTCTAAGGACTAGGTTCCCGACCTGAAATTCCTTAGGATTGACCTTCTTATTGTAGGCTCTAATAAGTTGCTGCTGGTATGCCCCTAGCCTAATTGCTGCTCTTTCCCTTCTTTCTTCCACCAGATCCAGATCTCGAGCAAGGAATGCCTCGTAGGTCCCATTCTCCACTCCTTGGTTTCTGATTCTAGGGATGCCAATCTCTAATGGGATAATTACTTCAGTGCCATATGTCATGGCAAAGAGAGATTCTCTAGTTGATCTTCTTGGCGTAGTCCAATATGCCTACAAGATATTGGGCAATTTATCCACCCACTTGCCCTTGGTAGCTTCCAACCTTTTCTTGATCCCATCCAAGATGGTCTTGTTGGATGCTTCGGGCTTACCATTACTCTGGGGGAAACTAGGAGTAAAGTAATAATTCTTAATCTTGTACTTTGCACAGAAGCTCTTGATCAGCTTACTGTCAAACTGAGTGTCATTATCTGCTACTATGGCCCTTAGGATTCCAAATCTGGTGATGATGTTCTACCAGATGAAATTCTTCACATCCACATCTCGGATTTTGGCCAAGGGTTCAGCCTCGACCCACTTTGTAAAGTAGTCAATTGCTACCAGCAGGAACTTTCTTTGTCCAATTGCTTGGGGCAATTGCCCAACAAGATCCATGTCTCACTGGGTAAATGGCCAAAGATTGGATACTATATTCAAATCTGTAACTGGCTGGTGTATCAAAGGTGTAAACCTTTGGCACTTCTCACATTTTCTCATATGGGCTTTAGCATCCTTCTATATGTAGGGCCACCAGTACCCCTGAGATATGGCCCTATGAGCAAGTGACCTGCCCTCTAGCATAGCTTCCACATACACCTTCATAGACCTCATACAGAAATTCCTCAACCTGGGATGGATGCACACATCTCAAAAGGGGCCCAGTGAAGGACCTTCTATAGAGATGGCCTTCCGCTGACAGACAGAACTTGGCTGACTTCAATCTGACCTTGTGCGCTTTCTTTCTGTCTACTGGCAGCCTGCCATCTTTGAGAAACACAACTATGTTGTCTATCTAGCTTGGACCCATCTCCACACATATCGCTTTGTACTCTATTATCAGGGGCTCTATACTTGGGCTTGACAGATAATCCACTACTATTGTCCTAGCCTCACATGATTTTATCGTGCTAGCCAGGTTAGCAGGGCGTTGGCGTGGCTATTGTCATCTCGGCTAACCTGCTGCAATCGGCAATTTTCAAACTGTGTCAGCAATTTGACAACATCCTTGACATAGGCTATCATTCTTTCATCTCGGGCTACATACTCACCCGTTACTTGATTCACAATGAGATGGGAGTCACAGAAGACTACTACATCATTGGCCTCCATGGCTGCTGCTGCTAGTTTCAGCCCTGTAATTAGCGCCTCATGCTTTGTTTCGTTGTTTGAGGCCTTGAACCCCAAACTAATAAACTACTCTATCATTTGCCTATCTAGTGATACCAACACTACTTCTACCCCCCACTCCTTGCAGGTTGGAGCTGCCGTCAACAAAGAGCCGAAAGGAGTCTCTGATGTAGATATCGTAGGGCTTTGGTTTCTCTTCCTCCTTCTGTGCAGCTGGTGTGGGGTTTTGGGGCCCCAGTTGGGTTTCTTCTTGTTCTCCTGGACACCCTAAGCCACGGCTCACCGGAGCCCGCCTTGGGATTGCACTAGGAGTGAACTCGGCCACAAAGTAGGTGAGGACCTGGCCCTTGATTGTTGTTCTAGGCTTGAATTCCAAGTCATATTGGCCTAGCACCACTGCCCATCGAGCTATTCTGCTTATCAAGTCCCAATGCTGCAACAAGGACTTTAGGGGATGCTCTTTCAGTACCATAATCTTGTGGGCTTAAAAGTAGTGGTTTAATTTTTTTGAAGCCATTACCAAGGCAAGTGTTAATTTTTCTAAGGGCAGGTACCTGGTCTCGGCACTTGCCAAGGTCTTGCTCACATAGTATACTGCCTTCTGCTCTCCATCTTTTTCTCGGATTACCACCGCACTCACGACATGGTTTGAAACAGCTAGGTATAAGAACAGTTCTTCTCCTAGTATCGGGTTCGACAACATCGGTGGGGTTGTTAAGTATCTCTTCAAGTCGGTCAAAGCGACTTTGCATTCCTCTGTCCATAGAAAATCTGTGGCCTTCTTTAGCAAACTAAAAAATGATTTGCACTTGTTTGAACTTCGGCTAATGAATCTGTTCAAGGCCGCTGCTCTCCCAGTCAACATTTGTACTTGCTTGCCTGTTGTCGGGCTCTTCAAGTCAAGGAGAGCCTTGATTTGATCTGGGCTTGCTTCAATGCCCCTCCTTGTGACTAAGTATCCCAGAAACTTATCGGATCCAACTCCAAATGCACATTTTAAGGCATTGAGTCGAAGTCGATATGATCTCATGAAGTCAAAGACTGCCTTCAAGTTGGTCAGATAACCCTCAGGTTCCTTGGATTTCACAACCATATCATCTATGTAAACCTCTATCGTCTTCCCAATCAACTATTTGAACATCTTGATGACCAGTCTTTGGTAAGTCGCCCCTACATTCTTCAACCCAAAAGACATTACTCTGTAACAATAGAGTCCTTTTGGGGTGATGAATGTCGTCTTCTCTTCACCTGGGGCATATATTGTTATCTGGTGTTAGCCTTTGTATGCGTCCAAAAAACTTATCCTCCCATGCCCTGAAGTGGCATCTACTAGTTGGTCAATCTTGGGTAGTGGAAAACTGTCCTTAAGACAATCCTTGAGGATAAGCCTTATTTAAGCTCGTAAAGTCCATGCAGACCCTCCATTTCCTATTCTTCTTCTTCACCACTATTATATTAGACAACCAGGTGGGATAATTTACCTCTCTAATGGCCTATGCCTCTAGTAGCTTGTCTACATCTTTTTTAACTGCTTGCACATGTATCAATATTGGCCTTCTTGCTCTCTAAATGATTGGTTTGGCCAACCTGTCCACGTTAAGTCTGTGACAGGTGACCTCAGGACTAATCCCCGACATTTCATAAGGTGTCCAAGCAAACACCTCTATGTTCTTCCTTAAGAAAGCCTCTAGCTCCCTTTCTTACACCTCGGTTAAGCCAGATCCGAGAAGAAAAAAGCATTCATCGTCTCTTTCCTGCACCAGAACCTTCTTCAGTGGTTTTTCACTTTTCTCGGTAGGGTCTTTGCCGACATCATCCAAGACCTCATGGTCTTCGCTTTCAATTTCTACACTTTCTGCCTCCCTTACATTACAGGTGTACTTTATTGCTGCCACGGAGAAATTCTTCGCTTGTACTTGGTCCTCCTTCACTTCTTCAATCCCCTGATCAGTTGGAAATTGCTACAGTTGGTGCAACGTGGAGGGAACAACCCTTATTGCATGCAACTAAGGTTGTCCCAAAATTATATTATACGGGAATGGAGTGTCTATCATAGTGAATTCAGTTGTTATCTTTTTGCTTCCTGCCTGCACTTCCAAGTTCATGGCTCCTAGAGGCCATGTTGGCGTCCTGTTAAATATGACCATGGGGCTGTCAAACTACTTTAGGTCATCTGGGTGAAGGCCAAGCTCCTTGTAACATCTGACATGCATGATGTCACAAGAACTGCCTTGGTTAATCAGTATGCACCTCACATGGCACTCTCTAATCTTTAGAGTTACCACCAGGGCATCGTTATGCGGATACTAGACCATATCCAGGTCTTTTGGAATTTTAGGTAGGAGATCATATTTTCTTGAAAGTTTCACCAAGAAAAGGAGTAATTCGATTTGGAAAGCGAGGAAAATTGA
Source organism: Camellia granthamiana (assembly GCA_036172215.1). Classification (NCBI taxonomy): domain Eukaryota; kingdom Viridiplantae; phylum Streptophyta; class Magnoliopsida; order Ericales; family Theaceae; genus Camellia; species Camellia granthamiana. The sequence continues at coordinate 54,342,383 of CM069915.1, read as the reverse complement.
ACCCGTGTTACGTCGGACCATTGAGATATTAGAAAGAATTGGCCTTGTGGCATATCGTCTTGCACTACCACTAGAATTGTCTAATGTTTACAATGTGTTTCATGTTTCAATGCTCCGACGATATCTTCGAGATTCAGAACATGTTATTGATCACGAAAACCTGGAAGTTCAAAAAGATCTCTCTTATGAAGAGTAACCGATATAGATCCTCAACTATAGTAATCAGATTCTCTAGAATAAGACTATACCTCTTGTTCAAGTCTTATGGCGAAATCATCGTGTCGAAGAAACTATGTGGGAAACTGAGAATCAAATGTGAGCCCGATATCCATATCTTTTCGAAAATCAAGGTCCAACAAGTTTGGGGACAAACTTCTGTTTAGAAGGAGAGAAATGTGACACTCCAAATGTTTAATTAATTTTAACACCGCGCTAATATCAAATTTAAAAAATAATAATAAAATAAAATAATAGTAATATATTTAATTTTATAATTGTATGTGCTGAAATGTAATTTAATTTTATACTAGGAATCATTGTGTATTACTATAAAAAAGAAAAAAAAGAAAAAGAAGTGATAATGTTATTACTTTGGTATATGGGCCAAGATGTAAATAGACATTAAACCTAAAGTTAATTTGCTTGCTTGGAGATAAGCTTCTAGGAAAAAAGAAATCTAGGAGCACAAAAGGTGGCAGATTGTTATGGTTGCAACGTGTATCTCACTAGTATTGATTTGCTCAAACCGCCCAAACTGAACCGAATCGAACCGAACTGATTCGATCTAATCAGCTGCATTTTGGACGGATGCGTGATGATCAGTGCACGGTTACAGATTGATTTTTTTTAACCCGCCTAGTTTTGGATGGATGGCGGATTTGAAATTCCTTTGACTGCAATTGAACTGCCAAACCGCAAGCACCCCTAGTAATTTGTAAGATTTTGTGTTTTTAATTTATTTTCTATTTGTGTTTTAAATTAAAAAAGAGTTTAAATATTCTGTTGAAAAAGAGTTTTCAACTTGAATATATTTTTTGAATTGAAAAAAATAAATGTATTATTTATCTATATTTTTTTGTTTTTAAATCTAACTCTAAAAATAATAAAAAAGATAATATATGCTGGTTGGTTTTTGTTTTCAAAAATAGATATAGATGTAACAATACAGAAGCATATAATCTCTACTACTGCTCTATTTATGGTTTTGGTAGTTTGAATTATTTTTATATTTTAAGAACCACAGATTATAATACTTTATGTAACACTTTATGTGGATGAGACATGCTGTGATTGTAATATGTAGATGAAGCATACAGTGATTGTAATATTCTAAAGTTTCAAACTTTCTTTCTTTGAATGAGGCATGCAGTGATTATAATACTTTTTAAAGTCATTGACTGTAATACTTTCTTCTTTTTTTTTTTTCTTTTTTTTTTCTTTTTTTGTTTTTTGAGGAAGTGTATAAGTTGAATTATGTTGAAAATTTATAAAATTTTAAATTGTCAAACCAATTCGCATTCATCCGCCAATCCGGTCAATCCACTTTCGCAGGATTGGCGGATGGACGTGGATTGATTTTCTCCAATCCGCCAATCTAGCGGACAGATGGCGAATTGGAGGTTCCGTGGCTGCAACCGACCTGCGCCTACCCCAAATATAAATAGGAGAATAGTGCTAACCATTTGAACATGAGCAAAAAAAGTAAAGAGGGAGTTAGCAGAGTAAGGAATGAAAAAGTAAAAATTGAGAATCGATACTAAGGTGAGTTATTTTATATCTTGAGTAATTACGAATTATTTTATTATTTTATGAATTATTTTATGCAAATCATGCCTTATAAATTATATTAATATTTCAATTATGTTATTTATTTTATGAACCTTATTTACTTAAAAAGGAAAACCCATAGATATAAACTATTTATTAAATCTGATTTTGATTTGGTATTTGATTATGTATTTTGTAAGTACCACCACGAAAGTCTCATGCCTTGGGGACTTAAATAATTATTGGCCCTCTGAATTGTTACTTTAATAACCCTTCGACGGTCTCATACCTTGAATGATTTAAATAACTATTGGCTTTGTCATTTTAGTAACCCTCTGATTGTCGCTTTGGTGACCATCCGGTGTGGAGCAAAGTGTTGTGTGGAGCTTAATGCTACACTAGTGTGGGAGCCATCTCTAGAGTCCATACGAGTCATCTTTAGAGTCCGTACGAGCCACCTCTTAAGTCTATATATCTATATCCATTGACCCTCTTTTCTATTCTATACCGTGATTATGATTATTTTGCTTATATAATTTTTGCATTATGATTCTGTCATTTAAAATAATTTATTTATTCGAACCAAACTATTTAACCTAAAAGAATTATCCATGGTGACTTTTATACCCTTATACTTTCAGTATAATATTTCTCACTTTGCCATATACTTATAGCTGATAAACACTTTCAGGTGATGGAGTTTAGGGAGAGGTTTTAACCCCTTATTCATAAGTTGGAAATAGCAGGACCAGAATATGGAGTAGGCACAGGGCACTTTCTAAACTAAGGCCTCGTTTGGCATGTGTTTGTTTTAGCCTAAAAACTAAAAAGTTACTACAAAAATTAAAAAGCCTATAACTTATATAAAAAAAGTCAAAGATTCTCTTTTCTCTTTACTTTTTGCACATATTTTCATAAAAAATTAAAAAGTCATTCCAAACATATTAATTTTTTTTATCTCATATTTTAGCCAAAAAGCTAGAAAGTTACTAAAATAGTCTGTTTCCAAACGAGGCCTTAGTCTAACTCTGGCAATAGAAATAAATAAAAGCTCCAATGTATGATTAAAATAAAATAAATATTTGGGTACCCTTTATTTTATTCCACTGTGTTATTAATTTGTTAAAATTTTGAATTGGTCTTTAATGACCTCAATTATTAACTTGTCGCAACATCTAACCTTTGGGTATCAAGGTTGGGTTGTGACAATGGAGATGAGAAACCTTGAGAGGAAATGAAAGGATTTGAGAGCTGAGAGGCTCGACGGCGTTGCTGCTTCAACTACAATAAGAGAACGGTGGTGAGGCCGTAGATGGTGGTGGTGGTGGTGGTGGAGGCAGAGAAGACAGATTGTCGGCGGTGGAGGCGGATCGCTGACTGTGGAGGCGGAGGAGGTAAAGTGAAAAACGATAGAGAGAGTGAAAGAATGGTTTGTTATATATATATACATGAGTAGTTTAATTATTTTGGATGAGATTGTCCTTATGGATAAAATATTTTAGAGTGTGGACCTTTGTATAAAGAAAATTCAAAATTAAATTTATGGATCAAGTACCCTAATTTTTTTTACTAAAAATTATTTAAAAACAAATAAGCATGCTTGACGTGGATTTTTCATAAAAATAATGTGTGGGTTTGGTTTGAATTTTTTGGATTAGGGGCTTGTTTGGTTTGCTTTTGGAAGAGTTGTTTTTTGAAAAAAAATTCTAGGTTTTTGTTTGGTTTGTGGTTTTTCTCAAAAAATTTCCAAAATCATTTTTTCTCTCTTACACATCAATCAATCACTTTTTCTCTCTTCTCTCTCCTTTTCAATTACTTTTTTTTTCACATACATCTACTCAATTATAACAAAATTTAAAATCATCCCAAATTCTCAAACTCCAAAACTACTTTCAAAATACACAACCAAACAAACCAAAAAAATTTCTACACTTTGTCCCTAATTTTTTTTTTGAAAATCACTCTCTTAAAAGCAAACCAAACACCCCTTAAGTTTTTTGAAAATTGAATTTTTTGTTTTTAGTGTTTTTTATTTTTAGTGAATATTTTTAAAATTTTAAGCATTTGTTTTACTCCCTCCGTCTCAAAATATTAGTTCCTTATTCCATTTTTCATTGTCCCAAAATATTAGTCTCTCTTCAAAAATCAAGTACAAAAATAATATAAATTTCCTATTTTGCTCTTCTTTTAAATTAATAAACAATATAAAAAGTACAATTATGACATTGATATTCTCAAAAAATGTACTATCAAAAGGATAATTTTGGAAAATCAACTTTTTTCAAATACAATAATTGTACTACCAAAAAAAGTTAGATTTCCCAAAAGGGACTATTATTTTGGGACGGAGGGAGTACTCTTTTAGGTGCATCTACTTAGATGTATCTAAAAAATAAAAAATTTATAAAAAAATATTTTAAAAATTAATAAATATATAAAAATATGAAAAATATATTGAATTTTCGTTTTTTTTTTTTATATTTTTGGTATTTAGTGAATTTTTAAAAGATTTTTTTTACAAAAATTATACTTTTTATGTGTATTTATATTAGGTGTGTCTAAAAATTAAAAAAATTACTTAAAATATTTAAAAAATTTAGTAAAAATAAAAAAATAAGAAAAATAAGAAAGTAGAATTTTACCTTTAATATTTTTCAGAAATTCCACCATACATTCCCATAAAAACTCCACAATACTATACAGAAAAAATAAATAAAAATAAAAAAAATTTTATTTAAAAAAAATGATACTTTTTAACAATTCCAAAGGCATAGGTTTTTTTTGTTTTTTTATTTTTTTTATTTTTAAATAATTAATAATTATCGAACCCAACCTAAATAGTGGTCATAGCACATGGATGGAAAGTGTGGCAATTTGCACCAGATAAAAGGAAAGTATCCTCTCACACGAGGGTGCGCGTTGTCACCAAAGATCCTCTAGAGTGTTTTTTTTCCTAAAGTTTCTTAAAGTGATGAATTATGTGGTTGAGATTTAATGCTAAAAAATTGATGTGACTTGTCATTAAATTTCAATCACACAATGCACTACTCTAGGAAACTTTAAGAAAAAAATACTCTAGAGGATCCTTCCTCGCGCGTTGTGCACTCCCTTCTGATTTAAGTTTTTGTTCTCCCTTTCTTCGTAATTTCATACTTCACACGACAGCAACAATCGTATTCCACACGCGTATACCCATTCCATCAAACAAACAAACAAACTCCCAATCAAATTCAACAATTCCATCCCCAAAATCAAACATTCATCAAATCAAATCGATGAAACCCTCATCATCATCGATGACTTCCCTCTCCTCCATCTCCGATCATCATCATCATCATCAATCCATCTCCCCCCGAACCTCAATTTCCAGTTAGGGTTCGCAATTCATCAAAACCCCGCCTTACTTTCTAGGGTTTGTTCGTTTTCGTTAATTGTTATTTGATTTTCATATTTACATACGTATATATATGTGCGAAGATGTACAGTAATTTCAAAGAGCAAGCGATCGAGTACGTGAAGCAAGCGGTGCAAGAGGACAATGCTGGAAACTACGCCAAGGCCTTTCCTTTATATATGAACGCTTTGGAGTACTTCAAGACCCATTTGAAGTACGAGAAGAACCCTAAAATCAAGGAGGCTATTACCCTGAAATTCACCGAGTACTTGCGACGTGCTGAGGAGATCAGGGCCGTGCTCGACGAGGGTGGCGCCGCTGGGCCGGCGGCCAACGGTGATGCTGCGGTGGCAACGCGGCCGAAGACGAAGCCCAAAGATGGGGGAGAAGGTGGTGGGGATGGAGAGGAGCAGTCCAAGCTGAGGGCGGGGCTTAATTCGGCGATTATCAGGGAGAAGCCGAATGTGAAGTGGAATGATGTGGCGGGGCTTGAGAGTGCCAAGCAGGCTTTGCAGGAGGCTGTTATATTGCCGGTTAAATTCCCGCAGTTCTTTGTTGGTTAGTGCTTTTAATTTTTAATTTTGGTTTTTGGGATATATGAATTTGATAGGAACTGTGTTATGCATTTTTTTAAACTTGTTAAGTTGATTGCTATGTGTTTAATCTGTATGTAATTTGATTGGTTTTGTGATTATATCTTTCTCAGTCTTTTGAATTCCTTGATTAAGAGTCGGTAATTTGGGGTTAGTTCATGTAACTGAAGTATGAAAAAGATAAATTATAGCCTCTGATTGGAAATAGGTTAATTTTTCAGCTACATGAGAGTGTGTACCATCTAAACTTGTAGGTCTTGTATGAGGGCAAAGTAGGATTAACAAATCCTAATGTAGGATTGGTTATCCGACGGAATTATTGAGATATATAATTCCCTTTTGTCCACGTTTGTCTTGCAATAGATATAAAAATATATAATACCAATTATATGTATGTTTTGGCATATTAATTGTAAGATTAAAAAATCTATCAATTTTATTTGGATAGAATAGCCATTCAAATCTAATCGGAATACTAATATTTGTAACTAAACAATGGATTGTGAGTTCCATATATTAATTATCATAATCTCGTGCTGTAGTTGGCCCAATCAAACAAGCCCACAAAGTACATTCATAATACACACACATGTATATTCTTATCTCTATATGTTAAGACTAACGCTCCATTTGATTCACTGGAATAAGTTGGAATGTAATGGAATGGAATGATCATTCCTTAGGTTCTTATATGGAATGACCATTTCCTTGAAATGATGAATGATGATTCCATTTGTAATGCATTTTATCATTGTTCTTTTAGTCAACCAAACATGGAAATAAATATTTTGGTGGAATGATCATTCTATTCTGTTTCATTCTGGTGAACCAAACACTACCTTATTGTCTTAATAATACAAGGCGATCATATGGTTGTTTTAGGATAGCCATGGCAGATATGGATTTTTGTGTGGCATTGTGGTTTTTACATTTTTTTTGGGTTGCAAACCTAGTGGCATTTGTTAATTCATTCTCCTTAGATTTTGTTGTTGGCTTTTGGGCTAGCAACCAATTGTGTTTTGTTTAGACCCTCACTCACATGACGCGACATCTCCTTTTTAAAGGTCAGAAAGCCATGTCAAGGGTTCGGTACTCTTAAGTCTTCAACTTGAATTTATCCCGTGGCATAATGTATGAATTTGTCATACCTTTCTCTATTGTCTTCTTTGGTTGTCCTATTCTACCTTCAAGCCAGGACAGCCTTGCCATTTCTCTATTTTGTCTGGTATTAGTATCCTCTGTATCCACACTTCTCTCTTGATTCTCTTGCCTCATATTGCAAGGAGAAAACCACTTTGTCTTCTGCTATTACCTTAAACACTTGGCTTCCATTACTCGTTAGGTAAATGTCATGAACTTTCTAATTTTTTATTTTTTTTTGTTTTTAAAAAAAAAAAATTAAAACTAAAAAATCCTACTTGCCAACCCTTTGGGATTTACTCCTCCACCCCACATGGGCTTTAACACCTTGCCTTATTGTTCGCTTTTAAGATCTATGGGCTCTTAACAAGTCAGTATAACAGAGGTTCAAAAATGGTGTCTTAAGGTGAATCTCTAACTGTGAAAGGAGGTGAATGAAGCTGCTATATGGACCGAAATAGGCCTGAAGGTGGCATCATGATGGCCGGTTAATTCTTTGTTGTACAAGATAGTGAGAAGGCTGATTTTTGGAATGCCTTTGAAAGTACTGCTCTGAAGCATCATGTATACACTTACGGAAAATATGCTTTCCTGGTTTATATAGAGCATCATTACCTCTGTGTTGGACCTGTTGGATTGATGGGGAGAGGGGACTAGGAAAATTATATGCTTATTCTATTGGTGCCGTTCTATATTTGTTTAATTCTGTGATAATGTTGAAACCATGGTTTCATTGTTTTATGTGATTCAATCTTACAATATTACTTGTTTGTGTGGTTCCTTTCAGGAAAGAGGAGGCCATGGAGGGCTTTTCTTTTGTATGGTCCACCTGGAACAGGGAAGTCATACCTAGCCAAGGCTGTTGCAACTGAAGCAGACTCTACCTTTTTCAGGTAAGTTATCCGTCGTCATCAAACACTCAACTTTTGGCTTGTCTGCAGTAAATTTCCACTTATTCTTTTCATTTTTAATGGCATCTTGATGCAGCCTTCACAGCTAGGCTTGCTTCTAGAAAACCTCCTCTCTTTTTGTCTTACTTTTTTATAGTCTTGATGCAACAGTTGCAGCTAGCTTTTAAATGTCTATTCTCTTCATTTACCTCGCATCTTCTTCCTCCTTTGGAGGTCTGGAATTTTTTCCACTGGCTTTCTTCTAAATGTTTCTTACTTGGAAGGTTCCCTTATTTACTTGCACTTTCTTAGTAGCTTCAATGGTTTATTTATCACTACACTGAGAAATTGCATTCTGTTTGTCCTTTTAGTCTCTGGCCACCAAAAAATACACAGCTCCCATCTGTAGTGGAGTTGGTTTTCTTTTATGTATTTATACATTTTAGCTAGTATTGAATTGATGATAAATTTCCATAGCAGACAATAGTTTGGTAGCCCCATGGTATCAACAAACTGATTCTTTTTTATTTTTAACCCTCTCTTCGTTTTTACCTTTTCCTCCTTTGCCTTTGCCATTGCCAATTTTTGTGCATTCTTTGATGTTATTTGTTTTTTTATCTCCCCCCCCTCCAAAAAAAAAAAAAAAAGAAGAAAAGAAAGTGCTTAAATTTTTGAAGAAAAGCATGAAGTCCATTTTCTGGTTTCTCTTTTGCCTTTTGTCAAGATTTTGAAAGTCTCTCTTTGGGGTTAGTTTTGGTTGTTGGAGTCAATTGCTTTCCACAAGACAGTTTCTTAGGGCTTCCTTGCACTTGGTACATGGTACCCGGTACCAACCTCAGTAGAGCTCCTTTCAGTTTTGATGCTTGTCTATTTATAGGTAATCTAGGACAAGTTGGCATTGAAGGAACCTTTAAGGATCAATGAGGCAACTTTAGGTCTTTCCAAGTTTGTTGGTGTAAGGCTTTTCTATAAAGTGGAGATATTTGCTGCCTTTGTGAGGCGTCAGAGTACTGCCACTTTGTTATTTTGTCACTGTCTTGTAGGAGGAGATTCTTCTGCGGTTGTTAACTGGCTCAATTTGAGGAGCTGAGTTAAAAGGTTTTTCTCAGGAGCACAAGACATACCTTGATGAGAAGTGTACACTAAAAGCTTTGAGGTACTTAATTTTGAATGGGCCTCCTTTGAGTTGTACTTTTTATCCTCCTTTGAGCTTTACCCTTTATTGGGCTTGGCATCACTTGAGGGTGCAGAAAGTTCTTGATTGGTCTTCACTTTACACATGGAATACTGATGGATTTCCAGGTCCAGCTATGAGGAGGCTGAACTTATAGCCAAGTGTGCATTGTAGCCTTGGAATCCTTTTTAAAGACAATTATTAGCCTTCTTGATTGTATGTGATTTAATGTTTTAACCTTCTCTTTCTCTCCTTTTTGCTGGGTTCTCTGTCTCTTTTCACATTTGGGTTTCTTGTCATGTTTCTGTATTTTCTTGAACTTAACATAAACTGTTATTTCATAGCCACATTTTTAGTTTTATTCAAACTCAAAAAAAAAAAAAAAAGACCAAACTTTTGAGGTTTTTTTTTATTTTTTTTTATAATTATTATTCTGAATTGGCTGTGGGCAGCTAGAAAATATGGTCTTTTTTCCTTTTTATAATTGCATAAAAAGCAATCCTGATAACGTCACCAAGGCTGATGCAGACTCAGCAAGTATCTTGTTGGAGAGGATTTATTTATTTTATTAAATTCTTTTGACCTTGAAAGAAGATAATACAGAAAGTCTAAAAAAACTTGGAGCTTCCTTGTTTGATGAAGAGGTTGTAGATTGTCAGATCTATTCGTATGTGGTAGGACTGCAAGTTGGTTGGGTTAATCTGTGTGACACGAGATCAGCCTAGAGAATGGACCTTCAAGTGCCAAATAGCTGCAACTGACATTGTTGGCTGTACTATACCACTTTTTCTCCTTGATTTGAACCCTCTTTATGGTTTTAAATGGGGGTGGGAGGTGATTTGGGTTTGGTTGAGTCAAGGAATATGCTTCCAGTACAGTAGAGCAATGCTTAATGTCTTGGTAGTTCAGATTTATTTTTAAAATATTTTGATTGAAACTTTGTTTCTGTGCTCCTCAGTAAAGGGAATTTGAGACCATTTAATCAATTCATGATTGTTTACAACTAATTCATTGCTGATACAAGTCACAAGAATTTGTGTCATTTTCTATTCATACCCAAAGAAAAGAAAAAAAATGGAGTAAAAGAAAACACATATTGCCTTGTCTATTCACAAGAATTTGTATGCTTTACTAGTGTTCACACAAATGTTGCTTTAGCACAAATGCTCCAACCATGCTTTTCATTTGCCAATTCATAGTCATGATACTAAGAGTATTCAACTCTGCTGAAACATTTGTGCCTTTCTGGTAGACTTGCATTATATCATTTTTATAAATGTGTTTCATTTGTCAGTGTCTATGTGTCTGCCGTACAGTGTGAGCACACATTTGCATTCTGGGTTTCTTTTTCTATTTTTATGTTCATGAACTCAGGCTAGCTAGTTGGCAAGTGCTAACTGCTGTTTTCGTGCAGTATTTCTTCTTCAGACCTGGTTTCAAAGTGGATGGGTGAAAGTGAAAAGCTAGTTTCAAACCTTTTCCAAATGGCTCGTGAAAGCGCACCTTCTATCATATTCATCGATGAAATAGATTCCTTATGTGGTCAGCGTGGAGAAGGCAATGAAAGTGAAGCTTCCAGACGAATCAAAACAGAACTTCTTGTGCAGATGCAGGTATTTTTCTGTAGTGTGAAGTTGTGAAGTCAACATTCAAGCTTCACAACTTAAAATATGTTAGATATCATATCACCACAAATTTAGCTTCTAACATATTCATTTTATTGGGTGAGAAGTTACAGCTCCTAAATTTTCATTGGAGCATTTAGAACCAAAGTCTTGTTCCTTGCTAGATAATGTTTAAGAAGCACAAACATTTTTAAGGGTGACGTGTCTGTGTTAGACACCGACACTCGTTGGACACTTGGTTGACGGTGTATCAGGCACATGTCCCAATGTGTCCTTTATGTTCTTTTAGACCTGGGCAACATTAGGATACATGTGGTCATCATTTAGATACACATGAAACACTTTACAAGTTTAAACACAAAATAACTTAGGATCCAATGATTCTTGTGTTAGGCCTAAAACAAGCTATTTAACCTCATTAGTAACATGCTTTTTCTTTTGTTCTTTCTTGTGCCCTCTCTCTCTCTCTCTCTCTCGTATATTTAAAAAAATGATAATTTTATATGCCATAACAACGTTCGAATAAATGCTTGTGTAGACTTTGGATACATCACAGGTATAAGCATCCTTCATTTTATTAGGTTGAGAAGAAGTTACAGCACCTAAATTTTCATTGTAGCATTTAGAACTAAGTCTTGTTCATTGCTAGATAATATCTAAGAAGCACAAACACTTCTATGAAGGTGGCATGTCCATGTTGGACACTGACATCACTTTCCACCATGTATTGGACACATGTCCCAATTGTGTCCTAGTATTTTTTTTTAGACACATAAAATAACCAAGAATGTAGATTTATACATGTGTCCTAAGAAAAGTTTTGAGCAAATACATAGGGAAAAAAAAGTGTTTGGATCACTAAATTAACAATAATGGAACGAAAGTGTACCATGTTTTGGAACAAAACGTAAACTGCTAGGTTATTAGCATTGTTTGGTAACACTTGGCTTATAATATAGAAAACAGTTGGTTTCTTCTCATTGCATCTAGGCAGTGATGCAAGCCATTGCTTCAATTCTTAGCTGTCCTTGTTTATTTCTATTAGTCTAGCGGTTACCTTTTTAGTGCCAAAAACGAGCTTTTACTTAAAAACTCATTTGTAACAATTATTTCTTTTCTTTTTTTTTTTTATCTTTCTTCTTCGTGGTTTCTTTGTGGGTCCTTTTTCTCCTGAATGCTGTGGCCTTATCATAATCAAATAACATTTTTAGGGTGTAGGACACAATGATGACAAAAGTTCTCGTTCTCGCAGCAACAAATACTCCCTATGCTCTGGATCAGGTAAAGGGGATTACAAATTGATTGTTTTGTTATTTCATCTCTGACATCTAGATTATCATAATGATGTAGCTAATAGATAATTAATTATTACAGGCCATTCGGCGGAGATTTGACAAGCGTATATACATTCCTCTTCCAGATTTGAAAGCACGGCAACACATGTTCAAAGTAATCAACTTGTCTCTGATCTCCTTTACCGAAAACAAAATACAAAAGCTTGGGCAACATGGTCATCTCATTCTATTTGTTGCTACTTGTTTTATTTCTGCAGGTGCATTTAGGAGATACTCCTCACAACTTGAATGAAAGTGACTATGAAAACTTGGCTCGTAGAACAGAAGGTTTTTCTGGTTCTGATATTGCTGTCTGTGTAAGTGCAGGAATGATATATTAAACTATTTCCTAAATTCCCCCAGTAACATATCTTTTATGTAGGGGTGACCATTGGTTCAATGGTTAAGACTTAGCCTAATAACCTTGAGGTTACGGGTTCAAGTCTTGGGGCCACCACTTTGTGCGTTATGCCAAAGGTTAGGTGTGTACTCAATCTTTTCCCCCCCAAACACACATTAATGTGTACTAATTGGGCGTTGTTTTATTTAGCATATCTTTTATATGAAGGAAGATTTTAGATTAGCTTTAGTTTTTTATTTTTGTTTTTTGCTTTATTAGGTTAAGGATGTCCCTCTTTGAACCTGTACGTAAAACCCAAGATGCCATGTATTTCATAAAGACTAAAGATGGTAAGTGGATGCCGTGTGGACCAAAGCAACCTGGTGCAATCCAGACAACTATGCAGGACCTTGCTGCAAAAGGACTTGCTTCAGAGGTATTGCTGATGGTTTGCTCTCTTTTTGAATTGTTTTGTTGGGGCATTGAGATCTTATGAAATCGAATTTATTTACTCTATTAGATTATATACGAACAACTTGAAATGACATATTGGAAACTGCATGGTAACAAGTAGAGTAACACTATGTTCAGATCTTGATTTACAGTGGGAAAGGAAAAGAACATGGAAAATAAATTACTTATTTTAGTCATTTTTATTTTGGATGATTAAACCCCCACAAAAAAGGGATATATTTTTTTTTATTTGTAAATACCCATTTATATTCTTTTCATGTCTCAAATCAAACAAGTAAATAGCTTCTCTCATTTAATGGTCTTCCCCCCCCCCCCCCCCCCCCCCCCCCCCCCCCCCCCCCCAACTGTTAATTCTATTGATGAATGGCTGTGCAGATCACTCCACCACCCATCTCAAAACAGATTTTGATAAGGTCCTTGCCCGACAGAGGCCAACTGTGAGCAAAGGCGACCTTGACGTGCATGAGAGATTCACAAGAGAGTTTGGAGAGGAAGGCTGATGAAATATTGACTCAATGTTATCCATTTGTGGAATTGCTGTAATTTGTATTTTATAAATATATAAATATATGTCGCAGCTGGATTTGGGGATGTATTTATTAATCTATTTTAAAGCTTCTTCTTCCATTTCTAAAGGTGATACAACAGCTTAGGCTTTTCTTCTGTATTGAGGTCTTATTACTTCTAAAAATTTGTTAATTGATGTAAAAAACAGATTCTGTAGTTTTGCTTCACCAAAAAGCCTAGCCTTGCTATTTGCCAACTTGTGAGCCTCTTTACTGGCATTGGTATGGTTGTGAAAAACTCTTAGGTAGTGTTTGGGTTTTTCATTTTGATAATGCATTTTTTTGATAATTTTTTCTTTTGTTTTTTTTGTGAATCAAATGTTAAGTAGACATCTTGATGACATTCCAATGAACTAAAAAAAGTATCCAAATTTTTTTTATAAAAATAAAAAATAAAAAAATTTTGGGTAAATCACAGAGGTGGCTCTTGTGGTTTGTTTGTTGTGTCAATTTGGTTTCTTTATTTTCAATTGCATCAATTTTGTCCAAGAACTTTGATTGTAGCTTCTAAGTGGTCCAAATGCAATTGCCGTTGCATTTGTTGACAGAAAAGCGGCTCGGGCATTGCGCATGCGAAATTTGCAAGGGCAAAAATATTAATTCTACAGACCCCACCCATGTTCCCACTCTAATTAAAATCCCACACATTTTGTATCTGTGGAGGACGTATTTAGGGTCGTACTACATGGCCGAGGTGTTGGCTAAAGTGCCATGTGGACAAATGATGTTGAGATTGTCGTGATATTTGCCGAGATATGGTGCAGGTAATGTCGAAATTCGAGATATTCGGATAGAGTGTAGGAGTCCTAGATAGTTGAGGCGCTCAGTTTTGATAAAGATGAGGCTTTAAGTGGGATCATTCTTATCTAACTGGGAGTCCAAGATAATTGTTGTGCATAAGTCTTATGAAGTAAGACTTCTAAGAGATGAGAGTGCTGATTAATATAAAAGTAAGGCACTCTCGTAGGTCTAAGGTATGTTTTTACTTATGCATTGTTGTTTGAGTTGATATCTTTGAGAGATAAGTTACTACTGACTTGATCGAGTGACCTTGGATGGACAAGCAACTATGGTATTTCTTATCTTCTTGTGTGCAGATGTTTGGCTTAATCTATTTTGCCACGTGCTCTCCAGCTAAGTTCCCTAGATCACTGTAGAGAGATCTATTTGGTTATGAGTTCGAAAATCAACACCCACAATTTATTTGGCGCCGTCTGTGGGAACTTAGTAAGAATAGATGGCAACGCCGGATAAGAAATGAGAGTTGGGGACGACATACATAGTGAGGATGAGGAGTACGTTGATCCAAACATCGGAGAAGAAAATAATGAAAATGAAGTACAAGAAGTGAATCCAAAAGCAAACAATGCCACCAAGAGCTATAATGGCCTAAGTGAGGGGTAACTGAGAGGAATGCTATAACGAGAGCGATTTCCAAGTCTGGAAGGACGGGTGCCTAAAAATAGATGATGGGGTGAATGAACTGGTGACGGACTTGCAAACTGTGGTGAACTTCATGATACATAACAAGGTGATGCAACTTGCGTTGCCATTACCGGGAACACTTGATGCCAGTTGCAAACGCCAGCACCCAGAAGGGAGGACGGACAATGGTGTCGACCGTCCCACAACACAAAAAGAGACTTGGGAACTCAAATTAGTGATCGCAGAATGTCGGTGAACAGAATCACAGTGAGGAGATTCTCATAGAACCAAAGCGACACAGATTAGGGGATCTCGGCAGATCAACGGATAAGGCCCCTGCCTCGATGAGATAGTGGACGTTGAGAAGTCCAAAAGAACACATCCCAACATGGGAAGCAGCACGCTGAAGAGATTGAAGCTGGTCGATAGCCGAGCTCCGGGACGGACGAAGGAGGACCTGAGGAATTACGTCCAAAGGAAGACGAATGGCGCCGAGGTTATGTCCACCGCGCAGTTAAGATCGCCATTCCTCAGTGGAACTGGATGCGTCAAGGCACCCAAGAGATTCACCATACCGAGGTTTCAGATCTACGATGGTAAGTTTGACCCAAACTTTTATGTTACTTTATACTTGAATGTAATGTCTTTTTGGAGTGGAAACGACCAGTTGTTGTGTAAGGTATTCCTGTCGATATTTGGGGAAATAACATCAGATTGGTTCCTCAAATTGTCGAAGGGATCTATCAAGAGTTGGGAAGGCCTAGACAAGATGTTTGTGGCCAAGTTTGTTATGAACAAATTGCAGCCATTGAGGGTTGATTCCCTATTGGCATGACGATGGCGAAAGCCTTAGGGCTTACGCCAAGAGATACTACGAGGTTTACAACCTGGTTCCGGCATATAACCAGGAGCTTGCAGTCATGTCTTTAAGAATGGCTTGGAGAATGATTGCCCACTTGCAATCCCTTGCAAAGACCCTTTCGAAAAAATATGGAGGATCTTATGGTAAGAGATTGAAAAGTACGCAATACAGAAGAAGACAAAAAGGAAAAGAAAAAGAGTACAGTGAAATAGGAGAAGAGAAACGGGTCGCCAAAGCGTAACCAAGAAGGAGCCAACACTGATAAGCCAGAGTTGGGGTTGAAGGCTATGCAGGTTGTAAGCACGATCTTCGAGATCTTGATCTACAGGATCTTGGAATGAATCAGGAATCAGCCTTACTTCAGGCCTTCGCAGAAAAATCCCAAGGGAGTACATGAGAAAATTCCCCTGGAAGAATGGTGCCTACCACGATGAGCAAGGGCACATGACGCAAGGATGTCGGGTTCTAAAGCAGCATCTAGAGGATTTTGTCAAGCAAGGGCACCTAAGAGACTTCATAGACAAGGAGGAGACGAAAGAGAAACAAGCAAAGTTGGCTTGGGCGCTGGCAGCAACACCACTACCACCCCCAGCACCACAGGCAGATGGACCACGGTCATCAACGTAATCCACTCCAAGGTCAGCACAAATGAAATCCGGAAGAAATACAGAGAATGAGACATCTGCAGTATGTTTTCCAAGTTCAATAGAAGAAGCCTCGGACAAAGGAATATCGGGGGGCCGATGATCATGTTCATAGATGAAGATTTGGAGATGGTCTAGCATCCATACAATGATGCTTAGGTAGTAACCTTGAAGATCAGGGAATGCTAGGTAAGAAGAATACTCATTGATCAAGGCAGCTCTTGTGGCATCATGTACGTAGATGTTACAAGGAATTTGGTCTTCATAAGGATGACCTAAAACTATCCGATAGCCCCATGGTCGGATTTAGTGGGACGTTGACGTGGCCCTTGGGAACTACGTGTTTGGAGAGATTCAGATGGGACGAAGACTGTAACTATGGAGTTCACCGTAATTTATACGCCTTCCCCATACAACATTGTCTTGGGAAGACCTTGGCTACATGCCATGAGAGTTGTTCCCTAACCTTGCACCAACTATTGTGGTTCCTAACCGAGTTTGGGATTGAGGAAGTAAGAGGAGACCAAGTGCAGGCGAAAAATTGCTCCATGGCAGTAATGAAGTACACCTGCAATATTAGAGAAATAAAGACAACTAAAGTAGAAGACAAAGACCAAGAGGTCTTGGACGATGTCGGCAAAGAACCTGTCGACAAAGAGCCAGGAACCTTTGAAAAAGATCCTGGTAAAGGAAGGAGACGAAGAGCAATTCTTTCTCCTCGACTCAGGATTAGCCGAAGAGGAAAAAAGGGAATTAGAGGCATTTTTAAGAGCAAACATAAAGGTGTTCGCCTAGATGCCATACGAGATGCTAAGGATCAACCTCAAGGTCACCTACCATAAACTTAATATGGATAGGTCTGCTAAACCAGTGATCCAGAGAGCCAGGCAACCAATTTGGTCCATATGGAAGCTGTAGAAGAGGAAATGGAAAGATTGCTGGAGGCGCAAGCAATCCGAGAAGTGAACTACCCAACTTGGCTGTTTAACACAGTGGTAGTTAAAAATAAGAATGAAAAATGGAGAGTTTGCATAGACTTTACAAGCCTGAACAAGGCTTGCCTGAAAGACTGTTTCCCTTCACCCAAGATAGATCAACTGGTGGATGCCACTTTGGGACATGAGAGGATGGGCTTCCTTGATGCATACAGAGGTTATCACCAGATAGCTATGTACGCACCGGATGAAGAGAAGACGACATTCATCACTCCAAAGGGACTCTACTGCTATAGTCATGCCCTTTGAATTGAAGAATGCAGGGGCAACATACCAGAGGCTTGTAACCACGATGTTCAAACACCTAATTAGGAAGATCATGGAAGTCTACATTGACGACATGGTCGTGAAAAGCAAGGAACCTTCCGATCATCTAGTCGACCTAAAGGAGGTGTTCGACATCTTGAAGGTATATCGGCTTCGACTGAATGCCTCAAAGTGTGTTTTCAGAGTAGGATCTGGTAAGTTTTTGGGGTATCTAATAACTAGAAAAAGGATTGAAGCAAGCCTTGATTAGATTAAGGCCATCCTTGATCTGAAGAGTCCGACAACAACAAAAGGGGTCCAAATTTTGACCGGCAAAGCAGCAGTATTGAACATATTCATAAGCCGAAGTTCAAATCAATGCAGGCCGTTCTTTCAGCTGTTCAAGAAGGCCACATATTTCTTATAAACAGAAGCATGCAGAGTCACCCTGACATACTTGAAAAGGTATTTGACATCCCCACCTATATTGTTAAACCCAATCCCAGGAGAGGAATTATTTCTCTATTTGGTAGTCTTAGACCTCGCGGTTAGTGCAGTGATTGTCCGAGAAGAAGATAGAGAACAGAAGATGGTATATTGTGTGAGCAAAATCCTAGCAAGTGCGAATATAAGATACTTACCTCTGGAAAAACTAACACTCGCTCTAGTGATGACGTTAAAGAAATTGAATCACTACTTCCAAGCTCACAAGATTATGGTGATCACAGAGCACCCACTGAAGTCTCTATTACAACATAGAGATTTGTCGGGAAGAATAGCACGATGGGCTGTACTTCTAAGTCAGTATGACTAAGTGTAGACTAAGGACAACAATCAAAGGTCAGGTTTTGATTAACTTTGTTACTGAGTTTACACCGAGTGCAAGCCTGAAGCCAAGATCCATGAACCTTGGCCTAGGATGCACAAAAGAACTGAAAAAACATAGCTAGTAGTATAGAATCCCAAGCCAGTAGGATAGAAAGAAGCTAAAGCCTTGTGATATTTACATCGGCGAGTCCTTCCGTCTCTTTATTGACAGCAATTCAAATTGGTAGGAAGCGGGGGCAGGAGTGGTACTAGTCTCACCAGATAGACAGATGCTAGAACAGTCCATCAGACTAGGGTTCAAGGTCTCAAATAATGAAGCAGAGTACGATGTACTGATTACTAGATTGAAGCTAGTAGTAGTAGTAGTTGAAGCCGATGAGGTGGTAGTCTACTGTGACTCTTAACTCATTGTGAACCAAGCGACCGGAGAGTACATCGCCCGAGATGAGACAATGGTAGCATATGTCAAATAGGTCATCAAGTTGTTAGCACAATTCAAGAGTTGTCGGCTTCAGCATGTCTATTGAAAAGACAACAGTTATGCAAATACACCGGCAAACCTTGCCTCAACCATAAAGTTAGACTCCCCAAGAACGATCATGGTGGACTACTTGTCGGGCCCAAGTGTTGAGCCCCTGATACAAGAGTATGAAGCAATGTGCATAGAATTGGACCCAAGTTGGATGGATCTCTTTAGTCAAATTTATCAGAGATGGTAGGCTTTCAGAAACAAGAAGGAGGCACACAAGATCAGACTCCATGTCGGCAAGGTTCTACTTGTCGATAAAGGCCACCTCTACAGAAGGTCCTTCACTGGACCATTATTGCGGATGTGTGCATCCCTCCCGGGTAGAAAACTTCTTGTTTGAAATTCATGAAGGGTTTGTGGAAGCTACAGAAGAGGCATATCTCTTGCCCACAGAGCCATATCACAAGGATACTGGTGGCCCTATATGCAGAAGGACACAGAAGCCTATGTTCGAAAAATGTGATAAGTGCAAAAGGTTTGCACCACTAATACATCACCAACAGGGGATTTGAATCCGGTGTCCAGCCCTTGGCCATTAGCCCAACGTAGGCATGGATCTAATTAGGCAATTGCCCAAGGTAACTAGACAGAAGAAGTACTTGCTAGTAGCTACGGATTACTTCACAAAATGGGTGGAGGCTGAACCTTTAGCCAAAATTTGAGATGTGAACATAAGATTTTCATCTGGAAGAATATTATTACCAGATTCGGGATCCTAAGAGCCATTGTGGTATACAATGGTACCCAATTTGACAACAAGTTGATCAAGAATTTTGTGCGAAACACAAATCAAGAACTACTATTTAACTCCCAACTTCCCACAATGGTCAAGTCGAGGCCTCTAACAAAACCATCTTAGATGGCATAAAGAAGAGACTGGAAGCTACCTAGGGGCAAGTGGGTGGAGGAGTTGCCTAATGTTCTATGGGCATATCGTACCACGCTAAGAAGATCAACTGGAGAATCACCTTTCACCATGGCTTATGGCACCGAGGCTATTATATCACTAGAGATCGACCATTCCTAGAGTTAGAACTTAAGCAATAGAGAAATGGGACAAATGAGGCATTCTTAGCCCGAGATATGGACTTGATCAAAGAAAGAAGAAAACGAGCAACAATTCCAGATGGGGGCATACCATCAGAGACTAGCCAGAGCATACACAAGAAAGTAAAACCCAAAGAATTCCAAGTTAGGGATCTTGTCTTGAGAAAAGTCATCGGCAACAAGAAAGATCCCAAGGAGGGTAAACTCGGCCCAAACTAGGTCCATACAAAAGTATCTCGGTCACCGACAATAGGGCATACCAGCTAGAGGATAGTGATGGCAAGAAATTGCCAAGACCCATGGAATACTAGTATTATGAAGTTTTTCTATCACTAGTTCCTTTATTTTTAGTTTTGGTGTAATTTAGAAGATGTTTAGCCGAAGTACTAATTAATAAAATACTAGTCCGATTTTGTTCTTCGCAAATGTTGTTGAAATTCATGCGTTACTTAGTTACTGTTAGATAAGATAGAAAGTCTTAGGTCAACGTTCCAAAGAGGAATAAGACGTTTAACTTAGACTTGCCATGATGGCAGAGTTGAACTAAGTTAAAGAGATGTTTCCAAAAAAAAAAAAAAAAAAAAAAAACAAGACGAAAACCAGCCACGATTTGGCTAGTTTGTATGAAAAGCTGATGTAGTTAGTATTCTCGGTGCACTAAGGTTGAGCTTTAAGTGTTTTGTTTAGGCAAGCTAAATAAAGATGACTCTAGTCATGGGATGTCTAAGTTGGACTTAGACAAGATTTAGATGATGTATCCTTAATGTGAACCTAAGTTATAACTTATGTTCACAATAGGGGGCATGGAGTCCAGATGAGATGCTCTTTGGATGGACCGAGATGAGTGGCACTTTGGCTTGTGATTTGAAAAGAGAAACACATGGTGAATTTTCAAAAGTTTATTATTCATGCCAATATGATATTAAAGATGAGAAGTAAAAGAAATAAAATAGTGAAAACATACACGGCATATGAAGGCAGCATGAAGAAGCAACCATTCAACACATAGTCAAAATAAACTTGCATTCATCAAAGGAAAAATTGTTTCAATACATTAGAAGGCATTTTGGCTTGGCAAAAACAAAGATTGTTCAAAATAGAAAGGAAAAGTACAATTGAAAAGTAAAAAAAGAAGAAAAAAATCCTAAGTACTAGATGTTGGGGCAATGTTCTCAGTCTGCTTCACTTCGACTGTCGGCGGTGTGTCAGCTTTGGTGGACAGTTCGATAGCCTTCTCAGCCTCGGTGTTAGCTGCAACTTCTTGGTCAATTTCTTTTAGAGTATATTCAATGCTCTTGTCGGCTCTAGAAGTGTTGGCCTTCTTTGAAGAGGTACTCTAAAAACCTCATCGCCATCCTCCTCGGTCAGGTCTAGGACTTGGTTGTTCAAGGTTGGGGACTTGGCTCTAGCGGCAACAGAATCTGCACCTTGATCTTTCTTTTCTTCTTCTTCCTCATTCCTATCGGATTAGATGGAGGAAAAGGGGAAGAGCACGTCCAGTTGACCGAGGTCTCTGAGAGGAGAGTCATCGGGGACAGATAGCTTCTTGAGTACCGCTATCCACTTGAGGTAATAGCCTCTGTTTCAGGCTTGATTCACCTGCTTTTTGTACTATTCTCTGACGTCTTCCTGGCCTTTGGCGTAGGCCTTTTCATCGGCTTCCTTGATCTCGGCGTCTTTCATAACCAGGGCCTCAGCTAGTTCTTTCTCAACTTTGGCGCCTTTTCCTGAGATACATTGGTTGTGGCCTTGGCCTTTTGCTTGGCTTTCCTCACCACATTGACTTTGTTGAGCATCTTTATCATCGCCTTCAAGGCCTGATTGAGTTGATGAAGGTAGTCAGCAACCTCTTGTGTTTTCTTTGTAAGGTCCTTTTTCATTAACTCGGCCTTGTACGCAAAGGTATGAGCATGCTGGATAGTTTGCAGAGAAGGGAAAATGAGTTAGTACAGTATATGAATAATGCTAAGTGTATAGTGTTTGATCAAAAGCAAAATGGAGGCTTACTACCGTAGACGTCCCCGAACGTCCCGGGAGGGAATCCCGTTTTGTTCATTTGGGCTCACTACAGTTCAGGACTCAATGTCACGGTCCTGTATCTAATCTCGCAGAGTACAATGCAAGACCGATGAATCATCAAAGAGTCCAAAATCCGGCAAATCGTTTTTTAAAACAGATTTTTGAAGAAGTGCCAAACATGGACTGCTTTGCCAGATACAGAGTCGCCACCTAAATATTTTATTTTGGGAAATTTAGAAACCCTGACTCGTTGCCTAAGTCCACTTGTCTGTTATCACCAAAGTTGCCTCGGCTCGGGAACTTGGGTACGATTGGGGAAGTCACTTCGTGAGCACCCCCGCTCGCCCGATCAAAGATCGCCTCTACTAACCATGATATCAAGTTTTGAAACATTATGTGCTCTTATTCCGGTTTATTAGCCTAGAATTACTATGTGATGCGCACAGAGCATACAAGTATAAACTGGATCGCCTGAGTTGGAACAAAACATTCATGTTTGTTTTTGAAAGCTGTTTGCTACTCGCAAGTAGGCTAAATGCGGATTTTGCCACCCTCAAGTGGGCTTAGAAAACATGGTGATTTGCTACTATCTAGTGGGCTTAAAACTCGCAATCAATGAATTGCTCCAATTCAAATAACCCAACCTTCACCCACAGGCATTCAGGCAGTTATATCACATAAGCAAATAGTCTCATGGTAAGCATGCTATCATGGCAGTCACTCACACGCATACAAGGATACTAAAGCATAAACACTCACCGAGTACTCCAAGCCAAAACAGAAACTAGTTAGTAATCACGCATGATCCTAGTTCATGTAAGATGGCTAATGCAACACATGCAAGAATGCAACTAAGATAGGGCTCGGCTATTCTAAGATGGCATATGAAATGCAACAAATGATACACGTATTCAACTCGGAATTGAAATACAATGCAGTTAGTATGATGCGCCGAGCCCGGTGCATGCAAGACAGATGAATGGATGCAAACATGCGAGCATAAGTATGCTAATTGAAACATGCACTAATCTAACCATCATAAGATGATAAATAAAAGGGAGAAAGACGTGGGTTGGAAGACATACATCACACACCACGCACACTTATTACAATTATGCCCTCGCTCGGAGGGTCCGAATAAATAATACAGTCCGAATAAATAATTAAATATTACAAAACCCTAATTAATTAAGAAATTAACTAGGAAAGCGCATAAATTAGCATGCAAGCTATCAAATGGACTGCTTCAGCTCTTGTTCCGAATGATGAAAGATGCATGCTCGAGTCGTCTCGTCGGAAAATTCTCGCGATGCCCCAGTTTGCCTCTGTTTGCAATTGATCCCGGATGCTGTGCAAAGCTCTAGAAGGCTGCTGATTTCTGATCTGCTGCAACAGAGAGCAAGAAAGGGGCATGGCAAAGTATTTTCACATATGTATGCACACCTCGATCCTCGTGCCACCAATCACGCATCTCGATGCATGATGGCCGAGGAGTCGAATTGCACGACTCGATATGAGATGAATGCACATGACAACACAACAAGGCCTAGACTCCATCATGGGTAATCCGGAGTGTCGGCGACCGGGAATTGAGGCACGTTCCGTCACTTCGAGTACGAAACGTCCCTCGTTTCCTGTGTTTGGGCTAACTCCTATCCCAAACACAATGCAATGAGATGGCATACACAATGCGAATAACATGAAACCTAGCATACGCAATGCTATGGACTAAAATGGCATACACAATGCAAGTGACACAACATGGCATGCACAATGCACTAACATGCAACCTAGCATACGCAATGCTATGGACTAAAATGGCATACACAATGCAAGATGGACTTACACCAATATGAGTGGACCTCAGCCACATTCACATCAGTGGCCATATGATGGAAATGAGACAACCGAAAATACATGCAAACATGCACGGATGCAAAGGACCGATCCTAAGGCACAACATGCAACTCTAACTAAGCATGGCAAAGGATGAAATATGGCATAGGATGGCACATGATACAGCTCTGAAATGGCATAAAAGATGGTCCCGAACATGCAAGTATGGCACACAAAGCAAGCTAGGGGGCCCGGGTACCGAAACTAGTGAAGTGCGTTACTCTAGAAGTACCTAAAGCAATGCACCAGTGGCAAAACCAACCCTAAACAGACCCTAGGCAGGTCTGAAACAGTGGGGAAGTAGCCTAAAATGATGGCTCGGAATGCAAAGAAATGGAGCTCATTCAATGGCCCGAAAACAAGGCGTTCATGGACAACTCTCAAGCACACTTAAGGAGTATAAAACATGGCAATATGGCATTGATACAAGCTCTGAAATATGATGTATAATGGACCCAAAACATGAACACACCTCAGTATATGCATGGAATGCGCCTCAAAACTCAAAGTTAAGCATGGGTATTGAACTACAAGCATGCAAAACAAACATCATTCGACCATGAGACCCAAAAACAGAGCTAGGGCAGTCCAAAATATGCACAAAATCAGTTTAAGGCATAGTCAAATGTGCTAGAATCAAGGGTCAACAAAGCATGCAAAGAAAGCTAGTGAACCATGAGTTGTACTACAACTATATGAAGCATATGAGAGCTCATCAAACCAGCCAAAAATAGAAGTATGCCATGCCAAAATATGCCCAAAAATCCACTGAAACTCAGTCAATGCATGCAAGAATGATGTGTCCCTTTGAAGAGCCATGCAAGGGTTATTCTACACATATAAGATAGACATACAAAATGGCAAAACCACCTCTGGACAGAGGTTCTGAGGGTCCTAAAACTCATCAAAAATGGCCTGAAATGAAGCTAGGAAGCATGCAAGTAAAAGCCCCCTTGAAAGGCCTTGAATAGGATTGCTCTACACATGCATAATAGATACTTTATATGGCAAACGGGCTCCGGGCAGAGTTCATGCAGACCTTAAAACTCACCAAAATAGGGCCTGAAACATGGCTTCAAAACATGCAAGGTGGAGCCCCTTTGTAAGGCCAAAAGGGCCAACAAATAAGGCAAGGAGAGAGAGGGTCACCCCCCTCTGATTTTGGCTCTCAAAATAGTATACTAGCCACTGAAAATCCATTGGATTTCAGTGGCTAGAAGGTCAAACAAAGCACAAAACCAAGGCCTAGATGCAAGGCTCAAAACAAGATGCAAACAAGCATGCAAGGGGGTAGATGACCCCCAACAGAAAAATGACCTTAAACAAACTTCAAGAGGGACTCAAAATAAGACTCTTTTCAGTTTATATCAAAGCTCGAAAATGCTTGCAAATGGAGCTAAGATATGAAGCAAAATAATGCTATAAAGAGGGAAATGGTGACTTACCCTTGTAGAGAAGACCTCCAGCAACTTTTGGACCAAGGTAGAAGCTCTTCAACCTCTGAAAATCAGCTCCAAGGTGCTTAGGGTGATAATAGAGGTGTTGTGCTTGGAGGTGTAGTGCAATGGGTGTAAGAACAATGGAGTTTGAAGCTTGAAGGAGAGAGATATGGAGGGAAGTGTATGTATGCTTTAACCAAAATGTTCAATCCTAGCAATGGAAGAGGAGGCTCCCTTTATAGAGAAGAGAGGCCAAAGCTTCTCAAAGAAGCTTAAAACCAAGCTTAAACATCCTCCATACACGTGTATGGAGGATGCATTCTGAGGCTTCCAGCTGGCACAGCTGGCTTCCACTCATTGAGACAAAAAAGGAGAAAGCTGGCCGACCAGTTCAGGTGGTCGGCCGACCACTTTCCCTGGTCGGCCGACCAGGTCAAAAGGTTCAGGTGGTCGGCCAGCCACTTTTTGTGGTCGGCTAGCCAGGTCAAAAAAGTCACCTCCATGAAAGGTGCTCGGCAGCTCATATTGGTGGTCTCCCAAGTGAATGCAACTCAGTGGTGATATGGGAGACCAGTAATTATGGCCCAAAAAGTGAGGGAGACCAGTTTCCCGACAAGAAAACTGGCTGGAGGAGAGAGAAAAGTGGTCTCCAAGGAGAAAGCTGGTCTCCAAGGGTAATTGGTGGTCTCCACACTGAAACAAAGCCAGTGGTATGGTGGGAGACCAGTAAATGTGGCTCAAAAGTTAGGGAGACCAGCTCTCTAACAAGAAAACCGGGCAGCGAAGAGAAACGTGGTCTCCAAGAAGAAAAGGTGGCCTCCCACCCTTGTACCACCTTCCTAACAATGAAAATAGGGTCCATGCCAAAAATGAACCCACACCGATGCAAAACAAGGGTTCGGGGGTCAAAACGCGTAGCCGGGTGCCCGAAAACTGACTGTTAAGCACTGGAAGTGGCATGCAACCACGAAGGTGGTCTCCCAGGCCACAGTGTCCCTCTATAGAGAGGAAACAAGATGTGTGCCAAAAGTCGGAGCAAACGGAGAAAGTTAAGCGGTCCCGAACCGAGGCGCATGGCCGACGGCTCCAAAAACTGAAAAACTAGTCTCCAAACGGGAACAGTGGCCTACGACCACAAAAAGTAGCCTACGGCCACTAAGAGATGGTCTACGAGACCTGTCCCTCCCTTCGGGAAGAGAAAACAGAACCTGGTTTGCAAACCGAGGCAAAGCACAAAAGAGTCCTGAGGTCCGGGGGTAAGGCTCTTAGCCGAAACTCCAAAACTTCAGAACGAGCACAGCATGCATCATCACCGAGCGCTCAATCGATGACGTCTGAGTCTTGAGGTCAGTCAAAAATGGGGTGTCTACAGTTGCCCCTCTTTGACAGAACTCGAAAGTCATAAGTGACGAGAGTGAATGTCAAAGCCCAGAGACGACCATTTTTGACAAGGCCGAAGACTTAGACAAACATGTAAGATAATCGAGAGATGTGCCCGCAGGCAGGGGCAAAATGCAAATGATATGCAACAAAACAGTGTAAATGATATATAATGCAATGCAATAATATGATCAAACCACGAGCAGTGTAAAATCGCACAAAATATCATGAAGAGGATGGAGATACAAAATCCGTCTACCATAGAAAAGGTGCCGACACCCTCAAACCACAATCCTATCAGTGGAATAGGCACGTACACATGCAGAACTATGTGTGTGTAGACGGAACACAAGATACAAGTAATTGGGTGGCATGATATAAGTGAGGAATGATCTGTTGAGAAAAGATCACAATCTTAAATGCTGGATGCAACACACTACACTACAATGCAATGAATGCAATGGATAAGGCACGCGGCCAAACCGTATCTTGCTAGACAAGGCATGGACACAAACAAACCACGTCTACCACAGAAATTGTGCCGTCACCCTCAAACCACAATCCCTTTAGTGGAATAGGTGCATACACAAAATCTCATAACCATGCTTGGCGCGAAAAGTATGGGCACATGTCAGACTAGGCTTAACATGGAAAGGCGCAAGCGACAGATGGAGGTAAGTACAATGGATGTGCAGTGAATGTATGCAATATATACTATGTACGATGCAATGTACATACTAGAATGCGATAGTTAGGAAGTGAAGGTTCCTTACAGGGGCACTTGGCAATGACCTACCTCAGCAATGTCCTACCTTATGTTGGTGTGGGAAATCTTCCCCTTCTGCTTGGTTGAACCGTAGGTACTACTTTTCTCCCTGACTATGGTCGCAGCTTTCCCTATTCTCCAACAGGGTGACAGACTAGGTTGGTTTAGTGTCCAGAATTGAGGCGCATACATATGCTATCTCAATCTATGGGGCTGCCATATAGATTTCAAGCCGAGGATATACCCCTGGGTATTTAAAACCAGACTTTAGTCTCGGAAATCCCAAACCTTTGCGTTCTAGGCATGAGCCATTCAAACTCTAGTTTCCACCGTCTCAGTTGGTCTCCTAAGAACTCACCGCAAACACAGGCAGGTGGCTATACCAGACCACCGGAAGTCGTTCGGGCACGACAAACACCAAAGGAATTGTACTTTAGACCAGAGAGTGCACAAGACAGTGCGATGCAGAAGGAATGCACAAAATAATGCTATATAGGTGCACAAGACAGTGCGATGTAAGTGTATGCACAAGACAGTGCTAAGACAAAGGATGCGCAAGACAGTGCAAGTAATAAACTGCACAAGACAGTGCGATGCGCAAGAAAGCGCGAGTGAAATGCATGCACAATGCAGGTAAGGTGCACAAAATAGTGCGATACGCAAAATAGCGCGCTAAAATGCATGCACCATGCAAGACTTGGCACACAGCTTACGACATAGCATTCCATTCATTTGGCACACAACTCACAACACAACACTTTGTTTGTTTGGCACGCGGCTCACAACACAATATTCTGTTTATTTGGCACGCAGTTCAAAACACAATACTCTATTTATCTAGGCACACAGCTCTTTTGGGCACACAGCTCATTCGGGCACACAGCTCATTCGGGCACACGGCTCATTTTTGGGCACATAGCTCGTTTTCGGGCACACAGCTCGTTTTCGGGCACACAGCTCATTCTTCGAGCACACAGCTCATTCTTCGGGCACACAGCTCGTTTCAGGCACACAGCTCATTTTGGGGAACACAGCACATTTGGGGCACACAGCTCATTTTCGGGCACACAGCTCGTTTCGGGCATACAGCTCATTTCGGGCACACAGCTCATTCTTCAAGCACACAGCTCATTTCGGGCACACAGCTCATAACACTACTCAATCTGAACACTCAGTCCATAACATAGCATTTGGTTTGCATTTTGAACACACAGCTCAAGCACTTGAATTTCTGAACACGCAGCTCAAACTTTTGGCGTGAACACGCAGCCGACATTTTTTAAATCTGAACACACAACTCAAACTCTGCAATGAACACGCGGCCCACAATTTCTTGAAATCTGAACACACAGCTCAAACTCTTGCGGTGAACACGTGGCCCACATTTTCTTGAAATTTGAACACACAGCTCAAACTTGTTGTCGTGAACGCACAGCCCACAGTTTTCGAAATATGAACACACAGCTCAAACTCTTGCGGTGAACACACGGCCCACATTTTCTTGAAATCTGAACACACAGCTCAAACTTGTTGTCGTGAACACACAACCCACAGTTTTGAAAGTTGAACACGCAGCTCAAACTTTTGAATTTCTGAACGCGCAGCCCATTTTTTTATTGTGAACACGCAGCACACACTTGTTGAAAGTCGAACACGCAGCCCAAACTTTTGAATTTCTGAACACGCAGCCCATTTTCGAATGTGAACACACAACACACATTTGTTGAAAGTCGAACACGCAGCCCAAACTTTTGAATTTCTGAACACGCAGCCCATTTTTGATTGTGAACACGCAGTACACACTTGTTGAAAGTTGAACATGCAGCCCAAACTTTTGAATTTTTGAACACGTAGCTCATACATTTGAATTTGAACACGCAGCTCATTCTTAATTCTGAACACACAGCTCATACATTTGAATTTGAACACGCAGCTCACACATTTGAATTTGAACACGCAGCTCATAAATTTCAATTTGAACATGCAGCTCACACATTTGAATTAAACACGCAGCTCATTCTTAATTCTGAACACGCAGCTCATAAACTTTCGTTTCTAAACACACAGCTCATTCACTTCATTTTGAACGTGCAGCTCACACATTCCACTTTGAACACGCAGCTCACACATTTCAATTTTTGAACACGCAGCTCATAACATAACACTACTCGATCTGAACACACGGCTCATAACACAGTATTCTTTTAATTTTGAACACACAGCTCATTCTGAACATACAGGATGCGATGACGGAACTTGCAAAAGTTGAAACAAACTCAAATGCCCGACATTTCCCTTTTTCTTTTGCTTCGAAATCTGGAACCTATATAGCTTCAGACAGGTCCTGGTTTTACTGTTCCCACATGACCCAGGTTGAACCCTGTGGTTTTTGAAAGAACAAAATCTTGTTTTGCACAAATGTGGAGAACGGCACGGCACTCTGAGCACAAAACAAATCATTTTGAAATTGAGAAATGAGTTCTCGACCGGGTATTGAGTCTACGACTGAACACAGCGCACCACGACTCAACAACGGAAAACAAAGGTAAATAACCTAAAATCAACGGGACACACTTGGAACGACTCAAAGCAAGAATCGAGACAGACAAAACAAAAGACACGACACACAGACGTGTTACAAAGACGAGAGACCTCTCAGTGCACGAGGAGCCAGTTCATCCGGGTATTGTTTCCCCACCATTTCTCATTTGTGATTCTCACATCGCTCGGCCCTCAGACTCTGTTTTTCTGAAAAAGCCATTTTCCTTACTTTTTCTCTCAGCGCACATCTCTCTATTCTTCAATCTCTCATTTTTTATCCTTCCCTTGGGTGGTTGATGGATAAGCAGGAAGTTGTGGGCTCTTGCCCCTGGTATTCTACCAGATTCTTATTCTTGTTCACAACAGTGAGTTTCTCCCACAGAGAGGTTGTGCTACAACTGGGTGTGTGGCAAATCTGCAGCTGACATCGGTTGACGATGCTTTGCTGGGGAGTTTGGAGGTGATCAGATCTGTCCAGATGAGGGAGTAGAATATCTTGCCCCATTCCAGTTCGTGCTTCGCACTTGGCTTGATACCTCGTTGCTTGGAGGATGTGAGAGCTTTCTGCCCTTTTGCGGTCAGCTTCAGTGGTGCCCCCTTTTCCGGCAAGTATGATGCCCTTTCTGGCAAGTATGTTGACAATAGGGAAAAGACAGAACACCTGACTCAACTGCGCCCCTAGTTTATCATTTGACCATTTTTGTTTTGGTTTTCTACTAACACAATTTTGACCAATATGAGAGTTAGATTAACATGTTTGTTCAACTTTTTGATTTGAAATCATGCAAGTTAGGCTATGAGCACTGAAAATTTTCCTTTTTTGGTCCAACAAATGGTCCAGTTTTTGGAAAATAATGGAGGAAATTTTCGAGAAAATTAGTCAACTTCAGTAAAAATTCTCAAAAACTGTTTTTGCAAATGGCCACTGCTCGACCAACACGGAACTTACTCTGAGATGCACAACCTCAGATCTGAAGGAAAATTGCGCCTCGTCTAAACGGCACTGCATGGCAACTGAAAGTTGCCCCTGGTCTGAATAGCACTGCGGCACTACATGGCAACTGAAAGTTGCCCTGGTCTGAATAGCACCGCAGCACTGCACGGCAACGGAAAGTTGCCCCTAGTCTGAATAGCATCGCAGCACATTGTATGGCAACGGAAAGTTGCCCCTTGTTTGAATGGCACCACAGCACGCTATATGGCAACGGAAAGTTGCCCCTTGTTTGAAAAGTACCGCAGCACTGCATGGCAACGGAAAGTTGCCCCTATTTTGAATAGCGCCGCAGCTCATGGCAGCGAGTCCTCACAGTGACAATTACTGCCGAATTCTCGGATACAGAGAATACAAAGATGATCAGAACCATTACATGGACACAGTCGATTTTAAAGTGTTTATGGCTGGACTTCAGAATGAAGTTGCCTACGTATCCCAAACATAGGAATCAAGCCTTACGTAGTTCGGGGTTAAGGTACACTCGGGTATTAACCCTCACCTTTTAACGCTCTAACTTTTGCCAAGGCCACCCTTCCGAGTTTCAACCTTGCGAGCTGTGTATTTCTTTTCTTTTCAATTTTTTTCATTTCTTTTCTACTTTTTTCCTTTTCATTTTTTTTCTTTCATTTTCTTCATTTTTCTTCTTTTCTTCTTTTTTCATTCTTTGCATTTTTTTTTTTCTTTTTGTTCTTTTTCTTGCTCTAACTTTTGCCTGGGTCGCCCTTCGGGTTTTCGGCCCAACGAGCCTCTCAAGGGTAAAAGTGTAGCTTTGTCCATGTCAAATGGTTTTGAGATCCTGAAGTCATCTAAATTCAAGAGAATGGCTAACTGTTCGCTGATGATGTAAGAGTCCATCCAATGGGGCTGGAATTGCCCCTAGTGTTGTGGATAGGAACTCGGTTATCCTTTAGCAATGCTTTCTTCTTTCCTCCTTATGGGATTTGGCATTCTTGCCGATCTTCGTTAGCTTGAGAAATGACTCATCTTTCACTCTTCGAGCACATCTGACATTTTTGCCCCTAGTTCGAGGGGTGCTTTTGATCTAGCTTCGCAAGCTTCTTTCTGACGACATCTGATCTTCTTGATCTGACTTCCCTGCCCCTAGTTCAAGGGCTGCTTCTGATCTGACCACACAAGCCTCACATTGTGGTTGACCGTTGAACATTCTGAATCCCAATTCAAGGTTTGAAAGTGAGGGGTCGAGTCTCGAGGCGAGAGCGATCCTAGGCTGCACAATCTCAAGAGCGATTCCACACAGGTCTTCGCAGGCTGGCGCAAAACATTTTTTTGAAATTTTTTAAGAAAGCGACTAGTCGCCTCGCGCTGAAGACAATGCGAAACCAATCTGGATCAAGCCAGGATCCTTCCCAGTACTCACGCTAACAAGCATGATCTCATTCATTAAGGGCTTAGCATGCCTCTCTTCATCTCATTTGATCAAATTTTGTAAATCCTGAGGAATTCCTTCCTCTTTGTTTTCAACACATTGTTCGAAAAGTTTTGAAAAACTTAGGTCAATACAATGACTTAAAGGCACAAAAGAGCAGGTGAAATGCACTGCCGTTTCATTCAAACTTCTGGCACAACAGGCTCAAAGTAGCAATAGGCACAAAAACATAACAGCCACAGCTGTTTCATTCAGATTTCTGGGTTGCAACTGGCTCCATAGCAGAAACAGACTTAAGAGAAAGCCAAAAGATAAACACAAAATAAAATAGTGATATCCGAGGTAACACCCCTGAAATCACCGAACTTCTGTACAACAAGACTGACTCGACACGACAAGATAGACCCGACCGACATAGTACAAAAGGACTGCTTATATACAAGATAACGAAACTGACTGAATACCCAAGTCAGAAAGTGCAAAACTACCATTCGCAAATGCTCCAAAGTGCATGCCATACGCCACATCCGAAGTAAACTGAGCACCGTCCGCAGGTGGACCAACTTCTGATCACATACTTGCGGTATCCTCGAAATCTAACAACTCAGCAGTGACAGACTTCACTGAGGTAGGTGGGAGGATGACCTCATTGTCGATCAAATCCTGTACTTCATGACGAAGACGGAAACAGTTGTCGGTGCTATGACCGATTTGCTGGTAGTACGCACAGTACAAGGTAGCATCATGTGAGGGAGGGAGATTCTTCGGGAGAGGCCGAGGTTCAAGGGGTCTAAGATGGCCCTTTTCGGCAAGGATCTGGAGCGCCTTAGGCAAAGGCATATAAAGGGTGTGGAATACCCTGCGACCTCGAGGTAGATGCTTCGAGGTTTGTTGACTTTTGCCGGGCGCACTAGCAAAAGGATCGGCAGGTGCTGCCTTAGCTTTCTGATCTTTTCCTGGTGCAGGGTTAGGGTTGAAGGGAACGGTTTTGGTGTGACGGTTCCTATCCCAATTTTCTGCCTGGCTCGAACTGCCCTCGGTCGGAGCGGGGAAAGCGTCATCCATAGTTTTAGCCGCAACTGCGAATATTTGCTGTTTACTCAATCCTCCGACTTTCAAAGCCTCGACTGCCCATAGCAGTTGTTCAACGGGATCAGCATCTGTTCCCACTTTGTTCTTACCTCTAGCCTCAGCTTGGTCGAGGGTTTGGGTTGCTACATCAGAGTGAAACCCTGTTGTGGTTGACATGTCTTGGCCATAGCTTGAGACAGCTTCAGGTTGGTTGAGCTCAATTACAATTCACCCCAGTAGCGGGGGCTCCTGCGGTACGAAATTCCTGGCATAGGATGTGCTTGGTGGCGAAGCCGACATTCCGTAGGCGAGATCAGACACAGATCGCTGAAGATCACCAATCATTCCCATCAATTCAAACGTGGTGGGCTCACGAGCTTAAAACAACTGGGGCATCCAGACCGGGTGCGCGACAGGCGACCAAGGCGGATGTGGTATTTCAACATTGGTCTCATCGTGCAAGATGATTCCTTGATCCATTGCGGCTGCCATAACCACTATTTCCTCCGAATTCTGTGTCATCACGAGTCCGCTGAACTGATCGGAGGTGATATGACTGGTGACTGACGGATCAGATAAACCGGTGAGCCCCAACTGGCCTTTCTCTGCCTTGCCTCAGCGAAGGAGAACACCGGTTACTCTGAACTGAATCTCTGAACTGAAAGAGAAAACAAGCGGCATCTCAGCCCAATCAATACAGACATGGACATAGCTGAATAACTGGATTCAACCACTGATCACTGTTCCCCAAATCACTGCCCCCAAAACTGAACCTGATACTCGCAGATAACTGATTCCCAAAATACTGAACTGGTGCTCGCAGGCCTGATATCCAAACTTGTAAACTGATACCTGCATTCCTGTAGAGACGCACTCGGAAAGCACATAGCAAACAAATGAGAGCCAAAACACCCCTATGTTGGGGTAAGGTTTCCCTGTCCTATTTTGTCAGGAGCTAGGGTTTCACTATGCACGCAGCGGTTTCAAACAACCTATAATCGGGTAAGCAACCTGTCCTAGCTTGGAATGGTCACTACGGATTCCGATATTCACTAGGTCGAATGGTCAAAAAGGGTGCCCCGGTAAAACCGGGCTTTGTGTTCCCGTCATGGCAGAGCCCGCAACCGGTCAGCCTTATGGCACGCTTCTCGAAGCGAGCCTCCGGCAAACCGTTCAGGAATAGCATACGGCAAACACGGTGTCCTAGGCGCACCAATGCAAATGCAACCCAAAGAAACACATAAGTGTAGTCAAAACCAGATATCATGAGTTCGAATCAAGTTCTCTAACTCCCCAGCAGAGTCGCCAGAAACTGTAGACGTCCCCAAACGTCCCGGGAGGAAATCCCGTTTTGTTCATTTGGGCTCACTACAGTTCAGGACTCAATGTCACGGTCCTGTATCTAATCTCGCAGAGTGCAATGTAACACCGATGAATCATCAAAGAGTCCAAATCTGGCAAATCGTTTTTAAAAATAGATTTTTTGAAAGAAGTGCCAAACATGGACTACTTTGCCAGATACAGAGTTGCCACCTAAATATTTTATTTTGGAAAATTTAGGAAACCCTGACTCGTTGCCTAAGGCCACGTGTCCGTCATCACCAAAGTTGCCTCGGCTCGGGAACTTGGGTACGATTGGGGAAGGTCACTTCGTGAGCACCCCCGCTCGCCCGATCAAAGATCGGCCTCTACTAACCATGATATCGAGTTTTAAAAACATTATGTGCTCTTATTCCGGTTTATTAGCCCAGAATTACTATGTGATGCGCACAGCATACAAGTATAGACTGGATCGCCTGAGTTGGAACAAAGCATTTCATGTTTGTTTTTGAAAACGGTTTGCTACTCGCAAGTAGGCTAAAATGCAGATTTTGCCACCCTTAAGTGGGCTTAGAAAACATGGTGATTTGCTACTATCTAGTGGGCTTAAAACTCGCAATCAATGAATTGCTCCAATTCAAATAACCCAAACTTCACCCACAGGCATTCAAGTAGTTATATCACATAAGCAAATAGTCTCATGGTAAGCATGCTATCATGGCAGTCACTCATACGTATGCAAGGATGCTAAAACATAAACACTCACCGAGTACTCCAAGCCAAAACAGAAACTAGTTAGTAATCAACGCATGATCCTAGTTCATGTTAAGATGGCTAATGCAACACATGCAAGTATGCAACTAAGATAGGCTCGGCTATTCTAAGATGGCATATGAAATGCAACAAATGATACACGTATTCAACTCGGAATTGAAATACAATGCAGTTAGTATGATGCGCTGAGCCCGGTGCATGCAAGACAGATCAATGGATACAAACATGCGAGCATCAGTATGCTAATTGAAACATGTCCTAATCTAACCATCATAAGCTGATAAATAAAAGGAAGAAAGACGTGGACCTGGAAGACATACACCACACACACGCACACTTATTACAATTATGCCCTCGCTCGAAGGGTCCGAATAAATAATACAGTCTAAATAAATAATTAAATATTACAAAACCCTAATTAATTAAGAAATTAACTAGGAAAGCGGATAAATTAGCATGCAAGTTATCAAATGGATTGCCTCAGCTCTTGTTCCGAATGATGAAAGATGCATGCTCGAGTCGCCTCGTCGGAAAATTCCTCGCGATGCCCCGGTTTGCCTCTATTTGCAATTGATCCCGGGATGCTGTGCAAAGCTCTAGAAGGCTGCTAATTTCTGATCTGCTGCAACAGAGAGCAAGAAAGGGGCATGGCAAAGTATTTTCACATATGTATGCACACATCGATCCTCGTGCCACCAATCACGCATCTCGATGCATGATGGCCGAGGAGTCGAATTGTACGACTCGATATGAGATGAATGCACATGACAACACAACAAGGCCTAGACTCCATCATGGGTAATCCGGAGTGTCGGCGACCTGGAATTGAGGCACGTTCCGTCACTTCGGGTACGAAACGTCCCTCGTTTCCCGTGTTTGGGCTAACTCCTATCCCAAACACAATGCAATGAGATGGCATACACAATGCGAATAACATGCAACCTAGCATATGCAATGCTATGGACTAAAATGGCATACACAATGCAAGTGACACAACATGGCATGCACAATGCATTAACATGCAACCTAGCATACGCAATGCTATGTACTAAAATGGCATACACAATGCAAGATGGACTTACACCAATATGAGTGGACCTCAGCCACACTCACATCAGTGGCCATATGATGGAAATGAGACAACCAAAATACATGCAAACATGCGCGGATGCAAAGGACCGATCCTAAGGCACAACATGCAACTCTAACTAAGCATGGCAAAGGATGAAATATGGCATAGGATGGCACATGATACAGCTCTGAAATGGCATAAAAGATGGTCCCGAAACATGCAAGTATGGCACACAAAGCAAGCTAGGGGGCCCGGGTACCGAAACTAGTGAAGTGCGTTACTCTAGAAGTACCTAAAGCAATGCACCAGTGGCAAAACCAACCCCAAACAAACCCTAGGCAGGTCTGAAACAGCGGGGAAATAGCCTAAAATGATGGCTCGGAATGCAAAGAAATGAAGCTCATTCAATGGCCCGAAAACAAGGCGTTCATGGACAACTCTCAAGCACACTTAAGGAGTATAAAACATGGCAATATGGCATTCATACAAGCTCTGAAATATGATGTATAATGGACCCAAAACATGAACACACCTCAGTATATGCATGGAATGCGCCTTAAAACTCAAAGTTAAACATGGGTATTGAACTACAAGCATGCAAAACAAACATCATTCGACCATGAGACCCAAAAACAGAGCTAGGGCAGTCCAAAATATGCACAAAATCAGTTTAAGGCATAGTCAAAATGTGCTAGAATCAAGGGTCAACAAAGCATGCAAAGAAAGCTAGTGAACCATGAGTTGTACTACAACTATATGAAGCATATGAGAGCTCATCAAACCAGCCAAAATATGCCCAAAAACCCACTGAAACTCAGTCAATGCATGCAAGAATGATGTGTCCCTTTGAAGGGCCATGCAAGGGGTTATTCTACACATATAAGATAGACATACAAAATGGCAAAACCATCTCTGGACAGAGGTTTTGAGGGTCCTAAAACTCATCAAAAATTGCCTAAAATGAAGCTAGGAAGCATGCAAGTAAAAGCCCCTTTGAAAGGACTTGAATAGGATTGCTCTACACATGCATAATAGATACTTTATATGGCAAAACGGGCTCCGGGCAGAGTTCATGCAGACCTTAAAACTCACCAAATAGGGCCTGAAACATGGCTTCAAAACATGCAAAGTGGAGCCCCTTTGTAAGGCCAAAAGGCCCAACAAACAAGGCAAGGAGAGAGGGGGTCACCCCCCTCTGATTTTTGGCTCTCAAAATAGTATACTAGCCACTGAAAATCCATTGGATTTCAGTGGCTAGAAGGTCAAACAAAGCACAAAACCATGGCCTAGATACAAGGCTCAAAACAAGATGCAAACAAGCATGCAAGGGGGTAGATGACCCCCAACAGAAAATTAACCTTAAACAAACTTCAAGAGGGACTCAAAATAAGACTCTTTTCAGTTTATGTCAAAGCTCCAAAATGCTTGCAAATGGAGCTAAGATATGAAGCAAAATAATGCTATAAAGAAGGAAATGGTGACTTACCCTTGTAGAGAAGACCTCCAGCAACTTCTGGACCAAGGTAGGAGCTTTTCAACCTCTGAAAATTAGCTCCAAGGTGCTTAGGTTGATAATGGAGGTGTTGTGCTTGGTGGTGTAGTGCAATGGGTGCAAGAACAATGGAGTTTGAAGCTTGAAGGAGAGAGATATGGAGGGAAGTGTATGTATGCTTTAACCAAAATGTTCAATCCTAGCAATGGAAGAGGAGGCCTCCCTTTATAGAGAAGAGAGGCCAAAGCTTCTCAAAGAAGCTTAAAACCAAGCTTAAACATCCTCCATACACGTGTATAGAGGATGCATTCTGAGGCTTCCAGCTGGCACAGCTGGCTTCCACTCATTGAGACAAAAAGGGTGAAAGCTGGCCGACCAGTTCAGGTGGTCGGCCGACCACTTTCCCTGGTCGGCCGACCAGGTCAAAAGGTTCAGGTGGTCGGCCAGCCACTTTTTGTGGTCGGCCGGCCAGGTCAAAAAAGTCACCTCCATGAAAGGTGGTCGGCAGCTCATATTGGTGGTCTCCCAGGTGAATGCAACTCAGTGGTGATATGGGAGACCAATAATTGTGGCCCAAAAGTGAGGGGGACCAGTTTCCCGACAAGAAAACTGGCTGGAGGAGAGAGAAAAGTGGTCTCCAAGGAGAAAGCTGGTCTCCAAGGGTAATTGGTGGTCTCCACACTGAAACAAAGCCAGTGGTATGGTGGGAGACCAGTAAATGTGGCTTAAAAGTTAGGGAGACCAGCTCTCTAACAAGAAAACCGCGCGGCGAAGAGAAAGCTGGTCTTCCACCCTTGTACCACCTTCCTAACAATGAAAATAGAGTCCATGCCAAAAATGAACCCACAACGATGCAAAACGAGGGTTCAGGGGTCAAAACGCGTAGCCGGGTGCCCCGAAAACTGACTGTTAAGCACCGGAAGTGGCATGCGACAACGAAGGTGGGCTCCCAGGCCACAGTGTCCCTCTATAGAGAGGAAACAAGGTGTGTGCCAAAAGCCAGAGCAAATGGAGAAAGTTAAGCAGTCCCGAACCGAGGCGCACGGCCGACGGCTCCGAAAATCGAAAACCGAAAACTAGTCTCCAAACGGGAACAGTGGCCTACGACCACAAAAAGTAGCCTATGGCCTTTGAGAGATGGTCTACAAGACCTCTTCCTCCCTTCGGGAAGAGAAAACAGAACCTGGTTCGCAAACCGAGGCAAAGCACAAAAGAGTCCTGAGGTCCGGGGGTAAGGCTCTCAGCCGAAACTCCGAAACTTCAGAACGAGCACAACATGCATCATCACCGAGCGCTCAATCGATGACGTCTGAGTCTTGAGGTCGGTCAAAAATGGGGTGTCTGCAACTACTATTAAATTTCTCATCATGAATGCGAAGTTTTCATGTTCATTATAATCACTAATGGTGTCCACGTTGATTGGGAGGAGCACAGTGTTTGACTGGGCAGCAGCGATCTCAGGCTAGCAGGTGGAACTTTTCCTTAGCCCGATGGGACAACCATCGATCAAGATGTTAGGTATGAAGGCATTCAAGGTGTCATCGGCCGTAAAGGACTTTGAGCGTTTTGGTGGCAGGGCATTGGCAGAATCAGTGGTGGATAAAGAGTTGAGTGGATTGATACCATGTTAGGAAGGCTTGCGAGGAGGTCATTAACAACAGCTAGTTTGTGACCCATCTCTTCTAAGGTGGCGGCAATGGTAACTCCGGTGTCAAGTCTGAAGGCAGGAAGAGCGAGTGGCGGATTGGAAGGGTCGTATGTCGGTATGTTGGAATACCTCAGTATTTTTTGCTATGGGTCTTTCTTGTCGGAGCGTTAGTAGGTCGGCAACAACGTCAGCGTTAAGCTGGAGGGATGTGACGTGACGAAGCCAAGGTGGAAGGCTGATTTACTGGTTCAGAGGTGGAGGCCTAGTCTGTGCATAGAGAAGATGTTACTGGTGGAGTTATTGCAGATGGTGGAGTTCTACTCCTGGATGGAATGTTAGGCAAAGGAGATCAATAGGTCGAGACATAGTTGAAAAGTTCTATGCCTTACGGTCTTTGATGGGCAAGTCTAGACAGCAGATGGGAACCTTCCATTTGACGTATGATTTGTGGAAGGACTTATTTGGTTGAGGAAGTTCTGCAAAAAACAAAAGAAAAAACATGAGAATTTGACTAAGTATGGGAAATGATGTTGAAAGTGTGTGATCTAGGGAAACTAAGTGCTTACCCTCATCTTCCCTAAATATCTCTCTACGCAAGGGAAGAGGCGTAGTTTATTATCTGATGAAAACTTCCAGTTGCCTAAGACGATAAGATAGTATTCTCTAACACCCTTGTTGGAGTCTGCAAGGTCGACTATCATCTTTTAGGCGGATGACCGATGTTTGAGGTAGTAGGTATAGCCGCTGGAAGGTTTGAGGCTACACATGGTGTAGTACTACTGGACATTAGGCAGGGTGAGCCTAGCATTATGTCGAAGACATAACTCGGCGATGTCGTTAATGATCCTAAAGGTGTTAATTGCTAATTGCATGGGGTTAAGGTGGTAATAGTGCATCATCTCTCTAAAAAAGAGGCCAAGGGGGAATCTGATTCCACCATTGATGATGGATACCACGAGAAAGGGCATATAGTTTTCCCCAGGCATGATGGAGCCGTTCTCGGTAGCTAGTCTAATTTGGACGTCAGCCGGTATGTTAAATTCTTGGCGGAAATACTCTAGTTTACTAGGGGAGTCTACCCTCTACTTGAACATTCCCATTATCTCTGCTAAATGTGTTGGATGCTTAGAGTTTCCAATTTAGGCCCTAAAGTGTTTTGGGTTAAAGATTCTGGTAATCTACTGAAGAAGGTTTTGGGCACAGTTTGTTTCAATTTTCCTAATATTCAAGACAAATCCTAGTCCTAATCTAAAGAATGCAAGAGTGACAGAAATGTACAGGAATTAGATGAGGCAATCTGGAAACAAGTAAAGAAACAAGAAAAATGGATTCAGAGTTTGGCACAGAGACATATGGGGCATGAACCCATGGCAGTAACAGGAATAAAAATGCACAATCAAATCCAGAAAATGTTGTTAGGTGGAATTTGATGATACGGGCAAATCAAACAAACAATGGAATAAATTTGGGTGCGAGTACATTGTGTATGCTAGAAATTCGTAGAATCTACTCAAGAATATGAAGAACAAGTTCACAGAAGGAAAGAAACCAAAAGGATGAAGAACTTACAAGTCAGAAATGGGAAAATGAATGTTGGAATTGTGCTCGCCAAAGTGAGATGCTTCTGTTAATTGGAACAAAATAGCTGTTGGTTGCCGAAGATAATGGATATAAGCAGTTATAGGGGTCTCAAACAGGCACTAATGGCAGAATGTGTAGAGAGAGAAAACTTTAAAGGAGTAGAGAGAGAGAGAGAAGGATTGCAGAATGAAGGAATGGAGAGAGAAGGAAAGACTTTTGATAGAATTCAAAAGGGAGGCAAAGGACATGACTTAATTGCCTGGGGAGATGTACCTTGCTGACGTCAGGTGACGTGGGATAGCATTGATGGGACGCGTCTATTGACATAACCTGCACGTTTGTTGACGTGACTTGCACGATCCAGGGGTAGGGCGACACGTGGATAAAGCTGTTGGCGTTGTTATGTGATAACAGCTCACACGCACCTTGGGTTCTTGAAATTCTTGAACTAGTAGGTCACGATCTCGGCTAGTAGTGGAATCTTAGAGGAGATGTTGGTTCTTTGTTCTTGATGAGTGGACATTTGGGTCCTTATTTCATTAAGCTGGTGAGTCATGATCTCGGTCAGAGGAGTATCTCTAGCATGTTATTTAGCCGACATGTTGGGAGATCAAACGATATAAGTTCCACCACCTCAAGTTACCGAGGTAATAGAACCTAGGGGGCAATTATGGGGACACATTTTTAGGGTTGCGCCAAATGGTTGAGGTGTTGGCTGAGGTGTCACGTAGACAAGCCATGATGCTAAAATTATCGTGATATTGCCAAGATATGGTGTAGTAATGTCAGAATCCGAGATATTCAGATAGAGGGCAAGAGTCCTAGATAAGTTAAGGCGCTCAGTTTGAATAAAGATGAGGCTCTAAGTGGGATCATTCTTATCTAACTGAAAGTTCAGGGTAAGTGTTATGTATAAGTCCTATGAAGTAAGCCTTCTAGGGGACGAGGGTGCTAATTAATATAAAAGGTACCCCTGTGGGTCTAAGGTATGCTTTTTCTTGTGCACTGTTTTGAGTTGATATCTTTAAGAGATAAGTTACTGACTTGATCGTCAGATTGCCCCCGAGTGGATGAGCCACCGTGATATTTCTTATCTTCTTGTGTGCAGGTGTTTGGCTTAATTTATTCTGCCGCGTGCTCTCTAACTAACTTCCCTAGATCTCTATAGAGAGATCTGTTTGGTTGTGAGGTCAAAAATCAACACCCACAGTATCTTTTAACCAAATTAAGGTTTGTTAAGAAAAGGGAATCCAAAATCCACAAAGCTTAGTCATAAAAAATAAAGGGTTTTGAAGGAACTTTGAAACATCAAGCAACTCCATTGACGAGTAGAAAAGTTGTAACGCCCTAAATTTTTAGCCCAAATGATAATACAACAATCATGGCTCTTTCAAGGAAAACCGAATATAAATCTCCAAACTTACATTACATGATACAATAGTTCTTCATGCAACAATATATTAATCCAACAACAAGTAAATAAACAAATAAACACCCCCAAGGATTTACAAGTTTCCAAGGCTTGAGCCTGGTTACACAAAGCGGTTATTCAAACCCACACACATACAGCCCTTGGCTTACACAGAGAGTCACAGCAAAATGAGAGTCTCGTACTCTCAACACACATTTCCTCGCCTTTAGTTAGGCAGCATCACCACATCTTTTCCTGCACAAAAATCCCGTAGGGTGAGCATAAAGCCCAGTAGGAAATCCTTAACATAGTATATACATTTTCTACAAGTCTCAAGAGATGAAATGCACATGCCATGCTATGCCCCTTTTTGAAGATAAATCACATTTTCATCTTTTGAAAACCATCATGCTCAATGATATCATGCAATTTCAATTGTTCAAAACTTAACAATTTATTTCAAGGGCGGTAAATATGACTCTGGTAATCCCTAGGTCGGTGTCTGCAAGTAGACTATACAAGTACTACCAAATTGTTATTTTTACCGGTATTAACCGGAAGGCTTGACACCTATCTGCGCGGGTTTTCGGTCTTTCACCCCAGACTCTCAGGCCAACTTATTCAATATCATCTACACCACCTATCAAGACTTACCAACGTATTTACCGTAAAACCATTTTATGAAAACTTGTTTCTCAACATTCTTTCTCAATGCAAGTTTTCAAATCAACTTTCAAAATTTAATGTAATCAAATGAATTGTTATGCCAATAACACAAGATGAATATAAATACTTTTATTCCAATTCATCATCCAAGGAATAACACAATTCCCTCTTTTCAAGTATCCTCAACAATTAGTCATTTCAAGACTCTTTCAACATTTTGAGCAATAATTTCCAAAATGAACAACAATTCTCATATTTCCTGAAATTCATCATTTATATAAATATAAATAAGAAATTTTCCAAACATCCATTTATTTTGACACACAAAATAAATACAACAATATCATTCATGGATTTTCAGTCTCTTTAAAAAAATCCCCAAATTCTAGGTTTTCTCACCAAAACTATATAACTCAAATCCTTTGAAAGGAAACTTTCCAAAATCATCTTTTCTTCAATCAACGAAAATCAAACACATAAGATCATTTTAAAAGAATAAGAGACAAACTCACTTTCAAAATCGCTCAACTTCTTGAATCAACAATCAATTTTCAAAGCTATTGAAAGATGATTTTGAAAATCATATAGATCTTGCAAATATATATATATATATATAACTCTAAGAAAATCCCTACCTCAAGTTTTGAAGAAGAAATGAGATAAAACCCCCAAAATCAACGTTGTCGAAATTCGATCTTCATCGCACACAACGAAACCCTCAAGAAGTTAACCAACTTTGATGAAGAACTTATGGCAGAACTCTAATGGATCTTGAGAAATCAAGGTTTTGATCTACTTTGGCGTAAGGAAATGTAGAGAGAAGGGAGACTAAAGGGCTTTTAGAAAGAGAGATATACAAAAGTGATATGAAATATCAGATTCATGAACTGATATAACATGGTCCGCTCGAGCGTGGAAAGCCCCACTCGAGTGTCAAATACACTTTCCTAGTACTTTTGCAGACAGGTCAAACTTCTGAAATCAAACATTCTCCGCTCGAGCGGACAAGCAACCTCTAATGCATTTTTCATTTTGCATTTTTGCTTCGGGGGCACTGCCCCTCAACCCCGCTAGGGCGTTGCCCTAGGACCTGCCAAGGGGCGCTGCCCATTGGACCCTCGTGAGCTAACCGGGCAGCTCGATCCCCGCCAGGGCTCTGCCTTTGGACCCGCCAAGGGGCGCTGCCCCCTGGATCTCCACGAGTTGACTGGGCAGCTTGATCCTCGACATACTCAGTGAAGTGGCAAAACTGGGATCGCTACAAAAGCAATTGTAAAGTAACAAGCCACATCGATGGCTCTAAGAGAG
Organism: Camellia granthamiana; assembly: GCA_036172215.1. NCBI lineage: Eukaryota > Viridiplantae > Streptophyta > Magnoliopsida > Ericales > Theaceae > Camellia > Camellia granthamiana. The sequence continues at coordinate 54,297,745 of CM069915.1, read as the reverse complement.
GCGTTATCTGAGATATCTGAATACAATATGCTAATTTTTTTACTAACATTTGTTTGTTTATATGTAGTCCCCTTCACTTTTGTCATGTTTGATGGTGGTGGAATGGTGATTTATATATAGATATATATGTGTGTGTGTGTTCGCCATTATATATACAATACTAACATTGACATGCTCTAACATGATAATGTATTTATATATGTGCAAGTTGCGTTTTGTTCCCTCTTTTGTTGACATTATGGTTTCCATAAAGAAAATTAATTAACCCATTTTATTTGATTGCCACAAATCCAGATAGTGACTACTTCACTTTGAAAATGTATCACAGGGGCAGCATTTAGTTGTAATCTAAATAGGTTATATGTAAGGGGTGTCACGACCCAAACCCGCCCCTATAGGTTTAGCATCGTAACCGGCTAGTAATACTGAGATTACTGAAGGCCTCTAAGACAGATTAACATAATATTAGGGGCTAGCAGAAGCAAATAACAAATATAAAACATCCATTGAGCTGTGCAGACTTATATGAGACAGAAAAATTTTAAACTTTTTATATACATATCTACACATCCTCCTTACGTTATTATATATATACAAATGGGACAAAAAGGGACTTAGCCCTATTTACAAAATAAACAAAGACTTGTTTAAACAACAAGAAAACAAAACTTGAACTTTAATCACATAGCCATGACCACTTGACATATCGAGAACCTCCACGGAAGGCACATAGGTTGGCTGACAAAAACAGATTCCAGACAGATGCCTCTAAGCCTAGTCACGCACCTGATCACCTACATACATAAATAATATAGTGAGCTGGAGCCCAATGAATAATAACAAAGCAAAGGGTTTTAATGAATGGTGTCCATCACAGAGTTTATATCAAAAACAAATTCTTATCAGAAACAAAGTCTTATGCATATTAAGATTTCAAATCAGAAATAGATTCATATACATGTTCATATTCAGATTTTGCATAAGATCATACGCAGTACACCCATTAGCTGTCATATCAACTTGGTCTTGAGATCTACATGTATAGTCGATACTGACGACCATAAGGTTTATATCTTGCGCGCAAGTAGCCATGGTATTGTTACCCCCAGGCGAGGGCTATATGAACATAAGCCTCGGTATTGTTACCCCCGGGCAAGAGCCACATGAATATAAGCCACGGTATTGTTATCCCCGGGTGAGGGCCACGTGCATATTGGCTACGGTATTGTTACCCCCGGGCGAGGGCCACGTGAACTAAGGATGCCACGAATACTTTTCAATATATGGACAATCATTCATTGTATAGAACATAACATTTCAAAAAACAGATCTTATTTCATCATACAGAAAATAAATAAAGTTGAACATAGTTTTACTAAGTTATTACTCACAGATGGCTCTGCTAGCAGATCAGATAAGGCAGACAAATCAGATAGATCAAGCCAACGATAGCGCATAACCTACACAAACACATAACATATACACATAGAAACACAATATTACTTCCTTGATCAAACTTGACTTCTTTTGTCTTCTATCTAAATAATCCGAAGGTCTACTACGCTTATTGTTTCTTTAGTCAAATGAATCGGATTCACATTTCACATATTCTTTCATTATTAAATCATTCTTTTCTAAATAACCAATTTCTTACTTGGCTTCTTAAGCAATTACCACTACGTTAATGACTTTTAATCAACTAATTAATGTTGATTGTTAGCTTCTTAATCTTTGTTGAGCCATAAATCAGGTCTAGAATGCTTGGGAAGAGATGAGAATAAAAAAAAATATGAGCTAAATGCAATTTTTCAAAATATGCTAAAAATAGTTGTTCGCTTTGAGCGAACCTTTAGTCGCTTGAGCGGTTTGTAAAAGACTGCAAAAGTACTGGAAGCCTTCAATGTGCACTGGAGCGGTAGTTAGTCCGCTCAAGCGGTCTGTAAAATTCCAGAATTCTAAATTTCTCAAAAATAGCTTCCCAGTGCATTTTCAATTTTTAAACCCATATTAATCTTGATCAGAACTTTAAAAATACTTTACAAAACATAAACACTTATTTATTTATAAATTATTTGCTCAAAATCTTGAAACATAATATTTAAATCAAAACCCATGAACTCATGATTCTAAAAGTCCTTTTCAAAATCAAATGCACAATAAAATTGCATATAATTTATAGAGCTTGATTTAATTACAACTTCCAAAATCAAATCCAAAATAACTAATTTCTAATTAAACTTCATAAACTTGATCTTAACTCCAATTCTTCATTTTCTTGTCAATTTTCCAAGCAACATTGCATATATGTAATTCAAATAAAACTAACTAATTTAATATATTCCACAACATGTTTACATTAAATAAAACTCTTAAATTACATTACATGCATGGATTCAAATTTAAAATTAAACCAATTCCCATATTTTATAATAAAAATCAAAACCTTATCTAACTTTAGGATTAACCCCAAATTTCCATAAACTTGATTTTTTTTTAATAAAATTCTTCCTTCTCTTCAAAATATGAAATTGCATAACTCAATTCTTAAAAACTGCATTGTGCATGTAATTACTTCTATATTGATTAACCTTAACCATGTTCATGAATTAATTCTTTAATTTTTACAAATTACATGCATGTAACAATAAGATTCAAATTCATATGAGATATTCAAAATCAAACCCAAAATAATTAATTTCTAAGTTAATTTCCATAATCATGAACCTAACTCATTTTCTTGCTAATTTATTTTTGTTTACATAAAATTGATTTCAAACTCTTTTCTATCTTCCTTCAAGACATGAAATTAAAATTATAAACTTCTTAGATAATCATTTGTATGATCAAAACTAACTATTTTATATTTTCAAATCATAATTTTTACTTCTTGAATTGTTCTAATTTAGATTTTTATTACTTTTCTTCATATCAAATCCAAATTCAAACTCATAAAACATGAATTAAAATCTCAAAATCTTGAAACTCCATGATGCATTTTAAGATAGAATTCAAATTACATGGAAGAGTGAAGAAATTAAACTTAAATAAGGAAATTCCTAAGATATTTTTTTGATTCTTCAACTTAATATAATTTTTTCATTCTTTTCCTAATTTCTTTTCAATTACATGAAATCGAACCTAAATCCTTTTTTATTTCAAGTATTAGGTGAATTATTTAGAAGAATTAAACAAGAAATTTACCTCAACTTGTTGAATTTTTGAGTTCTCTCTCAATCTCTTATTTTTTCCTTAAGCTTTCTTTTCTTGTTCATTTTAGAGTGAATTGGTGAGCTCCTCAACTGGTCCCTCGCTCTCGCTTTCTCTCGGTTTACTCCAGCCGAATGAGGTCATGAAAGGGGCTCCAAGATGCCAATACACTTTCAGTACAATGCGCACTCTCCAATAATGATATACACTCACACACACTAACTTCGTGACACCACAACACACGTGCACTACTCCTATGAGCTCCAGCACAACACTCACACTCACATGCATACAAACATAGAATTGCTCAATATACATAGAATTTCTCTGCACACACACCCACATACACGCTCAATTTTAGACCATGCAATTTATGATTAAAATTAACTTAATTAGGCAACACTTGATCTTAATACATCTTGATTAGAACATCATTAAATTAATTATAACTAATCATAAATTTCACATAATTTAATCAGTCTAATTTGACTTCCATTAAGGCCCAATTAATTTTATTTAATTTATCATTCTGAATCAAATTTTTAATCAAACTCCCAAAAAACTCCAAATATCAAATTAAACTTATTTCCATTCTCAATGTTGGTTTCTTGAATCATTAAGGCCTTCAATTTTAGATTAAATTTCAAAATTTTCGCCAATAAATTACATGCTCAATTGAATACCTCATAAAAAAATTTAATTTATAGTAACCTTCATTCCCAATTCTCATAACTTAATTAACTCCAATTCGGACCCAATTAATCAAATCTCAATTTTACAAATCTGAATCGAATATTTAATTAAACTCCCATACAGTCTGATACTCGAAATTAAAATAATTCAATTTACCAATTATACTCTCTTGAGCCATTTAGACTTTCAATTTCTAATTCCAAAATAAATCCTTAATAGAATCAGATACGAATCAGGCTGAATAATTCTTATAAACCCCAAATTAAATCAAAATAATTGACAATTAAAATTCAAATCTCCTGAAGTAATTAAGTGCTAATCATTATACATGGTGAGGTCGTCACAAGGGGAAAGAAAACATATTAGGACTACTGCAAAACTGGATACACGAGTTACATAGGGAAATTGGTAGAGAAATTGAATTATACTGGGTTTACAACGTATTATTATAAGATGCCTAGTATAGATCTTACTAATGAGTTTGGGGTTGTTGGGGATGTCCTAAATAAATATACTTTTTGACTTTTTGGATTAAAAAGTTAAGGAAAAAAATATGGTTGTTTGGGTTAACTTTTTGACTTTTTATAGAAAAATGTGTATTAAAAAATTGTATAAATTAGTGTGTAGGGAAAAATTAGGATTGGAAGTTGTGCAGCATAATTTTTGACTTTTGGTGAATAGTGATAACTTTTTAACTTTTTGAGTAACTTTTTGATTTTTTGGTCACATGCCAAACTTGGCCTTAGTCAATGAGAAGAATGAGAATGAAGTGCCGAGATTCTTGAATATGACTAGGCAAATTGATTTTTACTTAGAATACCATCATGAAACACAACCTAATTCAATGGCGATTGATGAGATATATGAGTTGTTTGGAGGTGAAGATGTAACGCCCCAAAAATTTCGGCAAGATATATCTATTTATGCAACCAAACCCACCTGATAGACAAACATAAGAATATAGCATACTATTCCATACTTCCATTTCTATTAAATTCCAAATGCCAAATACATGTTGTTCACATCTCAGTGCCCCAGTTCCAATCCCAAGCATGCATTGTACAACCAGTATGAAATGATAGCCAACAGATAATAAGTGCTCTACAGGCTTACAAATTTATCCAAGAATATTCTTGGTTACACAAAATGGAGTTTCAACTCAACACAAATACAGCTCTGGGCTTACATTCAACAAATAACAATAAAACAAAAATGAAGCCTCAGCTCCGAGTCCTCTCAAGTCAATGCCTTGGGGGAGGCATAGCACCTGTACCTGAAATGGTTTCTCTTATAGGGTGAGCCACAGCCTAGTAGAGATATACTATACAATATATGAACAATGACAAGACTAAAGAGGAGTATGCTCATGCCATACTCATGATAAAACAGTTTATCTCTCTTTTTATAAAGCATGTAATGCTGAGATGCAACAACAGATATAAAATCATTTCCATTTTGAACTATATCTGTTATATGATTACGGGCCCTGTGAATCTCTAGGTGAGTGTCTGCAAGTAGGCCCTAATGCACTACCACTGTCATTTTTACCAATAAACTGGAAGGCTCGGCACCTAACCGCGCGGTTCCACACCCCCTACCCAAATTCACTAAGTATTCATCTTTTCGCAAACAGATACCTTTACAAATATTTCTCAAAAACAGATACATTTCCAATGAAATGAATGTAATGCAATCTCCAATGCAACAAATGAAAAATGTGGTTCAATTTACCTAAGTCTCATGCATTTCTACAACAATCATGGTTATTCTCCACCGATAGCCCAAAACAGATATTTCTAAACAGATATTTAAATAATTAATTTCCAAAAATTTCAATAGATACAATCTATTCCACATCTTATCAAATATGAACAACTATACTAGTTTTCATATCACAATCACGTCTGGTAACTTTTCAAGGTCCATTTCTAACCGTGTCGGTTTTATTCCAACAAATACATTAAGCAAAATAATATCGTTAATGCCCCAGAAAATATCATTTTCTTTCCAAACTCATTCTCCAAGCATTATTCAACTATGACATCACATTTTGATCAAAAGCCCCCAAAATTAAACGTAATTCCTTAGTTTTCTTTAAAAATGCTCTTTTGGTCACAAATCGGTAAAAATTTCAAAACCAATCGAATTGAAATCCGTTTTTGTTCAAATTTAAAACATAATTCTTTCATAACCTTTCAAACATATTCCAAGTTTACACTTTCGCAATTTGGGCATTGACTTTTTTTTTTCTCAAAATTTCCCTTTTAAGCAAATAAATCACAAATTTTTCAAAAATTCTAAGTAATTTATATGCAACTCTAAACTCCATATAATCAAGTAAAAGTGCATAAAAAAATGTAGGAAAAATCCCTACTTCAAGCTAGAAGAGGAGACAAGCAAAAATCCCAATTTTTGACTTTGTTGGATTTCGATCTCCACCGGTCAAAATGTTACTCTCACCAAGCTCTTCACTTTGATCTTAAGAACTATGGTCTAAAACCTTAAGTTCAAAATTGAGTTAAGTTTGATGTCACCTTCTTCTCCCACCTTCTTAACAAGTATTAGCAATTTCATTGAGATTTCCTTTCATTCTTGCCATTTCAAAATTTCGTGGGTCAAACCCACTCATCCTCATTAATGTCAAAATTCCTCCCAGCTTCAACTAAAAAAAAAACAGCAATGCTAGGTATCATGAAAAACTTTTCATGAAAATAATCATGAAAGTTTTGTGACCCTTGAATTACACTTAGAATAAAGCACCACACACTAATCAAGATAATCCAAGGATTATAAATTTTTCATGATCATTTTCATGACAAAATTTTCATGATCCCTAACTTTTCTAAAAAAAAAAAACGTGAAACAGTGGCCCACTAACAAATGTAACTCAGCCGATCCAACTTGAATAGCCTGCCATATAAAGCTAACTTGGCCCACTAAATTACATGTATATATATACATATATAACCCACCAAATTACATGTTTGTACTCCCTGAACCCGTCTGACCATAAGCAAGAACAGTAGCATTATATCCCTTGAACAAACCGTCAACAAGTGGAGCAACACACTCTTCAAACATGGCAGATGGAGGAGAACTAGTACTCCCATAGACATGATCAAAAGTAAACAAATGTGTGCCAATTTGCACCTGTGGCTTTCCAGAGAGGACAGTGACACAATCTGCACAACCTTGAAGCCTCTCATCGTTGATGAGTGGCCGGATGTGAACAGCGACTTTTACGCAGCAATCCTCCGTTGCGGAGGCTTCCATGGGAAGAGAAGCACAAGGAAGAAACAACAGTTAAGGAGAGAGAGAGAGAGATGAAGTTGGGTGGGTGTTATGTGTGTTGCTCTTTTCTCTCTAAACCAAGGTTCTAAATATCGGCCGGTACGTGCCGTACCGGCCGGTTCGTGCCGGAAAATGGAAGGGCCGAGTCGGATACTCACCGGTATACCGGCGAGACAGAATTTCACGGCCGTATCGGCCGATTCCCGATACGTATCGGGCTGAATCCGATACGCAAGCGTTTTGGTTCCGATACATACCGATACGGATGAAAAACGAGCAAAGCAGTGTCCTGTGTATGTATGAGTGTGGCAAAGCAAAGCAAAGCACCCACCTGGAGGAAAAGCAAAGCAAAAGCAAAAATGTTGCAGGAGCATCGATCTTGTAAAGCAAAGCACCCACCTGGAGGAAAAGCAAAGCAAAGCAAAGCACCCATAAATGTGTTACAAATCTCTGAAGAAAAGCTCAATCGGACCAAACCCAACTCCTCAATCAAACCCAAATCCATCTCCCAGGAGCATCGATCTTGTAAAGTGTTGCAGCCTGCAGGGAGAAGCATCGAATCGAACCCAAATCCATCACCGATTTGAAGCTTCTTCATTCAAAGTTTGTTCTCTCACTCATCGAGTATCATGCTCTGTTTGTTCTCTTCTCTCACTTTATGATGCTCTGTTTTTTATGTTGACTCAAGAAGTCATAGCGTTGTGTTTGGTTCGGTTTGTATTTGTTTATAATTTTTTTTTTTTCTGTTGTTAATTTTTTTTTATAGATGTTTAATATTTTTATAGTGAGTCTGTGTATGTGTCATCAGCATAGAATATAATATGTATAGAGGTTTATCTTGACTCAACAAGTCATAGTTATTTTTTATATATATATTATTCATATATATTTTTATATATATAATATTATTCATAGAATATATATTATTCATATATATTATTCATAGAATATAATATTTTTATATATGAAAGTATTTTTCATATATATTTTAAATATACATATGTTCAATATATATATTTTTTATATATATTATTTAAAGAGATTTAATTTGTCAAATTTTTTATTTCAGATTTTTTTGAAAATGAGTTTGTCAAAAGCTTGTTGAAAATAAATACATATATGCCAAATAATTTGTCATATAATTTGCCAAATAATAATTTGTCATATATGCCAAATAATTTGTCATATAATTTGCCATATAATTTGCCAAATAATTTTAAATAATTTTTATTTTATTAATTTGTCAAAAGTTTAACATATATGCCAAATAAAAGGTTGAGACTAAAATAAATACATATCATTTAGTTGAAAATGAGTCAAGAAAGTCCTTCTATATATCAAAATTTTGATTAAAATGTGATAAATTAAGGTTAAAAGAGTCAAAAAATGCATAAAATTGAGTTTTAGATGGATTGCTAATGATTTTTGAAATTTCACAGCCGCGACGCCCGATACCCGATACGTACCGGTCGATACTGCCGATACCGATACTCCGCGATCGATACCGTTACGTTACCCGATACCGCGATTTAGAACTATGCTCTAAACCGTGTGTGTGTTGTCTCTGTCTAGAATGTCTTGAGGAGGGTCATAAATCTCTAGTGCTGTTCCCTTTTCTTTTTTTTTTCTTTCTTTCTTCTTTATCCTTTCAACCGTGTGGGGAGATGGCCAGAGAAGTGTTCATAACAGCATTATACACCTGTAACTCCATTACTACAAATCAATCCACATGCTGCTTTTCGGTGCCACTAACTCAACATCATGATGTTGAGCAATTGTTAAAGCATAGCTAAAGTGTAGGTGGTGGGTCCTATTTTATTCCTCCATCTCCCATTATATATATATACATATATATTTATTTTGGGTCATCACAGAAGATGAGTTGCATAAGTATATGAATGTGGTAGAAGCGCAATTCCAACAGGATGGTGGTGTAACAAAAGTTAATGCAGAGGTGCATAGTGGTGTTACAAAAACTAAGGTGGAGTAGGATAGTGGATATGATAGTTCTGAGATTCAGTCTATAGATTTGGAGGACTATGAGGATACTGAAATTGATGAAAGTGAAGATGACATGCTATTTGAAACTCATGTGGATAAGAATGTGGAATGGAATGGCTCAAGGAGAAATAATGTCACTTATTAACTAGCAATCAACCATAAATTAGTGACATATGGGAGGATGAGTTAGCTTCAAATGAGCTCATAAGCCTTGATTCATCAAGTGATGGTGAGGATGATGGACCCAAGAGGGAAAGGTGTCCTTAACTTATTATGTGTACAAATATGGTTGACCCTCAAGTTAAAGTTGACATGTTGTTTGGGACTTCTAAAATTTGTAGTAAGAGGGCATGCTATAAAGATTGGCAAAGCCATTAAATTTCTAAAAAATGACAGCCTTAGGGTTAGAGCTACTAGTATGCCTGCGTGCAAATGGCTCCTTCTTGCATCTAACATGCAAGGTGAAGAGATTAATTTTTCAAATAAAAACCTTATCACTCTACACACAACTGTGGCTCCACAATGGATAAGTGAATTCCACTTGGTTGTCCAAACATTATGTGGAGACACTTGAGTCCAACCCTGCATGACCATTGCAATCTTTCAAGCAAGTTGTTCAGATGGACCACAAAGTTGGAGTGTCAAGAAGTCAACTTGATAGGGTCAAGAGAAAAACACAAGAATTGATTGAGGGCAGTCATCAAGAACAATATGCAAAGTTGTGGGATTATTGTGAAGAAATTGAAAGAACAAATTGATCTAGCAAAAATAAAACACAACAAATCAAGCACAAATAATTAAAGAAAATGACAGAAAATGAACTAATTACCATGTGATTTCAGATTATATAAAGTGAATAAATAAACATGCTAACTAACAAAGCAATATATATGAATAGAAATATTAGAGTTTAGAAATAATTTGCGAGAATTTGGGAGTCGCATTGTCACTGTCCTAACACTATTTTTCCTCTCTTCATGAGAGTGTTAATGGAGCCAAACAATTCCAAGATACAATCTAAAAACACTCACAATAGTCCTCTTCTAGTGCTCACGAACACCAGAAGGTTTGAACCAAAACCACGAATCAAATTGTCCAAAATAATAATACAGTGATATATATATATATATATTTATATAAATATTTGTAATAAGAGTGGAGCAAATTGAGAAGGCTCTGAAAGATGGCTTTTGTGTGTATCAAACCCATAGCAGATAAACACTATATAAGTATATAGGAGAAGGTAGCAACACTCTACTCAAGTAGGAGACAATGGTAATAAAAAATAATAAATATAAAATAAAGAGCATTATATCACAATGAAGATGCCAATGGTAATTTAATATAATCCTTGGTCTTTCGTTAGTGAACCTTATCTTAGTTTAACAATTTGTACATTGATTGTCTTTTGTTTCTATATTGCAAATGCCATTGCAGTAAGCCAACTTACAAAGCATAATGTTCGAATGTCATTGCAAAAAATTGAAATATAAATGCCATTTCATTTCACCAAGTCATAAAACATCACACATGGTCGTCATTCCAAATGCATTCCAACATATAAATGCCATTTCATTTCACCAAAGTCATAAAAACATTACACATGGTTGTCATTCCAAATGCATTCCAACATTGATCACAAAACTAACAAAATTCAAAACATAAAAACATGAAACACCTGTAAGAAATTTTCTTAATTAGGCTGTCAATGACTATATTATGTTTGGTTCGTAAAAAACTAGTTGAAAATGATTCAAACAGATTAACTGGTATGAACCCAAAATTATTATTGGGATCCATAAAGTTTTGGGCTATGATCCATCTTAGTGTATTTATTATTTTATATGTGGATTTGTGGTATGAAGGTGTAAGGCATGTTTTAAGTTATTTGAATTCCTTAATGGGATGGTCCAATAATTGTTTTATTTAGATCTGGTCCCTCTTCTATCCTATTATAGTTTACATATATTTATATATATGTGAATCAAAGGGTTAGCAGCCCCATCGAAAGACAATGTAAAGACTAGGAGAATGAGTTAAAGAGCCAGTACTAGGGTTTTTCCAATTGTGCAAACCATTCCTCACTATCTCATGATGATGGCGAGATTAAATGGTACGTATTTGAATCTATTTTAACTATTTAGTTTAATCAAATTATCTTGTTGTTTTAATTCTTGAGATATAGATTTTGTAAATCTCACATGTGGTATCAGAGCTAATTATATTATGACTAAAACATATAAAAATTAAAGTCATATTAATTATATTTTGATTCATGAATATTAATTCTTCAAGCCACATGAAAGCTGGCTCTGCAAAATCATTGCTTCTTGTAGGGTAATCATTCCGCATAACAAAGCCCTAAGACCCTGTTTGGTTGTTCATATTTGATAGAAGTTGTGATGTTATATAATATTATAGTTATGTTTTGTCCCTAAGTTTGGATTGTAAACGAGTGATACTGCTATGTGATTCGTGATTTTTCAAAGGTGATTTTTACTTTATTTTATTTTTGATATGGATGGTGTATATTTTGGCAGACTAGCACTGGTATACTGTTTATAAATCTAAACATATTGATGGGGTAATATTTATTAAATTGGACATATATTTATTGCTTGATAGAATTAAATGGTTTGGATGGTTGGAAGTAAAGGAACAACAAATTGTTTAATTAACAATGTATTTATCCAGGTTTTTTAACTTTTTCATGTTAAGGTTGATTTTTTTTTTTTTTAAATTGTTCATATTTGAAAAATAATCTCTATTTATATATTAAATTTTGCATTTAATATTTTAAATAAAATCATGCTGAATAAATATAATTGTATGTAAAGGATTAACATTATAGATTGGATGATGATTGATAGATTATATTATTATTAATACGCAAACAAAGTTTTAAAAGTGGACAAATATTTATTTTTGTAGTCCCAGTTGAAAATTTTTTTTATCAATGTGGGTGATACTGTCGACGTGGTTAACTCATCGAGATTTAAAGTGATTTTCCGGTAAGGATTCTGGAAAGCTCTTCTAAAATTATATCATTCAATTACCTATCCAAAGCTCTTCTAAAATTGTGTGTTATAAGTTTAGAGGCAATGTAAATCGTTAGTAAGGGAAATTTTATTGATTTTGAAAAAAAAAAAATCATCTACCTAAAGGAGATAGTTTTTGATAAATCATTCTTTCTAGTTGACTTGTTTAAAGATGTTGATTGTGTCATACATATTCAACCCAAAGGCGTTTATATAGTGATACGTTCTGAAACATCTAGAAATATTGTTAAAATTTATTTACTGCATGTTATTGTAAGATTATAATTATTGGCCATGTACAATTAATTAAGATTATATTGAAATTTAAAGATGTTGATTGTGTCCTATATATTCAACCCAAAGGTGTTTATATATATTCAACCCAAAGGTGTTTATATAGTGATATATTTTGGTACATTCGAGAACATTGCTAAAGTTTATTTGCAGCATATTCTTGTGAGATTATAATAACTGCCTATGTATAATTGAAAGTTGAAGATGTTAAATGTTTTCTATATATTTAGTTTAAGAGTGATACATTTTAAATATTTGGGAATATTAATTGTGATTATGAGTTTATTATTATCCATATATAATTGATTGATATTATAGTGAATTGAAGGCAATGAAGGGAGATATTTTTATAAAAATCAAATTTACTCTATTAAAATTTTGGTTGTGAATCCATAAAGAGATATTGAGTTAGTTTTAAATCTAACTGATTTAGATATTGACAGACTCGAGAATGCGCCTCCTCAACCATTTATATTAACACCTCAATATAGTATGAAAGATTGAAATTATATTCAATGTTAACTATTTAAGGAAGTAGAGTTTTAAAATATTCACTAGATGATTCTTATAAGAAAATCTAAATTATACTCTACAATGCTCTATATAATACCTTCGATTTTTACAAATCGTTAACTTTCTTCAGTGTTTATTCCGTAAATCTCTTTATATATTATTAACTCGAGTAAGAAAAATTCTTTAGAATTTTTTGTGAGTTATGACGTTTTTCCTACCTTTGGAATCTCCTTATTTGTTTCTTAAACTGCTTAAAAACGTTTGTGTTAATCAAAATTTTATTTTCTAGTCATGTTATTTAAGTTGTAGTCTAGTACTGATCTTGTTTTATAGAATATTATTTTTATATTGTCCGTAAGGCAACAATTTAATTTTAATGTCAAAACTAAATAAGTATTATTATTTGTTTTAAATTTTGGTAATAAAAAAAAAAATAGTAATTGAAATAGTTTTTATTTTGACTTGGATGATAATTATCATAAGTGTGTGGGAGATATTATTCTATTAATTTTATAAATGAGTATTGATGTTATACATTTGTCTATCTCATTTATGTTTAAAAACACACTGATGAACATTTTAAAATTATTAATTCAAGGTGGATATTATAGTGAACATGATAATTTTGGTTAATGTACGTAACCTCTTATTAATTTTTGACAAAATTGTGGAATCAATTTAAATATATCATACTTGTAACTTCAGAAGAAACTTGAGTACTTGAGTGTCGTAATTGGACTCTAATAATATGATAAGGGGTATGTTAACATATTTAAATTATACGAGTATTTTGTGATAAAATATTTTTAATTACTATGTATACTTGTGTATACTTTACATATGGTACTAAGTTAAAAATATTTTTAAAACACTTTTGAATTGTGAACTACTATAAAATTTAGTTAGAATAGCTTTTGAGTTTGGAATGGAACCTATAGCTATTTGTTGTTACTGTGTAAGTTGTCATTGGTCCTATTATCTTGGTTTTGACATAAGAATCTTTTTAGCTTAAAATGTGAAGTTTTTAGATTGATAAACTGTTTAAAGCTCAAATATATAAATTGGTCTGTTTATTCTCACATAGGGAAAGTGAGAGTGCAAGTAAAACCTAAAGTGTCTATTCAATATGTTGATATAACTTGAACATGCATAACACGTACAACCTCCTAGACATTCCCATACAGTTAAAAGATCCTTGTGATTATATTATTTTTCTAAATAAGCAATATCAAGAGATTGAAGAGATAATTGTTACGCATTATGAAGATATTGACAATTTGTAATATGGTAAATGAATTGATACAAATTATTAATTAAATATGAGATCATGTTAAACTTCTTAAAAGTTTGATATCTAATGAGTATTTTTAAAGATAAATAAATAAATACAAAACTATTGCAAGAGACAGTGATTTGAAAAAAGTATTGTCCTTACCAATGTCATAAAGATAGTTTTATAATGATTATAGTAGTATTGTGATATTTTTATCTATTATTTCACCAAACAAAATAAATTTGATTTGTAAGTTAAACAAATTTATCTATGGCCTCAAATGAATTTCTGATCAATGATATTTAAAGGTTCACCAAATATTATTACTTGATTTTATGGATAATATTGTTAATTTATGCATATATCTCAAGGTCAGTGGGAGGCTTCGTTTAGGGACTAAATAATTTAATCAAAAAGTCAAAAAGTCACTATAAGTTGTCACACCATTCTTTTTACTTTTCTACACATCTTTTCGTAAAAAGTTAAAAAGTTACAAAAATAGCATGTTTCAAAATATATTTTTTAATCCTTTATGTTGATAGAATTTTATTTGCTACTAATAATTCGAATTAATATTGATGTGAAAATAATATTGTTAATAAATTTTTGATATAAAATATATTGGTAAAATATTTTATGTGTTTGGCATTAAGATACTTGAAAATAAATTTAGAGGATTGTTTTTCTCATCTCAAAGAGCATACCTAGATCACATTCTTACCAAATTTAATATATAGAATTGAAAGTTTTACATTGCTCTTATTGGTTACCGAGATTAATTAACATTTAGTATTCATAAAATGATATTGAGAAAAAGTTTATGAGAAATATCTCGTATGCTAGTGTTGTGGGAGTTTAATGAATTATGTAATTTGGATTAAACTTGGTACATATGCAATTAGTTTGTTAGACAATTATTATTTTAATTTAAGTCTTGACCATTGGGTTGGAATACATAAAGTGCTATGATATTTATAGAGAATTAAAGATTATGTGATTGTCTACAAAAAATAAAAAAAATAAAAAAAATCATCTTAATGTTATTGGTTGTGCAATGTCGACTTTCGTAGTTGCTCAGATGATATATAATATTTGTAACTGTTTATATTTTTATATTTGCGTGAGGTGTTATTTCATGGAAAAGTTGCATAAAATCTCTTATAACTTTTTACTATGCAAACATGTTTTAGAGTTCAACTTGAGTTATATATAATTAAAGAATTTTATTTCGGAGTTTAGAATTGTTAATTTCATCTCTAAACCTATAAAGATGTATTATGATACAAGGTTTTAATTTTCTCTATGAAGAATAATAAAAGTTATGATGGTGTTAAATATTTAAATTTAAAGTACTTCAGAATTACAGAGTCCTTAAAGATGATATTCTTTATTAACACATTGGTTTAGAAGTGTATAATGCTTTTGGTTTAGAAGTGAATATGGATCCATAAAGTCTAATGCTTGGTTTAAAGCATGAAAGACCTCGATTTAGAGGTATAAAAGCTTCTTTTAAAAGTGTAAAAAGGAATGAGATTTTTTATAGGTTCTTTTTAAGACCATACAGATGATTGAATGTGGAATTAGCACGTTATATAGTTTTTAGATCAATTGTGTTGAAATCCACACTACACTTGACAACATATAGGAATCCATGTTTGTCACGACCCAAACCCGGCCCTGTAGGTTTAGCGTTGTAACCGGCTAGTAATCCGAAGATTACTTACGGCCTCAAAGACAAAATTCAAAATATTTAAGTATAATTGGGGCCTAAAGCGGAAGCAAAACAAAAATAATGATGTCCATTGAGTTGTACATACATGATCAATTATAGAAATTAAAACACTTTTATATACATGTACGAAGACATATTTTATAACATATCTCACACACTACATGGGTGACTTTTGACAAAATATAAAGATTAACTCAAGCTTGACAAAACAAAATAAAGCCTCTACATAGAGGTACTTCTTTGGTGGCTTGACAAAGAGGCAACTCCGGGGCAAACACTAAGGTAGATCCTCTAATTGCTCATTTACATATATATATATATATAAAGAGTAAGTTAATGCCCAGTGAATAATACCAAAGTAAAAAAGCTGTAGAAATGAGATTTTTAATTAAGTAAATCACAGTAATACATATTACATGTAAATCAAAATCAGAACAACCTCAGGTCCAGTATTTCCATATTCATATCTATGCGTATATTCATATTCATGATTATGACCACCTTTTCATTCAAACGGCCTTTGGCCCATTATAATATTCAAACGACCTTTAACCCATTATAATATTCAAACGGCCTTTGGCCCATCATAATATTCAAATGGCCTCTAGCCCATTACATTCGTATTCAGACGGCCTTTGGCCTATCACATTTATATTCAAACAGCCTCTGGTCCATTACATTTGTATTCAGACGGCCTTTGGCCCATCACATTCATATTTAAACAACCTCTGGCCCATTATAATATTCAAACGTATCAAATGGCAAACAGCCTTGGGCCCAATCAGACATATCAAACGTATCAAACGACCTCAGGCCCAATTTATACTCTTATCAAGTGTATCAAACGGCCTCAGGCCCAATTCATACTCTTATCAGACGTATCAAACGGCCTCAGGACCAATTCATGTTCTTCATAGAGTCTTATACAAAAATTAGGCATATAGAATACTCATTCATAATTCAAATCAACAAATCCATGAAGCTTATACATAAGTAGCATTTGGAAAATAACATACTTGAAAATATCTTTATTAAAATATTACTCACAGTGTTCAGATGCCTGGTTTACCCTTGTTGTTGACCCTACATAATTCATAACACACATAGAAATCGGGTCACAATACAATTCATTCTGGTCTTTAGTCCGTTTAATTCTCTCAGGCTTTTTCTAAGTCTTTAGTTCATTTATAATGCTCAATACATGCCTAAGAGTGCTTAGAAGTGAAAGAGAACGAAAATCAAAACATGAAGTAACTTTTCAAAATTTTCTAAAACAGGACTCTTCGCTCGAGCGCAACATTAGTCGCTCGAGCGGACCCCTTGGTTTGTAAAAATACTGGTTGCTTGAATTCTACACTCGAGCGGCAACTTCTTCGCTCGAGCGATGATAACCAATTCTGGGTTTTCTAGGATCTTGTTTCAACTTCAAAACACATTACCAAGACTCCAAATTCATACATGACTCACTCGAATACGCAACAACATTCCCAATTACATATATTTAAAGTTAATTCCACTTATACTTAAGAATTCCATGATTTTTAATTCAAATTTAAACCTTAGATTTCATGTTTAAAAATCATCTTTCAATTCTTTTTTGTTTTATGAAACATAAAATTGAAGTTATAAGTCCTTTCAAAAATATTTGCATGTATGAAATTTAAATCAAAATCAAACTAATTTTTTATTCTCAAATATAAATTAGAATTTATTCCCAAATTTGTCCAAATTTAGATTTAATTCATTTTCTTTATATCAAACACAATTTCAGACTCATAAATTCCAAAACATGAATTAAACTTTCAAAATATAACTTTAAAACTTGGGTTCATATATGGCTTATCTAAAAACATACAAGCTCTTAAATAATCAATAAAACATGATCAATTTTAAATCATTTACATCAAAACTCCTTTAATTTACAAATTAAGTTCATTGTTCATAAACCCATAATTTTCCAAAGCTTAATTCTTATTTCATTAAAACATGAAATCAATTATTAGAAATCCATGATGCATGTACAATTAGAGTATTAAAACTTATAGAATTTGTCCATGCATGTAGAAATTAGACTCAAACTCATGCAAGATATTCCAAAATCAAACCCAAAATAATTAATTTCTAAATTTATTCCATAACCATAAACCTAGATCAATTTCTTCATCAATTTGCTAATTTCTTTGTAATTACATGAGATTGAACCCAATCATCTCTTAATTTCAGCTTTGAGGTGATTTATCTATGAAATTTAAGCTTCAATTTCTTACCTCAAGTCTCCAATGGCTGAATTTCTTAAGCCTTTCTTCCTTCCTTCAGTTGGTCTCAACTTCCCTAAGCTCTTTCTTCAATTTCCAGCAAGAGTAATAGAGGACTTCCCTTCTTTATTTCTCTTGATTTGAACTCTCTCTCCCTCTGTCTCAAGCTTTTCCAGCAGAACAAACATGAGGCTACACTTTTTGTGTTCTAGTCTCTTAAGAATGATTCCAACAAAATGTTAAATGGAGTTGCCTACTCTCTCTCTCCTCATATACACACTTATAAACATATAAGACTTTGAGGTTCAACAATGTTCTCAGCATCACAGGTGTACTAACACAAAGCTCCAGCACAATTTAGAAGGCTCCACATACCTCTTTCTCAATTAAATAAATGAGTAGAATTAGCTTTACTCTTAATTATACATTAGCTTAATTAAATATCACTTAGTTTTGATTAATCATAATTACCACATAACTTAATTGATCATAACTAATTACAATTCCCACATAATTTAATTAGTTCAATTTGACTTCCATTAAGGTCCAATTAATTATATTTAATCTTTACCATTCTGAATCAGATTTTTAATCAAACCCCCCAAAGGTTCCAAATAGTAAATTGAACTTATTATCATCATCAATTTTGGTTTCGTAAATCACTAAGGCCTTCAATTTCAAATCAAACCTAAAATCCTTATCAACAAATTTCATATTTAAATTGGATACCTCATAAATAGATTTAATTCATAATAATCACAATTTCTCAAGCCTTATAACATAATTAACTTAATTAACTCCAATTTGGACCCAATTAATCAAATCTTAATTTTACTAAATTGAATCGAGGCTGAATCGAATATTTAATTAGGCTCCCAAATGGGTCAATACTTGAAATCAAACTGATTCAACTAATTAATTTCACTTTCTTAAGCCATTTGGACCTTCAATTTCTAATATCAAAATAAATCATTATTAAAATCACTTACCAATTGGACTCCATAATCCTCGTAAACCCCAAATTAAATCAAAATAACAACAAATTAAAATCCAGATCTCCTTAAATAATTAAATATCAAATATAATATGTAGTGGCATTGTCACAATGTTGGTGACATATTAGTGTTTGTAATTATGGATTGTGTTATGTTGTTAAATAGCATAATTACCGCTACAGTTTGGTATGAATATTCTCATTAAACGGAATTCTATGTTGAGATGTTTCTATTTTGAATCATATTTTGTGGCCACTAAAGTTATTCAACCTGAGAGTCATTTTATTAAATAAATTTTTTTCTTAAATTAGTAGTCAATGTTGCTTAAGTGGAAGAATGTAAGACATTTTCTTAATTAGACTATCATTGACTATATTTTGTTTGGTTTGTGAAAAACGGGTTGGAAGTGATTTAGACAGATTGACTAGTATGAGCCCAAAATTATCATTGTGATCCATAAAGTTTTGGTCCGTGGTCCATCTTAGTGTATTTATTATTCTATATGTGGATATGTGGTATGGAGGTATAAGGCATGTTTTAAGTTATTTGGATTCCTTAACGGAAGGGCCCTGTAACGCTTCAAAAATAATAACCATAATTCATCCCATGATATTAATTAAATAACAACATGAGCCGAAATAATTGTATTACATTCATATAATCCCATTGTACAAAAGGTAACACATGCAATTATACATTCGTAAGCCCTAACCCTGAATTTATAGCATGTGCCACAAGTTAATGATATGAAATAAAAGTTAAACAGATATATAAATCCTCTAGTGGCTACAATTTTCCAAGATGATGCTTGGTTACAACAAAAGTGAGTTTAAACTCAATACAATTAAAGTCCTAGGCCTGTACAAAATAATTACAACAATAACAAAAAGAAGTTCTTGGCTCCAAGTCCTCCCAAGCTACAGCCTTGATGGAGGCATATTATCAACACCTGAAAATGGTTTTTCCACACAAAGTGAGCCAAAGCCTAGTAGAGATACTCTAACACAGTGTATGAATCTTAATAAAGGTATAAGGTGAATGCATATGTAATGCTCATACCAAAACATTTTATATCTCTTTCCAAAATCATGCAATACCAAGTTTATATCACAATTTATAAAAAAAACATTTCATTTACAATAGAAAACAGGGCAGTTGATACAAGCACTGAGAATCTCTAGGTATGTGTTGGCAAGTAGGCTATACAAGCACTATCAATTGCCATTTTTACCTGTGTTAGCCGGAAGGCTTGACACCTAACCATACGGTTTTCTGGACTTTCAACAAGGGTATACAAGCCAACAAAATACCACAATCATATCCCCTACCCAGATTTACCAAGGTATTCACTTATTTTTCTCAAAACAATATACATTTTCAATATGTTAAATATGGAACAATGCTTAATGCAAATGGATGAGAAATTAGTTTCAATTCACCTAATTCTCATGCAATTTGTACAACAATCATAGCTATCCTCCACCGATAGCCCAAAACAAATATCTTTAAACAAAAGATAATTTTCAATAAAGATATACTTTCCAAAATTTCGAGATGGGAGTGATAATACATATCCAACTCCACCATCCTCATCAACATCATCATCATTCCGATTTCACAAAAAAATGCAACATCATTTCCATTTCTTTCTTTACAAATCAACCATCTAAGAATTTAGAGCAAAATCCCCTTTTCTTTATAAGTCAATTCCAATGATGAAAAGCTACCATTTTATCACAACTCAACCACATTTACAAACCCACAATCATTTCTAAGAAACCATTTTGAAAACCCTTCGTTTGATTTCAAAGCCAAAATCCTAGGTTTATCTAAAAATCCCTAAATCATAATATTGTTTAGAAAAGCAAATAACCAAGTTAAAAACTATACAAGAGTGTGGAGAAATCCTTACCTCAAAGCTAGAAGGCAAGAGAGAGAGTGAAAAAACCTCGACGAAGCCGAAAATCAACTTTGCTCCAATTAGAATGAAGCTTTAGGTGGGCTATACCTTTTTATCAAAGGGACTAGGGTGTAGAGATCAATGGATGATGGTGTATTCAAAGGTTTAAAGATGAGTTTTAGAGAGAGAGAGAGAGATGTGAGAACATGACTCAAAAAGTGTCTTTCTTGGACTAATATACACGCAGACCGCTCGAGTGACCAGACACAATAAGTGAGACCACTCGAGCGAACAAAGTTACAGCTCAAGCACACAATGACACTCTCCCAAAAGTTTTGTAGACAAAGGCTAACTGCTCGAGCGCGAGAAAGACAGCTCGAGCCAAGACTGCTCAACCGCAAGAAAGATCGCTCGAGCTAAAAACACCACCCTCCTAGTAGTTCAGACCTGTAAAAGTTCGCTCGAGCGCAAGAAGTTTCACTCGAGCGAACAAGCAAAATTCTAGGCAAGGACTTCTTTGAAAAAAGAACTCCTAACATATTCCAAACACAACCACAAGGCTCATACAACCCAATTCAACAATGAATAAGATAAACAAGAACATGGATAGCTATCAAGGATAAAGAAACCGAGGTCCAAAACAATAAACGAGTTGGGTCTAAACCAGAATCATTATAGGCTCAGTAATTGTTTTATTTAGGTTCGGTCCCCTCTCTTATCCTATTAGGGTTTACATATGTGAATCAAAAGATTGTCAATCCCATTAAAAGACAACGTAAAGATTAGGAGAAAGAGGAAAAGAGCTAGTGCTAGGGTTTTTTCCAATTGTGAAGACCATACCTCAGTATATCATGATGATGGCGAAATTAAACGGTACGTATTTAAATCTATTTTAGCTATTTAGTTTAATCAAATTATCTTGGTGTTTTAATTCCTGCTATATAGATCCTATAAATCTTATAACACCTGCATCTACCATTTCCATTCTCAGTACACAAAAAGAGGCATCCACCTATTACATCTATCAAATCATTCATATTCCTATTACCATTAACTTCCCTATCTTGCTTTGTTGTCACCATAAGAAAAAGATCCATGAAATCACCATAAAGACCAACAACTTTCTTTCTCTTCCTCTATGCAATTGCACCTAGTCTTCAATGATACCACTTCTTCTAAGTAATCCATTAATCACCTATTGAACCCGAGCACATGAAGGGGGATCAACCCACATGAAGAACCCACAAGCATCTCTAGTATGAATTTTTCAAACAAAAAATTCAGTCAAAAAGAGAAAGATTATTATTTTTGCAAACAAAATCCCAATTTCAAAAGTCATCGTACATCATATCGGAGACAATCCAAAAACATTCTTGAAGAGTTGTTCTCAGTCCAATATGTGCATACTCGAGCCCTCATCCTACAATGGCAATGGATCGATTCCATCTTCTAATTAGTAGGACTCTAATGTAGTTTTCTTATCTTTTTTTCCTCTTTTTGTAGTTGCAAAGTATATACACCTAATATATATGTAAATCTATATATGCCCTTATATGTATTTCAAAAAAATGAGTGGGAAAATGGTAGAAGGGTAGCAAAAATGAGGTTTTTGCCTTTGTAAGTACAGTGCATGCAATGCAGGTGCAGTAGCAGTGTCACGACCTAAACCCGCCCCTATAGGTTTAGCGTCGTAACCGGCCAGTAACCCTTGGATTACGGAAGGCCTCTTAACAAAATAACATGAAATTAGGGGCTGCGGAAGCAATAAACGGAAATATACATAGTTCATTGAGCTGTGAGGACATATATGAGACAGATATTCTTAAACTTTGATAAAGATGTGTGTGACGTCAAAAAATATAGTTGATACACGTCACTCCATGAACTATACATATAAGTAGAAATTTGTCCATAATCAAAACAAACAAAGTCTTATACATTCACAAAAACGTAGCCACTAAACTTGACTTAATTTGGAACCTCCTCGGGAGGCACAAAAGCTAGCTAACAAAAACTGATACACCAGGTTCTCAACTTTGAGCCTGGTCACGTGCCTGATCACCTACATACATAGTATAAATAGTGAGCGGGAGCTCGGTGAATAATAACAGAGTAAAGGGGTTTAATGAATGATGTCCATCATAGAGTCAGAAATCAGAGTTTATATCATAAACAGATTCACATTCATATTCTTGGTCAAATCATATACAGAAATCAGAGTTCATGCTTAATCATACGTGGTATATCCATTAGCGCTAATAGAGCAAATACAGAACAAATGGTGGTTATAAGTAACCAATTCCATAAAGGAACCTTCGGATCTGGGTAACAGATAATAGATATGCTGAGCTCCATGATAGAGCCTCTGACACGGGTAACAGATGACAGACATTATAAGTTCCATAATGGAACCTCTGATACCGGGTAACAGCTAACAGATATCACATGATACTAAGGATGCCACGAATACATTGTTAGAAATTGGACAATCATTCATTGTACAGAACATATCATTTCAGAAAACAGATCTTAATTCATCATATAAAAAATAAATAAAGTTGAATATAGCTTTATTAAGTTATTACTCACAGATGGCTCCGAGTGTAGACAGATAGAGCAGACTAATCAAACGGTTTGCGGCACGTGACCTACATCAACACATAACGAATACATATTTGAAACATACGTTGGAATATACTTAACTCATTATGTTCTGTTCTTAGTGTGTTTCTACATTTTACCCTCATTATTATGTCTTAATATAGACCTAGGAATACCTAGGATGAAATGAAGATACGAAAATGTATGTGAAAACACTTAACAAACTTTGCTGAAAACAGGGGTCTCGCTCGAGCGCAGCTTTCTTCCCTCGAGCGGACATGCAAAATGTGAGTGGTCGCGCGAGCGTACATTCCTTTGCTCGAGTGGTCTGTAAACTTTGCAAAAGTGCTGGTTGCTTGATTTTTCCGCTCGATGCTCGCTTGACGTTCGCTCGAGCATAAAACTCATGCCCTCACTCGAGTGCAACTTTTGTCACTTGAGCGGTCTGCAAAACACGCAAACTTCTGGGAGCATGCATTTTACGCTCAAGCGGGCTTTTGGTCGCTCAAGTGGAAGTGCAAAAATAAAAGTGGTCGCTCGAGTGCAGAATTTGTTGCTCGAGCGTGGAGGCAGAATTCTAGAATTTCTAGAATTGCTTCCAAGCTTCAAATTCAACCCAAAGCTGCAAATTTATGGTTCCTTAGGCCAAAAACTTGAGAAAACATTTAGAAACTTGTGTAACAATATGAGATGAAGATCAATTCGCAAAATCAAGGCCCAAAACCAAATCAATTCTTCAAAACCAAGCTTGAAACTTTATGTATATAACATGTATGCAATGATATAAGATATTTTCTTTCAAAACATGAGTAATTTGGGATTGTAAGTGCAAAACTATGGTGAGCTCTTAGCCTTTAACAAAAATGTCCTCTTTCATGTATGAATTGATTGAAAATTAACTCATAATTCATGAATTATGCGTGCATGCATGAAGTAATCCTTCATTCTACATTCTTAATTTACTTCTCATGCTTTATCTTCTAATTCTCTTGAACTCTTGCACTAAGTAATTCAAATTCATAATTAAGGAGTTGTGTTTCCTACCTAACCTTGAGTTTTCAAGTGTTGGAGCTAAACTTCCTCAATTCTCTTCAATCTCCCCTATTTCCTTCTTAATTCTCTCATTCCTTTAATCTCTCTCTCTCTCTCTCCCCCCTTCTCTCTTACGTTTTTTATCAAAAGAAGATGAAGGAGTGTGTGCATAAAGAAATCTAGAACTCTCATTAACCTTATATAGGCTTGATTAGTAGAGATTAATTAATTCTAACTTAGACGAATCAATTTTAATTATTTTATTCTAATTATTTCGTTCCGAATCGAATTTCAATTGAACCTACCATAAATTCCTAAAAATTCCAAGTAACACATATATCAAGTTAATTTCATGATCAAATGCCGATAAGGCCTTCAATTAGCAGAATAAGATGGAAACACAAATAGATCTTCCTACGAGAGACAGATAAAAACACAAATAACGCAACACACATGCAATTAATTCAGAATTCACCTTAATTACTTATTAGGTATAATTAATTATGGTTAGTCAGCTAATCATAAGTCGAGATTGTTACAAGCAAAGTCAGGAATTCAGTGAAGATGGAGCACAAATTAATGACAACATTGATTTATTTATTTTTTTTCTCATAATAAACAACAACAAGATTTTACTAAACTTAAATATTAAGAGCCATTTGGATAAATGTAAATTTTAAATTAAAGGAATTGAGGTTAAATTTTATATAAATATTAGGGAGTAACTAATTTAGGTGGATTGGAAAATTAAAAAAGAAGATAAGTTGATATAGAAATGATATATTTTAGTAGAGAAATTTTATAGAACACACTGTAAAAGAAATGTTTATCATATGCCGCAGTTATGATCTTAGTAGTCTTTAGTTATAACACATTGTAGTGTTGGATATAACTTATTTATAACTTCTTGTGGTTGTTATTTTAGTTATGACTGAAGAGGTTTTTGGTTATACATCAAATAATGGGTAGTTATGACTCATTTTGATATTAGTTATGACTTATTGTCATTTCTTTCTTCTTCTTCTTATTCTTCTTCTTTTTTTTATTTTTTTTTTATTTTGTTGTTGTTGTTGTTGTTATAATTGAAGATGTATTGCTTGGTTATAATTTATATAGTGGTTATTTTAGTTATGAATGTAAATAATTGGGTTATGAAAATTTATAATATCAACACCAAAAGCCATAACTTGTATATGGTACACCCCTTTTGGAGATGTAAAATAGAAGGGGCCATTTTAGTAGGTTTCTTGTAATTAGAAGGAAAATTTATAATAAAGGGACTATTACAATTTTAAGAAAGGATATTATTATAACTTTCTAAAGGATATCTATATATATGATATAATCTATATATATAAGGTTACTAATATAATTATCAAAACTTCAAGAGGGGTACGTGCCCCCCATGTTCCTACACTGGCTCCGTCCCTACACAAGTGCCACTTTTTCTGTCTACAAATGCAACGACAATTAGCAATTGGACCACTTAGAGGCAACAACCAAAGTTCAAGGGTAAAATTGATACAATTGAAAGTAAATAAACTAAATTAACACAAAAGAAAAATTACAACCCATCACTACAAAAAAATTGACTTTTTGCGACGATAAAATACCGTCGCTAATACTACTAATGCCGTCGTAAAAACTTTTTGCGACGGTAAAATGACTTTTTGCGATGGCAAGAGGGGGTCGCAAATAGAGGGGTAGCAAAAGAGTTTTTGCGACGACATTTGGACTTTTGCGACGGCACAGTGCAATCGCTAATAATGTTTGAAATATCTTAACTTTTTGCGACGGCACTATTTTACCGTCGCTAAAAATGTTATTTGAGACGGCAAAAAATACCGTCGCTAATAGTCTTTTTTTTTGGCAACGACAAAACACTATTTTTGCGATGGTATCGTACCGTCACAAAAAGTATTAAAAATATAAAAATTCTTACTTTTCTGCGACAGTGTAATGCCGTCGCAAAAAGTATTAAAAAAATAATAAAATTTCTATTTTAAATAATAAAATTTTTATTTTTTGCGACAGTTTAGTGTCATCACAAAAAGTAAAACCTGTAACAAAATCAATAAAAATAATAAAATTTTTTGTTTTTGGCGACACTGCAATGCCGTCACAAAAAAGAAAAAACATCATCCAATAAAATTATTAAAAATACTAAAATTTCTCCATAATAATTACATAATAATATAAAAATTCCTGTATAAAACAACAATTTCTTCATAATAAAATATTCTTCCATTCATAATTACACACCAACAAAATTATCCCACTACATAATATTCCATAATTATCCTCCGATAAAATTTAAAAATATAAAAGAAACGAAAAAAATAAACACAATATAAATGAATATAAATTACATTTTTCTCCATTTACAAATTCACGATTCAAACAAAGCAATAGTTCACAAAGGTAACCAATGATCACTTCTGTTACTTAACTCAGTTTTAATAAAAAGACTTGACAATGTTCCCACAAATTCTTCATTCCACTTACAGTTTTGATCTTAAAACTTTCACCTCATCCCACAAAATCTTTCCTTTTTGAGCCGCACAATCTCACATATTCAATTCACCTGCAAGCTTGAAGGAGGGTCAAATGTTTCATCACCACAATACAAATCTGTACTATGAAAATTGGTTACAAAATATTCAACCCTCAGTTTTCCTCAAGGTTGAAATATGGAGAGAAACAGTATGTAATGTATATAATGGGAAAATAAAAATTTTATTTTTTTCAGCTCGTCATCCCGTATGGTTATTTGGATTTGAAAGCCATTCACTAATCGAGCTGAAGGAAAGAAAGACATCCGATCCTCCTTGAGTTGGGTCCACCTACCAAAATAATTTGCAACGAAATAAGAACTTCATTTACAGCATAATTTCTTCACATCATCCACACAAAAAACAATATGTATATAATCCATCATATTTATAAATAAATAATGAGACTCACCATTAATTTTTTAATATGATGTATCCTACATGCAAATATGGTGGAGTTTATTGTGTGCATCTATCTAAGAAGTTGAAGAAAATGGTGAAACGTATTTGGTGATATATATATATATATAAACCCTCAAAAAACAAACCCATAATTTGAGGACATCTTTTACAACCATTAATTAATGCAACAGAATTTTTCTTAAGTTTCTTATTTTTTATTTTGGTACTACGTAAAAGTCTATTTGTCTGTATAATGTTTTTCAGAAGTATTTGAGGGATGAAAATAACCTGTATGTAGTAACGAAGTAATGAAGAAAGAGAGCAATTTGAAGGCGAGCCAACTCTGCCCCTGGACAAAATCGAGCTCCTCCTCCAAACGGAGCATAAAATGGACTGCTTCTCCAATTTCTCTTTTCCTTTATATAGGAAACAAAACAAAAACAAAAACAAAAACAAAAAATGTCAATTTTTATAGAGTAATGCAAATGGATCAAGGATTACACCTGAAGCCATGCTAATTTGATATTTGATAGATTAAATAGAAATTCTAGAATCAAGAAGGGAGTAAATAAATCAAGGGTAATAACCTTTTGTACTTGGGTCAATCAACTAGGCCCTTGATTGGACAACAAGCCACACTGAATGTCTAGAGTTGCTTAGGCTGTCTGGAAACATGGTATGGTATGGACTCTAGGGTAGACTCTATGCATTGGACAATCCACCTGCTTAGAGGTTGAGCTACATTTCAAGAAAAATATTAACCATCTAAAGTAATCAAGAGGGAAAACATTGCTAATAAAGCAATATTTGGCAAGACAACCCAACATGTGAAGGCAGCCCTCAATGACTATTTACACATTCATTATTCCTAACTTAATGGTATTGAAAGCATCCAACAAAATTCAACAGCAAGCGGAGTCAAAATCATACATGATCTAACATAAATTATGTAGATGTCAAGCATGAGGGAGAGCAACTATATGTTAGTAAATATTTCGTTTTTATTATTGTAAGTATATTTTAGGAATCCAGGCCATGCGTGTTAGTTAACTAGTATCCAAAATGAGTGCAACACAATGTCAAGTATGAATATCAAAGATTGTTATTGGAAGTATACATGGAGACATGGCACCAAAAAGTGCTAAAAGGCCCAAAAATTCTCAGTACGTCTTTTTCATTGTGAAGCCTGCAAGAAGAGGCAGATCAAATTAATTGTTACTGATCACAAGACAAAGATCAAATTAAACACAACCCAACACAGCACTTCTCAACCATTTAGGATTTTCTATGGAAAGTGAACTACATAAGAAAATAGTTTTTGCAATTTTTAAAAATTGTCAAGTCAACAAATTAATGTTGTGTCGTGTGTCCGTGTCATGTCAAATATCTGCATTTATGATTCTTACGCTAACATATATACATCCAAAAGAAACCTGACGCAATATAGATAATAAGACCAAAGCAGCAGCAACAATCATTATTCCCAGCTTAACTAGGTTGATATAAACTACAACTGTTTTTATCAAAACAATCCCAAGAACACTTCTACATTTTGTTAAAAGGTTCCAAGTTCCAACTATTATAACGTAACACGGCCATTGAGCTTTCAATTAAACCCAATCCAGTGACACTGCAGAACAGTGGCATTAATTCAGATTTGAAAATTTATAATCAGCTCAATATCCTTGATTTCGGTAGACAAAACTTGTTATCATCAACCATCAAAAATGGTTCTTTACTCTTCTTATAGATGAACTCAGAACTCAAAAGCTTCAGTTTCTTTTACTTAATTAAAATATTATAGACATAGTAGCATAAATTCCATATTGCACAAAAGCTGCTGCTATACACATGATAGAAACAAACTACATGGACCATGCATGAACTTTGGTTGCAGTTTGTGGCCGGTGGTCAAATTTCAAAGCATCATATATATTGTCATGTTTGGTACACATACCCATTCCCAAAAAACATACAGTGTAGTAAGAACATGGTGTTCCAAGATGAAACAAGGGGACCAAGCAGTAAGTTCAGTATCAAAATCTGAGAAAAGTAAAAAAGAGAAGGCAAGGCTTACATTGTTGAACTATGCAGCAGCTTTTCTTTTCGTACCACGACCTTTCTTTTTTCCTTTAACAGTTTCATTGTATTCATCTGCTCCATTCTAACAATATAATTATATAATAATTTAAATCAGCAATAAGATAAAAAGCACCCATATAAAAGTTTCATCTGAAAGGGGCATGAGCGGCTACAGTTGTGATATCATCCATCTTTTCCAGCAGAAATTCTGAATAAAGCTGGGTTTGTGTTAGAAGCTCATCCAATTTCGTGAACTGGGTGTCATTCAATTGTGGTGTCTCAGGCTCATCACAGATTTCCTTCATGTTAAGGCCTTGTTTGGGTACTCCCAAATAATCCAAAAAGCCAAAAAGTTACTCAAAAAGTTAAAAAGTTAACACTATTCACCAAAAGTCAACAATTACGGCTGCACAACTCCGAATTCAAATTTTCCTCTAAAATCCAATTTTCACAATTTTTTATTACACATTTTTCCATAAAAAGTCAAAAAGTTAACCCAAACATCCATATTTTCAACCTCAATTTTTTAGTCAAAAAAGACAAAAAGTGCACTTATTTAGTCTTTCCAAACTTGGCCTAAATGTATCATAATATTAATTAGATATTACACAATTGAGAGAAATCTAACACTACTTATGAAGGCACATCAAGTAGAAACTAGTAATTAAACCCTCTTGCCTAAAACCAGACATGGTAACGGGAATGGGGCAAGAAAGAAGGGGATTTCACAATTGCAACTCCGAGATAACAAGAAAAAACAAATTAAGGTCCCATACACAACTGACAGTAGGAAAAAGAGTCAATACATATGACCAGGCATGTTAATATTCCATGTTGAATGTGTCAATCAAGTAATAGCCTAAACACAATCTTCTAACAGATACTTTATTAAAATCTAACATAAACATGCAAGGCAGAAAAATTCAATAACATGAAATGAAACCAACTAAGAAGAGAACCGATTAAAGCCATCATAAGACCTGCAATAAGAACAAGATGAAGTCAAGATGAGAGGTTTACTATCACCTGCAATAAGAACAAGATGAAGTCAAGTTGAGAGCATATATATCATCAAACACAAGCCAGAAAAACAAACAGATTTAATCATGTGTCAGCAAACTAGGGAGTCTAGAGCTTTTATATATATATATATATATAAGCGCACACACCCAGAAGGAGAATGGATTGAAAATCTTAAAAAACACTGAAAGAATGTGAATTAAAAATGAAAGGTGGGGTTGTTATTGAAGATGGATTCATATATGGAGAAGAAACCCATCTCACCGTTTTCAAAGCCTCTCTTTTCTTCTCTGGCAATGGCTTCACTGTCTAAAATTGCAAAGGAGACCTCGTCTTTCGAGTTGACTCGACGAGTCGACTAGTACAGACCCCACACTCGCGAGCACAAAAACAAACAGATTTTAATAATACAAATTTCTATCAAATAAAAACCTAATTTTGGAGGTCAGACAGCAGATTAAACTCAAATCTGAAATGTTTCTGAGAGATTATAGAGAAAGAAAGACTATAGAGAGGGAAAGAACGAGAATCATCACCATCATATGCAGATCTGAGATGCTTCGGCGAGATTAGTTAGAGAAAAGCCATATTCAACACAATCGCCAGCGGCAACCGAAGAGGGCTGAGATCCTGACGAGTGCCATCGGTAAGAGAGGGAAAGAGCGAGAATCGTCAATATCATACGTAGATTGGTCACTCAACTCATCCGATTCACTATCACCGAGATTGGGGATTTTGGGTTTGGGGTGGGGGGAAACCCGAGCGGGAATGGAAAAAGGGAGGGGGGGAAAGAGATTAGGGATTTTGGGTTTGGGGGTAGGGGAACCCGAGCGGGAAAGAAAGGGGGGAGGAATGGAAATTTCTTTGGATTTTTTTTTTTTTCATTACAAATAAATATTTAAATAATAAAATGACTTTATTTCTTTTTTTTTTTTCCTTTTTTTTTTTGCAACAGAGGATATCATTCCTAAAAAAAATTATTTTTTATTAAAATAATTTTTTTTATAGTTAATGAATTTTTATTTTTATTTTTTCATTTAGTAAGGTTGAAAATTTATTTGTTTCATATTTATTTTAATGAATAAAAAATTATTATTATTTTTTTATTTGGTAAAAGTAGGGATAATATTTTCTATTAAAATAAAGTTAATTTTTTGTGGTTAATGTGGCATTTGCAGTGGTAGTAGTGGTAATAATGGAATGGCATTTGCAGTAGTGGTGAATGTGGTAGAGAAGATGGGTGGTGAGAGAGAGATGAGTGAGAGACAGATAGAGAAGAGAGAAAGTGAGAGAGACAAACAGACAGACAGAGACAAAGTGGTCGCTAAAAGTGCATTTTCTTGTAGTGGAGAGCTCGGTAAATAGAGAAGAGATGAGGGAGAGAGTGAGCAAGGTGAACACAATGGAGGAGAGAGACAAGCAGACAGACAGACACATAGAGAGAAAGAGAGAGAGAAGAGCGAGAGACAGACAAACAGACACAAAGAGAGATTAGTGGTGAAGTTGTGGTAGTAGTAGAGTAGATGGAGTAGCAGGAGTGAAAGAGAGGTAATGGTAGTAGTAGTAGTAGTGGCAATAATGGCAATAGTGGTAGTGGTGGTAGTGGAGTGGTGGCGATGGTAGTAGTAATGGTAGTCGTAGAGGTGAAATGGCGACTGTAGTAGTAGTGGTGGTAGTGAAATGGCGTTTTGTAGTAGTGGTGAAGGTGGTAGAGGAGATGAGTGGTGAGAGAGAGATATGAGTGAGAGGCACACAGAGAGAGAGAGAGAGAGAAAAGAGATGAGAGAAGAGATAGATGAATGAAAGACACAGAGAGAGAGAGAGAGAGAGAAATAGACAGACAGAGAGAGAAGAGTGATGAATGGGAGAGAGAAAGAAAAGAGAGAGAAAAAGATGAAAAAATAGGTGAAAATATATAGACAAAGAGAGAGACAGAGAAAAAAAAGAGCGAAAAGAAATAAACGAGAGAGAGACAGAAAGAGATGAGCGAGAAAGCGAGAGAGAAAAAAAAGAAAGAGAGAGAAGATAGATGAAAGAGATATAGAGAAGAGAGATGGACGAGAGACACAGAGAAAAAGAGAAAGAGACAGACAGACAAAAAGATAGAGAAATAGAGCGAAAAGAGATGAGCGAGAGAGAGACACAGAAAAAGAGAGATGGGCGAGAGAGATAGAGAGAGATAGAAATAAGAGAGAGAGAGAGAGAGAAAATAAATGAGAGAGATAAAGAGAGAAGAAAGATGAGCGAGAGAGACAGAGAGAAGAAAGATATGCAAGAGACACAGAGAGAAAATGAGAGAGAGAAACAGACAGACAGAAAAAGAAGAGTGATGAGTAAAAGAGATAAAGAGAACAGAGAGAGACAAATATAGAGAGACAGGAAGATGAAAAAATGAATGAAAAGAGATGTTACATTAAAAGAGTAAGACGACATCGTTTTTTTTATTTTTTTTTGCGACAGAAAAATACCGTTGAATTTATTCAAACTATTTTGTGACTGTATATATATGAAACTGTCTCAAAACCACAATCACTATGCTAGGTTAGAGTTTTCCAAAAACTCTTTTGAGAAAATTATACTTTCTTGTTTTCCGTGTTATATTATTTTTACTGAATGTTTTTAATATTTTAAGTAATTTTTTTAATTTTTAGACACACCTAACATAAATACATCTAAAAAGTAAAAAAATTGTAAAAAAAATCTTTTAAAAATTCACTAAATACCAAAAATACAAAAGAAATACAATAATTCAATATATTTTTTTATATTTGTATGTATTTATTAATTTTTAAAAATATTTTTTCATAATTTTTTTTTTAGATACATTTAAGTAAAGTGCATCTAAAAAAAATATTTAAAAATTTAAAAATATTCACTTTAAAAAAAAAACACAAAAGTCACTTTTTGCGACGGTAGAAAATGCCGTCTCAAAAAATTAGAGTATTTGCAACGGTAAAAAATACCGTCTCAAAAAATAGAGTATCTGCGACAGTAGAAAAATACCGTCTCAAAAAACAGAGTATTTGCGACGGTAGAAAAATACCGTCTCAAAAAAGGAGAGTATTTGCGACGGAAGAAAATACCGTCGCAAATACTCTTCTTTTTTGAGACAGTATTTTTTACCGTTGCAAAAAGTGACTTTTTGCGACGGCAAGTTTACCGTCGCAAGTAGTTTCGTCTTTTAAGCCCCATTTTCTTGTAATGCAATGAACATGGCAGCTTTTATGTTGCAAAGTTTTCACTAATGTTGTTTATTTATATACATATATATATATATATATTTAAGGGGAATTGACCAATAAATCTCTTTTTGTAGACTTATAATCCATAAGGTCCTAAATATTTTTTTGGTGATTGATTGATCCCTTAAATTATTTGTTGACTATTTTGCCATTGTTAGTACAATTGGGGGATATGTGGCGTAGTTATGTATAGAGAAGGTGGTGGGGTGTTTATGTGTCACGTTGTCCGAAAAGCACTAGTAGCTTTTTAAAGTTTGGTTGTTTTTAACACGCGCAGTGTGGGACGTGAATTCCTTACTAATTATTTTTTGGCGTGCGACGTGAAGACACGCAGTAATTCAATCAAATTGGATTCGCCATGTTGGAGTGTCACATGTCACGTTTAGGAAAAATACACTAAGGAGTTTTTAATTTTTTTTAGAGTATCACAACATATCCGCCATGATGTCACATTTGAAAAAAGTATACTAAGGAGTTTTTATTTTTTTTGGAGCGTCATATCATA
Organism: Camellia granthamiana; assembly: GCA_036172215.1. Taxonomy (NCBI): domain Eukaryota; kingdom Viridiplantae; phylum Streptophyta; class Magnoliopsida; order Ericales; family Theaceae; genus Camellia; species Camellia granthamiana. The sequence continues at coordinate 54,263,117 of CM069915.1, read as the reverse complement.
CCTACTACGTTGTCACATTTGGAAAAAAAGGACACTAAGGATGAGAAAAAATTTTGGAGTGTCATATCATACCTACCACGTTGTCACATTTGAAAAAAGTACACTAAGGAGTTTTTAATTTTTTTGGAGTATCTCATCGTTGAAGTGTCCTATTAATACCTGTCACATTGAAATATTACACCATACCTGTCACAAAAAAAAAAAAAAAAAAAAAAAAAAAAAAAAATTCCTAATTAACTAGTGAGGGTATATCTGTCTAATCAATACCCATCCACGTTTGAAAAATGACTTACTGATCACACACTACACCGAATAAGTACTCTTCAATCAACCAATTAAAACGTAGAACAAAATGGTATAAAAATTCCCAAAATAGAACTTTCCAATAAATTTCCCTATATTTAAAGTTCACTGGAATGATATTTCTGTTAGAATTTATGGCAGCCCAAATTTCTTAGAAGAAACTACCTAAAAGGAGGCCCGAGATTCTCTCTATTGTAATGTATTATATTTTTAAGTATATGCATATTAGTGTGTACAGACACAACAAATTTTATTTTATTTATTTTCTTTTCTTTTGCGATAATTTGTATATATAGGAATAATTCATAAGTTATGCAAATGTATTGATAGTTTCATATTTATTTGTTTAATGGATATATTAAGATAAATTCAATTGATTATAATAAAGCCAAAGAAATTTTGTTGTGCAGTTCAAACCTTACAGTTTTTTGGACAAATTATGACGGTTGTTTGTGTATTTTATTCCTTGTGTCATTTTAGTTCATGCACTTCAATTGGCTCAATTTTGATAACAAATTTATGATTTTGTCTCAATGTGGTCTAATTAATTACAACTGTTAACATTTTTTTATGAAAAATATACACATAAGTGTCACGTGCCATATTTTTAAAGACAAAATTATAAACTTATTCAATTTAGTTAGTTAACCTTAACAAATTTACTGATAATTTTCCTTAAAAAACACTAAGGATATTATTAATTGGATCAAATTAAAACAAAATCTAAAATTACGAGTCAAAATTAAGCCAATTAAAAGTATAGGATTAAAATGACACAAAAGATAAATTATAGGAACATTGGTGTAATTTGTCCAAGTTTTTTTCTTGGGTAAACAGTTATATTGTTGAAATAATTTTAACTACTAATTACAGCAATTCAGAACACTAGTGTAAGAATTATTTTTTTTAAGAGTAATGTTAGGGATTCCAAATGTTTTATCAATAGTTCTACCAAATATGTCACATTGGTGTGGGATGGTGTAGGTCTCACACCCATGTAAAACAATTGATAGAAATATTAGTAAAATATTTTGAAATCCCTAACATTTTTATTTTTTTAATTTTAAATTCCAGTACAAAATAAATTATTATAATCTGGAATTACATCTATAATGAAACACTTAGCACACTCAGGAGGTAAGACTACCTTATGCCAGAGTGCTCGAGCCGGAGAGAGTTAAAACATTTTTTAATCTAGAATTCTTCTTCAAAGCATACTCCCATACAATACCTGTATACAACTCACATGATGCTTCAATTTTTAATCCATGTATAATTTTCATTTAATCAAATTGATCCGTATAAACAATTGAAGTTTGACAATAAGCATAGTAGTATACAATAAGTATGGTCCTGGTTTAATTTAAATTGGAGAAAATTGTTAAAAAGTCTAAACAAAAGAGGGTATAAGGTATTAGATTCAATGAATATTTTTTATTGGTGAGATGTTCACTCTTTATGAAATAATTTGGTGAGAAGTCCTTTTGTTAGAGGACATTTTATTTCCAATTTTACCCCTTAAATTATTTGTTGACTTTTTTTTGACTATCTGTTCAAATTTTTTAATTATCTGTTCAATTTTTCTCCTTACCTGTTCAAATTTTTGCTATCTGTTAAAAATTACCACATAATCTGCTAAATTTTTAAGCTTATTTGTTCAATTTTATATCTATCTGTTCAAAAAAAAATTTCTATCTATTAAAATACCAAACCAAACAAAATTTAATCTATTCAAATCTACAAATCCACTATCTGTTCAAATCCACAAATCTATTATCTATTCAATATGACCCTTTACTAGATTTGAGATCAAATCTTTTAAACAAAAAAATATATAGACACAATCATATTCTCTCTCTCTCTCTCTCTCTCTCTCTCTCTGTGTGTGTGTGCGTGTGTCTTTGAATTTCTATGATCTGTTCAAATTCAACACAAATCTGTTGCAATCTATTTCTTCATCATCATCAACAACAACAACAGAAAAATAAAATAAAATAATAATAATAATAATAATAATAATAATAATAATAATAATAATAATAATAATAATAATAGTCAATAACTACAAAAAAAAAAAAAAAAAAAAAAAGAAACACAAAAAGAGAGTATATGTGTGTGTGATTTGTTTGTGGTGTTTCTATGGTGCTCAAGATTCTCCAAAATCTTCTTTATTACAGAAATCTTTTTTGCGCGCAAAGCTTTGATTATAGAATTCTATGTCCCATCTTGTTTTCAATTCGACATTTGTTTTGTCTAGAGTTAAATTAGATCATACAAAATAAAAAGCCAAATCATTAGAGAGAGAGAGAGAGAGAGAGAGAGATGACTCATTGACGACTTTTTACAAAAATAGATGTGGATATAACATTAGAGAGAAAAGAATGAGGATTTAGAGATTTAAACGGTGGCGATGGAAGAAAGAAAGAGAGAGTGAATGAGGATGGCAGCGGTGGACTTGATCTTCACCTCCGTAAGGTGGCTGAGAGGGACATGTTCAACAGATCTCTTTCAAATCTTAGATCTCGAATCTAAGATCATTGGCGGTACAAGTAAAGGTGGATGAAGAAAAACTGGAAGATAGTGGCAGCGGAGGGACAACAACGTAAGTCCTATCCATCGATGCGTGACGGACGCTCCTTTTGACGAGTTCGGTCAATGAAATAGTGAGCTGTGGAGCCCCGATGAGATCACAAGCATTGCCATCAACACTGGCTACTGCCTCGGTGTCGTCTCTTAGGGCTGAGGAAGGAATCTGTGAAATCCGTAATTCGATTTGGTCTAGTCCAATCCGGTAGGTTTGGATTGATTTTTTGAATTCGTGGTTTGGTTCTGGATTGAAAAATTAAAAATTCGTAGTCTACAGATCGGTTTCGGATTGAACCCCATGGTTTTGGATTAGAACCGATCCGAACCGTATATAAATAGCCTATATTTATATTATACACCCACTCGCATAATATCTTCTCTTATTCCATATAAAAGTTAAAACAAATCTAAACCCTCATAGTATCTTATTTTATTGCTTTTGTTTGTTGGTTTTTAGTTTTAATTTGTAATGGTCAAAATACTTATGGTGGAACTAGTTTTCTTGTGGTTGTTTAAATTCTAGAACAATATGTCACTATTATGAAAAAATATGTTGCTATTGTGGAACTAATATGATACTATGTTTATATTTTTATGAAATTAAAATATTCTATATATTTTTTTTTGTAATTTAATTATGTGAATCTATGATCTTAAACCGATGTAATCCATGTTTAAATGGATTAGTTCAGATTGGTTCCACGATTTAAATGGATTGGATTGGTTCCAATTTTTCAGAAACCGTATATAACGGATTGGTCCTGGTTTTACCTCAATCCGGACCATGCTCACCCTTATCATCTCTGTTGCCACTGATCCCTCTAACATAATTGTCACGACTCGAACCCGTCTCTATAAGTTTAGCATCGTAACCGGCCAGTGATCATTGGATTACCAAAAACCTTTGAACAGTTCATCACATATTAAGGGGCTGCAAAAGTAAATATAGAAAATATACATAGTCCATTGAGCTGTGTTGACGTATATATGATAGAATTTTCAAAAACTTATACATATACATGTGACGTCATAAATACAATAGGCTTACGTCACACATTTACACAGACAAAGTCAAAAGGGGACTTAACCCATTGTACAGATAAATAGAAAACTTGTACATATACCAAAAGAAAACAAGTCTTATGCATTCACAAAACATGACCACGTGACTTCCGAAACCTCTTCGGGAGACACAAGGGTTGGCCGACAAAACAAGCTCTAGGGGATCATCAATGAGCCTGGTCACGCGCCTGATCACCTACATACATAATATAAATAGTGAGCGGGAGCCCAGTGAATAATAACAAAGTAAAGGGTTTAATGAACGTTATCATACAATTACAGAAATCAGAATTTAGTAGTTAACAGAAGCAACTTTTATAATCATGTTCGGAAATCAGAGTTCATAACAGAAACAGATTCAGAATCATATGCATAATCAAAATTTGCAATTAATCTTACATGGTACATTCATTAGTATTGGCAGAAATAGTTGACCCATAAAGGGACGGCCATAAAGCCATACAGTTGACTTACATGCACGGAGATGGTACAGTTGGCTTATAAGACGTACAATTGACCCATAAAGGGACATATACAGAAGGATCCATAACAGTTGGCTCATGAGGCATACAGTTGACCCATAATTGGGTCATAACAGAACATATAACATATGTCATCTGAAGCTAATGATGCCATGAATACATTTCAGAAACATTGGACAACCATTCATTTATACAGAAAATAATATTTCAGAAAACAGATCATTTTATATCATTCAGAAAATACTTATAAATTAAACATAGCTTTACAAAGTTATTACTCACAGATGGCTCCAATTGTAGGACAGATTAAGTAGACAGATTAGATGGTTTATGGCTCGTGACCTACAAACAAACGCATAACATATACATATTGAAACACACGCTCAGAATTCATTTAATTCATTGCGCTTTGTTCTTAGTGTGTTTCTAAGTCATATCCTCATTATTATGTCTTAATTATAGCCTAGAAGTGCCTAGAATGTAATGAGGATACCAAAATGTACTTGAAAATACTTAGTCAGATTTGCTGAAAATGGAGGCTTCGTTCAAGCGCAACTTCATTCGCTCGAGCGGAGGTTCAAAAATGTTAGTGGTTGCTCAAGCGCAACTTCGATCGCTCAAGCGGTCTGTAAACTCTACAAAAGTACTGGTTACTTGATTTTTCCGCCCGACGTACGCCTGACGGTCACTCGAGCGTAAGACTGTGGTCTTCACTTGAGCGCAACTCTTGTCGCTCGAGCGGTTTAAAAAAATTGTAAACTTCTGGGAGCATGCATTTTACGCTCGAGCCAACTTTTGGTCGCTCGAGCAGAAGTGAAAAAAAAATGGTGGCCGCTCGAGCGCAGGATCTGCCGCTTGAGCAGAGAGACAGAATCTGGAATTTCTAGATTGCTCTTCCAAGCTTCAAACTCAAAATCAAAGTTGTAAATCAAGTTCTTTTGGGCCAAAAACCTGAGGAAACTTGTGTAATCTTGGAAAACATTGGGAATTCAAAAATCATTTCGTGAAATCAAAGCCCAAAAGCATGCCAATTGAGCAAAATCAAACTTACAGTTTAAAGAACATAACATGTATGCATTAATATGAATTCAAACCTTCTAAAACATTATCAATTAAGGTCAATTGATAGGAAATGTGATGTATTCTTAAAACCAAGCTAGAATTATTACATGCATGAGAGAATTTTCTTGAGAACAATATCAAAACTCCATGAAATGCACATGCATGCATGGTATGATTTAAATTCTTTCCTTTCTAGTTCAATTCTCATGTTAATTCATCTATCTCACTTAATTTCATGCATTAACCAACTAAATTTCAAACTTAGAGGCTTGATTTCATACCTTAGATGTCTAGTTGAGCTCTAGTTGGCTAATTATTGAGTCTCCAAGTCAAATCTTCCAAGTCTCCACAACATTCAAGTGTTTTGAACTTAATTGCCTAAGTCTCTCCCTCTCTCACGCTTTTGGGCTCAAAATGATGAAGATGAGATGAGTCTAAAGTACTATATAGGCCTTATATAGGCTTAATTAAGGTGCTTCATTAGTGACTAATTAATTGACATTATTTATTCTAATTATTTCGATTCCGATTTGAATTTCAATTAAGCTTATCATAAAATTCTAAAAATTCTAACTAACACAGAAACCAAGTCAATTTCACGTTTGGATGCCGATAAGGCCTTCATAATGCAACACACAAGCAACTAATTTAGAATTTCATCTTGATTACTCATCTTGATTACTCATTAAGCATCCTTAATCATGGTTTAACGCATAATCATGGGTCAGGGTTGTTACAGTCTTCCCCCTTTAAAAGGAGTTTCGTCCTTCAAACTCGAATTACCTTTGTTTTGCAAGAATATCGGGTCCAGAGGGAATAGGTCAGGGTATCTCTTCATCATGTCTTCTTCGATCTCCCAAGTCACGTAAGTCCCTCCGTTGTTTTTCCAATCAACCTGCACCAATGGAATTTCCTTGTTTCTCATTCTTTTGATTCTCCGGTTAACGATTTGGATTGGCCGTTCTTTATGTGTAGTCATCTTTCAAAAGTACGTGTGTCGGCTCAATAACATGTAATGGGTCCCTCAAATAGCCTCGGAGCTTTGAAATGTGGAAAACATTGTGCATATGTTCCATGACTAGCGGTAAGGCTACCCGATACGTCACCGAGTTAATTTTCTCGAGGATTTCATATGGCCCAACATATCTCGGCGCCAACTTGCCCTTTACACCAAACCACATTTGCCCTTTCATAGGAATTACTTTGATAAACATGTGATTGCCAATTTCATATTCTCTATCTCTTCTTCGGACATCCACATAACTCTTTTGGTGACTTTGTGCAGTTTTCAGTCTCTTTTGAATCAATTTCACTTTCTCATTTGTTTCTTGCACAAGTTCAGGTCCCAACAAAGGTCTGTCACCAACCTCAGCCCAATAGATCGGAGAATGACATGTTCTACTGTATAAAGCTTCATAAGGAGCCATACCGATACTTGAATAATAACTGTTGTTATACACAAACTCGGCTAATGGCAAGTAAGTTTCCTAATTCCCTTGGAAATCTAGGGCACACATTCTAAGCATATCCTCTAAAGTCTGTTTCATTCTTTCTGATTAGCCATCTGTCTGTGGGTGATGGGCACTACTTAATCTTAGCTCGGTTCCAAAAGCCTGTTGCAAACTCTGCCTGAATTTTGAAGTGAACTTAGGATCTCTATCAGATACAATAGACATTGACACATCATGCAATCTCACAATCTCATTCACATACATGTTAGCTAATTTGTCTGCATTATAAAAAGTTTTAACATGCAGAAAATGGGCAAACTTAGTTAAATGGTCAATAATGACCCAGATAGAGTCCATACCTCGAGGGGAGCGAGGCAGTCCAACAATGAAGTCCATCATGATATGCTCTTATTTCCATTCTGGTATTGGGAGTGGCTGAAGTAAACCAGCGGAACGTTGATGTTCAACTTTAAATTGTTGACAATGCAAGCATCTAGCCACAAAATTAGCAATGCTCTTCTTCATTCCCAGCCACCTGAAATTTTGTTTCAAGTCATGGCACATCTTCGTATTCCCCAGATGCATAGCAAATTTAGAATTGTGAGCTTCAGTCATAACACGTTTCCTCAAGTCAAAATAATCTGGTACACAAAGTCTATTATGAAATTTCAACACATTATTATCAAGCACAAATCCCGGTCTCGATTTTGAGTCAATCTCATCAACAATTTTCTTCAAGAACTTATCTTCAAGTTGTTTCTCTCTAATTCCTTCAATGATCGCAGGCTGAGCAGAAATGGCAGCTAAAACTCCACCTTGTTCATGCAACACAATTTCGATTCCATCTTTTTCCAAGTCACATAACAGTTCTTTTTGACTGGTGAGCAAACATGACAAATTGGCAATGGATTTTTGGCTCAAACCATATGCAACTGTATTTGCCTTTCCTGGATAATACAGAATCTGCAAATCATAGTCTTTTATTAATTCAAGCTGTCTTTTCTTTCTCATGTTCAGTTCCGTTTGGGTGAAGAAATATTTGAGGTTTTTATGATCAGTATATACTTCACAAGTCACTTCATACAGACAATGGCGCCAAATCTTTAATGCAAAAACCACAGATATCAATTTAAGGTCATGAGTTGGATAGTTCTTTTCGTGCGGTCAGAGTTGCTGAGAAACATATGCAATTACCTTCCCATTTTGCATTGGCACACACCCCAAGCCTTTATAGGAAGCATCACTACAAATCTGAAACCCATCTGTTCCATTTGGCAATGTCAGGATAGGTGTAGTTACCAATCTTGTCTTCAATTCTTGAAAGGCTAATTCTCGCTGCTCAGTCCAATCAAATGGTACATTTTTCCTTGTCCATTGTGTTAATGGCATAGCAAGTTTTGAAAAGTCTTTCATAAATCTACGGTAGTAACCTGCAAGCCCCAAAAAGCTTTTGACTTCTGACACATTGGTCGGTCTTGGCCAGTCTACAATGGCTTCAATTTTCTATGGGTCCACTAATATGCCATCTTTGTTGATTACATGTCCCAAAAATGCTACACTATCCAGCCAGAATTCACATTTGGAAAATTTTACATATAACTTCTTTTCTCTTAAAACCTGTAAGGTAGTTCTCAGGTGACTTTCATGTTCTTCTTTGCTTTTGGAATAAATCAAGATATCATCAATAAACACGACTATAAATTCATCCAGAAATCATTTAAACACCCTATTCATTAGGTCCATAAAAGTTGCAGGTGCATTAGTTACCCTAAATGACATTACCAAAAATTCATAGTGCCCGTATCTAATTCTGAATGCAGTTTTCTCTATGTCTTTTGCCTTAACCTTTAGCTAGTGATACCCAGACCTAAGGTCTATTTTAGAGAACACTTGTGCTTCATGAAGTTAGTCAAACAGATCATCTGTTTGGGGTAGTGGGTATTTGTTCTTCACAGTTACTTTGTTCAATTCACGATAGTCTATGCATAACCTCAAAGACCCATCCTTCTTTTTAACAAACAAAACTAGAGCACCCCAAGGTGAAGTACTCGGACGGATAAATTTCTTATCTAGCAAGTCTTGTAATTGAGTTTTCAATTCTTTCAATTCAGAGGTTGACATTCGATATGGGGTTTTTTAAATTGGTTGTGTTCCGAGTACGACATCTATAGAAAATTCAATTTTTTTTATCAATTAGGTCCCCAAGCAATTCATTCAGAAACACATCGGGAAATTCACAAGCAACATGAACAGTTTCCACATTAGGACCAATAAAAGTCTCAGTCAATACACAACACATATAATCCCTACATTCTTTCCTAAGCAGTTTAACGGCTTTCATGGCAGAAATCAAATATGAGGGAGAAACTACTTCATTCTTAGCAAACACAAATTCAAGTAACCTTGGAAGTCGGAATACAACAGATTTATTCACATAATCTATAATAGCATAATACTAGGTCAACCAATCCATGCCTAATATACAATCAAAATGATTAATGCTCAAAGGCAGCAAATCAACGTACAATGTCATTATTATATCACATATCGAATAAACATATGCACATATCATAGAACCTCCAGATGGTGTAGACATGGATAGTAAATAGTTCATAGGTTCTGAAGGTCTAGTTAATTTCCGAGAAAAAGTATGCGGTACAAATGAATGTGTGGAACCAGAATCTATCAACACATAGGCATTTTGAGCACAAATAGAAATTATACCTGACACCACTGATTCAGTATTCTGTAAATTGCCAGGCACAAGTATGAACACTCTACCTTGTCTCAAAGGTTCTCTTCCCACATTAGTTCTCACATTTGTTCTTGATCTAGAAGCAGATCCTGCTGAACTAGCTACAGGATGGTTAGCATTATCTAACCTAATTGGACAATCTTTTATCATGTGGCCTGTCTTGCCACACCGGAAGCAAGCACCAGATACTCGATGGCAGACCTGTCTGTGTCTCCTTCCATATTGAGCACAAACAGGCGTAGACCCACTGCCTTGACTTGAACTGCCAGTAGATCCCGTATTTTGTTTCTTATTCATAACAAATGAATGGCCCTTCTTGAAACCAAATCCAGATCTTTTAGCTCTCTATTCAGTTGTTGGGGCTTTTGTCTATTTCAGTGAAGCCAAATTGGCTTCAGCCATTAAAGCTCTATCAAGCACATCTACGTATTTGAGTAGTTTTAATACACTAACCCTATCAAACACTTCCAAAGTCAAGCCTCCTTCAAATTCTAGGCCTTTTTGTAGTCTGAATCCACCATGTGAGGGGCAAGCTGAGCTAGTTCAGTAAAATTAGCCTCATACTCGGCTACAGACATGTTGCCTTGCTTGAGTTCCTGGAATTTTGACACCTTTCTATCCCGATAACATTGAGGGAAATATATTTCATAGAAAATTTCTCCAAATTGGCTCCAAGTCATACACCCATTGTCGTTTCGGATGAGCATCCACTAATGTCTAGCCTCTTCTTTGAAGGTATAAGTGGGCAATAAAACCTTTTGAGTTTCAGAACAAGGAAATTCTTCAAACATCTTTTCTATTTTCAGTATCTATGTCTCGACTTTCAACTGCTCAATGCCACCCAAAAAATGCTGGCAGCTTCATCTTTGTGAACGTTTGAGTTAAGCTGATAATATCGGTGTTCTCAGGTTCTACTTAGACCGGAAGGGGCGAATGAGACAGAGGTTGTTATCTTTTTCGCTGCATAATTGACGCTGTTACAGCTTTAAGCATCTGTTCCATTCGACTCATTCGACCTTCAGAGGATTCAGTTGTACCATCACTTCTTGTATTATCCATTTTGTTATAGGTAAACAAGGCAATAATAAACATAGGAGTAATCTTGTTCACAGTGTTTGGAGCATTTAGTTTCAGTTCATTCTTTTCACTTTCATATGTTCATATTCAGATTCAATTTTCACATTTACAGAAATTAGCACACATGCTCACACATGCCGATGTAATGTCCCTAATTCCTTTCTAGGACATCCTATAGCTCATATGGACTCGTGTGTGTGGTATAACACATGCTCTGATACCACTCTATCATGACCCAAACCCGCCTCTATAGGTTTAGCGTCATAACCGGCCAGTAATCCTTAGATTATCAAAGGCCACTGAACAGTTCATCACATATTAAGGGGTTGCGGAAGCAAATATAGAAAACATACATAGTCTATTGAGCTGTGCTAACGTATATGGGACATAATTTTCAAAAACTTATGTATATATATGTCACGTCATAAATACGGTAGTCTTACATCACCCATTTACACAGATAAAGTCAAAAGGGAACTTAGCCCATTGTACAGATAAACAGAAAACTTATACATATAGCAAAAGAAAACAAGTCATATACATTCACAAAACACGACCGTGTGATTTTCGGAACCTCCTCAGGAGACACAAGGGTTGGCCGACAAAACAAGCTCTAGGCGATCATCAATGAGCCTGGTCACGCTCCTGATCACCTACATACATAATATAAATAGTAAGCGGGAACCCAGTAAATAATAACAAAGTAAAGGGCTTAATGAACATTGTCATACAATTATAGAAATCAGAATTTAGTAGTTAACAGAAGCGGCTTTTATAATCATGTTCGGAAATCAGAGATCATAACAGAAACAGATTCAGAATCATATACATAATCAGAATTTGCAATTAATCTTACGCGGTACATTCATTAGTACTAACAGAAACAGTTGACCCATAAAGGGACGACCATAAAGGCATACAGTTGACTCACGTGGACGGAGATAGTACAATTGGCTCATGAAACATACAGTTGACCCATAAAGGGACGTATACAGAAGGATCCATAATTGGCTCAAGAGGCATACAGTTAACCCATAATTGGGACATAACAGAACAGATAATAGATGTCATCTGAAGCTAATGATGCCACGAATACATTTCAGAAACATTGGACAACTATTCATTCATGCATAAAATAATATTTCAGAAAACAGATCATTTTATATCGTTCAGAAAATACTTATAAATTGAACATAGCTTTACAAAGTTATTACTTACAGATGGCTCCAATTACAAGACAGATTAAGTAGACAGATTAGATGGTTTATGGTGCGTGACCTACAAACAAACACATAACATATACACATTGAAACACACGCTCAAAATTCATTTAATCCATTGCGCTTCGTTCTTAGTGTGTTTCTAAGTCATATCCTCATTATTATGTCTTAATTATGGCCTAGAAGTGCCTAGGATGTAATGAGGATGCCAAATTGTACTTGAAAATACTTAGTCAGATCTGCTGAAAATAGGGGCTTCGCTCAAGTGCAATTTTCTTCACTCGAGTGGAGGTTCAAAAATGTTATTGGTCGCTTAAGCGCAACTTCGATTGCTCAAGCGGTCTGTAAACTCTACAAAAGTACTGGTTGCTTGATTTTTCCGCCTGACGCACGCTCGACGGTCAATCGAGCGTAAGACTGTGGTTTTCACTTGAGCGCAACTCTTGTTGCTCGAGCGGTCTGCAAAAATTGTAAACTTTTGGGAGCATGCATTTTACGCTCGAGCCAACTTTTGGTCTGTCACAACCCAAACCCGCCCCTAAAAGTTTGGCATCGTAACCGGCTAGTAATCTGTGATTACCAAAGGCCTAACTGTATGAATCTAATAAATAGAGCTAACAGAAGCTAAGATATAAAAAGTAAAACGTCCAACGAGCTGTGAACTCGCATGAGACAAAATGCACTACTATATATATATACACATATGTACATCCAGGTAGCACAAGTTAATCAAAATACAACTAAAAGAGGGGAGACATTCCCATCAATCATAGCTATAATATCAGCGGCAACCAACCATAACACATGAGTGATTTTAAAAGGGTGCTCACTGGACCACCCACGTGCTTCAACAGATATGAACCTCGCCGTGAGGCACAAAAGGTAGCTCAACCAAAACGGAGGCGAGATCGCCGTCACTACGTCTCCTTCTAAAGTCGATCACCTACATATATATATATATATATAAACGTGAGCTAAAGCCCAGTGAATAACAACTGGGTAAAGGGTTTTGAATAATGTTCATGATGTAAGACAAATCACAAACTGAACAAATTCTTATCTTATACAGAAAGCATAAAAGTACACATGGTACATCCCATAACAAGCTAATACAGGCGGTCATAAAGACCGGGACGAAGATATAATGGCCATCAACATAATAAACTGGAGTTCCAGGAATTAAAACTAACAGAGATCTCTGTGATAATGTAAACAGGTGCTAAGGACGCCACAATATACAGTGTAAGAAAAATAGGATCATCATTCATAAACATAGGAAAAAGCACATTAGAATAGATTATAATATAAAGTAGGAAAGAGATACATTAAGTTAAACATATCTTTACAACATTGTTACTCATAGTTGGCTCCGTGATGTACGTGAGTGGGACACGGCGTTTGACCTACACAGATAGATATAAGCATAGCACACTTAATTCGTTATACAATCAACTAATTATTTTCATTATTCAGGAATTGGTCTTTTACTCTTTTTTAATGCCCGTGCAATGCAAATGTACGTCAAATATGGATACGAATCACGTTAACGGAGGTCTGGGAGTGGGGTAAACGAAGTAGAAAAATGAAATCGAGGCTGCCAAACAGCCGCACATGCGGAGTCCCTTGGCCGCATGTGCAGGACTTTCACCGCACATGCGCGACTATCACCGCACGTGCGTAACTCTCACTGCATGTGCGCCAGCAAGTGCGATTTATGCAGAATGCTGCAAACATTTCCCCTATTCTCCGCACGTGCGGGCCTACCCGCCGCACGTGCACCAGTGCCTCCCGCACGTGCGGTCACCTTTGTTGCACATGCGGTTCTGGGTGTCCAAAACCAAAAATTTTGCTTTGTTTTTGTGAGCTTTCCCTCTACAAAACTCAAACCCAATTTGACCAAATCAAAGCCCAAAAGTTATCAAACATGGTGTATAGAAAAATACCAAGATCAAACCAAGAATAAAACTATAAATTCACACCCAAGTCCCACAATTACATGAACAACTTTAAAGTTGAAAAGAAAATGAAACCTATGCATATGGGAATTCTATGTTTTAACAAAACCATGGAAATCTAACTTAAAATCATGCAAGACCAAGTAGGTGAGCTTTATTCATGCCAAGATTTGGAGAATTCCTCTTGTTAGGGTTTGTAACACAACTTACACTACCCAATCCCTCAATCTCTCCTTAAATTCCATGAGTTCAAGATGAAAATTATTCTTATGCAAGAAATTAGAAAGAATTCTTACCTCAATGAGTTAATTTAGTGAAGTTGCTTCAAGTTCTCCTCTTTTTCCTTTCTTTCTCTTCTTCTCCTCTCTCTCTCTCTCTCTCTCTCTCTCTCTCTCTCTCTCTCTCTTATTTGAGTTCAACACATACACATCTAAATTATCTAATTTACTTAACTTGGATTAATTAAATTAGAATTATGTCAATTAAATTATCTCTTACTGTTACCTAAGTTAGCTGAACCCTACTTTATCCAATTATGGTGAATTAGGCTCTACCCACCTAATCCATCATTTAATTTGTAACTTTATAATTTAGAGAATCAGATAGGTCTAGTTTATATATTCTTATATCTGTCATGCAAAGTATAGTTCAAATGGCACGTAACTCATAATTAACTCACACATAGGAGCATATAAGGCAAGAAAATTACATATAAGCACATAAGTAAGATAAGCCACAGAAGTATCTGTTAATTATGAAAGTGGGTGTTACAGTCTCTCCCCCTTAAGACGTTTGGTTCTCCAAACTCAAGTACCTTCTTCAGTGAAGAGTGCAGGGTCTAACGGAAAAAGTTCAGGGTATTTCTCTTACATATCTACTTCTCTTTCCCAAGTTGCATACAAGCCGCTGTAGTTCTGCCAGTCCACCTTTACCAATGGGCCATTCTCCATATGTATAGTCATCACTCACAAGTACCTGAGTAGGCTCAATGACCTATTGAGGATCTAGAAGGGTTTCTCTTAACATGGAAATATGGAAAACGTTATGCATGTGCTCCATATCCGGAGGTAGAGCTACCCGGTATGCCACTAGATTCAATTTCTCAATGATCTCATATGGTCCGACATATCGAGGTGCTAACTTACTTTTGGCTCCAAAATGAGTGTGTCCCTTCATTGGCGTAACTTTGATAAAGATATGGTTGCCTACTTCATATTCTCTCTCCCGTCTATGCATATCAGCATAGCTTTTTTGTCGGCTTTGTGCTGTTTTCAACCGTTGCTGGATCAACTTTACTTTCTCAGTGGTCTCTTGCACAAGTTCGGGTCCCAATAATGGTCTATCTCCAACCTCAACCCAATAAATTGGCGACCGACATTTCCTGCCATAGAAAGCCTCATATGGTGCCATGCCAAGACTCGAGTGATAACTGTTGTTGTATGCAAATTCAACCAAAGGCAAATGTGTCTCCCAATTTCCTTGAAAATCTAGTACACACATACATAGCATGTCCTGTAGCGTCCGGATTGTCCTTTTTGACTAGCCATCTGTTTGCGGATGGTATGCACTACTCAACCTCAGTTCAGTTCTCATTGCCTTTTGCAGACTTTGTCAAAATCTCGAAGTGAACTTGGGATCTCTATCAGATACAATCGATACAGGGACTCTATGCAATTTCACAATTTCATTCATATACATAGTAGCTAATTTATCCACATTATATGTCATTTTGACAAGCAAGAAATGAGCAAATTTTGTCAATCGGTCAACAATTACCCAAATAAAATCCATACCTCTATTGGAGCGAGGCAATCCAACCATGAAATCCATTGTGATATGTTCCCATTTCCACTCCAGTATTGGTAATGGCTAAAGTAATCCTGCAAGTCGTAGATGTTCTGCCTTAGCTTGCTGACATTGTAAACATCTGGACACAAATTCAGCAATTTCTCTTTTATTCCCGGCCACCAAAAATTCTTCTTTAGGTCTTGACACATTTTTGCGTTTCCCGGATAAATAGAGAATTTGGAACTGTGGGCTTCTCGGAGAATTCGTTTCCTTAAATCATTGTCGTTTGATACACATAACCGTCCTTGAAATTTGAGTGTGTCATTCTCAACATTGAACCCCGGTCTAGGTTTGGAATCCTGTTCATCCACTATTTTCTTTAGGAATTCATCCTACAATTGTCTTTCTTTGATCTCTTCAAATATTACCAGTTCACGCAATACTGTTTTTTTCCTGGTAAGTAAACAAGCTAAGTTTTCCATTGATTTCCGACTAAGAGCATCGGCCATCATGTTTTCTAGGATGGTACATAATTTGCAAATCATAATCTTTAATTAGATCTAGCCATCTACGCTGTCTCATGTTTAGCTCTTTTTGGGTAAAGAAGTATTTAAGACTTTTGTGATATGTATATACCTCACACGTCACCCCATACAGGTAGTGGCGCCAAATTTTCAATGCAAAAATCACTGCAGCCAGTTCCAAATCATGAGTTGGGTAACTCTTCTCATGCAATCTTAGCTGATGCGAAACATAAGCAATTACCTTTCCATTTTGCATCAACATGCACCCCAAGCTTTTATAAGAGGCATCACTATAAATAGTAAAGCCATTTGTGCTAGAGGGTAAAGCGAGGCTTGATACTGTCACAAGTCTTGTCTTCAATTCGTGAAAAGCTGCCTCTCTTTGGTCAATCCATTTGGATGGTACCCCCTCTTGTGTCAATTAAGTAAGTGGCAAGGTAATTTTTGAGAAGTCTTTCACAAATCTGCGATAGTATCCAGCCAGGCCTAAGAAACTGCAGACCTTTGTCACATTTGTTGGTCTCGGCCAATTCACAATAGCCTATATCTTCTATGGATCAACAAAGATACCATCTTTCGTTATCACATGTCCCAGAAACATCACGCTATTTAACCAAAACTCATATTTTGACAATTTAGCATATGGTTTCCTCTCCCTCAACACTTGAAGAGTAAGTCTCAAGTGGCATTCATGTTCTTCCTTGCTTTTGGAGTAAATCAAGATGTCATCGATAAAAACCACAATGAATTCATCAAGGAACGACTTAAAAACCCTGTTCATTAAATCCATAAAAGCAGTTGGTGCATTTGTAACTCCGAAAGATGTAACAAGGAACTCATAATGGTCGTATCTGGTACGAAAAGCAGTTTTCTCCACATCTTCAGCTTTAACTTTTAACTAATGATATCCGAACCGCAGGTCAATTTTTTAAAATACCTGTGCTCCTTGTAGTTGGTCGAACAGATCGTCAATGCGTGGTAACGGGTACTTGTTCTTTATTGTCACCTTGTTTAACTCCCGATAATCAATGCACAGCCTTTGGTTTTTAACAAATAACACTGGAGCACTCCACGAAGACACACTAGGCCTGATAAATTTCTTGTTCAGCAATTCTTGTAACTGAGTTTTCAATTCTTTCAACTCGGTAATCGACATCTGGTATGGGGTCTTAGAAATTGGTTGGGTACCTGGTACTATCTCAATGGTGAATTCGATCTCTCTATCAACTAACTGCCCTGGCAAATCATCTAGAAACACATCGGGAAAATCTCTCACCACAGGAATGTTATCCACTTTAGGTTTAGCAGTAGTTGGCACCATTAGCACCGAATATAGAAATCCCTTACAACCCTTATTAATCAATCTATTCGCTTTCATGGAGGAAATCAAATATGGGGGAGATATGACACCATCCCCGTTAAATGTAAATTTAGGCACTTCAGGCAAACGAAACACAACTTGTTTAGTCACACAGTCAATAGTAGCACAATACCTCGATAACCAATCCATTCCCAGAATTACATCAAAATGCATGATATTTAAAGGCAATAGATCAACATATAAAGTCATATCCCCAACATTAACATCACATGCAGGATACACATACGCGCAAGTTATAGACCCCCCAGTTGGAGAAGATACAGCTAACAAATGAGGCATTGGTTCCAATTTTTGAGTTAATTTTGAAGCAAATGCATAGGACACGAATGAGTGTGTAGAACTCGAATCAATCAAAACATATACATCTTGAGAACAGATAGGAAGAATACCTGATACAACCGTCTCTGTCGTCTGCACATCACCCCGATACCAATGCAAAAACCCGTCCTTGCTTTAAAGTTTCCTTCCCCGTAGCTGCTTTCGAATTTACCCTTGGTGTTGACACTGATGTAATTGAGCTAGCCCTAAGCTGGCTTTTTCTTTAGAACACTAAAGGGCAATCCTTAATCATATGGCCTGCTTTTCCATACCAAAAACATGAGCTAGAAATTCTGTGACAAACTCCCTTATGTCTTTTTCAACACTCTGGGAAGATGGGTGTATCATTCCCTTGGCTTGAGCTAGTAGATGATCCTGTATTCTGCCTCTTGTTCGGTGGAGTGTTGAAGTTGTTCTGACCCTTCTTGAAATTGGATCCCGGTCTCTTACCCTTCCATTCAATCATCGGTGCCTTTGCTTGTCTAAGTGAAGCAACATTTGCTTCAGCCATGATGGCTCTATCTAAGACATCAACATATTTTTCTAACTTGAGTACGTTAATTCGATCAAGAACCTTAACATCCAATCCGCCTTCAAACTTTCTAGCTTTCTTGTAATCGGTATCTACCATATGTGGCGTATACCACGCAAGCTCAGTAAATTTGGCTTTATACTCCGCCACCGACATAGTGCCCTACTTTAACTGTTCAAATTCCGTTACTTTTCGATCCCTTGCACACTGCGAAAAATATTTTTCATAAAAGGCCTCTTTAAACTGTGCCCAAGTCATTGCAGTCTGTTGATTCCGGACAAGTATCAACCGTCTTCTCGTTTCCTGTTACAGAGTGAAGGTTGCTAGCAAAACCTTTTGCTCTTCGGTACATGGAAATACTTAAAATAACTTTTCAATCTCCAGTATCCAGGCTTCAGCTTTCAACAGTTGAAG
Organism: Camellia granthamiana; assembly: GCA_036172215.1. Taxonomy (NCBI): domain Eukaryota; kingdom Viridiplantae; phylum Streptophyta; class Magnoliopsida; order Ericales; family Theaceae; genus Camellia; species Camellia granthamiana. The sequence goes on along the minus strand of CM069915.1, from coordinate 54,244,207 downwards.
TCCTCCCAGGAAAGTAGGCGGTTTCAGTTTGTTAAACTTCTGGGTCAAGGTAATAATGTCACCATTATTGGGTGGCACCACCAGAATTGGTGGTGGAGGAGAAGGTGGAAAGGGCTGTCTCAGTTGTTGTCTTAATGTTTCTGCCAATAGCTCTACCATTCGCTCTAACCAATCCATTCTTGCATTAGAAGACTCAGATGTCTCTATAGGTCTTGTCTCTTCCATTGGACTATATATAAACAGAGTGATAATAAACATAGGACACATAGAGTTTACACTTACGTTGTTATCACATAGGTACATAAAGAACCCACACACACTCACACATGCAAATAAAATGCCTTAATTCCTTTTCTAAGACATCCTATAACTCAGTTGGACGTGTATGTGTGGTATAACTCGTGCTCTGATACCACTCTGTCATGACCCAAACCCGTCCCTAAAAGTTTAGCATCATAACCGGCCAGTAATTCGTGATTACCAAAGGCCTAACTGTATAAATGAAATAAATGGGGCTAGCGGAAGCTAAGATATAAAAAGTAAAACGTCCAACGAGCTGTGAACTCACATGAGACAAAATACACTACTATATATATATACACATATGTACATCAAGGTAGCACAAGTTAATCAAAATACAACTAAAAGAGGGGAGACATTTCCATCAACCACGGCTATAATATCAGCGGCAACCGACTATAACACATGAGTGATTTCAAAAGGGTGCTCACTGGATCACCTACGTGCTTCAACAGATAGGAACCTCGCAATGAGGCACAAAAGATAGCTTAACCAAAACGGAGGTGAGATCGAAGTCATTACATTCCCTCCTGAACTGGATCATCTATATATATATGTAAAAACGCCCAATAAATAACAACTGCGTAAAGGGTTTTGAATGATGATCATGATGTAAGACAAATCACAAATTGAACAAATTCTTATCTTGTACGGAAAGCATAAAAGTACACGTGGTACATCTCATAGCAAGCTAATACAGGCGGTCATAAAGACCGGTACAAAGACATGATGGCTATCAACATATAAACAGGAGTTCCAGGAATTGGAAATAACAGAGATTTTTGTGATCATGTAAACAAATGCTAAGGATGCCACAATATACAGTGTAAGAAAAATAGGATCATCATTCATAAACATAGGAAAACACATGTCAGTACAGAGTATAACATAAAGCAAGAAAGAGATACGTTAAGTTAAACATATCTTTACAACATTGTTACTCATAGTTGGCTCCGTGTTGTACGTGAGTGGGACGTGGCGTTTGACCTACACAGACAGATATAAGCGTAGCACACTTAATTCGTTATACAATCAACTAATTATTTTCATTTTTCAGGAATTGGTCTTTTACTCTTTTTTAATGCCCGTGCAATATAAATGTACGTCAAATATGGATATGAATCACGCTAGGGTAAATGAAGCAAAAAAATAAAATCGAGGTTGCCAAATAGCCACACGTGCAAAGCCCCTTAGCCATACGTGCGGGACTCTCACGCGTGGTCACACGTGCGCCAGCAAGTGCAATTTATGCAGAATGCTGCAAACATTTCCCTTGTTCTCCGCACATGCGGGCCTACCCGCCGCACGTGCGCCAATGCCTCTCGCCTGTGCGATTACCCTTGTCGTACGTGCAGTTCTGGGTGTCCAAAACCAAAAATTCTGCTATGTTTTTGTAAGCTTTCCCTCTACAAAACTCAAACCCAAATTGATTAAATCAAAGCCCAAAAGTTGTCAAACATGGTGTATAGACAAATACCAAGATCAAACCAAGAATAGAACTTTAAATTCACACCCAAGTCTATGCATATGGGAATTCTATGTTTCAACAAAACCATGGAAAACTAACTTAAAATCATACAAGACCAAGTACGTGAGCTTTATTCATGCCAAGATTTGGAGAATTCCTTTTGCTAGGCTTTGTAACACAACTTACACTACCCAATCCCTCAATCTCTCCTTAAATTCCATGAGTTCAATATGAAAATTATTCTCATACAAGAAATTAGGAAGAATTCTTACCTCAATGAGTTAATTTAGTGAAGTTGCTTCAAGTTCTCCTCTTCTCCCTTTCTTTCTCTTCTTCTCTCCATGTTCTCTAGAACTCTCTCTTTCTCTCTCAGATGGTATATCTCTCTTATTTGAGTTCAACACATACACATCTAAATTATCTAATTTACTTAACTTGGATTAATTAAATTAGGATTATGTCAATTAAATTATCTCTTACTGTTACCTAGGTTAGTTGAACCCTACTTTATCCAATTAAGGTGAATTAGGCTCTACCCACCTAGTCCATTATTTAATTTGTAACCTTATAATTTAGAGAATTAGACAGGTCTAGTTCATATATTCTCATATTTGTCATGCAAAGTGTAGTTCAAATGGCACATAACTCACAATTAACTCACACATAGGAGCATATAAGGCAGGAAAATCACATATAAGCACATAAGTAAGATAAGCCACATAAGTAACTGTTAATTATGAAAGTGGGTGTTACATGGTCACTCGAGCGGAAGTGCAAAACAAAGGGTGGTCGCTCGAGTGCAGGATCTGCCGCTCGAGCGGAGAGACAAAATCTGGAATTTCGAGATTGCTGTTTCAAGCATCAAACTCAAACTCAAAGCTGCAAATCAAGTTCTTTTGGGTCAAAAACCAAAGGAAACTTGTGTAATCTTGGAAAACATTGGGAATTCAAAAATCATTTCGTGAAATCAAAGCCCAAAAGCATGCCAATTGAGCAAAATCAAACTTAAAGTTTAAAGAACATAACATGTATGCATTAATATGAATTCAAACCTTCTAAAACATGATCAATTATGGTCAATTGATAGGAAATGTGATGAATTCTTAAAACCAAGCTAGAATTATTACATGCATGAGAGAATTTTCTTGAGAACAACATCAAAACTCCATGAAACGCACATGCATGCATGGTATGATTTAAATTCTTTCATTCCTAGTTCAATTCTCATGTTAATTCATCTATCTCACTTGATTCCATGCATTAACCAACTAAATTTCAAACTTAGAGGCTTGATTTCATACCTTAGATGTCTAGTTAAGCTCTAGTTAGCTAATTATTGAGTTTCCAAGTCAAATCTTCCAAGTCTCCACAACATTCAAGCGTTTTGAACTTAATTGCCTAAGTCTCTCCCTCTCTCATGTTTTTGGGCTCAAAATGGTGAAGATGAGATGAGTCTAAAGTAGTATATAGGCCTTATATAGGCTTAATTAAGGTGCTTCATTAGTGACTAATTAATTGACATTATTTATTCTAATTATTTCAGTTCCGATTCGAATTTCAATTAAGCCTACCATAAAATTCTAAAAATTCTAATTAACACAGAAACCAAGTCAATTTTGTGTTCGGATGCCGATAAGGCCTTCAATTCGCAAAACAAAATAGAAACACAAATAGATCTTTCTACGATAAACAGATAGAAACACAAATAATGCAACACACATGCAATTAATTCAGAATTTCATCTTGATTACTCATTAAGCATCCTTAATCATGGTTTAACTGTTAATCATGGGTTAGGGTTGTTACAATTATTGCTGCTTCCGCCTCTCTCAACAACTTTGTTCCAGCGAGGAGAGAAAAATCTAAGTTGAAGAAAGGAGAGAGAGAGAGAGAGAGAGAGAGATGTGAGGCCTTTGAAAAGAGTGAAAAAGAGAGATCTGAAGGAATAACAAAGATATAATGCGCACACGAGAGCCGATGAAATGGAGGGGTAACTTAGTCATTTTGTAAAAACTTGTCCTTATGGACAAAGTGTTTAAAGCGTGGACTTTTAACCAAAGAAAATTTAAAATTGGATTTATGGATTAAATGCCCTTTAAATTAAGAAAATTTGTGGATGCCATATTTTAACACAATATTGCTTGATAGAGAATAGGTAATACTATAAAAATATACTAGGGCATTCAGTTCAAAAGTCCAAATTCAAATTTCTTTTGCCCAAAGGTCTTAATGCGAAATTATTATGTCCATAAGGACATACTTCTACACAATTACTAAACTACCTCCCATATATTTAAAGCCACGCATGTTCTTTTACCCATCAAATTTGTCTTTCTCTTTCTCTTATAATCATTTCTCTCTTTATCTGTTATCTCTCTCTTATTAGGTCCACGCCAGTCATGGCCATCCCCAAACAACACCTTCTTTCTAGGGTTCATCGTCAATGGCTTTGTTTACTTTGCTGCCATCATCTACAATGGCATCCCCATTTAGAAATACGGTAGTGATTTCGGCGCCGCCAATTCCTTTACCTTCTTCCAGTTCCTTACCAACGATAACCTTCGCATCGTCTATTCCTCTGGCGCCATCGTCCAATACCGCTGGCCCCACCAACTTCCTTCCTAAAAATCTAGAAAAAGGGATAACCAATCTACGTTAATCTCACCGTCACTACTCCGCCACTGCTCCTCTATCGATCTATGCTGATCTCGCTCTCATCCTCATCTCCGATCTGTCTATTTTTCTTTCTCTCAGATTGGGGGATCATACTGTTCTTCTGCTTTTCTCTCTCTCTCTCTCTCTCTCTCTCTCTCTCTCTCTCTAGCAAGCCCTAACAGCGACTCCTTTATCAACGTTCTGCGAGACGCCTAACTTTTGTAAACCTTATTAGGTCCCTAAATTTTGAGTTATTATAATAAAACCTTTAATTCGTTGATCGTTTGCAAATTAAACCCTAGAACTGAAAACGCATCACGGACGAACCCATACAAACCCTAATGGACCCTGGAAGCTTGGAAATCATTTCTAACACTCTAATATTATTATTTACCTCTCAAATTTTAGATTAATCGCTCTAAACCTTAACTTCCAATTTTCACAGTCTTCGTTCGGTTATTTACCTTTAAATTCAAAGCAAGATAATACAAACTGAATTATTTTTCCTAACACTAATTTATTAACTCTACACTTGAAATAGATACTTTAATTGAGCCCAAGCCCTCACATTTTTATTAAATCACAAATTGACCCCAAACAAGTACCATTATATATTTATATATACATTTGTATCCTAAAATCTTTTTTTAACATTATATTTTATAATTTCCAAGATTTGTACACAAAAAAAAAATATAAAACAAGCCCATCAATTCACCAACACATGGCTAGCCATCATACCTTCTAGGCTATAATCATTGTACTTTAGTACAAACAAATCCTTTGAAATCTTGGAGCAATAATGACCTTAGTACCTTTAAAGATTTGCTATATATACGAGTGTACTTCTAACTAGAAGGTATTTAAATTAGCCCTAAACCTAACTAGATCATAATTAAATACATAATTAAGGTTCTAATCCTCCCTCATTCCATTACATTTAAACTAAATCAAGGCACTATTCAATTGAATTGGAACCAATGGGCATTTGGGACTTTTCACACCAAATTCTCTATAAATACCACTCATCCCCATTTGTTGATCACATATACACACCCACACACACACCCACACTATATTCAAGTGAGAGAAGAGAGGGAGGAGGGTGAGCTTGGTGGAAGATAGGAGAAGAAGTTTGCTAGCAATTCCAACAACCCTCAAGTAAGCCACAACACAACTCTCTCTTTCATTTTCCTTTTTCAAATACATGTTATTAGAAGTTTTAAATGGTATTTTCAGATGTGCTTTGATGTTATTTTCATGTTAAAAATGAAAGAAAGTTGAGCCTTAATTCTATCGTTCTTGTATTTCTCTTAATCAGTATAAGACTATCTTTTTTTGTATCAAACTCTCAAAATTTCCATAGGCACACCTTCACCTTAAATTTCTGAGTTTAATACATATTATTTAGAAAGTTTTCATCACAAGATAAGTGGAAAATTTCCCCTAGTTGACCTCTTTTCCCACCAAATTTCTATTTTCAAGAACTGTGCCAGAAAAATCTGTTTTTCATCCAACTTTCAAACTTTCTAGAAAAATGTAGAAAAATCTTCTAGACCTCCATTTTCTGTCAAAATCTTCCTTAAGGAGTTGTCTTTCAACTAAAATTGGTTTCATTGAAAACGAGTGATCGATTTGCAAGAAAATTCAATTTTCGTAAAGGTCAACGAATCTAGACAGCGCTGGAGTGTTTCTTGAATAACTAAAAATCTAGAAAAGTTATTCCATTTCCGAAACATGTTCTGAAAACTAGATTAAATTCTCTACGAATAATAGGAAGGCCGAGTTTGGGAAAAATCTGAAATAGCCCTTTTGATTTTAATCTTTAAATGGTATTGAATCTAGAAATTTAGTTTTGCATGGGTGTTTTATGCTCTTGTGTACATGAATATGCTTATTAGCTTATGATCATGTCTTGGAATGGTATTTCATATGTTATGGTTATGTTTCTTATCTTCTTCATTTTAATGATGCTCATGCTTATGTGGATATCACTATCTTGTTAAGTTTGTTCTAATTTAACTTAAAACATTAATCCAAACGGAAAACTTAATTGAGATGATATTGGGTTTTCGATCACTTGAATAATGAAGAGATGATAATGTGTTATGTATGGATTGATGGGATGTGCTCCCTAACTGAAGGTTAAGTCTTGCGCAAGTGGTTGTCACGTAAACCCTAGAATGGAACGGACGTATTCGGACTCTTTGCGATGGTTTGATTGGTAAGATAAGGTTGGGTCCGGATGGGACATTCAGGAGGATAAAACTTTTTTGGAAGGATAAGGTTGGATTCAGGAGATAAAACATTTTTTCTTTTCGCTGTCCCTTTTGAGGCCTTGCGGTTGGCGTTACGTGATATACAATCGTTGGTAGGCATCCGAGGTTAGTTATGCAACAAAGTAGCAAAAGGGGGAGTTCCAAATAGTTCAGTGTCCAATTCTTGTGGTTGGGAGAATGAAATCTCTTTGGGAGATTTCTAGAATACTAACCACTAACATTATAACCTTTGTTATCTATTTGAATGACATGCTCCTTTCCTCTATTATTGAAATTGCTATTATTTACTTGAATATCATGCTTCACTACTTGCTTGCTATAAATGTGATAGTGTATTGGATTGGGAAAAAGGGACGGGGTGTGTGTGCGTTTACTGAGCATTCAAAGCTCATGGCATATCATGCCAGGTATTGAAGACTATTAGACCGGTCGAAGGCAAAGCTGAAGCATTTGAGGACGTACGGCTACCCCTAAGAGGATTAGAAACTAGTTTATAAACGTGTTTGAGATTATAAGTGATAGATCCCATGTTGTATTTAAGACATGATTTATAATTTGTATAGTTATAACATTTGTAACCTATCCTTATACCCCGTCAACTCATCTAGGCCTTTATTTAATACCTTGTCAAGATTTGTCAAAAAGGTAGCTTTGTTATCTAAGGTGGTTGGACTTTGAAGGGAGGCTATTTTGACTCCTTCGACCTTCCTGGGATCTTGCTTCATTATTATCCAAAGGACTCATTAGTGATGTTTCCTACTCTTATAACCTTAGATAAACTCTATATTTGATGGTTAATATATTATCTGATGTTCCCGACTTTTGGGGCATCACATGTTCACTCCAAATATAGATACCACGGAAGTAGCAAGAGCAATAAAGAAACTTTGTCTTCTAAGACTAGTCGAAGCAGAAGCCAAAGAAAATTAGGTGACGACTCCTACTTCAATACACCCTCTGACTCTAAGACCGATAGCTACGGCTCGTTGTCGCCGAGACACCGATTTGACAAGTGGAGTCTCAACCGCCATAGTCAACGTCGTCAGAGCACTTCGAGGGATTTGAATGATTCCAACGATAGAAGTCATCATGAGAGAAAGAAAAAGAGGAAGAAGAAAAGGAAGTGGTCATCTTTGAAAAAGGTTATAGATGAGGACATTGCTGATTACTTGGCCAAGATACCTTTTTAAAAAAAAAAATACTCTTTGAATGAAATTTTTTTTTTTTTTTTTTTGATTTCTAGGGTTTTTGCTAATTGTCATGGTGGTTTGGGTTTTGATGCTTTTAGGCTCTTCATGTTCTCTAATTTGAACCGCCACTACCGTCACTCCTTCATGCGCCTTACTCGTATCTCCAACACTCAGATCTAGTCGAGCATAGCAGAGATCTGGTCGGAGTGACCAGATCTGGTAGCACCACTGAGATTTTTGGGGATTTCACAAACCAAATTAGGGAAGCAAATTTGTTGTTATTGTTGTTAATGTTGTTGTTGATGAAGTTTGGTTTGGAAAAGAGTGGCGAACAGATAGGTTGGAATCTTCTTCTTTGGCTGGACATTCAAAGCACTAGAATAGATAAGGGAGAGGAGATGATAGAGAACTTGGATCTGGAGAGTAAAAATTGAACAGATGGAGAATTCTATTTGTCCAATTTTATGAATGTAATGTGAAATTTTATTCTTCACAGATTCAATTTGAGTTCATTTTCAATAGATAAAAAAAGATAATTTGAACATGTAGAATTTTTGAACAGATAAATTCCAACAAATAGATTTTATATAGCCAAATATTTGAACAAATAAAGGAAATTTGTATTGAAAAGATTAAAAAAATTTAAACAGATAGGGTAAAAAAATCAAACAGATAGGGAACACAATTGAATAGATAAGGGACAAATTGATCAAATAAGGAAAAACTTTAAATAGATAGACAAAAAAATTAAACAGATAGTCAAAAAATTTAACGGGTAGATATAAATTTGAACAGATCGACAACAATTTGAACAGATAATCAAAAAAATCAACAGATAAAAAAATTCAACAAATAAATTAAGGAATAAAATTTGAAACAAAATGTCATCTCAAAATAATAAAAGGACTTCTCACCAAATTATTTTACAAATAGTGGACCTCTCACCAACAACAAATGTTTACTGGAACTAATGCCTTATACACTCTTGGATTTATCACCAATTTTCTCTATATACTATTTGATTTGATTTTTCAAGAATTGTTTTGAGATGAGTTTTCATTTGTCTTTATTGATTTTTTTTTTGTTTTTTTTGTGTGTGTAAATTTATACTTTTTAGATGCACGTAATCTATATGTATCTAAAAGTTAAAAAATAAATAAATAAAATAGATTAAAATATAAAATTGGATTACTAAAAATAATTGAAAATTTGAACAAAAATCTGTGTTGTTTTTGTTTGGTTTTTCGTTTGTTCTTAGTGATTTTTTTTTTTTCATGTTTTAGAAAAAATTTTGTATACATCTAATCTTGATATATCTAAAAGAAAAAAACAATTAAAATGTGCCAAAAAAAAAAGTAGTTTACTAAAGCCAAACAAAAACTCGTCTAAAAATAAATTTTAAAAACTCAAACAATAAAATAATTTTTGAAAAAAAAAATCATAAACAAAAAGTCACTATCGGGACATTTTGGATGTGGTTTTTTTTAAATAAAATTTTGTTTAAAAAAATAATACAGTTTGTCAATCATTTTCAGTGACTATTATATGAAACTGAACTCCAAAAGGAATCCAATTGCATACTCCCACCAAAAAAAAAAATTTACCTTGCCTGTAATAAAACAAATATATGTTTAAGGCCATATTTGTTTGACTCATGGGTGGGATTAGAGTATGAATGAAATAAAGCCCATGAATAAAGCTTCCGACCCCCAATGGGGGTGCTGGGAGTCGTATGTGATTGGCCCCAAAAAAAAATTGTTTTTTTTTTTTTTTTTTTTTTCAGCCAATGATGTTGTGACACATCACTGAGGTTGTCAGTGAGGGTCACCCCACTGGGGGTCGGAAGCATGACTGTAAATCCCATATACAGCCTGTTTGGTTCTTTTATTGACTCCATGATGAGTATTGTTAATCCTACACTAGAATGGAAATAGGTTGCCCTGGTTGGAGAGGGATACGGGGGTACTGCTGTGCCTTGAGGCACAGCAGGTACTGCTGTCCCCTTATGGGAGATTTTTTTGAGTATTTTTCGATAATCTGAACCGTTGATATTTAAGGTTCGTCAAGATTACTATTCATATAAAAAATCAAATTAATCGGATATTCATAACCTCATGATCAGGTTCTAATTATTTTAAAAAAAATTTGGAAGTTATGTTAACCGTTAATTTTTATAAAAACAAATGTGCTTGGTTATAGGGCTGCAGGTATCCAATCAACTTGATTTTTTGCATGAATGATCTACTCGACGAACCCTATAATGTGAACGGTTCAGATCATCGAAAAACATTCAAAATAATCTCCCACAAGGGGACAGCAGCAACTGCTGTGCCTTGGGGCACAGCAGTATCCCCCATTTCGGTTGGGAGATGGAATTGAAAAATCAATCCAACCGCACAGGTCCCGAGAAGAAGCAAGTTTTTTTTATGTATTATTTATTTTATGTTATATTTATAATATAATGATCATCCATCGAATCTTCTTCTTATTATAATAATATTATAAAGTTATGTTATAACATTATTATTTATAATAATTTTTATACAAACACTTAAATATATAAAAATTATATAAAATTACACAAAACTATAAGAAGGGTATTTATGAAATTTTATATATTAATTTCATTCAAAGATGGTAAGATAAACAAAAATTATTGTTATGGTAAATCTGTCTGAGGGCTGCTTTTTGGGTGTGTATCTGATGGGATCTAAAGTGTCCTGGGTTTTTGTATCAGGTTGAGGAATGCAATGGCTGATTGTCATGGATGCAATCAACAATTTGCCTACTGATTTGGCTCCTAGACTAGTATATCTGGTGTTTATGGTCTGATATAATCTGAGGTATGCTACTGGTGTGTTTGGTGTGTATCTGATAGATTAGCTATCTGTTAGCATAAGTTTTCTCTGCTGTTTTGGTATTTTGGTTGCTGTGTATCTGCTGCCTTTGCTATCTGTCTTTGTGTATCTGTTGGTCTCTCACCAACAGGTGCTTGGATTGATGTTGCCATGTGATTGTGCGAGTTACTTAGTGCCAACCTAATTGGAATTGGGTTGTCTCGTTATGATGGCTTTTGCATCACTCCTCCCCACCCCCCCTTTGTTGATGTTTTTTCCTTACATGTAAGGTTCTCTATCATCAATAAAGTTTTCTTCGTTGTTGATAAAAAAAAAAAAAAAAATGGTATTATTAATCTGGTAGTGTATATTCTTTATCTTATATCTCTAACTTGATATCATCACAAATTTTTAAGGAAAAAATAAAAAACCCTTAATGCCACCATATTATTAATCCCCTTAATTAATCTAATCATAATCATAATCTCATCAAATCTAATCCCTCAAACAAACATAGTCTTATGCAAATTCTAGGCTTACGGTTTTTTGTAATTAAAATTTTTGAAAGCAAGAGTCGCCGGCTAATGAACTTCCATTCCAACTAAACACAGTCGAAATCCATTATATGTTTATAGCTTGATCTAAGATTATGCTTTTAAACTTAAAACCCAAAACACAGACCAAGCCGGCAAGCATTCTTATTTTATTATTATTTTATCTTATTTTTGGCATAAAGCATTGTTTTTGGCATATAAAAGGGCCTGCAACATTCTAATAACATATCATCATCTTCTTCACATCTTCAAACTCTCTAGAATTTGCTAACTATAGGGTTTTGTTTGACAATATGATAGTTAAAGTTTTCACCCTCCTCTTGTTTCTCAGGTTTGCAATATTGCTACATGGAGCCACCACCAATACAAAGGTAAAGAGGGAGTTCCTCAACTTGTAGATAAGTTTTGCAGTGAAAACTTGATGCATGTGCATGCAGCAAATGATTACAGAAATCAAACACAGAAAAAAAATGAAGAATATATATGAATGGATAAGATTTCATAGAATTTGTTTAAGAAATTTTGTTCATATATACATTCTATGTCCAATTCTATGCCCGATGTTTTAGTTTCTTCATTTGTTCCACCATTCATCATATATGATGCATGCACATTTGTCACACCAATGTTTTGGGAGTGTTCCAGTAGTGTTGTGACTATTTTACGATTTACAATACATATCTTATAATTTGATATTTTTAAAGAGAAATCGACATATGTGTCATCAATATGTATCTTAAGTAACCCCAAGGCAAGTGGCCGAATGGTAAAGTCTGGAGGATGAAATCCACAGGTCTCGAGTTCGAGTCATCCCTTGGGGCCACTGGAGGTTTACCCGGTCGTTAACTTCAGGACCCTCAGGATTAGTTATGGCTTCCCTTAAAATCAGCGGGTTGGGGATACCTGAGTTATCAAAAAAAAAAAAATATGTATCTTAAGTTAAATATATTTTATGATATATATGTAATATATAATACGTGGTATATACATGAATACTTTTTTTTAGCAATTTTGAAAAAAAAAAATTAATTAATTTAACTTATATTTAATATTATTAGAAATTTTTCTTCTAATTAAAAAGAATATTTTTAATATGAGAATGGTACTTTTCTTTTATTTTTCTCCACCTTTTTGACAAATATCTACGTGTCTAGTTTGGTATTAAATATCTTGTGTAGTTGATGTAGAACTGCTTACATCGATTAAGGGTTTTTTTTTATTTCCTACTATGAACAAGCTCTTCCAAAGCTTAAAAATTGTAAATTAATTAAAGCCAAATTGGTTAGTTAAGATAGTATTTGATACGTATTTTAACTTCACTCTGCATTTTTTATGCATTAAGTATTGAGGATTATATATTTTATATGCATTTTATCTTTTAAGGAACCTTTACTTTTGTAATATATATATATATATATTTTATTAAAAAAAAACATTATTTGGTGTCTTTTTCTCACACGATAATTTTGTTTAGAGTAATATTAGGAACATAAATATCAAATACACAATGCGACACATGTCTCATATTAGGTGGATCCCACATGATGTGGAACTTACTATATGTAGGATTCTTCCCATGTAAGACATATGTGTCATATTCTGCGTTTGATATTTGTATTTTTATACTTATTGATGAATTTATTAGAATTCTATTTATTTTTTAAACTATTTTTAGCGATGTTAAAATATCTTGCAATATACAATTCAAAAAAACGATAGTTGATTCATATCTCAATTTAACAACTATGATTGCAGGAATTCAGAGGAGTGATGTTGCCACCGTTTTGCAATTAGGCACCTTCAAATCCAAATCTCCTCTTTAATCAAAGATGTGTTTGATAATAAAATTTTTGAGATTGTTTCATTGCTTTATAACAAAAAAAAAGATAAGACACATATATAACACACATACATACATACCTCTGTGAGATAAGAAACCACACTTGAAATGAAATGATTCATTTTGGAATGTGTTGTTTGCAGCATTACATAGTTTACATGGGGCTTCACTCTCACCCCAACTCAGAGTCGGTGATCGCGGCTAACCATGACATCCTTGCGTCAGTTATTGGAAGGCATGTGATGTTCCTCAACTCATTCAAACTTTCAGCTTTTGATATTAGCGATTTCTACATTGAATACTGAACCCAAAAAAAAAAAAAAAAAATGGAAGAAGAAGAAGAATAAGAAGAAGAGGTTCGGTATGAGTTGTTAAAAAAACACTCAATGGTTCTGTTTGAATGGATTTTGAGCAGTTTTGAGGGAGCACAAAAGGTTGCAATTCATCACTACACTAATGCTGTGTTTGGTTGGAGAATTTAGGGAGAGATTTGGAAAGGAAAATGGAAAAGATAGGTGAAATGTGAATAAAACATGCCTATATTTCACCTAGTTTCACATACATTTTCCCTTTCCCTTTCCCTTTGCAAATCCCTGTGCAAATCCCCCAACCAAACACAGCATAAAAGCTTCAGAGGCTTCTCAGCTATACTTACCCCAGAGCAAGCTCACAAACTTTCAGGTTTGCCTTGCTCTTGTCCGTTTTGTTGTTTAAGGGTTATGTTTGGAACAGCTATTTGCGTAAGGATCCTCTAGAGTGATATGGTGAAGTGATCCTCTAGAGTGATTTTTTAGGGCTTGACACGTGTCCCACCCATAAAATTAAAGGTTGAGATTACTTTGGTGAGGAAAAAAAAATTCTCCGTTTGGTGAGTTCCAAAGCAACTGAAGAGGGAGAGAGAGAGAGAGAGAGAGAGAGAGAGAAAGGAGTGGCTGAGGAAGAAGACCATGGCGTCGCCCGTCGCCTGCCACTCGTCGCCGACGAAGTCGAGTCACCCACCGCCGCAGCCGAAGATAGCATCTTGTTTCTTCTTGTCTCCTCCACCTCCCTTCCCTTCTCTCTCTCTCTCTCTCTCTCTCTCTCTCTCTATATATATATATATATCATAAACATCATGTATGTCTCTGTTTGAATTTTTTGGGTTTTTTTTTTTGTGGTTATTTTATAATTCCGTCAGTTGATTGATTTTCTGTTTTGGTCCCTTTTTTTGTGATAGATTTTTTTTTATTAATCTAAAACCCAATTTTTTGAGTTGGGCATTAATTATGTTGAATTTATTTGTATTTATATTTTTGTTTTTGTTTTTGTTTTTGGGCAAGCATAAAGTTCAGTGAGTTACTGGTGTCATTTTTTTTTTACTTAAGTGGGTTTGCTTCATTCTTTTGTCTTCTATTTTAATTGATCGATTCTGGTTTTATTTTGTTTATTTGTTTTCTTAAGTTGTTTTGAAGTTTTGTTTGATTTAGTATATCTATCATGGGTTGATTTTTTGAACTGTCTTCAATGAATATATATAACAGTATATATGTGAATATATAGAAGAGTATATATGTGAACTGTCTTTTGTCTTCAATGAAAGTGATCCTTCATCTTCTGTTATAAGAGTATAGACGTGAATATATCAGAACATTTGGTGGTCTTCAAACAGGTAAAGAGGGTCTTAAAGAATAGCTTCAGCAGCAACGGCGACGGGGCGACGCGACTTCTTCCTCAACCGCTCCACTCTCTCTTCTTCTTTCTGTCTCTCCCCCCTTTTCAGTCACATTCGAAGTTGGAACTGATGAAATAAAGATACTTTCTTCTCTCCTTTTTCGCTGAATCAAAACCACATTGTTTTATTGAAGGAGCAATCTCAACCTTTCATTTCATTAATGGACACGTGTCGAGCCCTAAAGAATCATTCTAGAGGATCAATTCACCATATCACTCTAGAGGATCCTTACGCCATGCATTTAGGTAGAGATTTGGAAAGAGAAAGTGAAAATGTAGGTAAAATGTTATAAAGAAAGCAAAAAGATACGTAAAATATTAAGGAGATATAACTGCATTTTACCTACATTTTTCTTTTCCCTTTCCAAATCTATACTCAAATTTATTATACAAATAAAACCTGAGTAAAATTTAAATCCCCAAATATATAGTTAGTGTTCTAACTATGTTATAGAGAAATGTTTGGGACCTCCTTTTTTGGGGGTTTCATGACCCCCAATTTGATTTTGGCCCTTGATGTGTGTGGAGTCTACTTATGTATGTGTGGGCCTCACATTATGAGTGATTGAGATAAGAGTGGGAGTTGTAGGAGTCATGTATGTGTGGAGTCACAATATCTATATATGTACATATACATTTATGTGAGACATGCAATCTAATTCCCATTTGAAAGTATTGTCCGTTATAATTTATATTAAGACTTAAATATATGACTTTTTTACATTTGTCCGTGATACACTAGTTACACGCAATATTTTTTTTTCGATTTTACTTGAAATTAATTGTAAAATTTTATGTGAAATACTTTTGTAATAATTTATTCAAGTTTTTATCCTTAATATTAATTCGAAAATTATTATTTTCTTATTGTTGGTTATCGGGAAAAAAAAAATTTAAAGTTATAATCAATAAGTGTCCCTTCTGATTTAGTTTCCTAGTTCCGCCACTGACTATGCATAAAAGCATGAACAAAAAACTTATATATATTTCATAACCCACTTTCAAAACATACATAATCTTGGAGTACAAATTCATAGATATACAAAACACAAACTCATATACATGACCTGGTCACACTTGCTCTAAACAAAAACAAAAGTTAAAAGTCTCAATGCGAAGGTGCTTCATCGGTTGACTTCACAAAATGGGTGGACTCCAAGGCAGACTCTAAGGCTGATCCTCTTGATGTTCACCTACATATATGTAGGGAAATGGGGTAAATTATAGCCTAATTGTCACGACCCAACCTTGGTTGCTTGAATCATAACTTGCTAATTAATTCTAATTTTAACAAATTAAGAGACGCATGTGGAGGCGAAATGAAAGTAAGAAAATAATTAAATAGATAATTAACTTCATTACAATCATATCCATGGATTTCAATTTAAGCAAATAGAGTTTAAAAAATAACTAACGTAATTAAAATAATAATATAATTTATAGAACATGGAGTGCATAAAATAAATTATGACTACTCGAATCATACGTAAAATATGTTATGGTGACTCAAAGTATACTATAACTCACCTTACTATTGATTCCTACTATTTTTCTCTTATTTTTGCCGAGTTTTCGAGGTTGTTCCCTTACTTCCCCTTTCTCCTCCCCCCTTTTTCCTTTCATTTTTACCGACTTCACATGCCCCGCTATATATATATGTCTCTAAGTGGTGAATCACCCTGTAATTATGACCCTAAGTTGATGATTCACCCCCCTTAGGTTCTAGATAGCACATATGGCTTATCTCTTTTCCCTCCAGCAAATCTTGCACACCTTTCTTTTAATTCTAAATGGCCCCAACTTTTATCATAATTAGGAGTGTTTTGGGAAGTTGCTAAAAAGCTGGCTTTTTAGCTTTTTTGGTGGCTTTTTTGGTAAAAATCTGGGTTGTTTTGGATAAAAAAAAGTTGACTTTTTTGGCTAAAAAAGCTAAAAGCCAAAAAACTGGCTTTTTACCAATGTTGCCAAAATGGGCCTTAATCGTTGTGTTGATTTGACCCTAAACAATATATTAATCACACTTTTGACACACAAATATCCAATTAGATTACATCTTAGCACGTATAGCTATGTAATTATTTCATATATTTTATTATTATTATTGTTGTTGTTGTTGTTATTTTATTTTGGTAGTAACGTGGTGTTAATTAAATATTTGGGTTGTCACATCAATGAGTAACATCAAAGCAAAGGATTTAATGAATGAGTTACAAAATTTATATAAAAGATAATTAACGGATTTAGAGCTATATACAGAACCATATCCAGAAGCATATCATACAGAAATTCATTGAACCTTTTTAAAGGTAACAGATAATGGAAAACATTCTGATAACATTAAACAAAACACACAAGCTAGAATCATACTTAACGGAACGACCTTTGGTCCAAATCATTACAGTTGCATCGGAACGACAAAGAGACCCTTAGGTCCGAAACATTACGGACATATTAGACAAAATAGTCATAACAAATAAAGCAGACATATGGAACGACTTGGGTCCAACAAATATACTTATCATAATAATTCCATTAATAGATATCACATTGATTGGGCAAATACTAATTTCATTAACAGATATCACATTGATCAGATAAATGGAAAGCTCATTCATCTTTAACAAATCATAATTTCAGAAAAGCATATCATAATAGAACATTTAGAAAATAGACTTTACGAAAATATATTTACTAAGATATTATTCGCAGTGATTCGATTAGATGACACACCTCTACAGATCAACCTACACACTATCACATAAACACACACATTGAAACCCAATGTTTAATCGAATCATTCCTTTCTACTTATTTCATTAAGCTGGGTGCTAACTTATTAATTCTTGATGAGGCTTAATTCATGCTTAAGAATGCTCAAAAATAGAAAAGGATGGAAATATGGACATAAATAGTTTTTCAAAATATGCTGGATACAAGGTGATCGCTCAAGCGGTGAATGCATACTCTTAGTACTTTGGTCTGCAAAAACATATTCTGGAAGGCACAAATGTAGGCTCGAGTGAATACTAGGTCACTCGAGTAGTTTGCAAAAATACTAGATGTACAAAAAGGGCGCTCGTGCGGTTACTTTACCACTCAAGCGGCCTATACGAATTCTGGATTTCAAAACTTGAAGAAAAGTTATTCAAGGTCTTGCATGGCTTGCTCAAAAATATAAAAACACTTTAACAATCACAAATAATGATCAATTATTAACCATTTACTCAAAACTTCATAAATTTAACAAAACTGAAACTTAATTTTCATGCATGTAAGAATTTTCAACTCTTTTCTTCTTGTTTCTCAAAACGTAAACTTGAACTCATGGATTCATGAAATTAAGCCTTTCAAAACTTTAAAAATCAATGATGCATGTGCAATTTAGCTCTCAAATTCAACAAAGATGATAGAAATCATGTTCAAAATGATGAAACTTCACAAAATTAACTATGCATGTATATCTAATTCAATTATCATCATCTTCCTAACAATTTCTTACAAATTACATGCAAATTATTCAAATCACTTCTTGAATTCAACTCTTAGGTGAATTAACTACAAGCATTTAGCTTCAATTTCATACCTTCTACTTGAATTCTACAAGATTACGTTGATTTTCCCCTTAGCTCCTCTTGTTCTTTTTCAAGTCTCTCTCTCTCTATATATATATTATAAGAATCGCTTAACTGTTTGAGATTCGTCTTTTCTTTTCGATTTTACCCTTTTATTTTGGATAATTTATTAATAGTGGCATATATCTTAAGTGAAGGCTTTTTCGTAATTACACAAACATTTTTGGTCAATTATGTAACAATTTTTTCCGTAATTACACAAAAATACTTGGTCAATTATGTAACAAGTTTTTTCGTAATTACGCAAATATTCTTGATCAATTATGAAACAGGTTTTTTCATAATTACACAAACATTATGGGTCAATTATGAAACATAAATATTTTATTTTTAACAAATTACAAATACACCCATAAGGTTTTGTTTAAAATATGAATCAATCCGATAATATTGGAAATTACAACTATTGTTTGTTATAATTTTTAATTTAACACAATACTCAGAGAAAAAAAAAAACTATTCTCCTATGCAATAATAAATTATTAAAATTATTTATTGAAAATATTTCTCATATCATTAAAAAATGTTAATTCACTTAATGATTTATTTATTGACAAAATAGTTAATTATGAAATAGATTTTTTCGTAATTACACAAACATTCTTGGTCAATTATGTAACAGATTTTTTCATAATTACGCAAACATTCTCCGTTTTATATATATACTAGTTTGAAAAGGTCCATGCAAGGCACATGCTATTATTACAGTATGTTTAAGTTTTATATTTTGATAATTTTTTAAAAATTGGAATATTATTATATGAAATTGAATAGAATAAATCATTAGATATATGATAGAATTATGTGATGTGATATGTATTATTTTTTTGATTTGTTATATACCTAATGATGTATTCCTTCCGAATTTATAAAAAAAAAAAAAAAATTATGGTGTGTAACTTTTCTCAACAGATAAATATAAAACAAATTATAAGATAATTCTCTTATCTAAAAAAAACTATTAAGATAATTCACTAAACTAATAAAGAATCAAAAGAAAATACATACATATATATATATATATACACAAATGACTAATTTTATTAATACATAAATCATACTCGCATAACAAATGACCAATTTTATTAATAAGTAAATCTTTAAGTAAATTAACAATTTCTAATGATATGAAAATATTTTTCAGTTAACCTTTTGTTAATAAATAAATCATTAAGTCATTTAATATTTTTTAATGATATGAGAAATATTTTCAATAAACAATTTTTTGTGCTAAATTAAAATTTATAACAAATGATAGTTATAATTTCTAGTATTATATGATTGATTCATATTTTAAAGAAATCTTATGGGTGTATTTGTAATTTGTTAAAAAATAAAAGATTTATGTTTCATGACTAACCAAGAATGTTTGCGTAATTACGGAAAAGTCTGTTTCATATTTGACCAAGAATGTTTCCGTAATTACGAAAAAATTTGTTGCACAATTAACCAAGAATATTTGCTTGATAACGAAAAAAAACCTTCACTCAACATATAGGCCATCATTAGTAAATTATTTAAAATGAAAGGGCAAAATCAGAAAGAAAAGACAAACCTCAAGTAGCTCAAGGCACAGGCTATTATTACTGTATATTTAAGTTTTGTATTTTGATAATTTTTTAAAAATTAAATTATTATTCTATGAAATTGAATAGAATAAAATAAATCATTAGATATATAATAGAATTATTTGGTATGATATGTATCTTTTTTTGATTTGTTATACACCTAATGATGTAGACTCCAATTCTATTATCATATCATTTTGGGGTGAATTTATAAGTTTTTAACATTTCTTCCGAATTTATAAAAAAAAAAAAAAAGATTATGATATGTAACTTTTCTCAACAAATAAATATAAAATAAATACTAAAATAATTCTTCCATCTAAAAAAAAACTACTAAGGTAATTCACTGAACTAATAAAGAAGCAAAATAAAATACATATATATACAAATAATTAATTTTATTAATACATAAATCATACTCGCATAACAAATGACCAGTTTTATTCATAAGTAAATCATTATGAAAAATATTTTTCAGTGAACCATTTTGTTAATAAATAAATCATTAAGTCAATTAATAGCTTTTAATGATATAAGAAATAATTTTAAATAAATAATTTTTATAATTTATTATTGCATAGGAGAATTTTTATTCCCCCCCCCCCTCCCCCAAGTATTGTGTTAAATGAAAATTTATAACAAACGGTAATTATAATTTCTAATATTATGGGACCGATTCATATTTTAAACAAACTTTATCGGGGTATTTGTGATTTGTTAAAAAATAAAAGATTTATGGTTCGTAATTGATCAAGAATGTTTACGTAATTACGAAAAAACCTATTTTATGATTGACCAAGAATGTTCGCGTAATTACGAAAAAACCTGTTGGATAATTGACCAAGAATGTTTGCGTAATTATGAAAAAATTTTAACTCAACATATAGATCACCATTAGTAAATTATTCAAAATGAAAGGGCAAAATTGAAAAGAAAAGATTAACCTCAAGCAGCTAATAAAAATTTATAACAAACAGTAGTTGTAATTTCTAGTATTATAGGACCGATTCAAATTTTAAACAAACTTTATGGGCATATTTGTAATTTGTTAAAAATAAAAGATTTATATTTCATAATTGACCAAGAATATTTGTGTAATTACAAAAAAATATGTTTCATGATTGACCAAAATGTTCGCGTAATTATGAAAAAACCTGTTGCATAATTGACCAAGAATGTTTGGGTAATTATAAAAAAACCTTCACTCAACATATAGGCCATTATTAGTAAATTATTCAAAATGAAAGGACAAAATCGGAAAGAAAAAAAAAAAAAAAAAAAGACGAATCTCAAGCAACTAAACGGTTCTTATATATATATATATATACATATACATAAAACTTAGATTAGCTTAATATACTAATTACATATTAGCCTAATTAATCTAGCCTTAAAGCTAAATAATCAAATCTTAATTTTACTAATCTGAATCAAATTTTAATTAAACTTCTCATAAGACTCTAAATATTAAATTAAACTTATTAAACTTATTAATTTTGATTTCTCAAATCATCTAAGCTCTCAATTTCTGATTCAGAAAGGAATTCCTAACAAATAATTCAGAAATCAAACATATACATACAAATCAAACACATATCACATAATTCACATTCAAATTTCACATAATTAAATAAATACAATTATAATATGCAAGGTGTGGTTATCACATGCATACATAAAATCTTGACTCCCATACCATATAGGACGCGTAGCCCAGCCCCCACATGGAAGTATTGTCAGTCATGTTCAAACCCAACAATCAATCTCACAAATTTATTCTTTTGAAATCTAAGCTGAAAACATTCATACTAAATAAAAATATCTTGTACTGTGTTAAAAGTTGAGGGCATTCTCAATACGTGACCTAATTGGCCTAATGAACGACTTCATAGACAATATAATAGTATTTGATTGTCATAGGGTATTAGTTGTTAGCCTCGTAATATACATATCAATTCATGACTTGAATCACAACTGATATAGCCAGTTCCCAATAGATATGCCTGATACAGCCAATTTGATTGTTATAAAATATTTATTTTTGCAATCAAAAAAATCACCAGTCACCTAATTTTCGATACACATTGTTTGTTATTTTCAATACTATTACATTGCGACTATACCGATTTATCTCCAAATACCGCTATTTCAAACATTCTTGTTATTAGAGAGAACATACATATACCAACTCTATTTTTTTTTTTTTCATAATTAATAATTATGTGCCGATAAATATATGATGCAGAAAAAGAAACAGTAGTATCAGTATTTGAGAGCAGGATGAACAAGCTCCACACGACACGTTCATGGAAATTCCTAGGAACAGATTCTATTAAACAATACAATTACCTACCGATGGACACAAAATCCAAAGTCGTTGTCGCCATGATTGACACTGGTAAAATGCTCTTCTTTTGTAAAATCTTTAATTCACTTGCTCTGCTTCTCTTACTGTAAAATCATTAATTGTCTCATTTTTTGATATTTTAGTTTTTTCTCATTTCTAGGGGTTTGGCCAGAGTCTAAGAGCTTCAACAATGAAGGCTTAGGTCCAGTGCCTCCCAAATTTAAGGGAGAATGTACAACTGGCCAAAATTTCACATTATCCAATTGCAATAGGTAAATTTCGCATTTTCAAAAAAAATTATTCAGTACTATTTAAGCACCATCTTACCAATATAAAACCGCAAAATGGGATGGATGAAACCGACATTGTTTCCTGCCTATGGTTTTAAATATTAACCGATACAGTAAGTAGCAACTAAGCTGTATTAGGTTTTTACCTTTCTAATATTGATACATCCAATATATTAGTTAGAATCACATATGTATCGGCCAGTTTTTAATACATATTAGTTTATAATTGATACAGTCAATTTAGCTATATATTCGCAGCACCCAATTTTCTACATCCCTCAATGCTATAGATACCATTATGCCGTGACTAATACCAATGTCTCCCAATGTTGATATTTAAAATCATGCCACCTACTCAGTCGACCAAAGTTTGTTAAGCCAGTTGTATGCATCTTTCATTATCCCTTTACAATTTTAAATATTTATAAGATAAATTAACATTTCATTATCCCCATACAATTTTAAATTTATTTTTCTGAAAGGATTCTAAAATTTATTTAATGCTACTTCTACCCTCCTAAACTTCGAAAACCTCATTAATATACGCAAGTTTGACTATTTAATTAAGAAATTAGCAACTTAACCATTAAAATTTATGTAAAATTTACCTTGGCCTAAAATTAATAATTAGCGCCCCAAACTACTGAATAATTAGCATCAAACATTCATTGCTCTCTCTAGTATCCATGGGCAACCATGTGAAGTTATACATTGTAATTTGTAAGAGAAATGTTAGGGATCATGAAATTTTTTTCATGAAAATGATCATGAAAGATTTGTGACCCTTAGATTACCTTGATTAGTGTGTGATGCTTTATTTTAAGTGTAATTCAAAGTCACAAATCTTTCATGATCATTTTCATGAAATACTTTTCCAGCTACCTAACATTACTGAATTTGTAAATGCAGGGCTCTAGTAATTCTTGAATTGAAGTGCCATTCTCAACATCTCTTTTTTTTTTCTTTTTTTTTCCCAGGAAAATAATAGGAGCTCGATTCTACTCCAAAGGCTATGAAGCAGAACATGGACCTCTGGAACTCTCCAACCAGCTTTTCTTCCGATCACCAAGAGACGTCGACGGGCACGGAACCCACACTGCCTCCACAGTGGCCGGTGCCATCGTCGTAAATGCCACCTCCCGGAGAATAACCGTAGGAACCGCAAGAGGTGGCGCAACGAGTGCTAGACTCGCCATCTACAAGGCTTGCTGGTTCAACCTCTGCTCTGATGCCGACATTCTTGCTGCTTTCGACAACGCAATTAACGATGGCGTTGACATTATTTCTTTCTCCATTGGTCCTTCACCGCCCCAGCCAAGTTACTTCCAGGATGCAAATTCAATAGGAAGTTTCCATGCATTCCATAGAGGAATTCTTGTTTCTGGATCGGCTGGGAACTCTGCTTTTTCAAGCACTGCCACTAATGTTGCTCCATGGATCCTTACTGTCGCTGCAAGTTCTATAGACCGTGAATTCCGAGTTTATGTATATCTCGAAAATTCGAAGATTTTGAAGGTAATCTCTGCACATATGTATATGTTCTTCTCACTCACCACAGACCTAATAATACTGAAATTGTTGCTTTCAGGGTTTTGGTTTAAACCCTCTGAAGATGGAGAGCTACTCTGTTTTGATAGCAGGAAGTGCTGCAGCAGCCCCTGGAGTTACCTCCACCGATGCAAGGTGTGTGTATATATATATATATTTTAAAATTTAACTACTTTTTTAAATGGGTAAATCCGAAATTATAAAAATTTTGAGGGCCTTTCTTGTCAAATATCCAAAAGTCCAAAATTTTATGGTGTGTTTGGTTGGGGGATTTGGGGAGGGATTTGGAAAGGGAAAGGGAAAAGGTGTGTGAAACTATGTGAAATGTAAGTATATTTTATTCACATTTCACCTAATTTTTTCTTTTCCCTTTCCAAATCCCTCCTCAAATCTCCTAACCAAACACAGCGTTAGGCTGGAATAGCACTCTCAAGATAACCTACAAGGGCCATGAGGATCTCCCTAGTCAGCAATTGCCTAGGTGAGGTTTTCTTCTCGATCCCACCTTATTTTCCCATGTGCAAAAAAAGATAATCTCGAAAGGGTAAATTATCAATAGGTCTTAATAGTTAGACTTAATTCTCATCAAATCTTATTGAAAACAGTTCTACTAAAATCGTCACTAAAAATAATTTTTTGTAATTATTAGTAACGATTTTTTATATATGTTGCTAAAAATTAATAATTAGTGACATTTTTTTGTCTCGATTTTTATAAATTATCGATAAAACTTACAATTAGTGACGTTTTTCTGTGACGAATTTTTTAAACTGTTGCTAAAAGTTGAAAATTAGTGACTTTTTTTGTGATGGTTTTTTTAAACCATCGCTAAAACTTATAATTAGTGATATTTTTTGTGACAAAATTTTCAAACTGTCGTTAAAAATTAACGATTTGTGACTTTTTTTAATAGTGTTTGATGAAAAACGTCATTAATTCTCACAGGATTTATTGGACAATAAGTTCACATATTAGGACCTATACGTAAGTTCTCAAAAAAAAAAAAAAAAGTACTTTTTTTTCTCTCTAAAATAAACTGAATAAACCATACTAGTTGAATGCAACAAGTGTATCAAATATCTTCCACAAACTTTCTTAAAGCTATAATCCAAATAGGGAAATGATAGAGACCCCAAATTTTAGTTCACAATGATGTGACAAGAAAGTTGAGCCATGTGCTTGAGTGTGTTGACACTCATCATGCCATATCGGTATGGATCAAGTCGTGGGAGCATTTTTTAAGGTCCCAAACATTTTTCAATCCAAATAATCCAACTTCAAAACTTTGCCGAACACCCTCTATTATCTGTGTTCTAAAATCTTTCCTCCTATGTAGCTTCTGCAAGAACAATACCTTAGATCCTACCTTAATCAAGGGGAAGATTGTCGTGTGCGGGCTGGAGTCATTCACTGATGATCGAAGTGCAAAAGCCGTTGTCATAAGACAAGTCGGCGGTGTTGGGATGATACTTATCGATCCACTCGTCAAACATGTCAGCTTTCAGTACGTAATCCCAGCCACCGCAATTGGTCAAGAAGAGGCACAACAACTTCAAGCTTATATGACCACAGAAAAGTAAGTATAAATAGAACAATTGATCTGACAACAAAATTGTTCACAACTATACAAAAAGAACAACAGTATTCTTATTTATTTTCAAAATACTCTGTTATTACAGGAACCCAATTGCTACCATTAAGCTGACATCTACAGTATTGTTCACCAAACCTGCACCACAGATGGCTGTGTTCTCCTCAATGGGACCAAACATAATCACTCCTGACATTATCAAAGTATGTTTTCCTAAAACATAAAAATGGGCTCAACAAAAATTTTAAGCTTCAACCTCAATACGTGCATAAATAGAGAAAGCAATTTCTATTTTCTTTTACGCGATGAATTAACTAAATTGAAGATTGGACTCCATATATAGTTGTTCTATCAGACAATTACTAATTCCTATTGCAGCCTGATATTACAGCACCTGGATTGAATATTTTGGCTGCATGGTCCCCTGTATCAACTACAACCACCGGTGGGCGAAATGTAGACTTTAACATAATCTCTGGTACTTCCATGTCTTGTCCACACGTTTCTGCAGTGGCTGCCATCATAAAATCTGTTCACCCTTCTTGGAGTCCAGCAGCAATCAAATCTGCAATAATGACGACAGGTAAGTCGTTTCTTCCAGCAATATTTTAGATTTAATCGAGGGTAAATTACATTTTAACCCTTGTAATTTTACTCAAATTTCATTTTAGTCTTTACTGTTTCACATTGAACAATTTGGTGCCTACGCTTTAAATTTAGTTTTTAATTTGATCCTTCCGTTCAAATTGGTGGTTGAAATTAACAATTTTTGAACACTTTTCAGTCTCCTAAAGTACACACGTAGAAAAAAAATTAACGGAAATTTGGATGGAATGACCAAATTGAAATTAAAGTTAAAGTGTGGGGATCAAATTGTTCAAATTGAAATAATAGGGACCAAAGTGAAATATGGGTCAAGCGACGGGCAAAAAATGAAACTTTGCTCAAACTAGAAGGGATCAATGGAGTAATTTACCCCCTTTTTTTGTCTAATTGTTTCCAACATTCATGAATTTCTACTTACAGCTACAATTTTAGACAACACTGGAAAGCTCATTGAAAGAGACCTACAGGGTGGAACCCCGACCACGCCTTTTGATTATGGATCTGGACACATAAATCCAGTAACAGCAGTAGATCCTGGACTGATTTATGATTTTGATTCCAACAACATCATTGATTTCCTCTGCAGCACTGGTTCAACCCCTTCACAAATGGTAAACCTCACAGGCGTGGTAGTTTCTTGCAAGAATCCACCAACGCCCTCCTACGATTTTAACTACCCTTCAATTGGGATCTCCAACATGAGCGGAAGTTTATCAGTGCACTGTACAGTTACCTATTATGGTAAAGGCTCGACAGTCTATTATTCACAAGTAGACTACCCAAGTGGTGTAAAAGTTAAAGTAACACCGAATAAGCTCGAGTTCTCACAGGCTGAGGAGAAGATGAGTTTTAGTATAGATATGACACCTTACAAGAGCAGTAATGGAAGCTTTGTGTTCGGGGCTTTGACATGGAGCAATGGTGTCCATCGGGTTAGGAGTCCAATTGCCATTAACGTGCTTTCTGTGTAGGATTGCAAGCCTCTGCAGTGAGAGACATTATTGGTCAATAAAATGGAAGTTTAGTGTCATCTCGTAGTTTACCCTATAAGCAAATTTGTTATCATGCCTAGTTTGTACAAGTGATAATGATTACATCATATGTAAGTCATTTTAACATATAATTTCCAAACCTTTTTTGTAGTTGATCAAGACTTTTCATATGATGAACACCTTTTGGACCCTCAATGAAGTCCTCTTAGAGCAAAGTATAGACTACAAAATGTAACCAACAATCATTTGTAGCCAGGGAATGAATTTTTCCACCAAATTGCTGAAAAAATCATTTTGCTTGTGACTTGCATCTTTGTGGTTAAGAGTGGCAGCCTCTCATTATCAACAGCGTGGATGTGAAGACTAACATGATAGAATATTTGCAAATTTTAGGGACCAGGATGAAATACTTTAGGGTCTGTTTGGATGGATGTGGATTTCAAATCAAAATATTTGACCTTAATCATTCAAGGACAATAACTCAAATTTAAATATGATTACCTATGAATTTCAAGATTGAGTTAAATAACTTTATCATGATGAATTTGAAATAACTATATAAAGTAATTATTTGAAATCATGCTAAGAATTCTCTTTCTAACTACAAAGATCTTATTAAAATATATATCTTCTATCTTAACTTTACTGTAGCGACCCTGATATTTCGTAAACTTTTAGTTATTATTTATTCTTATTATTCAATGTGTTTGGTTTGAGTTTTCTGGATTAAGTTTTTTGAAAATTGACTTTTTTGATTTTCGTATTTTTTTGTTTTTAGTGAATATTTTATAAATTTTAAACATTTTTTTTACTTTTTTAGGTGCACCTTACTTAGGCTTGGTTTGGGAAGTGGGTTGGCTTTTTGGCTTTTTTGGCTATTTTAGCCTGGGCTAAAAAGTTTGGTTTGGGAAGGGCTTTTTGGCTTTTTGGCTTTTTTGACTTTTTTTTGTGAGAGAAAAGTGTAATACTTATTGGTTGGATGTGATGTTTTGTTTATTGTGGTTAAAATAGCCTATTTTGTTTTTTGTGGCTAAAATAGCCAAAAAAGCCTCAAATCTTGCTTCCCAAACGGTGCTTAGATGTATCTAAAAAGTAAAAAATTCGTGAAAAAATATTTTAAAAAATTAATAAATACATAAAAATACAAAAAATGTACTGAATTCTTGTATTTTTTTTTATATTTTTTGTATTAGTGAATTTTTAAAAGATTTTTTTTACAATTTTTTTACTTTTTAGGTGTATTTATGTTAGGTGTGTCTAAAAAGTAAAAAAATTACTTAAAATATTAAAAAAATTCAGTAAAAACAAAAAAACACAGAAAATAAGAAAGTAGAATTTTTTGAAAAGTGTTTTTTGAAAAGTGGAAACAAGCAAGGTGATTATTATTATTATTATTATTATTATTATTATTATTATTATTATTATATTTTTAGCTTTATTAATTATGTGGTTACATAAGAATTTAATGTGGTATTTAATTAATTTAATGTGATAGTTAATTATATCTAATTAATCCGAATATTTATATATTTATTTTTTTATATATATAAAAAAGGTTTTTTATATATTGATATATATATCATATTTATGAATGTTATAATTATGTTGTATTATATAATAAAATATATATTAGGTTAGATGTGCCATTAGGAAGCAAAACAAAAAGAAAAAAAGAAACGGTTCTGCTATGTAGCTCGAAATTTCCGAGCTCAAAATTGGCCTGAATCCAAAACGACATCGTTTTGGATATTTTTTTTTTCTTTTTTTTCTTCTTCTTTCTTTCTCGTTTTTTTGAAGATGAAGATGAAACAGAAGCGGAAGTAGAAGAAGAAGAACAGAGAAGAGGGAGCAGTTGGTGAACACATTCATCAATACATCATCATCATCAACAACAGTATCTTCATCAACACATCATCAACAGCCAACAAATTTCTTTTTTTTTTCCCTTTCATCTTCAGATCAGATCCACTAGAAAAAAAAAAAAAAATCAACAACATCTTTATCAACACATCATCATCATCAACAATAACATCTTCATCAACATCATCATCATCATCATCATCATCAATACATCATCATCAGCCCAAAAAAAAAAAAAAGATTCAGATTCGATTCAAATTCAGTTCCAATCACCGCCATCACCGCCATCACCGTCGATCTTCCTTCTCTTCCTCCTCCGCCATCACCGCCATCACTGTCTTCTTCTCTT
The DNA here is from genome assembly GCA_036172215.1 of Camellia granthamiana. NCBI lineage: Eukaryota > Viridiplantae > Streptophyta > Magnoliopsida > Ericales > Theaceae > Camellia > Camellia granthamiana. Next base: position 54,214,591 of record CM069915.1, on the reverse strand, counting down.
CCTCCTCCTTCTCTCCATCTTTTCTCCTTCTTCACTCTTCCTCTTCTCTTCTCTTCTCTCATTTCTCTCTCTCACCTCTATCTGTGTTCAAAAGCAAGGAAAGGAAGAAAAAGAGGGGGGGGGAAAAAAAAAAAGGAAACCCAAAATGACGTCGTTTTGGGTTTCGAGCCAACTATTTTTGGGCTACCAAGTATTATCCAAAAAGAAAAAGGGGGATTGTGTTGTGCGGCTAAGAAAAGCCGAGACAGAGAGCAGCAGCAGGAGAGAGAAGATGAAAGGAGAAAAAAATTAGGGTTTTGTTTTGGTGGCTTTATTAATTTTCTAAGTGATTCTTTGATCTTCAAAAAAATATTGTGAGTACAAAATCCACTTCCCTTGATTTATGTTTAATTCGTTGCTTTTATTTATTTATTTTTATTTATTTGATGTTAGTTTAATTTTATATTTACATGAAGATGATGAATTGATTTTAATTATTTTGGTTAGTTGTGTATGCAAGGTTTAGGATTTTTTTATGTATTTATTTTATGGTTATAATCACACTCATGATTATATGAATTTGAATTAACTTAGAATCCATAGATATTGGTTAGATAATGGATTGATTCGTTGTTTTTATTTATTTATTTATATTTATTTGATGTTGGTTTGATTTTGTATTTGCATGTAAATGATGGATTGATTTCATTATTTAGTTAGATGTGTATGTAAGGTTTAGGGTTTTTATATGTATTTATTTTATTATTGTAATCACACTCATGAATATATGAAATTAAAATAAATTAGGAACTCATAGATAAATTTCTTATACTCCACCATGACTCCATAGATTGTTGTTTTATTTGAGTGTTGGTGAAAAAGAGTGTAAAAAAAAAAAAAAAAAAAAGAAGTGAGGATTATGAGATTTATTTGAATGCCTTAGGCTTGGCATTGTTATGTGTGTTCTCATGAGTAGATGAGAGATTGTGTATATGTATATATATATTGTTGTCTCGTTCTCATGAGTAGATGAGTGTTTTGATTTATGCACGTACGTATATGCTAACCATCCGGGGAGTATGGGTCAAACTCGGGATGATATCCCCGTGCAAGTTTAACTTCAGAGCGGTGTTAGGTATACGGGAGACACATGAGATATATGTGTAGGCCGGAAGTGAAGGGTCGAAGTAGTAGAGTTAAGGTACAAAGAATTTAATTATGAATTTATTGGTATAGTGTGAATTGTATTGATTTGTACATATTGAAAAATAGTAAACGACCTCGATAAATTATGAAATTTGAGTAGAGGCATGTATACATGATTCTAGACAACTTTGTATTTTAACTTTTTACTAAAAAGATCGATTAGAACTTGTGATCGGATAATCTTGGTTGCAATAGTTTTTATTCATTTTAGTAGGGTAGACTTTAAATGCTGTTTTAACCCACGAAACAAGCTCATTTTTCTTGGTTTCACGGAAAATGAAGTAAAAAATTATTCCGCCCACTTTTTGTGTTTTTGAACTTTTTCGAAAAAAATTATCTTAGGGCAGTTTCTGTTCAGCTTCAGATTTTTCGGTTGAATTCCGTCTAAGTTCTTCTATCAAATTTTTCTCTCAACCTGTTTAGTTTCTACTAAATTTGTCTTTTAGGAAATTTAATTCTGTACAACTTTTATTCTTTGAATTTTGGTCAATTCTAATTATTTAACGGTGCATTAAATTATACTAACTTTTTTTTTTTTTTTTTTGCAGTGTTATGGGTCTTACTAACTTTTTATGCAGGGCTGACTCACCATATTTTTATTTTTATTTTGTTTATTTTATACTCAATTTATATTTCCTTGTATACGGGCAGCAAATTAAATGCCACCATATCTCGAAAAACTACTCGCTCGTCTCGATGCGGATGGAACTACTTGTCTTGTTCCGTAACAAGAATTAAATGTATTTTTGTTTGTGTCTAGTGGACACATGAGTGTTAAATGTTGTACTCATACCAATATACCTGTATACTTACCCGTTTTGTCTTTTGGCAACTCGGGTGCGTTCTGTTTGAGCGCAGTCGAGCTTCATTTGCAGGATTAGTTGGCGCTACGGTGGTGACGTGGAATAACTATAGTTGTTGGACATATCGTTTGGACTTCTTTTGTTTTCTTGAGCTTAGGATTGATATTAGTTTATGCATTTAATTTTTTTTTTTTATGACCTTAGTATTTTGATAATTTGGCATGGTTTGTAACTTTATATTATTTAAGTTGTTTTGACTAGTTATTGTTACTTTAATGTTGAAGGTATTAGATAGTTATGAATTTATGATAGATAGTTTGGTTGGCATTTGTTAATTTTTTTTATTCCTTGTATTTTTTTTTAGCATTGGTATTTACTTAAACCCTTTGGAGACGTGAACGTTTAGATTTTGTTTCACCCCTAGGATTTGGATAATGGAATATTGATTGGGGTTTAGTCCTAATTTAATATTTAATTGTCCAAATTTTGGGGCGTCACATTTGCCTTCTTCCACTGTTTTCCTATCCATTCAACCTCAAATTCCTTAATTTGAAATCCACATCTATCAAAAAATGACCCTTTTATAGTATTTTTTTGATCAGCAAAAAAAACTTTAGTGATGCAATGGAGCATACAAAGTATGTGGATACATCAATAAAGGGGAAAAGAAAGAGCTAAAGCATCTCGGGAGTACAACTTGATCCCAACAAGTTGGGCACCAAGAGAGAAACCGTAACAGATATTAACACAAGCCATAGAAGTTAGTAAGGTACCAACAGAGGCAAAGGCCACAAGCCAAGGACACATAAGCTCCAACCACCTCTGCAGAACTGGAACCTCAAAGAGACAACCTGATCTGGTGAAGATTGGACACAATGTCATGAACTGAATAGTCCACCTCCAAGTGCCATTTGGTCCACAAAGCAATCTGCACCTTAATTTTTTTACATAATTCTTGAATATTAGGATGAGCACCCTTAAACAAACATTCATTCCTTAATCTCCAGACAGACCATAAAACAACAGAAGGGACTATCTGCTAGACTTTGAGTACCCAAAACTTAAACTTACCTCCAGACCACCAATGCAGCAAGCCTACTACTGATCCTATTATAGCCCAAACCTGATCCCACCAATTAACTATGTGAGACCAGCACTTCCACACCAGAGAACAATACAGAAGTACATGATTAACAAATTCCACCTCAGATTGACAGAAGATTAGCAGGCCTGCTACTGATCCTGGTATAGCCCAGACCTGATCCCACCAATTAACCATGTGAGACTAGCACTTCCACACCAGAGGACAATACAGAAGTAAATGATCAACAGATTCCACCTCAGATTTACAAAAGACACACAGATTATTAGCACTCATATCAAGAGCCCCAATTCTTTGTAGGAAAAATGAGGTTTTAACCCTGTCTCGCCAAGCCAACTAACAAAAAAACTGCATTTTTCGAAGAGCTAAACTCACCCACACCCCTGCTAGGACTGCCAGACCAGGTCCTCTAGCTGCAACCCTCTACCTCCACAGAGAAGCTACTGTGAACTGCCCTGAACTCTCTACTAACCAAGAGCAAGAATCCTCAATACCAAATCTGAGAGTAGGGGATAATTCCAACATCCCTATCAGCCTCTGCAACTCCTCCTCTTCCCGAGCTAATAGATTCCTTCTAAATTGAAGCTACCACCCTCCTAAGATACTTTTCTTTGCACTAATTTTTTGTAGAAACTCCTCCTTCTCTGTTGATAAACTGAATAATCTAGGAAATTCAGCCTTCAAACCTATGTTACCTAGCCAAGCATCATACCAGAACTGTATTCTCCTCCCATTGCCAATTATGATTTTGACTTGATCTCCATAAAACTCACCCAATTGCTGATTAGCCACAGAAAGCTGCGTAATATCCTTCCAAACTATTAAAGCCCTGACTGGCTGATTTACTGAGGAAATCCAACCCCCACCAATTCTGCCATACCTAGAGCACACCATAGATTTCCACAGAGCCTTGTCATCTCTTCCATACCTCCACCACCACTTTAGTAGCAAGCACTCATTTACCTCACCTAAGTCTCTCACTCCCAAACCTCCTTGACTCTTGCTTTTGGTCACCTTCTTCCATTTGACTAGATGCACTTTCTTGTTGATTGCAGTCCCTCCCCACAGGAAATTGGCCTGTAGTTTAGTTATAGTCGTGACAACCCCCATAGACATTTTAAAGATAGAAAGAAAAATGCAGTCTAGAGCCACATCATAGTTGCCTTCAATTAAACCCAGGGTAAAATGCAGGTGACATAAAGTAAAAATATGGAGCCCATAGTGGCTCCTTCATTAAAATTTACTACGAGAGCAACAACCATCTAAAACTCTACATAATTAGAGTTATAAACGAGTTGAGTCGAGCCGACCTTGCTGAGCTTGAGCTCAACTCGTTTATTGAGCTTGAGCTCGGTTCGGCTCGATAAGATTTTTTTAATATTATTTATATATATAAATATATATAAATAATATATTTATTATATAATTTAAATAAAGATAAACGAGTCGAACTTGACGAGCCAAGCTTATTCGAGCTCGAGTTCGGCTTGTTTAAACATTTGATGTGTGGAATGACAAAAACATAATGTAACTAAATTAATAAGTATGTGAACTAAGAAATGATGTGCACAAAGTGTAAATAGTGTGTGGAAATAGAATTATCCCTATATTTTGCCTCTTGTGTCATTTTGGTCCCTACACTTTTAATTAGCTCAATTTTGACTCTTATTTTAGATTTTGTGTCAATTTGATCCAACTAGTAATGATGTTAGTGTTTTTTATGGAAAATTAAAACTAAATTAGTTGAAGTTAACTTACTGAGTTTAATAAATTTATAATTTTTCCTTGAAAATCATAACATATGTCACTTATATAAATATTTTTCATTAAAAATGCAAACAATTGGATTAAATTGAGACAAAATCATAAATTTCGGGTTAAAATCGAGTCAATTGAAATTATAAGAACAAAAATGACACAGAGACCAAAATACAGAGACTATCAGCGTAATTTGCCTCAAAATTTATGTTAATGATCCAAAAAATATAAAAAATAAAATGTATTTTGGATTCATTGTCAACGTGTATCAATTCCCCAGTTAAACCAACTCACCCAATCTCTATGAGGGGAGAGGAAGCAAAACACATAGATAAAATGTAATTATGATAGAAGTGATGATGTTAGATGTGTGTTCATATCACAATAAAATTAAAGGATCAAGAATTAATAGATATTTATCGACAAACTGGTCATAAACTATCAATAGTTTCATTTCATATCACAAGCTCCGAGTAACAAGTATGAACATACATGTGCATGTAAATCACAAAACAGAGATAAACACAATTAAAGGACAATTAACCGAATTAAAAATTCCTGCAAACAAACTTGAATAATATGACATACATTTAAATTAAATAAAAAATGGTCACAACCCAAATCCGTCTCTAGAGGTTTAAATCATAACCAATCAATAATCATGAGATTACCTACTCAAATAGAATTCAAATCATATTTAATTATATGGGCCAGAAGCGGAAGTAGAATTATAAAATTTGTCCGATGAGTTTGTGCATAAATGGCATGAGCAAAAACATTTTATACATTAATAACTGACACCCATATATGTATATAAAATATCTCACATGTTCAAGATCATTCATATGTCATTATCATATAAAAATCAGAACTTCTATATAGACATGGTCAAACATGGCCAACAAAAGAAGATAAAAGATCAAAAACAAAAGCCTCGTTCGTGAGGTGTTCCATGGCTAACTTGGCAAAAACTCGGTAATCCTTCACAAGTTCACTAAGGCTAGACATCTCGCTACTCACCTACATACATATAAATACAGAGTGAGCGAAAGCCTAGAGAATAACATCAAAGTAAAGAGGTTATATGAATGAGTTCTAATGGTTAAATAAAATCATTCTCATTATATAATTCCATATCATAACGGAAATACCTCAGATCCAATACATGACGGAATGACCTCGGGTCCAACATTTGCAGAAATATAGAATAGAACATATCATACTTGTCCAAACGACCTCAGGTACAACAATCTCAGGTCCAATCAATTACAACTGTATAATGACCATTGGGTCAACACATAACAAATATTCAGACTTAATAAATATACAAAAAAATTAGATAATTGGAACGACCTTATGTCAATCTTATCAGATACACAGAACAACCTTTGGTCCATTTCAATTGCACAGAACGACCTTAGGTCCATCATATGCTTTCATGCTTGTCAATCACATTTACAAATCTTTTACAAATCAGACAGATAAAAAGCTCATTCATAACACAAAATCATAAGTTCGAATAAACTTACCACATTGGTATCGTTTACAAAATAAAATACATGAAAATATCTTTACTAAGATATTATTTCACAGTGATTCAGTTGTTGACTCATCCTCGTGGATGATCCTACACAATTCATAAACATACACACATTGAATCATATTGCTTAAGCAAGTCGTTCTCTAACTTATTCAATTCTCTTAGCCTTCATTCTAACTCTTTAATTCATTTAGAATGTTCAATTCATGCCTAAGAATGCTTAGAAATGAATGAGAACGGAATTATGAACAAAATATGACTTTTCAAAATATGCTGAAATAAGACACTTTGCTCGAGCGCAACATTAATTGCTCAAGCGTACCACATGGTCTACAAAAATACTAGATACATGAGATGTGTGCTCGAGCGTCAGCTTATTCACTCGAGCAATGCGGTCGAATTCTGAGTTTTCCAAAACACAATTTGAACTTCAAAACATACATTTCCAAATCATAAACTTGCATCGCTTGGTCAAAACCTTAAAAACACTTGGAAACTCTTCCAAGAATATGGATATAAAACCAATTTACAAATTCAAGACCCAAAACTTCATGAATTCAAACTCAAACTCTCATGCATGTATCAATTAACTTCAAATTCTTTTCTGAAACTTCAAAACATAGAAATTAGCTTCAAATTCTTATGAATCAAGAGTGCATGTATGATACAACCTCTAATTTTACATAGATGACATGAATCATGCTAAAAAAGGATGAAACTCAACAAAACCAAGCATGCATGTGTGAACTAGCTCCAAATTCATCATTGTTAGCTCATTTCTTGTATTTAATCATATAGTTTCTTGAATTCAAATGTTAAATGACTTAAACTCATGAATTAGGGTTCGAAAGCTTACCTAAGGTCTTTAATTAAACTTGAATTAGCAAGAATCTTGAGCTTCACTTCACAATTCACAAGCCTCTTAGCAATTTCTTCAAAACTCATGAATTAGGGTTCAAAAGCTTACCTAAGGTCTTCAATTAAACTTGAATTAGCAAGAATCTTGAGCTTCACTTCACAATTCACAAGCCTCTTAGCAATTTCTTCAGTTCTAGCTCTTCTTTCTCTAATTGACTTCACTCTCTCTCTCTCAAGATAGTAGTTCCAATAGATTTTGAGCTCAAATATGAGTTAATTACACCTCTTAACATATAGATAAGGTAATTAACTTAATACAGTAATTAGGGGTTAAGCTAATTAATTAGAGCTTAAGACTAATTAAACAAAACTTAATTTAATTGATTTAATCTAATTAATTCAATCTGAATCAAATTTTAATCAAACCCCCCATTAGGCTTTAAAAATTATGCCATTCACAATAAACTAACCAATTTCGGCTTTTGACGCCATTAAGGCCTTCAATTTCAGATTATAACAAAATTCACAACAGATATTCCTACAACTAACATATATGAATCCAAAAATCATATTAAACACATAATTAGCATTGAAATTCATACTAAACACATAAGCACATTCAAAACTAAAGGATTAAAAGTATAATGCGTGACGGGGTTGTTACAAAAACAAAGACGAAGAGAGAGAGAGAGAGAGTGAGAGAGAGAGATGCTTGTGACCCTGTAAAGAAGTTTGTAATCAAATCTCTTTCATTCACAATGAATCTAAAGTACATACATCACTGATACTTGTATACAATATAATGACTCTAACAAACTAACAACCACTACAACTAACTCCTAACTAATTCTACAAATTATCTTTTCAAAATATCTAAGCTGATAGTTGAGGTTGAAGCTATGGTAGGAGCTATAGCTTAGAGCTACGACTGCAACCTAAGCTAGCAGCTAAGCTAACTGGTAGTGTATCTTCAACATTCCCCTGCAAGCTAATATTAGGAGAAATTGGCATGAGCTTGTCTTTAAGATAGGAAAATCTGGAGACAGTAAAGGTTTAGTGAAGATATCTGCCAGCTGATCAATGGTAGGAATGTAGTGCAATACAAGCTGTTTGGCAAGCTCGATCTCAAACAAAATGGAAATCAACTTCTATATGCTTAGATTTGGAATGGAATACAAGGTTAGAAGCCAGAGCAATAGCAGACACATTGTCACACCAGAGAAGAGGAACTGTAAGAAGGATAATGGAAAAATCCTAAAGCAACATACCAAGCCAAACAAGCTCTGATACTGTATGAGCTAAAGATCTATACTCTACTTCAATATAGGATCGAGAGACAGTGTCTTGCTTTTTAGATGACCAAGAAATGAGGTTGGATCCTAAGAATACACAATACCCAGAGGTAGACTTTCTGTCAACAGAATCTCCAGCCTAATTGGAATCGGAATAAGCATGAAGATCAAATGAGTTGGAGGTATAGGTAAAACCATGAGAAATGGTGCCCTTAATGAACCGGAGCAACCTCTTTACACCAGCATAGTGGCCAACAGTGGGATTATGCATATGTTGACACAATTGATTCACAACAAATAAGATATCAGGTCTGGTAATTGTCAAATATTATAAGGCTCCAACTATGCTTCTATAGACAGATAGATTGGCAAAGGGCTCATCTGAATATACAGGCAGACCAGGCTTAACAGAGATAAGAGATGAGCAAGCTTTGCAATCCAACATACCAGCTTTAAAAAAAATATCCTGAGCATACTTCTTTTGAGATAGAACAGTAGTGGAACCAGAGGTATCAACTGAGATGCCAAGAAAATAGGAAATAGAACCAAGCTACTTCATAGAAAAAACTTGATGCATCTGAGTAATAAGAGCTTGAATATGTGTATCATCATTACCAGTGATCAATATATCATCAACATACACAAGTAAGGCAAGAAAGACAGAACCAACCTTTTTAATAAATAGAGAAGATTCACATTTACTATTCTTGAATCCTTAAGACAACAAAAAAGAGGAGAATGTGGAGTACCAAACTCTTGGTTCTTGTTTAAGACCATACAAGGCCTTATGGAGTTTGCAAACAATCTGAGAAGCAGAAGACTGATTAGAAGACTAATCCTCAAACCCTGGTGGTTGCAGTATGTAAACCTCCTCTTCTATGATCACATGAAGAAAAGCATTAGAAATATTTAATTGCTTTATAGGCCAATTGTGATGAAGAGCAAGACATAACAGAACACGAATTATTGGTAATTTAGCAACTAGGCTAAAAGTTTCTTGAAAATCAATCCCCTCCTGTTGGAGATAACCTTTAGCAACTAATCTAGCTTTATGCCTAGCCACTGTCCGATCTAAATTATGTTTGATTTTGAACACCCACTTGCAGCCTATGGCAATCTTGCCTTAAGGAAGAGAAACCAAAGACCAAGTGTGTTGGTTTTGCTAAGCTTGGAACTCCTTAAGCATAGCTTGTTTCCAAATAGGGGTAAGTAAGGCTTCCTTATGAGTAGGAGGCTTAATATCAGTATATGAAGAAGATGTAAGTGTCTTAACAGTAGACAAGGCAGCTTTGGATCTAGTAACCATAGGATGGCAGTTAGAAAGAGAAGGAACAGAAGGAATAGAAGAAGAGGGAGCAAGTATAGGTAATTGAATAGAAATAGAGTTAATAGGAATAGAAGGCTAAGGAGGAGAAGTGAGAAAAGGTAAAGAAGACTGTGACTAAGATGAAGAAGACTGGGACTGAGATAAAGAAGGACTAAGAGTAGCAGCAGAAGAATTAGGAGTGCTGAAAGAAGAAGAATGATGTTTAATAGAAGAAGAAGATGGATTAAGAAAAGGTAAAGAAGACTGTGACTGAGATGAAGAAGGACTAAGAGTAGCAGCATAAGAATTAGGAGTGTTGAAAGAAGAAGAATGATGTTTAATAGAAAAAGAAGATGGAGAAAGAGAGGCCCAGAAAAAGGACTGAAGAGAAGGTAACTGAGAGGAAGAAGAAAAAGAAGAAGAAGACAAGTGAGAAAAAGGAAAAACTTGTTCATTGAACAACACATGTCTAGAAAGGTAAATGGTGCCAGTTTTGGGATCAAGGCACCTGTAACCTTTAGCAAAAGGATGATAGCCTAAGAAAACACACTCAATAGATTTAGGCTGCAATTTGGTAGAAATGTAAGGTTTAAGCCAAGGGAAACACTGACAACCAAACACCTTAAGAATAGAAAAATCTGGGGTGCTTTGAAAGAGAGTTTCAAAAGGAGTTTTGTATGCCAATTTGGAAGAAGGCAGTCTATTTATAAGATAAGTGGCACAAGCAATGGCATCAAACCAGTAACGGAGAGAAACAAGTAAGTGATGAATTAAAGCAATTGCAACTTCAGTCAGGTGTCTATGCTTCCTTTCAGCCACACCATTCTAAGATGGTGTATAGGGACATGAGTGTTGATGAACAATACCTTGAGACACAGTAAATTGCTTCATTTTATTATTAAAAAACTCTATGCCACAATCAATTCTAAGAATCTGAAGAGATGTAGAAAAAAAAAATTTCTGCATAAGCTTTGAATTCAATAAACTTATCATATACTTCACTCTTATAAGCTAATGGATACAACCATGTGAATCTACTAAAATCATCCACAAAGTGAACATAGTATTTGTAACTAGAAGTGGAAGAAAATGGGCCCCAAACATCACTGTGTATTAAAGCAAGAGGTTTATTAATAGTGGAATTAGACAATGAAAAAGGTAATCTGTGACTCTTGGCAACACAACAATCAGCACATTCATGAACCTAAATGGAAGCAGGATTTTTAAGATGCAAATGAGGCCTAAGATGTTTGAATTTCAAACTACTAGGATGGCCTAACCTATTATGCCATATAGTACTAACAGGAGAAGAACTAGAATGCACTTGAGATGTGAAACTGGTGTGTATTGCTGCAGAATGAGAAGTGAGAGCAGGTAAACTAGTGTGTGTGGCTGCAGAATGAGGAGTGAGAGTAAGTGGGGCAGCAATGGAAAAGAAATGGTACAAACCATACATATTAGAGCCTTTGTGAAGAATTCTCTTCATAACCTTGTCCTGAATCACAAAATGAGTATCATCAAAAATGATAATGCAATTGTTATCTTGAGCCAATTTGCGAACAAAGACTAAATTAGATGATAAAGAATCTGTATGAAGCACTTTGTTAAGCTTAAAGAGATGATGAGGAGTGGGAAGAAGACCTTTACCAATATGTTGTATAGGAATAGAGTTACCATCTCCTATAGTAATCTGATCTGATCCTTGATAGGGTTGATAACAACTGAGTTGGCTAAGATCATTAGTCATATGATCTGTAGCTGTAGAATCCAAGAACCATAGACTTGGAGCAGATGATGAGGATGGAGACATAGAAGCATTAGAAACAATAACAAAAGCTCTTGATGGTGACTGTGAACTGAAGTTGCTTGTTTGTGAAGACTGTGACTGAAATGAAGAGTATTATGGATCCCTACAATGCCAGCAGTCTAAGGCAGAATAACTAGAACCTCCACAAATCTGATAGAATTGATTAGAAACTCTTGATCCTTGGCCTCGAAATCTACCACCACCAGAACCTCTATATGATCCTCCATATCCTCTATATCCATATCCTCTGTAAGATCCTTGAGTTCGACTACCTCTTCTTTCTCCAGAATAAGATCGACCACGAGTTTGATTAAAAAACTGAGCTCGTGAATTGTCAGACCCCTTAACTGTAGAAAAAGTTACAGTTGATTCTACAGATTGTTTATTCTTCGAATCTAAATGAAGAACCTTGAACATGGCAAGGAGAAGAAATTATCCATAGTAACAACCTTTGGTCGAGCACGAATTGTGGTGGAAAAAGCATCATACTCTAAAGGAAGACCATTCAGAGTAATGAGGACCAGATCCTCAACATCAATGATAATGGAGGCCAAAGCTAACTGACTAACTATGACCTTGATTTTGGACAGATATTTTTCCATTGTATCTGATTTCTTAGCAACACTATTTAGTTTATTTTTAATTGATGAACATGCGAACGAGATAAATTCGTAAATTGCTTTTGCAGAGATGTCCATACCTCTGAATAGTGATGAAATTGCAGAACAGATGCATAGATCGATGGTGTAAGAGTTACAGTGATGCAACTTAACAGATGTGCATCAATCATAGTCCATTGAAAAAATTCGGGATTAGGCACTGAACTCCCAGTTGAATCAATGATTGTAGATGAAGGAAATGTGATTGAGCCATCAACATAACCAAGAAGATTGGTGGCTCAAAGAACATTCGAGAGCTAAGATTGCCAGATGATGAAAGTTGTTCCATCAAGCTTGACTGTAACAAAGGATGACAGATTAGAGATCAATAAAGTCAGATTCGAAGGAAGAAAAGAAGAGAGTGATGTTGTCATGGATCAATTGCTCAATAGAGCTTCTATGGCTCTGATACCATAAAGAAGTTTATGATCAAATCTCTATCATTCACAATGAATCTAAAGTACATACATCATTGATACTTATATACAATATAATGACTCTAACAAACTAACAACCACTACAACTAACTCCTAACTAATTCTACAAAATATCTTTTCAAAATATCTAAGCTGATAGCTGAGGTTGAAGCTATGGTAGGAGCTATAACTTGGAGCTGCGACTGCAACCTAAGCTAGCTGAGCTAGTAGCTAAGCTAGCTGGTAGTGTATCTTTAACACCCTGTGAGATTAAGACACCGAGTAAGAGAGAGCCAGGGAAATGAGGCAAACAAATTGGAGAAAATAAATTGATATAAAAAAATTGGAAAATTAAATCCTAAGTCTGAACTTTATATTTTATATTTATTTTTTGCAATCGCTAATCAAGTGGCAAAAAATTGCTCCGTTTGTTTTCATTTTTAGAATCTATTTCTAGATTATTTTTTTTAAAAAAATTAATTTGATAAAAAAATATGCATTTAAATCATTTTTGTCTCTAAAAAACATGTGACAATATTTTTTATATTACACAAAATTAGTTTTTAGTTTTTCAAAAAATAAATTTAGAAAAGTAATTCTGGAAATTAAACCAAACAAAACACATTTTCTAATGCTAACAGAGAGAACGAGTGTGTAACGCCCTCGAAAATAAACCCATAATACATAATATTAACATGCGGAATTATAAGGAAATAAAGTATCTTATTTCATTCATCAGAGTATCGTAAAATAAAAACATCATAATAAATGCCCTATGGGCTTACATCTTGCCAAGCCAACACTTGGACACAATTCCATGAGTTCTAACTCAAAAACAAATAAAGCCCTAGGCTTGAAAGTTTACAAGTTATTCAAATAAAACAAATAAAATAAAGTAAGTCTTCGAGTCCAAATCCTCACAAGCTAAGTCCTTGGAGGTAGTGAACCACCTGAACCTGAAAATGAAGTTCCCATATAGGGTGAGCCACAGCCCAGTAGAGAAATACTAAACCAAGCATAAGAATTAACTAAGGCAGTAGCATCCGATACATGGTTAACACCAAATAATCAATTTACAATTTTATGACACGAATGTCTACATTGCCTATGACACTTTGTCTATGGCATAACTCACCTTCCAACTATGGCACAGAACCTGGCCAAACAACTCAACATGGATAACAAATCAGGTTAAACCTTTCTTGTAACAAAATAAACACACATACTGGTGTTATAACAATCTCAATCAAATCCACTTCTATACTTCCCAACTGATACACATGGTGGTGATGTATCATATCAACAACAAATAGATAAGCATATGAGCTGTATCTCTGCTATAGGCGCGCATATAAGCAGCAACCCTGGGTTCATCCCCTATCTTCCCATAATCATTAACCGGTTTAGAGGTACATCCCCCATCTTCCCCTAAACCGTGGAGTACATCCCCTATCTCCTCCCATACACAAGTAATGCATATAAACATAAAGTCATATACATAATAAATCAATACATAAATTTAATGTATTAATCCAACTTTTATACTCAACAACTTAACCAAATGATTAGTTTCAATTTTGCCTAATCCACATGCAATGTCTACAACAATCATGGCTATCCTCCACCGATAGCCCAAAACAATTATTTCTAAACAAGAAATAAATATAACAACAAATGTAATTTCAACATTCTCAAAGGTAAGTATTTAAACTAACCAATTACATCATTAAACCACTAAATTCCCCAATCTCATGAATTAAACCCAATATCCCAATCTTCCCTCAAATTAATTATATAAATTAATCTTTGACAAACCCTAAGGTTTCTCCCAAAATTACCAAAATACCCCCACATACCAAAATACCACCACTTAGGATTAAAGCGTATAAATGGAGTAGGAAATCCCTACCTCGAAGCAAGAACCCGAAAAGAAGAAGACGGAGATGATAGCCCAAACTCCAAAGTGCTCCAAATCAATAACCGTTCAGATTAAATGGAAGCCCTCGACCCACTCTACCTTTTTAATGAAGGAATTAGGTTAGATACTCACTCTAAATAGATGAAACCTAGGAGAGAAGATGAGTTGGGAGAGAGAAAACTCGTAACCTAGGGTTTTAAAAACTGAAAGGGGCTGAAAAACTGATCTGAAACACGCTGCTGCGTATTTAAACTCGACAGGCCCGCTCGAGCTCACAAAACACCGCTCGAGCGTAAAGAACAAAAACAAGGTCCGCTCGAGCTCAATGGTAACCGCTCGAGCGTAGATTCTCCCATTCCAGAACCCACGCGAAGAACACACAAACCGCTCGAGCGTAAACAATACCGCTCAAGCTCAACCCGCTCGAGCTCAGAAATCCAGCTCGAGCGTAGATATCACACCTGCAGAAGTTTTGCAGGGTTCACAAATACTGGAAGTGTGCAATATCCGCTCGAGCGCAAGGAGGTCCGCTCGAGCGGAAAGGCCGAAAACTTCAAAAATCTGGGGTTTGATCCCAGACTCAAACCACCCACTCGAAACAAGTCTATCACACCCTAAGACTCAAACAATGACGTTAAAGGATGACAACAACAATAATATGACAACAGAATCCACGGAACATAAGTCCAAATACAATAATCCAATGGGAAAAGACCGGGGTCGCTATAGAGTGAGAGTGAAAGAAACAATGCAACATATAGAAAATAAAGAATAATCATGGTCGCCCATTAAATTAGAAAAATTGTCCAAAATTTCAAAGCTATTTATCAAAAAAACTAAAAACATGGCCATTAAAAAATTTTAGTCGTTGGATGTCATATTTTCACAATAGGTCTATCTTTTAGGTGACTAATCGTTGTGTGAGTCGCCATAGATATAATTTTAGCAACTAAAAAACTATTTCATTGTTGAATGTCATCTTTTTGGTGGCTAATCGTTGTGTTAGTCACCAAATATATAATTTTTTACTACTAAATTTTGTTTAGTTGGAAAAAACTTGACTTTCAACAGCTAAACGTCTTTCAGTCACCAAAATCTTAACATTTAACAACTGAAATTATTTTATTCGTCATTTTTAGTCACCAAATGTGTATTTTCTTGTAGTTATCTAGTCTACCAAACTATTACATGTCTTTATTCAGGTTGCTAGTAGGAGTTGCTAAGGAAATAGAAAAGGTTCAAGCTGCCTTTTTCTTCTCCATATCCGTTACCCATTATCATCTACTTCTATTGGTCTGAGTTTGCTTCCCTCTCTCTCATACGAATCCACTCCTAACCTCTCTTTCTCTCACTTCTCACTGATCTTCTTCTTCTTCTCTTCTTATCGCCTCATCTAGTAGCTATGAGTGTCTCACTTGCTGAAGGATCGAATGAAAGTGAAGATACTTCCAGTCTTTGCTTGATAGGGAAAATCCTGGTGGCAAAAACTCTTAACGAAACGGCGGTGTCTAACATTATCAGAGGTGCATGGAGGATATGAGGCGAGTTTTCCATTTTCTTTAACTATTAGCCATCCGATAAATGTAGTTTTTTTTTTTATTATTTTGTTTTCATGTAGTAAAATATTTTTATGAGTATTATGACTTATTTTTTTTTATGTTTTTTGTCTTGTCAATACTTAACTCTTCTTAGATTTTAGTTCATTATATTTGATTTTTTTCCCTCCTAACGTTACATTTAAGGAAATATATTGAAAAAAATTATGGCATTGTTTCGGATCACTAAATTTACTATTTTAGAATAGAAGTGTACCATATTTCGAAATGTTCATACCAATACGTAATTCGCTAGGATATTAGTGTTTTCTGGTAGCACACATGAGTTGTTTATGATTGACTTTGCATTTTCGAAATGTACGTATCAATATGTAATTCACTAGGATATTAATGTTTTCTAATAACACACATGAGTTTTTTTTTTTTTTTTGATCAGCAAAACGAAAGACTTTATTGATGATAAAACCATACAAAGTATGAACAGATACATCAATAAAGAGAAACTTGGAGCTAAACAAAGCTCCAACCTCCTAGTTGGTGAAAGACCAACAAAGAAAACAAAACCAGAAGGAGCAACAGAGCAGAGCAAAACCAGAGCAATATAGACCAAAACAAAACATCAATATAAACCAAAGAGGCAACACAACAACATCACATTAGCAGCAGCAAACCCCATCAGTGCAGCAGCAGCAAGAGAGGCTCCAACAAACCCCATCAGTGCAGCAACATTAGCAAGAGAGTGCAGCAGTTCACAGGTTATACCCCATCAGTGCATGATGTAGAATTTCACATTTTGCAAATTTAATACTGAATCATTAACTGAATAACAAAAAGAAGGACTATAAGCTCTGAACCACAATGCAATCCGTGTTTTGATAAGTTCACACAACTTTTCCAAGTCCACCTGTGAGTCATTAAAAATGTTCTTATTCCTCTGCTTCCATAAAGACCAAAGCACTGCCACTGGGATTAACTTCCAAAGCACCTTCAGTCTGTTGTTGCATCTATAACCAGTCCACCACTGAAGAAGTCCAGACACTGACCCCGGTTGCACCCAAGATACAACCCACCACCCAATAAAATTAGACCAAACTCTCTAACTAAAAGGACAGCACAGCTGCACATGAGGGGCAGTTTCCATTTCATTCCTGTAGAATATACAGTTAACATCAAAATTAGCACTGAGTACTTTAATTCTTTGCAAATAACTAGAAGTCTCGATCCTCCCTTTCCATGCTAACCAACCAAAAAATTGCACTTTCGGAGGGGCAACATTCTTCCAGATGAGATCCCCCAATTTTGCAGGCAGAGTAGAAAGTAGCTCACTCCACTTGTAGACATAAGCAACAGTGAAGACACCAGACTTATCTGCAACCTAATACAACCCATCTAACACACCATTCTTGAGATCTGGAGCAGTTTGTAACAACTCCTTCATTCTCCTCAACTCTTCAAGTTCCCATTGAAACAATACTCTTCTGAAAGCCAAATCCCACTCCTCATTACCATTACTCCTGCTCTAAACCACTGCCACTGATTCACCTTTATCAATAGACACAGAGAATAATCTAGGAAATAAATTTTTTAAACAGTCACTGCCAACCCACAAATCTAGCCAAAATTTTGTGAGCCTCTCATCCCCAATAATGATCTTTGAGTTGGCCTTAAAGAACTCCAGTAACTCAGGGCACTTAATAGCAACCCTCAATATATCCCTCTACACCATAGATAACCTAGAATTTGCATCTTGGTCTGGCCACCAAAACCCACCAAACTATAGGTACTTGCTAAGAATTACTTGTTTCCAAAGAGAACCAGATTCACTCCCAAATCTCCACCACCATTTGAGAAGAAGACATTCATTCATGGTTCTCACCTTTCTAATGCCAAAACCCCCATTACTTTTGCTTTGGGTGATTTCCTCCCATTTTACCATGTGAATTTTCTTTCTAAGTTCATCACCCCCCCCCCCCCTCCCCAAGAAATCTAGATTGAATTCTATCAATCTCCTTGGCTACCCCTTCAGGCATTCTAAACAAAGATAGGTAGAAAACTGATAATGAGGATAACACATACTTGATCATTGCCAACCGACCAGCAAAAGAAAGGAGCCTTCTCTTCCAATAAGCTAGTTTTGATTTGAAATTATTAAGGACAGGTTGCCAAGTCCTTCTTCTCCTCGGATTAGCACCCAATGGCATCCCTAAATACTTCAATGGTAACCTATGATGCAAGCAGTTCAAGATGGCAGCAAAGTCATTGGTGAGCTCTTCATTAATTCCAACTCCACACACTACACTCTTATGATAGTTAATCTTCAACCCAGACAAAATTTCAAAACACCTCAATATCCTTTTGATATTAAGCACCTCCTCCCTTTTTGCCTCACAAAACAAAATTGTGTCATCAGCAAATTGTAAATGAGTAATAATAAGGTCATTTGAACCAACTGATGCACCCTTAATCAATCCAGACTGGACAGCTCTATGTAATAGAATGTTAAGACCCTCAGCTACAATGTTAAAAAGAAAATGGGATAAAAGGTCACCTTGTCTAAGCCCCCTTTGGGGACTAAACTCAGCTGTAGGTAATCCATTCACTAGGATAGAGACTTTGGCAGTTGAGGCACACTCCTTCATCTTTTGATCCATTTTGAGCCAAATCCAAATTTGATAACATGGAGAAGAGAAACTCTCAATTAATTGAATCATATGCTTTCTCAAAATCAAGCTTTAAGATAAGGCCTTTCTTTTGCTTCTTCTTTCAGCCACCAACTATCTCGTTAGCAACCAGGGTGCCATCAAGAATACTTCTACGCCCTATAAAAGCTTATTGAGATTCACTAATGATCTTAGGTAATACTACTTTAAGTCTACTGGATAAAACTTTGGATAGCACTTTGTACAATGATCCAATGAGACTAATAGACCTGAAGTCACTGAGAGAAGAAGGATTTTCATTCTTTGGAAGCAAAGCTACAAATGAGCTATTAATACCAAGGATCAACTTTGAGTTGGTATGGAACTCTCTCATGAACTACATCACATCCCCTTTAATTATTTGCCTGCACTTCTGGAACATCATAAGGTTAAAGCCATCAGGCCCAGGGGCCTTGTTACCATCACAGTTATTAAGAGCTGCCACAACTTCAGATTCTGTGAACTCAGCTTCCAAAGCAACTCGCACCTTTTCATTCCCAGTAGATTTAAAAGGACCAGATAAGCTTAGCCTGTTGAACCATGATTCTTCAAACTGCCTCTGAAAGTGATTAAGTACTTCAATTCTTATTTCCTCCAGATCTTCTTTCAAGGCCTCATTGACCTCAATTGAGCACAATGCATTCCTATTCCTTCTTGAGGAAGCCATAACATGGAAAAATTTGGTATTTGTATCCCCTTTTAATAACCAGTTAGCTCTAGACTTTTGCAACCATAACCATTCTACCATTTTGCTCAACTTCCATGCTTCACCTTTTACCTCCCTTAGCCTAGATCTCTCTATATCAGTAAGTAGTCTTTGTTCAGCTACCAAATCCAAGTCATGTATCTCCTCCTCCAGTTGCTTGAGTTTAGAGTCCACCTTACCAAAAACTCAAGGTTCCATCTTTTCAATGTTGCTTTAAGTGATCTCAGTTTCCTTAAACATTTGAATCCAACCCAACCACTTATATGAGATTCAGTCCATATTTTCTGCACAAAAATTTTAAAATTCAGATGAAGGGTCCAGGCATTTAGAAACCTAAATGGCTTTGGGCCCCAATCCCTCTCATCTTCCATCAGTAAAATAGGGCAATGATCTGAGAGCCTTCTTGGTAATCCCCATAGTTTAAAATTAAACTTCTACAACCAATTTGGGCTAAGAAAAAACCTGTCTAACCTACTCCATTTGGCACCTTCCTGAGAATTACACCAAGTGAACTTTCTCCCCAACATTGGTAAGTCATACACTTTCAGATTATCAATTAGCTCATTAAAATCCTTCATACCTCCACTTCTTTGGGAACAACCCACCCTCTCAGCTAATTTCCTAACCTCATTGAAATCACCCCCAAGCACCAAGCATTGATAAAACTTCTCTTTAAATTCTTCAAAGTTTCCCATACCCCTTTCCTGCTAGCACCATTAGTCGGACCATATGCATTTACAATAACAAAGGCTAGACTTGTGAAGAGAGTACCAGACAAAATGATAAAATTCCTATTACTACAGCAGTCCAGAAGTTGAAACACTTGTGGATTCCAGACACACAGTAGTCCACCAGCTGTACCTTCTAAGTCCACAGCCATATATGCCATCTGATCACCAGGCCGACAAGATCTAACAAACTTCTCAGTGATAACAGGTCTCTTTGTTTCTTGAAATAGTGTCATATCCACCTTCCTCTCAGAAAGAAGTTTTTGATTTTTCTCCTTTTAATGGACTTGCCTAATCCTCTAATGTTCCAGGATAAGATCTTCATTAAAACAAATTTACACTCCAAGACACCACAGCAGATACGGTTAATCTGCCTTACTACCCCTTTTACCTAGCACCTCCTTATCCTTTACTTCCAGTTCCATCAATTTACTGAGCACTTCCTCATCCTTACCTTTACATTTCAACCCAAGTAGCTTCCCAATCTGCAGAGATGCTTCTGCCTCATTAAGGAGCAACTGGCCAGAACCCGATTTGCTTGCCATGGATAAAGAAATAACTGCAACTACCGACCTAAATATAGCCCCTTTCTTGAAGTTCATGACTGATCCAACCCCAATTTGTAAGTTTCCTTTTTTCTTCCTCTGGTATTTCTCCATCCCTTTTACTTTCTCTTTTGTGGTGGTTTTCCTTTTTTGATCTACCACTGCAGTGTTACAGTTAGGACTGCAACTGAACCAAGCTGTTCATGAACAAGCTTGGCTCGGCTCGTTAAGGGCTCGGCTCGGCTCGTTTAGTAAACGAGCCAAGCTCGAGCTCGAATATTTGGCTCGTTTAGTAAACGAGCCGAGCTCGAGCTCGCATGAGCTCGGCTCGTTTATCTTTATTTAAATTATATATTAAATAATATATAAATATATATGAATACATTATTTATATATTAAAAATATATAAATAATAATATAAATACATTTTTTATATATTAAATAATATAAATAATATTTAAAAAAATTATCGAGCCGAGCCGAGCTCCAGCCTAGTTCCTTATCGAGCCGAGCTCAAGCTCAATAAACGAGCTCGATAAGTAAACGAGCCAAGCTCGCACTCAGCACAGCTCGGCTCGACTCGGTTCGTTTGCAGCCCTAGTTACAGTTTACTACTCCGTGAGGCTCTTTATCTCCACTGTCTTGGGTTGCCTTCCCCTTA
Organism: Camellia granthamiana; assembly: GCA_036172215.1. Classification (NCBI taxonomy): domain Eukaryota; kingdom Viridiplantae; phylum Streptophyta; class Magnoliopsida; order Ericales; family Theaceae; genus Camellia; species Camellia granthamiana. The sequence goes on along the minus strand of CM069915.1, from coordinate 54,193,052 downwards.
CTGGTTTGATCTTCACCCACCTGTGTTGGCTGATCCTCTGGGTCACTTAACTCAGATGATCTATGGCCTAGAATGTTTCCACACTCTATGACATGGGCCTTACTTAATAACACATCTATATTAAGCCCAGGTACATCTTTCTCTGGCTCACTAAGACTCCTCATAAAACCTAGAGTAAAAACTCCATCTTCAATAATCTGGTTACCTTCATTTTGAAACTGTATAAGATTTAGCAATGATTTGACTGACTGAGTCCCGCATGCTTCTCCTCTACCTCCAAGTTGCTTCTGCAAGTAGTCTGACTGACCTATAGACATGATAGTCTCCTCAACCCTAGACATACTTAGCTACCTATCTTGTCCATCAGTGGCTGTATGGTCATCATGACTTACCCTCGGCCCCCCTGCCTCCTCAGCACCTCTGGTGTCTAACACATCTCCAACGTGGCCCTCCACATCAGCTTCATCTTCACCTTTCTTGCTCCCCACAACAGATCTCTTCTCTTGATCTTGTTCCTCACCATTTGAAATTGAATTTTCCGTTTGGGGTTGTTCACTATAGCATTTGCATTGTTTGTATATCACCTCTGAAATCACCACCTAGTCTTCACAGACTTTGACTGGGTAATCTAACCCCTTGCAATGCAAGGTGATTGTTGTGTTTATGGACTCCATACACTTGGTAGTAATTCTCACATTCCCACTGTGAAAAGACTTCATTTTGGATCTGTCCTCATCAATGCCTATGACTTCCCCCCACGACCTTCCAATGCTACTAAATGTTTTGCTACTCCAGAGATTCAGAGGTACTCCATAGCAAGTACGCCAAACAAATCTTTCTTGATCAAGAATCATCCCCTGCTGCCATACCTTGACTAATTCACTCCATGACTGGATCCACCCCTCCATTGATTTGAGCTTCTCTTTCATGGTTCCCACTGACTCAAAAGTTAGCACAATATCTCTTCCACCTCCATCTCTAATCTAGACATCTCCCATTCCTCTGTTCTTTAATTCCTCTTTAAACTCCACCGCAAGATGTTGAAGTTTCAATCGAACAATCACACTATCATACAGCCAGCCATTACCTTCCTCGTAAGCTTGTATACTGATGTTCGAAGTTGATGCCAGCCCTTGTCCACTCAATATTTGGGCATAAGACTTTCCCCTTTGTAACATATTTGGAGCTCTGCTGGTTGTGGCAATAACCCTTCTTCTAACTGGTGTGGTTAGTGATCTCTGATTCTCCTCTTTTCCTTGAACAAAATCTGCTATTTTCACTTTCAGAGCTCTGTTATCACACCAGATGCCGTGAGCTTTTTGAACCGCCATATTCGCTGCCACTGGACAAGCATAACGGACAAAACCAAATCTTGATCTAGTCAACTTTCTCCTTTTGTTGGGGATGAACACATCCTTCATTATCCCATAGTTGGTGAATATGTTATACAACCCTTTTGGATCCATAGATTCTGGTAGGTTATCCACAAAGATTGTATGTATCTCATTATCCAGAGCTGAGTTTCTAGCTCCCTTACCACCATGCTTGCGCAGAATCGGCATCCACACCCTCTATCTTCCATTTTCCAATTCAACTTAATCTAATAACTAGATGCACTTAAGATGAAGAAAAATGTATCTTTTGTAGGTGTAGTCATAGTGGTAATCTTGAAGACGATGACTTTGCTCTTAATTTTCAAAGATGGTGGCAAGATTATGTCGAATAAAGAAGAGTAACACACATGAGTTATTTATGATTGACCTTGCATTTGGGTGCCAACATAATTAGGATGCAATGTTAGGCAATGATGCAGTTTCTTTGATGAAGCTTTCCTCTTGATAATCTTTGTCTTTATTAATATAATCTTTCTTTGCCGGTTAAAAAAATAAAGTATGGTGCTGCCTTAAATTAAGAAATTTTGTAGATCTTGGTAGAGAATAAAGTAATACTATAAATTGATTTTTCAAGAACTTTTTTTAACCTTGTTTTTTTTTGTTCGTGTTTAGTACGTATTTTTTTCATGTCAATCATTTTTTTTTTAGATGTATCTAATTTAAATACATTTAAAAAGTTAAAAAATTGAATATCAAAATGGATTACTAAAAACAATCGAAACCAAAACAAAAAATTATGTGCATTTTTGTTTGTTTTCGTTTATTTTGGTAATTTCTTTTCGTACTCAGTCCCAAAATAAATATAGATAGAGCTAATCTTGATGTACCTAAAATGTTTTTAAAAAAAAAATTAAAAAGATTAAAATATGAAAAAATTTACTAAAGACAAACGAAAATCAATTTTAAAATATTTTTTGAAAAATTAAATCAAATAAATAATTTTCAAATAGAATTTTCATATATATAATGATGACAAAAACGTCAATGTGACAACATTTTGGTTGTGTTTTTTTATGTTGAAATGGAATTTTATTAGCCGGCAACTGTCGCTTACAAAAAAAAATCCTAATCCCACGGCTTGGCTTTAAAGATTTTTGAAGGGTTATTTTTTGATAAATTTTTTTTTTAAAGTGTTTTACTCCATCTAACCTATATTTTTTTTTTTTGAGTATTCCATTAAGCTTTGTTTAATGTAATATGACCAAATCATCTTTTCTAAGTTTTTGTATACGTTTCTATTTTGAAACTAATACATAACAATAGTTCCTCAATTTATGCAAAAAATCTCCCCCTCATTCTAAAGAAAAAAATCTTTTCCTTACTCTATGGAGAAAATCTCTCCCTTTTTCTAAGTAGAAAATCTCTTTCACATTCCATGAAGAAAATCTCAAATTATGAACTTTGGACCTTTTTATAATTTGAAAATTTTAAAAATAGTGCAACAAAAAAATCTGAATAAAAATCAAAATACAATGTGACTATTCACAGTAAACAACAAATATACAGTTAACTTTTGAAAAAAACAAAACACATATTAAAGTACAATGTGAATGTTTATAATAAACAACAAATATACAACTAACCTTTGAAAAATTAAAATTCATACAAAAATATAATGTGAATGTTCACAATTTATAATTAACATACAACTAGCCTTAAAAAAAAAAAAAAAAACTCATACCAATGTAAACATTTATACTACAACGTGAAAACATAAAATAAAATTGAAAAAAATGCAAATCAACTATTTCAATTGTTCAACGGTAACAAAAATGATTGTTCAACTAACAAGTATAGTAACAAAAATAACAAACATACAATTAACATTCGGAAAAATAAAACCTACACCAAAATACAATGTGAATCTTCACAATTTACAATTAATATATAACTAGTTTTTTAAAAAAAAAATTAAAAAAAAAAATGAACTCATACCAATGTGAACTTTATCTACACGAAAGATGGAAGGAGGGTGGAATCTGGTTATGAGAAAACGAAGGATGGGTAAGTAGACTAGTCGATCAAGGGAGAATGAGTTGGTCACTTTTTTCGTGGATGAAGTACCAGAGTCCATGACCCCTAAAGATCTGTTTAATCTTTTCAGCAAATTTGGCGTTGTTAAGGATGTCGTCATACCAATGAAAAGGATGAAAACAAAAAGAACACGATTTGGATTTGTTAGGTACCACTACAAGAAAAAACACTTTCTGTGACCAACATTTTGGTCGCGAAAAGTACCATATTTGGTCGCTAAAACCTTTTCGCGACCAAAATATGTTGGTCGCGAGTTGGTCGCTAAAGTCTCGTCACAGATAGTTTTCTGCGACCAAAAAAGCCTTTGGTCGCTAAAAGTGACTATTCGCGACCAACTTTTTTGGTCACGGAAAGTCCAATTCATATTACCCAAAAGTAAACTTTTAGCGACCAAAGATAAGTTGGTCGCCAAAAGTCAGCGCCTTGACCCAAAAAATATAATTCTTTTGTGCTGCTTGGGACTTGAACTCTTGACCAAGGAGTCACCATGCACTCAATCCACTCTGCCAATAACATGCTTCTTGTTCATATTTGGAAATAAAAATATATAAGCCATAAAAATTGGGTTATATATTATTTTATAAAACTTTTAATGCCTAAACAAAAAAAATAGCATGTAATTACAGTAGTATCCTTTTTTTTAAAATTTATCTCACCATAACTTTTCACGACCAACTTTTCTTTTTGGTCGCCAAAGGGCAATCTTCCGCCACCAAAAAAGCCTTTTGGTCGCCAATAGTATACTTTCCGCGACCAACTTTTCTTTTTGGTCACCAAAAGGTGATCTTCCGTGACCAAAAAAGCCTTTGGTCGCCAATAGTATACTTTCCGCGATCAACTTTTTTTTTTTGGTCGCCAAAGGGTAATCTTCCGCGACCAAAAAAGCCTTTGGTCGCCAATAGTATACTTTCCGCGACCAACTTTTTTTTTTGGTCGCCAAAGGGTATACTTTCCGTGACCAACTTTTTTTTTTGGTCGCCAAAAGGTGATCTTCCACGACCAAAAAAGCCTTTGGTCGCCAATAGTATACTTTCCGTGACCAACTTTTTTTTTTGGTCGCCAAAGGGTGATTTTCCGCGACTAAAAAATTGTGGTCGCCAAAAGTTAAATTTTAGTCGCAGAAAGTGGACTATTTGCGACCAAAAAAAATAGGTGGTCGCCAAAAGTGTTTTTTCTTGTAGTGTACGATTGCAACGTGGCTACAGAGGTGGCAGTGCAAAAAGCTAATGGCTTATGGTGTGATAACAGGGCTTTGAAAGTAAAAATGACAGAGTACAGCAAGTCTAATCAAAATAGACAGACAAATGTAAATGAGGGAGGTATGGTGTAGAAGAAGAAGCGGACTTCTATTCAACCTACGATGGGAATCAAAGGTAAGTCATATGCATAAGTAGTTCAAAATTGAGGGGAAAATGGAGGAAAATATGAAAAACAAAAAGTGTCTGTCAAAGCTGTTGAAGTCAGTAATGGGTGGTTAGATAATAGTTTGCTGGTGAAGCTCAAAGAATTTTTCTCTTTTCATGGCTTTAGAAAGGAGATCCATAAGAGGAATGATGAAAATGTGGTTGTTAGACAAGCGGGAGAAAAGCTAGCAATTTTATCATTCAGCTCCAAGCAACAAATGAAGAAAGAAATGGCGAGAATGGAGGAGTGGATATATGAATGGAGTGATGAAGTATCTGAATGGGAAGAAAGGAAATTTATGGACCACGAGAGATGCGTCTGGCTTACTTGTGTGGACGTTCTTCCCAATCTTTGTAGTATTAAAACCTTCAAAGCTATTGGCATTGTATGGGGAGAAATAGTTCAGTATGATGAAGATACAGTTTGGGGTAAACATTTTATGTTTGGCAAAGTAAGGATTATCACCAAAATTATGGAGCCAATCAATACTGTAATTAATCTAGTAGGAAATGTGAAGACTTATCAAGTGCGAGTGTATGAAGGCCCCTTAGTCAGTATCTATCAGTGTAATGGTAAGTAAAGCTACCAGAAAAATGAAGTAATGGAATCCAATATGCAAAATGAGGTTGGTCACTTGTCAAAAAGCAGGGGACAAGTTGATGCTGTTCATCCAGAGGTAACTGATAATGGTGATGATAGTAGGGATGAAGATGAAGGTGGTACATTCGCAGAGGAGGACGATGATGATGATGTGGCAAAAAGTGATGAGGCATCAATCAATGGAACTCACACAGTGGAAAGAGTGCCAAGAGCAGTGGATGGAGGCTATAATTGTATGTCTGGTTCAGTTGACAAAGAAACTGAGTGTGCTTTAGGGAAAGCAATCAATGGGGGCGGCCATAATGAAGATGGGGTGGCACAGGCAGTCTGCTCAAGGAAAGTGGAGAATGGGAAAGCTCAAGGGGTAGATAATCATGTATGCACTACAGGTTTTATGAATAGTTTGAATGGGTCGAAGTGTGGCAGACCCAATATTAATTTAGAAGTTATGCTACATGGAGCCCAAGTTTAGCCTCTAACTAATGGGCCCAGATAGGAGGTCAATTCCAATTTGAGTGAGTGCATAGCCTAGTCTCAGTCTATGGATGTAGTGGGAATTGTAGCCCAAAAGAACAAACATGAGAAGGGTGGCCCATTGCAGAGGGATAATGCTAAACCAAAAAAGAAGTCTAATCTAAAGAGGAAAAGAGTTGAACAAAGGAAAGAAAGAACGAGGCAGGGTGGTCAATCAAAACAGAAAGGGATTTTATTCAGCAACTGTCTCAAAAATGAAGTGATCCTTCGAGTGGCAGCAACTGCTATCTCCTTATTAGTGTCACAAAGTAGCAGTTCAAGAAGAAGAAGAAAGCTACTTCAAGAAGCTCAAGCTACGATTAAGGTTAGGAAAGCATTAGGGCTAAACTGTGAAGGGAAAGAAGATGAAGTGGTGGCCAGAATAATTGAGTTGGAGGAAAAAGATTTGGAAAGGGTTGAAGGAATGGGTGAGTTTGCTTAAGCTGCTGGAAACATGAAGAAGGGTGGGAGCTGTGATGCTGGTTTTAATAAAGGTCCTGTCATGGAATATTAGCGGTTTTAAAAGAACTGAAAAGATGAGTAGAATTAAAGCATTGGTGAGGGAAAGAAGAGTAGATGTTCTAATGCTTCAGGAGACGAAGAGAGACAGTGTTGATATTAATTTTGTAAAGTCTTTATGGCCAGTAGAAGAAATGGGTTTTATGGAGGTTAGTGCAGAGGGTAGTGCAGGTGGCCTCCTTTGCATTTGGAATAGCCAAATTTTTCAGTTGATTGATTGCTGTAGTTCCAGGAATTTCATTCTCCTTTCAGGTATTTTATCTAAATCATTCAATTGTGTTATTTGTAATATATATGCTCCGAATGATGTATTGAAGAGAAGGAAATTATGGAAGAGTTATTAATCTTAAACTTTCTAACCCTAATCCTTGGTGTCTGGGAGGTGATTTCAATGAGATTAGATTTATGCGTGAAAGGAAGGGATGTTCAAGAAGGGAGAGGGGAATGAAAGGTTTTAATAATTTTATAAATAGTTTGGAATTAATCGATTTGACTATACAAGGAAGATTATTCACATGGTGTAATGCAATGGATGGGGAGAGGTGGAGTAGGATTGATAGGTTTTTGCTTGACCCTGTTTGGCTGAAGAGGTATAAATTTAAACAATAGGGATTATCCAGAGGCATTTTTGATCACTGCCCAGTTTTGCTAATGGAGGATGGAAGGGATTGGGGGCCAAAACCTTTTCGGTTTATTAATGCTTGGACATCCCATCCTCAATTCAAGAATGAAGTGAAAAAGGTCTGGGAGGAGGCTCAGATTCTGGGATGGGCTGGTTTCAGAATCATGCATAAGTTGAGAAGGTTGAGAACATATTTGAGAAAGTGGAACATGGAGGCCTTTGGTAATATTGATGATCAACTTAAAAAACCTGAAGATAAACTCCATGAATGGGACTTGAAGGCTGAATCTAGATCCTTGTTGGAATCAGAAGTGAATAGAAGACGAAAGGTCAGAAGTCAAGTTTGGCATCTCAATAGAAGTAAGGAGATGATGTGGTTACAAAAGTCTAGAATGTCATGGACACAAAATGGTGATAAAAATAATAGACTATTTCACTTGATGGCAAGTAACAGGCAGAGGAAAAATTTATAGAATTCAGTAAAGGCAAGTGGTGTTGTAATGGAAGACCTAAGGATGGTGAGACAAGTAGTGGAGAATCACTTTAGAAGAGTGTTTGCTGAAAATTGGAAGCGTAGGCCTAAGTTAGTAGGTCCTTTTTTGTCTATTAGTCCTGCTGATTCAAAAGAAGTGCTAGAGGCAGATTTTAGTGAAGCTGAAATTTGGGCAGCCATTCAAGATTGTGATGGAAATAAGGCCCTGGGCCTGACAGCTTCAATCTGTATTGCATTCAAAAGTGCTGGTTTATAATGAAAGGTGAGTTCATTCAATTGTTCCAAGAGTTTCATAGTAATGGGAAAGCTGGCTAAAGGGGTAAATAGCTCTTTCATCACTTTGATTCCTAAAAGAAGAACCCAACGGGTTTGAGTGAGTATAGACCTATTAGCTTGGTTAGCTCAATTTATAAAGTGTTGGCTAAAGTGCTATCTAGAAGGATAAGACAAGTGCTCTCTAAACTCATAGAAGAAGTTTAAACTGCTTTCCTTGGTGATAGATGCATTCTTGATGGGGTTTTAATTGCAAATGAAGTGGTGGATTAATGGAAAAGGTCCAAGGAAAAGGGAATTTGAGAAGGCCTATGATTCAGTTAACTGGGAGTTTTTGTTGTCAATGATAGAAAATTTTGGGTTTAGTGAAAAATGGGTGGGCCGGATTAGGTCTTGCATTTCTACGTCAAAGATTTTAGTGCTTGTAAATGGGTCACCCATAGCAAAATTTTCTCCTCATAAGGGGTTAAGACAGGGTAATCCACTATCGTCTTTCCTTTTTAATATAGTAGCTGAAGGTTTAAATATTCTGCTGGAGAGAGCCAAAGAAAATGGGTTGATCAGAGGAGTTTCAGTTGGTCATCAAGAGCTAAAAAATTTTCATTTACAATTTGCAGATGACATTATTATTTTTTGTGAAATGGGATGAAATCATTGTGCTTAAATATTTTTGAGGTGTTTTGAAGTCATGTCAGGTCTTAAGATTAATTTTCGTAAAAGTATTGTTTGTGAAATTGGTGTGGAAAAGGGGTTAGTTCAAGAGTTTGCCAAAAAACTGAATTGCCTCAGTCAGAAATTACCTCTTTCATATCTTGGATTACCTTTAGAGACAAATCCCAGGAGAATAAGTACTTGGCAACTAGTGGTGGAGAAGTTTAAAAAGAAGTTAGCATCTTGAAAGAGGAGATTCTTGTCCTTTGCTGGTAGATTGACCCTAATTGAGTCCGTATTGTCAAGTCTACCAGTGTATTTTCTATCTATTTTTAAAATGCATGTTGGTGTTGCTGAAACAATTGATAGGATTCAATCTAACTTCTTGTGGGGAGGTTTTGAAATTCAAAGGAAAATTCATTTAGTTAAGTAGAAGGAGGTGTGTAAAAGTAAAGCTTAAGGGGTGAGAAATCTTAGTGATGTTAATATGTGTTTAATGTTAAAATGTTGGTGGAGGTATGGTAAAGAGCATCAGTCATTGTGGAAAATGGTGGTTTGTAGCAGATATGGTGGTCTTGGGGGCAGGTGGAAACCAGAACCAATGCCAGATGCAATGGTCTCTACAGTGTGGAAGGATATTGTATCATTAGTCTCATCAAACAGTGTTGTGTCTGAGTTTTTCTCCCAAAATTTCAAGATTATCATGGGAAATGGGGAGAGGATTCATTTTAGATGGATAAGTGGTTCAATGATATAAGTCTCTCAGGGATGAGTTTCCTATATTGTTTAGTTTATCAGTGGAGAAGGAAGACTCCTTGTAGTTTTTCTATCAACGAAAAGGACAGGGCAGTGATTGGAAGCTGGCATTTAGAAGATCACTCTTAACTTGAGAGGAAAAGGAAGTTCAAAGGCTAAATGTATTATTGGCAGAGTTTCCTAATCTAAATCCTATGACTGAAAATAACTATTTGTGGATGGCCAATAATTCAGGAGAAATGCAGCATGATTAGCATTTCAAAGTTTTTGTGGAGAAATGCAGCACCTCCAAATGCTCAATTTTTCAGTTAGTTAGCTTGGGAGGAGGAGGAGGTTCAAAGGCTAAATGTTTATGGAAAATGTTGGAGTTAGTTAATGGGCCCATGATTAGCATTTCAAGGTTCTTGTGGAGAAATGCAGCACCTCCAAAGGCTCAGTTTTTAAGTTGGTTAGCTTGGAAAAGGAGAATAAAAACTGCAGAATTTATGCATAGGATTGGAGCTCTATCTGTCAATGTCAGCTCCCTATGTGTGTTTTGCAAGGCAGAGATAGAAACCATTAATCATGTGATGCTTTTATGTCCATTGGTATGGAAATTATGGTCTGAGTTGGTAAATTGGTGGAAGGTACAGTGGATAACACCAGGTTCTATGGATGTTTTGCTACAATGGTGGTCTAGTATGAAATTTAGAAAGAAAGAGTTGAATATTTGGAAGGTTGTCCCTTTGGCCATGTTATGGTCCTTATGGAAACTTAGGAATGAATGCTTATTTAATAATGGTAATGTTGATTTCGCACAGATGGTGGAGCTATTGAAAGTTAGAATCGCATTACGGGTTAAGTCAAATGTTAAGGGAGTGAATTACTCAGTGCATGATATTGTGGCAAACTTGAAGCAGGTGAGAGGTAGTATGGCATAGGTCTGTTGCTGTATGCTTTGTTCTGAGATTGTAAACTTGCTGTTGTTAGGTCTGATGTTGTATTTTGCTGATGTATGATGCTGTTTGGCCTTCTGTATGCTGCTGTTCAGAGGCAGCTATAATGTTGATACTACTGGTATGTTGCTCTGATGCTGCTGGTTGTGCTGTTTTGTAGTGCTTCCTTAGCTATGCCAACCTAGTTAGGATTGATAAGGTCAGCGTTGATACTTTTTGCACTTCCCTCTTTGTTGATGTAAGTTTTTTTATGTATTGCTTTCTTTATCTATAAAGTTTCATTTTGTCAATCCCAAAAAAAAAAAAAAAAAATGTGAAAACATAAAATAAAATTGAAAAAAGTGAAAATCGACTATTTCGATTGTTCAATGGTAACAAAAATGATTGTTCAACCAACAAATATTGTAAAAAAAATAACAAAATACCACTAACTTTCGAAAAAACTTTAAAATAACAAAAAATAAAAATAAAAAACGCATACCAAAATACAATGTGAATGTTCACAATTTAAAATTAACATATAACTAACCTTAAAAAAACTAAATTTATATCAATGTAAACATTTACACTACAATATGAAACAAAATTGAAAGGGAAAAAAAAAAAAAGAATATTTCAATTGTTTAATAGTAACAAAAAATGATTGTTCAAACAACAAATATAGTAACAAATAACCAATAATATATGAACATTCACATATTGCAAAATAGATAATTATGTCCATATCTATATTCCAACACTTGTTTTTTAGACTTTCAAACAATGTGAAATATGAACATTCACACTAATTGACCAAAAAATAAAAACAATGACAACAATAGAATTACAAATTCAAAAAAAATCAATCACTCTAAAAATAAAAAATATATATATCACTCACATCCTCATCTTCATCATCATCTTTATCATTATCACTATCATTAACAATCTATGCAATTTTACCATTCCACCAATCCAAATCAAACCAAATGTGAACATTCATACTGATTGACAAAAAAAATAGAAACAATGGCAATAATAGAATTAAAAATCCAAAAAAACTCAATCACTCTAAAAGCAAAAAATATCACCCACATCCTCATCTTCATCATCATCTTTATCACTATCATTATCATTAACAATCTATGCAATTTCACTATTCCAGCAATCCAAATCAAACCAAACCCACTTTTGAAGAATATGTTTGTAACAAAATTGATTGGACATAAACATAGTTTCGACTTATAAAAATGGAGAAATATAGAGTTTTGAACACAGAGTAACAATGGACGAACATAGAACTTTGAACACAAAACAACAATGGAGGAACATAAAATTTCACCATGACAATGAAGGAATATAATATTATTTCACTACTATGTGTAAACTAGAATTTCTAAACCCTACCAAATAGAGAGTTTTGAAACCCTAACACAATGAAACAATATCACAAATATGAATAAAACTGATCAAAAAGAAAAATGTGAATAATGATAACTACTAAAGTAGAGATAGTAACAAAAAGAAAACGTGTATATCCTTTTTCTATATAATACATATCAACAATAGATATAAGGGTATAATAATCCAACAAACAATATAAATCAAGAAAAAAAAATATCATGAAATAAAAATATAAATACATGGTACTAATTAGGTTATAATTTTCCGTAACGGACTTATTAGGTTAGAACACTTCTAAATGAGATTTATAAAAGAACTAATAAATAAATAAACCCATTTTTGAAACCATGCATTTTTTTTATTACACATTATTATTTTATTTTTATTTTTTTACTTTTATTTTTTTTTTGTAGGATTATGCAATTGGATTGCTTTGGAATTCAGTTCATATAATATTGTCACTGAAAATGATTGACAAACATGCTTTTCGTTTATATATATATTTGTCATTTGACGACAAAAAAAAAAAAGTAGTTGCCTTTTTTAAGTTGAAATTTTTTTAGTTTGAGATTAAAAACTCAATTGGGTTGGCTTTTTTAATTTTTGTGAGAGAAAAAATAAAATAATTATAATTTAAATATGACAATTTATCTTATTGATTTTTTAATCTATTTCCAAATGGCTTTGCCAAACGAAGCCATAAGGCCTAGTTTGGAAAATTGGCTATTTTAGTTGGCTATTTGGCTTTTTAGCTATTTTAACTTGGCTAAAATAATTGTGTTTGAAAAGATAGTTGGTTTTTTTTTATAGTTAATTTGATGATTGTGAGAGAAAAAATGAAATAATTATGAGTTGAATGTGACGTTTTGTCTTATTAACTATTTTAACCTATTTTTCTTTTAATGAGCTATTTTAACCCAATTTTCTTTCCAAACAGGACCATTAAATTACATGAATAAATTAGATAATTAAAAATTAGTTGGTAAAAAGTCTAAATCTATTGGGTTATATGTTATTTGGGTCAAGGTTTAAGGATTGTTTGGGTGACTTGCTTATTTAGGTCTCGTTTGGGAACATGCTTTTTTAGTAACTTTTTGACTTTTTAGTTAAAATGTGATGTAAAAAAAATTAATATGTTTGGAATGACTTTTTGGCTTTTTACGAAAAGATGTGTAAAAAGTAGAGAGAAAAATAAATCTTTGACTTTTTGGTATGGGTTGTTGACTTTTTGATTTTTTTGATAACTTTTTGATTTTTTGACTAAAAGGGGCACTTGCCAAACGATCCCTTAGTGTATTTTTTGATTTTTTGCGAAAGACATAAAAAAATAAAAGGTGATATGATTATATAAGTGCACTTATTTTAGATCATTCTCAAACAATCCCTTAATGCAGTTGAAATCCATTGTATGTATAGATTGATCAAGATTATGCTGTTAAACTTAAACACAGAACATTTAGAATTACTAAAAACCTCCACTCTCTCCCTCTCTCTCTTTCTCTTTCTAAAAACCTCCTCCCCGGGCCTCTCTTTGGGCTGGCCGGCCGCCGCCTTTGGCTATGGCGGTCGGCTGGGCTAGCTTTCTCCGTGTTTGTTTGTTGTCTTCCCGTTAATAAACTTGAGTCCCCCATTATTTTCCCACCTATGAGTGTTTAGTGTGCTGCGGTGAGTGTTTGGTGTGCTGTAGTGTTTTTTGTTGGTGTTTCCGGGCCGTTTTAGCTGATCTTTTGGGGGTATTGGTGTGGTGTTTTCAGTAGGGGACGTCTAGGAACTTCACTCGAGCGCTCTCTTGCGAGTTGGAGCTTGAGGGGTGAACTCTGGTTCAGATTTTTGGAGAAGATTCGATGCTTGGTTTGGGTGGAAACTTGGGTGTCGGAATTGATCCAGCTCTGTCTGGTTTTCATTCGAGCACTCCTCTTCGTGGGAGAGTTTGAGGGGTGTTAGGAGTAGAACTGGAGAAGGTAGATGATCGACTGGTTGGTCGGTTTGGCAATGAGTAAGAAGAACGGTTGGGAGATGTTCTGTGGGTGAGTTAATGTTGGGAGTTAATGTGGGTGTTGATTTGCATTGTTTGGAGCTGCAATGGAGCTGTAATGTTGGAGCTGAAGTGTCAAGGTCCAGCAGGGGAGTTTGCTGGTGGTGACTGTGGATTAGCAGCTTAGGTGTGGTTGGCCGGTCAAGCAGCAGCTTTGGCGGTGTGTGCTTTGGGAGTTGGGAGTTGGCAGCTACTTAGGGGTGGCGTGAGCTGTAGGTGTGGGCTGCAGCATAGGGTGGTGAGGGCAGCATAGGTGCGGGGCATGGGCAGCAGGCGTGGGCAGCTTCAGAGGTGTGGTCTTGGCAGAGTGGGTGGTGATTTGACTTTAGTTTGGGTGGTTCGACAGCTTGGGAGTTGGGCTAGTTAGTTGAGTTTAGTTTGTTTTGGATGTTTTGGTGGGATGATTATGTGGGGATTCATGTCTTTATTTTCTAGTTAAGTCCCTCTTAACTTTTTTTATGTATTTATTTTAAGAAAAAAATCGAGAGGCTAAGGGGTTGGTTGTATGGATGCGAGTAGCAGTAGTAGGGGTATTTTGTACTTTCTGAATCTCTCTCGATGCATGTCATCTTCCTGTACTTTTAATTTCATGCTGTTAAATGAAATTTTTCTTTGCAGATAGATAAAAAAATAAATAAATAAAAAATAAAAAATAAAAATAAAAATAAAAACTTGAACACAGAACACGGTCCAAGCCGGCAAGCATTTTTAGGGTATCTTATTATTATTATTTTTTAAATTCGGCATCAAGTGTTTAAATGATACCCAAGTGCAAAATTGTTTTTTGCATATAAAAGGGCTTACAACGTTCGATAACATCATCATCATCATCTTCACATCGTCAAACTCTCTAGAATTTGCTAACTAGGGTTTTGTTTGACAGCATGATAGTTAAAGTTTTCACCCTCCCCTTGTTTCTCAGGTTTGCAATATTGTTACACGGAGCCACCACCAATACATTTGCAAAGATGAGAGAGAGAGAGAGAGAGAGAGAGAGAGAGAGAGAGACGTTTCTCCACTTGTAGATGAGTTTTGCAGTGAAAACTTGATGCATGTGCATGCACCAAAGCTAGTGCATGAGTGCAAGTACTTTGATGCAATTGTGCATTAAAGAGACATGATGTTACATTATAATTACGCTACGATTATATAAATCAAATATAGAAAGATATATAAAATATATATGAATGGACAAAAATTCATAAAATTTGTTCGTAAGGTTCATTTTAAAAAATATATATATTCATTCATATACATTATGTGTTTAATTCTTTAATTCTATTATCCCAATGTTTTTGGAGTGTCTGTGATACTAGTATCTTATAATTTAATATTTTTAGAGAGAAATCAATTCGAATCTTAAATTAAATGTATCTTACGATATATAATGTAATATACGATACATTGTACATAATACGATATATATGATATATGAATACTTAAATTTTTGTAGCAATTTTAAAAATATATATATATAATTTAACTCATTTTATGTAAATTAATATTATTAGAAATTTTCGTTGTTATAAAAAAGAATATTTTTGATATGAGAATGATTCTTTTCTATTATTTTTTATACCATTTTGACAAATATCTACTCTATTTTGTGTTGTTGATTTAGATTTGATTACACTGGTTAAAATTTAAGTTTTCTACTATGGAAAA
Organism: Camellia granthamiana; assembly: GCA_036172215.1. Lineage (NCBI taxonomy): Eukaryota > Viridiplantae > Streptophyta > Magnoliopsida > Ericales > Theaceae > Camellia > Camellia granthamiana. The sequence continues at coordinate 54,177,775 of CM069915.1, read as the reverse complement.
ACACTTTGAAAGCTTAAAAGTTGTAAATTAAATATTAAAGCCAAATTGATTTGTTAAGACAATATTTTATACATGTTTTAATTTCACTATGCATTTTATATATGTATTCAGTATTGAGAATTATACTCTGGCCTCGTTTGGGAAGTGGCTATTTTAGAGGTTTTTTAGTTTTTTGGTTATTTTAGTAGGTTATTTTAGTTTTTGTGTTTGGGAAGATGAGATGGATTTTTATTTGAATTGTTGTATTGAAAAATGTGTTGAAATGATATTTGAAGTTAAAATGACAAATTTATCCCTAAGATTATAATTTTTTAAATTGATATAAAGGGTGAAATTGTAATTTTTCAATTGATTTAACAATCTGTCAACTGACAGTGTAGGCCTGGGGCTGCAGCCTATTTTTTTTTTCTTTTTTTTTGAAAAACTTTGAACAGTTTTACTTTTGGACTTATTTTTCATTTTAGGCTATAATAGCATCAACCCACTATTCCCAAATGATGCCTCTATATACGCATTTTATCGTTCAAGGAATTACTTTTGTAATTTTAAAGACTATATTTGGTGCCTCGTTCTCACACAATAATTATGTTTGTTCTTGCTGTATTTATTTGTTTTTATCTATTTTTAAAATGTCAAAGTATCTTACCATTTAGAAATTAATAAATAAATAAATAACGATACTCAATTCATATCCAGATTTGACAACTATGGTGACAGGAATTCACATTATAAAAAATTAAAATTTTAGAAATTAAAATTGAAGGACAAAATTATTTTTTAGAAAGCAAAGATTTTTGTTGCGAAAAGTGTTGTTGTTATATTTTTAGTAACGAAAATTGAACATTAGTGATGAATTATTATCTTTTTGGGACTAAGTTTTTTTATATCAAAAAATAAATCATTTTGAGACCAAATTATTTTGTCCCTGAAAGTCTATTTATTAGTGACATTTTCAAAGTTTTGTCTCTAAAAGTCTTGTTTTTTACTTTTCGAGATAACCTTTTATCGATTATCCTCACGATGGTAGAAATTAGTTCATAAATGTCTTTTTAAACAAAATTTTCACTTTTAGAGATTTAAAAAATTTAGTTTCTAAAACTATTTTATGTTGTAGTGTCAGTGGAGTAATGTTGCCACCATTACGCAATTATGCACCCCCAAATCCAAATCTCCTCTTTAGTCAAAGATGACTTTGATAATAAAACTTGAGATTGTTTTCATATAACACAGGTACAAAGAAAACACACGCTTTAATAGAAGGATGATCTGAAAATGATTCATTTTTGAATGTGTTGTTGCGGCATTACATGGGGCATCACTCTCACCCCAACTCAGAGTCGGTGATCGCGGCTAACCATGACATGCTTACTTCAGTAATTGGAAGGCATGTGATGTTCTTAACTCATTAAAATTTCAGCTTTTGATATTAGTGATTTCTACATTGGAAAATAATAATAATAACAGAGAGAGAGAGAGAGAGAGAGAGAGAAGAGAGAGAGAGAGTCTCAATGGTTTTGTTTGAATGGATTTTGAGCAGTTTTGATGGAGCACGAAAGGTTGCAATTCATCGCTACACTAAAAGCTTCAAAGCATAGTTCTACGTATCGGCCAATACGCTATGTATCGGAAAAATAAGGCACCGCAACGGATACAGGTCGGTATATTGCTAAGATTGAAAATCGCAAGCGTATCGGCCGAGTCCCGGTACGTATCGGTCTATATCCGTTACACAAGCCGTTACACAAACCATGACAGGCCGATACTCACCGATTCGGACCGGTACGGAAAAGAAAAAGCTGTGAAATGATTTTTAAAATTTCACCGCCGCGATACCCGATTCCCGATACGTACCAATCGATACTACCGATACCGATACTCCGCGATCAATACTATTACGTTACCCGATACCGCGATTTAGAACCATGCTTCAGAGGCTTTTCAGCTATGCTTACACCAGACCAAGCTCAAAAACTTGCAGGTTTGCCTTAGTCTTGTCCTTTTTGTTGTTTCAAAGTAAAATTTAAATCTCCCAGTAGCTAGTGTTCCAAATATATTATACATCTAGGTATATATACATACATTTTTGGGAGACACACCATTTAATTCTCACTTGAAAGTATTGCCTGCTATAATCGAACCCAACAGCTAGACTCACAAGTTTATCTCTTTAAGCTCTAACCTGAGTCCAAAAAGGCTCCTCCTAGATAGAAGTATTCTGAGCAGTCTTATAAATTCATCCTGGATGTTGTTTGCATCCGAGGGGAGATGTCAACATTCCCATCTCGATGCATACACAATCTTGACTCTGATATTATATATGTTAAAATTAATGTCATATTTACATTACATACATTGCATGCATTGGATACATTGAGTTCATACATTCTTTGTATTCATGTATTTTTATATTCATATATTTTATATTTATTAAGTACATTGTCTAGATTATATTCATATATCTAATTAATTGCAAGGTTGTTTAGGTTCATGGATCTTATTCATTGAATTTATATATAACCTTCTCTATATAAAAGGATGTAAGCCTTTGAGCAAAATATATGAATCAATAAGTAAGAAAAATTCAATACAAAATATAGTTCATTCTAAAAAGAGTTTTATCAAAAGCTAACATAAGTGGTATCAGAGCTTTGGTTGGGTCAAGAGCAAGCTGGGCGTAGAGATTGGATACGGGAAAACAAGCCCCGAAGAAGAACAAACCGATGTCCATGGCGAATCCCAACAACCAAAATGTATCCACTCCTATCTTTAATGGTGAAATTTTTGATTTTTGGTATGTGAAAATGAGAACTATTTTTGTCTATACTGAGCTTTGGGATCTTGTTGAGAATGGGTTCGAGGAACCCGAAGATGAAGGAGCTTTGACAAATCCCCAAAAGAACCAATTAAAAGAGCAAAGGAAGAAGGATTCAAAGGCTCTCTCTTTTATTCAACAAGGAGTTTCGGAAGCAATCTTTCCAAGAATTATCAATGCAACAAAAGCGAAGGAGGCATGGGATATTCTTCAAAAAGAGTATAGAGGCAACTTGAAGGTAAGAACCATCAAACTTCAATCATTAAAAAGAGATTTTGAAAATTTAAAGATGAAGGATATGGAATTGTTGAAGGATTATTTTTCTAGGGTTATGGAACTTGTAAACCAAATGAAAATTTATAGGGATAATATTACTAATCAAAGAGTTGTTGAGAAAATTTTGATAAGTTTGCCGGAGAAATACAATCTCATTGTTGCTGTCATTGAAGAAACTAAAGATCTTGCTGATTTGAGTATTAAAGAATTGATGGGTTCAATTAAAGCATTTGAGCAAAGGTTGAGTAGGCAATCTGAAAAGTCAATTGAAAGTGCCTTTCAATCCAAGCTCAATGTTAGTACCTCTAATTCCCAAGGAAGAGGAGGAGGAGGAGGAAGAAATGCAGCCGGAAGAGCAAGAAATGCAAGAGAAAGAGGAAGAGGAAGATCTAATTTTCAAAAAAAGGAAAATGAAGAGTCCACTCAACAAAAGTGTGGAATTTGCAACCGAAGCAATCATATTGATAAAGATTGTTGGTTTCGAGAAAAGCCAAAATGTTACAATTGCAACAAATTTGGGCATGTCAAGAAGGATTGCCTAGTCAAGAGCACTCAACAAGCTAATTTTTCCGAGGAGCAAGAAAGTGAAGGGCACATGTTCTATGCTTGTCACAAGGCATCGGATCAAACGAAGGATGTATAGTTTCTCGATAACGGATGTAGCAATCACATGACAGGAGATGAAAGCATTTTTGTGAAAATGGATGCTTTCTCCAATTCTCAAGTAAAAATGGGTAATGGTGCCTTAGTCCAAACAAAAGGAAAAGGTACTATTGCTATAGAAACCAAGATGGGTACAAGATTCATTTCCGATGTTCTCTTAGTTCCAGACTTGGAGCAAAATTTGCTAAGTGTTGGACAACTTATGGAGCATGGATACCTTGTTCACTTTGAAGACGATTTTTGCAAAATTTTTGACAAATGGGGGAAAAGCCAAGTTGTAGCAAAAATCAAGATGGAGAAGAATAGAAATTTTCCTCTCATTTTCCGGTATAGCAAAAATGCGGCTTTGAAGATGGATGTGATTGATAATTCATGGCTTTGGCATAGAAGATTTGGGCACTTGAATTTTCAAAGCTTGAAGCATCTACAACAAAACAATATGGTTTTTGGGTTGCCAACCATTCATGAAGTGCAACATATTTGTGAAGGTTGTGCACTTGGAAAGCATCATCGGGAGTCATTTCCAAAGGAGAAAGCATGGAGAGCTAAAGCACCATTGGAGCTTGTCCATACCGATGTGTGCGGACCTGTGGATACACCAACTCATGGAGGTAACAAATACTTTATTATCTTTGTTGATGACTTTACTAGAATGACTTGGGTGTATTTCATGAGACAAAAGAGTGAAGTTTTCTCTATCTTCAAGAAATTTCAAAATCTTGTTGAAAGACAAAGTGGTTGTTTGATGAAAGTATTGAGAAGTGATAGAGGCGAAGAATACAACTCAAATGAGTTTATGAAATTTTGTAAAGATATTGGAATGGAAAGGCAATTGACTGTTGGGTACACTCCACAACAAAATGGTGTGGCAGAAAGAAAGAATAGAACCATAGAGGAGATGTCCAAGTCTATGCTACATGAGAAGGGGCTACCCAAAAATTTTTGAGGTGAGGCCGTGTATACAGCAGTTTACTTGATGAATAGATGTCCTACAAAAGCTCTTAAGGACAAAACTTCATTTGAAGCTTGGAGTGGAAGGAAACCATCGGTAGGGCTGTTCAAAAAATCCGTTTGATCCGGTAATCCGGACCGAACCAGACCGAATCATACGGTTTGGTTCGGTTCTATTAAGAATTGGTTCGGTTCTGGATTAAGAAATATGAGAACCGTAAAAACGGTTCGGTTAATGGATTTTATGAAAAAACCGCGGTTCGAACCGAACCGAACCGAATTTTAAAACATATATATATAATATCAAGTTTTATTTTTATTAATTAGTTTTTTTATAATTTTAATGATATTAGGATGATATAGATATGTAATATTAAGTAATGCCTTAATATTATTAATTTTTATCATGAGTTAAATGTAATTAGTTTGAGTAATTATTTTGCTAATATTAATAATTTATTTTTATAAATAGAAATTTTTGGAACCGTAAACCAAACCGAAACCGAACCGTTTTTTCGGTTTGGTTCTGGTCCGGTTTTACAAATGTAACGGTCTGGTCTGGTTCTCAAAATCACAGAACCGTTAGGATCGGTTCGGTTCTTGGATTTTCTCAGAACCGAACCAATCCGGACCGTGTACAGCCCTAACCATCGGTGAATCACTTAAAGGTGTTTGGTTCCATTTGTTATGCTCATGTTCCAAAAGAAGTGAGGCACAAGCTTGATGAAAATAGTAAGAAATGCATCTTTGTGGGTTATAGCTCAAAATCCAAAGGCTATAGACTCTTCAGTTTGGATAAAAAGAAGGTGATTATTTGTAGAGATGTTCTCTTTGATGAGAAGGCATCTTTTGATTGGAAGGAAAAGAAAGTCCAAGATCAAAGCATTGCTTTCAATGAAGAATCGGAAAGTCTACAAGTTGAAGATGTTGCAACTCTTGAATCTCCACAAAGAGTGTCACCAATTTCTAGTTCACAATTTTCTCCAAGTTCAAGTTCAAGTTCAAGTTCTTCATCTCCAAGTTCAACTCCAAGAAATATAAGGAGTCTTAGTGATGTGTATGCAAGATGCAATTTATGCATTGTTGAACCTGAAAATTTTGAAGAGGCAATTAAAGATGAAGCATGGAAGAAAGCAATGGAAGATGAAATTCATGTGATTGAAAAGAACAAGACTTGGGAGTTAGTGGAGAAACCGAAAGAAAAAGAAATAATTTGTGTGAAGTGGATTTTCAAAACGAAGTTCAATCCGAATGGCTCTATTCAAAAGAACAAAGCAAGACTTGTAGCAAAAGGGTATTCACAAAACTTGGAATTGATTTCCAAGAAACTTTTGCTCCTGTGGCTCGACTTGATACAATTAGAGCTATCATTGCTTTGGCGGCTCAAAAGGGTTGGTTCTTGCACCAACTTGATATAAAATCAGCATTTTTGAATGGAAAATTAGAAGAAGAAGTGTATGTTAATCAACCTCAAGGCTTTGTTGTCAAAGGCAAAGAAGATAAAGTGTACAAGTTGAAGAAGGCTTTATATGGCCTAAAGCAAGCACCCCGGGCATGGTATAGTGAAATTGATGCTTACTTCAATGAAAAGGGTTTTCAAAGAAGCAAAAGTGAGCCAACTTTGTACATCAAGAGGCAAGGTACAACCGGTATTGTCATTGTTTCACTTTATGTTGATGATTTGGTTTTTACCGGTAGTGATGAAAAATTGATTGAAGATTTTAAAAGGGAGATGATGAAGAAATATGAAATGAGTGATTTGGGGCTATTGCATCATTTTTTAGACATTGAAATTTACCAAAACAATGGTGGTGTTTTTATTTGCCAAAAGAAGTATGCTCAAACACTTCTTGAGAAATTCCAAATGAAGAATTGCAAATCAGTTGCTACTCCATTGATTGTGAATGAAAAGTTGTCAAAGGAAGATGGAAGGAAAGAAGCTGAAGCATCTTGTTATAGAAGTTTGGTTGGAAGTTTGTTGTACTTAACTGCTACAAGACCGAACATCATGTATGCTACAAGTTTATTGTCTCGGTTTATGCACAGTCCAAGCCAAATTCATTTTGGGGTTGCAAAAAGAGTGTTGAGATACATTCAAGGTACACTTGATTATGGAATTTTTTATGAGAAATTTCTTGATGCAAAGTTAATTGGATTTTGTGATAGTGATTGGGCCGGATGTGTTGATGATATGAGAAGCACTTCTGGGTATGCATTTTCTCTTGGATCGGGTGTAATTTCATGGTCATCCAAGAAACAACAAACTGTGGCACAATCATCTGCTGAAGCCAAATATATTTCAGCATCATTGGCAACTACACAAGCAATTTGGCTAAGAAGAATTTTGGATGATTTTGGTGAGAAGCAAGGTGAAGCTACTCCAATTATGTGTGATAACAAGTCTACTATTGCTATGGCAAAGAATCCCGTCTACCATTCTCGTACCAAACACATTGCTATCAAATATCATTTCATTAGAGAAGCTGTGGAAGATAATGAGATTCAAATCAAGTGTTGCAAGACTGAAGATCAAGTTGCGGACATCTTCACCAAAGCTCTACCAAGGGACAAATTTGAATTTTTTAGAGAAATGTTAGGTATCACACAATATGGCATTAAGGGGGAGTGTTAAAATTAATGCCATATTTACATTAGATACAATGGATACATTGCATGTATTGGATACATTGAGTTTATGCATTCTTTGTATTCATGTATTTTTATATTCATGTATTTTATATTTATTAAGTACATTGTCTAGATTATATTCATGTACCTAATTAATTGCAAAGTTGTTTCGGTTCATGGATCTTATTCATTGAATTTATGTATAACCTTCTCTATATAAAAGGATGTAAGCCTGTGGGCAAAATATATGAATCAATAAGTGAGAAAAATTCAATACAAAATATAGTTCATTCTAAAAAGAGTTTTATCAAAAGCTAACAATATAAGAGGCGAAGTCCAACCCCCCACATGGAAGTATTGTCTGTTATGAGACTGTTAAGAGTTGTTTGGGCTTTGTCAATGTGAAATCATTGCTGGGAGTCTTTTTCAAATACAAGAATATATTATTTAAGACTTCAAAATTTGAGGACTTTCTCAAATATAAAGCCTTAGGCAGTTTCCTAATTGGCCTAATGGAGGGGTCATCCTTGACTTGACCTAATACTTGTAGAATCAACCTTGTATGAGACTGTTATATGTGTTGGGGATACTTTTTTTTTTTTTTATATATATTTTTAAGTGGAGTATGAGATTCAATTGATTTATTAAAAATATTTCATTTGGTTTGGTGTTGGTTATAATATATTTTATATATTATATTTGACTTTAAGAGGTCCAATGGGTATTTTTAATAATCTATTTGATAATAGTTAGAGTTTTGATAAAAAGTCAAAAATCAACAGTATTTTTCTATTGTTTAGTTTTCTAAAAAGGAGCAGCTGCTATAATATTGAAGATATATTCAGTGAAATCAAATTTGAGTTAGATAGTGTTGCTTTTCGATTAGGCTTCTTTGGTTCATTTTTTTTGGCTCTTTGAAGCACTGTATGTGTACATATTTGGCTGTTTTAGTAGATATTGATTTTGTTCTATTATTTTGGGTCTTCTACAATTTTGTTTTAAAAACTTTTATTCATTTATTTGGTGAGATCTTTCCTCTTATTTATTTGTGATTATTTAGAATTTACGTAAGAGTGGTTTGTGAGACTATTCATATCTTGTTTGTAATCGTTTAAAAACTTTTGGTTAATAGTAGAATCCGATTTCAATCCCGTGGACATATCTCACATTGAGGGACACATAAAATTCTTGTGTCGTTGATTTAATTTTTTTGCATTAATTTTTATTTCCATTAATTGATTTACTTGTGAGAAGTCATCTATTTTTCCTAACAACTGATATCAAAGCTTACGGTTTATTTTGGTTTATTTATTTGTGTAAATCTATAGAGGAGAATATGGGTCGTATGTCTAGCTTCAATGGAAGCAATTAGGTAACTTGAAAAACTAAAATAGATGACCTATTATTTTGTAAAGATTTGTATGGACCCATTGAGGGTGATAGTGGCAAACCTGACAGTATAAAAGATGATGAATGGAAGACACTTAATTGAAAAGCCGTCAGTGTTATCCATCAATAGATTGATGACATTGTATTTCATCATGTTGCTATTAAAATTTCCGCACATGATTTATGGAAGAAAAAAAAATTAGGTCTTATGACAGAAAATCAATCACAAATAAAGCCTTTCTATTTCGAAAGTTGGTTAATTTAAAATATAAAGATAGCAGCCATATTCTGGAGCATTTGAACGAAATAAAGAGTATTGTTAACCAACTTTCTTCTATGAAAATTATTTTTGATGATGAGTTGCAGGCTTTGATGCTACTTAGTTCTTTACTTGAAAGTTGGGAGACTTTGGTTGTGACAGTTAGTAATTCAGCGCCCGATAGAGTTGTCACAATGAGCCAAGTCACTAGTAGCTTGTTGAATGAAGAAACTAGAAGAAAATCAACTAGTTCTTCTCATTCAAAGGCATTTGTTGTGAGAGGCCGGAGCAAAACAAGGAGGGAGGAGTAAGACTTCTCGTGGCCGTGATCAAAATCGTGACAAATCAAGAGATGGTTCTTTTTCAAAGAAAGACATTGAGTGTCGTTATTGCCATGAGAAAGGGCACATGAAACGGGAATGTCGAAAGCTCAAGAACACAGAAAAAAAGCGTGACAAAAGTGTGGATAAGAAGTAAGAATACACAACGGCGGTTACTACGGATAGTGATCTCATGGTCATTTGTAAAGATGATTGTATCAATTTTGTGGGCCAAGAGAGCAATTGGGTGATTGATTCTGATGCTTCTTTTCATGTGACTTCTCGAGTTGATTTCTTCACTACCTATACCAAAAGGGATTATGGGTGTGTTCGAATGGGTAATGAAGATTTGTCCAAGATTGTGGGCATCGGTGATGTTTGCTTGAAAACAAATTTGGGCTACAAGTTGTTGCTTAAAGATGTGAGGCACATGAAGCGGGAATGTCGAAAGCTTAAGAACACAGAAAAAAAGCGTGACAATAGTGTGGATAAGAAGTAAGAATACACAACGGCGGTTACTACGGATAGTGATCTCATGGTTATTTGTAAAGATGATTGTATCAATTTTGTGGGCCAAGAGAGCAATTGGGTGATTGACTTTGATGCTTCTTTTCATATGACTTCTCGAGTTGATTTCTTCACTACCTATACAAAAGGGGATTATGGGTGTGTTCGAATGGGTAATGAAGATTTGTCCAAGATTGTGGGCATCGGTGATATTTGCTTGAAAACAAATTTGGGCTGCAAGTTGTTGCTTAAAGATGTGAGGCATGTTCCAGACATTCGCCTCAATTTGATCTCTACTAGGAAGCTAGATGATGAAGGCTACAACAACAAATTTGTTGATGAAAAATGAAAGCTCACAAAGGGTTCTTTAGTGATAGCTTTTTTTTTTTTTTGATCGGCAAAACAAAGAGCTTCATTGATGTAAAAAAGTACAAAGTACAAAACAAATTACATAAAAAAGCAAGGCAAGTGCAAAAGCATCACAATGGACTAAATCATCCTAACTAGGTTGGCACAAAACAGCACATCCTATCATTTGCTAGCACCCCCAGAGTTGGTGAGCAACCAACCGAAGAAACAAAAAGAAAACAAGAAAACCAGCCACCAAACTATACCAGAACACCAACAGAGTGCAGCAGCAGAGCAGAACCAACAATTCTAATGCCCCAACAGTGCAGACTCAACAAGGCCTCAGTCCAAATGCCCAGTCCAGAGCTAACACCCATTACAACAATTCAAAATTCTGCTGCATATCCAATTCACAATGCTGCATAACCAGCCGAGCAACCAACAGCACCAAACCAGCAGTCGTACTCCATGTAATCAGAGGGAAAACATAACTACACCAGGACACCAGCAGAGCAGATTCACCCCCCTAACATTAGTGCAGCAATGCAGAGTGAACAAGACCATTCCACATTCAAAACAGCCACCAACAAGACCAATCCTCATTCAAAATCAGGGAAACAAACAGCCCATCCAGAACCAACCATTCTAATGCCCCAACAGTGCAAACTCAATAAGGCCTCAGTCCAAATGCCCCAGTCTAGAGCTAACACCTATTACAACAATTCAAAATACTGTTGCATAACCAATTCACAATGCTGCATAACCAGCAGAGCAACCAACAGCACCAAACCAGCAACCGTACTCCATGTAATCAGAGAAAAAACATTACAGATAGAACATCAACATCAGGTTGAGCTCACATAAACAAACCCTGAAAAAGGACAGATAGAACAGATAGAACAAACATAGCAGGTCATACACACCAACTACACCAGGACACCAGCAGAGCAGATTTACCCCCCTAACATTAGTGCAGCAATGCAGAGTGAACAGGACCATTCCACATTCAAACAGCCACCAACAAGACCAATCCTCATTCAACAATTCAAAAGCTACTGCATAACCAGATCATTCACAGAAGCTGTAAAACTAAGACATCAATTCATCCCCCCTAGACACCCAAGCACCAGACCTGAGACCAAATCCTGCACAGAAGCTGTGAATTATAAACCAGACCTCATTTCACAAAGACACATGGAGTTTCAAAGTCAGCAACCCAATGAGCAACCCCACTACAGAGCTGACCAAAAACAAATGAAGTTTTTACAATGTGCTCCATGTATCAGAAAAAAATTTACAGATCAAGCAACAACAAGTTCAGCTCACAGAGACATTCCCAAAAGTAGGACAAATATAACAAATAGAACAACCATGCCTTACACAAGCTCATGCACCAACAACAAATAAACCCATAGCTAGGCAGCCAAGAGCCAAACACCCAGCAGCAGCCATGTTCCATCCAGCAGGTGGTTAGCTCAGCTCTCATTTCTAATACAGTATTGAACCTGAGGCAAATTGAAGACTACATCATTGATAGAGAATTCCATTTTAGCTGGGAAGGATTGGGCCCACAAAACAATTCGAGCTTTGACAACCTCGCATAGTTCCTCAAGATTTGGCTGGGCACCATTAAAAACACAATCATTTCTATGTTTCCATATCAACCACAAAACAACCAAAGGCACAACCTTCCACAGCAGCTTCTCAGTCTTTTTCATTTTGCAAAACGACCACCATTGCATCAGCCCTTCCACTGAGTTTGGCATAGCCCATTGAAAACCCCACCATTTCATAAATATTTAACCATACCAGGCCAAACAAATGGACAGGAGAGCAAGATATGATTAACAGATTCCTCCTCATTTTGACAGAAAACGCAGCCGACATTGGCAGATGCAACTAATATCCCGATTCTCTGTAAGAAGCTAGAGGTTTTCACCTTGCCTTGCCAAGCCAACCATCTGAAAAATTTGACTTTAGGAAGGGCACAATTATTCCAAACTACCACTGCCATACTCCTACTAGGACCCAAAGAGTATTCATAATTTTTATACACTGAGGCAACAAAAAACAAACCAGATGAGTCAGCCTTCCATATCCAAGCATCTTGTTTGGTGACCCTCATAGCTGGAGCATACATAAGAAAGGAATGAAGTCTCCTAACTCCTCCTCTTCCCAGACCAGCAAAGCTCTCCTAAATTCCAGATTCCAAATCTGAGACCCTCAACTCCTGATATAGAAGTTAGACATTACTTCTCTTTTATCTTTGGACAGCGAAAAGAGTCTAGGGAACTCCTCCTTAAAGCTTTGCTCCCCAGCCCATTTACCCAGCCAGAAAAGAGCTCTCCTACCATTCCCCAACTCAATGACAGAGTTTGCCAGGTACATATTGTGAAGCATAGGAGTAGAAATAATTGCACCAATGATATCAGACCAAATTTTTTAGATCCTGCTGTTTCCTTCCATACATGGCAGCCATCTTCCACCCCCTATATTATACTTAGAGCATAGGACATCCTTCCACAAAGTATGATGCTCTGACTCAAACCTCCACCACCATTTCAGTAATAAGCACTTATTCATAACTGTGATATTTTTAATCCCTAAACCTCCCAAATGTTTACTCTTAGTAACGGTATCCCATCTAACCATGTGAAATTTCCTTCTGAGGCCAGATCCCCCCCAAAGAAAGTTTGCTTGAATCTTCTCAATTGCTTTAGCCACCTGTAGACACCCCATTTTCGACCGCCCTTAAGACTTGGACGCCGCTACTGACGGTTTACTTGGTGGTGAAAGTTGTGCAGTGCAAGGGTTCGATTTCTTCGGCAAGGAGAGGGTCAAATCCCAACTTCATACCCCTTTTTGGACCAAAACTATCTTGATCAAAAGATTTTGTGACCTTGAAACCCTCTCTTTCAAAATATTTTTGAAATAAAGTTCCTACGATGTTCCGACGCTCGCATTTTGTTAAATGTTGCGTTTTTCGGCAAACTGAGCGAGGACAAAGTGGAAATGAATGAGAGAGAGATGAACTCTTTGAAAAATCTTTCAAAACACCTTGTTTAGGGGTTTGGAGTTGAAGAAAAGAGGAAAGGAGAGAAGAAACCCAGTTGGGGAAGGAGTTGGGCATGAACCGTTAAGAGAGAGACGAGCAGTCCTCGCCAAATCAGGCCTATCCTTTTGAATACTTGGATTTTAGCTATAAGCCCACCACCGTTGGAAATCTTACTTTCAGGGCTTCATTTTTCACTTAAGAATCTCCTCGAGCCGAGTCCGGATGGGAGAGATATGGTTGTTGGAAGTTGGGCATCAATCCGGTTGGACCGAAACTGAGCAGTCTTCACTAAAAGAGGGATATCTCTTAGAACACATGGAATTTTGAGGTGAGGCTGCCAAATTTGGAAAGAAGACTACCGGGGCTACAGTTTAGGCTCAAGAATGACCGGAAAAGACATCCAGATGAAGGATTTAGGCTTTCTTCAAAACGGGGACTAGGACTGATTTTTGTTGCCGGCCTCTATGGGAGTGTGCCGGCCATGAATGGCCAATGCCGGCCCAAAATGACCCCTGCCAGCCATCAATGAGCCACTGCCTGCCATCACTGATGGCCGGCAACACCCCTCTCTCAGCAGGTTTCGCGGCAGATCTTTTAAGCCAGCTGGATTTTTGTTATCTCCCCTCCATACACGTGTATGGAGGGATGGAGCCCTTGCAAAGCTTATTAAAGAAGCTTTAGCTTTGCATTCCTCTATATAAGCAAGAGGGCTCCCTCTTTACCAGGGGTTCTGAGTTTTTAAAGGGAAAAACCTCTCTTTCTCTCTATATTGTGTGTGTTTTAGGCTTTGAAGTTGGATTTCCTTCCACTTTTGCACTACAACACCTAGATATACACCTCCATCCTCCATTCCAGCACCTTGGAGGCCATTTGCAAAGGTTGAAAGCTTAGAATCTTGGACCAAAAGCTGCTGGAAAGCTGCTCTTCAAGGGTAAGTGCCTATTTCCCTTAAACTTGCACTTTCTTTGCTCCATTGGCTATCCTCACTTGCAAGCATTTCTGGACTTTGTCATGAACTGAAAAAGATCATATTTTGAGCTTCTCTACATGTTTGATTAAGAACTCTTTGCTGTTTGAGGCCTCCTCCCCCCCTTGCATGCTTTATCCCTCTTTGTAGGCCTATTTTGCATTATATATTAGCCTCATTTGTGAGCAGTTCTGGGCTTCAAGCCAACTGTAAAGTGCATTATTTTGAGCCCCTCTTCAACTTTGTTGAAGGGCTCTTCTCTGTTTGAGGCCATCTGCTTTCCTTTGTGCTTTATCTCTCCTTTTAGGGCCATTTTTGCATGATAGATTAGCCCTACTTGTGATTATTTTTGAGACTTGATATAAACTGGAAGAAGTCTTGTTTTGACGTCCTCTTCAAGTTTGGTTAAAGTCCTATTTTTGTTTGGGGTCATCTTCCCCCATGCATGCTTTATCTCTTCATGTTTAGAGCCATACATGTGAGTATTTGCATTGGCCTTGTTTTGGCCTATTAGCCACTGAAATCCAGTGGATTTTCAGTGGCCTTGTTGTGTTCTTGGAGGCCAAAATTAGAGGGGGGGTGACCCCCTCTCTCCTTGTCTTGTTTGGTGGTCTTTTTGGCCTTCCAAAGAGACCCCATTTTGCATGCTTCTAGGCCTTGTTCCAGGCCCTTTTCAATGGGTTTTGGGACCCTCTTGAGCCATTTCCAGAGTTGGTTTGGCCTTGTTGAATGTCCATCTTACATGTGCCTAATAATCCCTTGTATGGCCCTCCAAAGAAGCCCCTCATTTTGGCATGCATTGGCTGCATTTCCATGATTATTTGGGCATATTTTGGCATGTTTTGTTCATTGATTTTGGCTAGTTTGGTGAGATTTCATATGCTTCATATACATGCCATACAACTCATGCTTACTAGCCAACCTCGCATGTTGCCTTAGTCCTTCATGTGAGCACCTTTTGGCCATGCTTTGAACTAGAAATGTTCATGTTTTGGGACTGCCTTGGCTCTGTCTTTATGCTTCATAGTCAAATAATGCATGCTTTGTATAGCTGTAGTGTAATTGGCTTTGCAAGCTTTGTGTTTTGGTGATTCATGCATGCTATCTTTGAGATATTTAGATGATTCGGCATCATTTAATACTTCATTTCAGGGCATGTACCATTGCTACATTCCCACTTCATTCATGCTTCAAGTGTCTTTGAATGTCGCGCATTATTGCCTAGTTTAAGGCTTAGCTTGTATGCTTGCATGTCTAGGTGTTCGAGCCTTTATTCCAGCATGTTTAAGTCCTTGTTTAGGCTTAATTAAGCTCTGCCCACGCATAGTTTATGCGTTCGTGCCATGTATTGCATGCCTCCTTTGTATTGCTCTTTGCTAGCTTCCATGACTTAGGACCTTCGCATACTTTACTTGTGTCGTTTAAATGATTTGGCATCATTTATCATCTCATTTCAGTGCATATAGTGTTGTTACACTTGCACATTTGTCACTTCTTAGGCACTTTTGAGAGTTGCCCTTTTAGGCCCCCTTTGTCGAACCTTTCGCATCTTGCATGCTTGAGTACGCTGTGTGGCTTAATTCATCGCTTTGGCTACTGATTTGGACCTAGTTGAGAGCTGTCCATGTTAGTGTAAGCCCATTTTACCATGTTGTCGCATGCTTGTTACATGTAGTATGTTGTTGCATACTTATTTAGCTTTACATGCCTTGCATGTTCACATGTTCATGTTGCATTTCGTCATGATGTCCAAGGTTGTCACCTCACATCATGCTTATGTGCTTGTTGCATGTCATTAGCCTTGTTAGGTTGTTCGCATTGCATGTTTGTCATGCTTATGTGTTGCATTGCTTGGATTAAGTGTTAATCCGAGCACGAGGAACGAGGGGCGTTTCATACTTCAAGTGATGGAACGTGTCTCAATTCTCGGTCGCCGAAGCTCTTGATGATTCATGATAGAGTTCTAGGCTTTACTTGCTTTATTTGTGCATTCATTTTCATATTGATTTGCACAAGTTGGATCTTTGGCCATCATGCATTGGCATGCGTGATTGATGGTCGTGGATCCAACTTGGCCTCTCCCTTAATGTTTTGAGGTGATTTGGAGTGCCATGGTGCGTACATGTCCTTGGGAAACCCTCCATTTTCTCTATTTTGTGCTTCGTTGCAGTTTGGTGTCACAGCACACCAGTGGCCGGCAGCCTGCCATTGATGGCCGGCAGTGTGCCACCCTTGGCCGGCAGTGCTCTACCCTTGGCCGGCAGTACTTCTCTCCTAGCCGGCAGGCCACTGGTGACTTCCCCTGCAGTGTTTTGGTAAGGTTCAGCAACAAGCACTGGAAGACACCCTGCAAACAGAGCCTCTAAAGAGCAACCGGAAGGCGTTTCGAGGCGAGGAACCGAAGCGAGCGTGCATCTCCCTCTTCTTCAAACAGAGCCGGATTGGCATCATTTACTGTTTTCCCTATTTGTTTGTTGTCGTTCATTTGTTAGTTAATTAATTTGTTAATTAATTAAGTTGTGTAATAATTAGTTGTAGCTAGTTATTCATTTGGTTTTGTAATAATTAATTAGCTCGTGAGTTAGTTAATTGGGTGGATTGTATTATTCATTCGGTCCCTCCGAGTGAGGGCAAATTTGTAATAAGTGTGCGTGCGTGTGTGCATGTCTTCCAACCTCATTTCTTCCTCCCTTTTATTTAACCGCTTACAATGGTTAGATTTAGGGCATATGTTAATTAGCATACCTTATGCTATGCATGCGTGCATTCATTCATTTGTCTTGCATGCACCGGGCTCGGCGCATCATGCTAACTGCATCGTATTTAAATTCCAATTTGAATACATGTATCAATTGCATCTCAAATGCCATCTTAGAATAGCCGAGCCTATTTCTAGTTGCATTCTGTATGTGTTGCATTAGTCATTGCTAAACATAGACTAGGGTCATGCATTTGATTACTAACTAGTTTTTGTTTTGGCACGGAGTACGATGTAAGTATTTATGCTTTAGCATCTCGCATGAGTGTGAATGTTAAACATGACAACATGCTTACCATGTGGCTAAATGCTTAGTTGATATAACTGCTTGAATGCCTGTGGGTGAAGGTTAGATTATTTGAGTTGGAACAACTCGTTGAAATCCGTGTTTTAGCCTACTTGCGAGTAGCAAATCTTAAAACATTTCCAAACAAACGAATATGCAATGCTTTGTTCCAAATTAGGCGATCTAGTCTATACTTGTTTTGCTGTAAGCATCACATAGTAATTCTAGCTAATTAATCGGAATAAGAACGCATGTGTTTTCAAAAACGAGATATCACGGTTAGTAGAGGCCGATCTTCGGATCGGGCGAGAGGGGGTGCTCATAGCTAACCTTCCCCAATCGTACCCAAGTTCCCGAGCCGTGGCAACTTTGGTGATGACGGACACGTGGCCTTTGGCACCGAGTTAGGGTTTCCTAAATTTCCCCATTATAAAATATTTAGGTGGCGACTCTATATCTGGCAAAGCAGTCCATGTTTGGCACTTCTTTCAAAAAATCTGTTTTTCTCAAAACGATTTGCCGGATTTGGACTCTTTAGTTCAAGATTAAGAACCGTGACAAATCGAGTCCAAACTGTAACACCATTGAGGTCCCTCGCGGCTGTGTTACACCACCCCCATAGGTATTTTGAACAGAGACAAATAATAAATAGGCAAGTTACTCAAGACGGACTTAATTAGTGTTAGTCTCCCAGCAAACGAAAGCAGCCTTCTCTTCCATGTAGATAACTTTTGTTTAAACTTGTCCAAGACTGGCTTCCAAGTGCTTAACCTACCGGGATTAGCACCTAGAGGTAGACCTAGGTACTTAAAAGGTAACCTCTGATGGGCACAATTTAGTCTAGAGGCAAAACTCTGCAGCAACACTTCATCCACTCCAATACCCGCAATCACACTCTTATGGTAGTTAATTTTCAGCCCCGATAGGATTTCAAAACATCTCAGAATACGTTTGATGGTCATCACTTCCACCCACTCAGCGTCACAAAACAGAATTGTATCATCTGCAAATTGTAGATGCGTTACTGTGATTCCATTATTCCCAATGGCAGACCCTTTTATCAAACCCATTTCCTTGGCCTTAGCAAACAAGATATTCAACCCCTCGGCCACAATATTGAAGAGGAAATGGGACAATGGGTCACCTTGCCGATGACCTCTATGTGGGCAAAATTCCTCAACAGGTGAACCATTCACTAAAACAGACACCTTTGTGAAGGTTACACAACTTTTCATCCATCTTACCCATCTATCGCCAAAGCCAAAATTATATAACATATTAAATAAAAATTCCCAGTTGACTGAATCATATGCCTTCTCAAAGTCTAACTTCAACACCAAACCTTTCTTGTTCGATTTTCTCCACCCATCAACTATCTCATTAGCAACGAGAATCCCATCTAGGATATTCCTTCCCCCAAGAAATGCTGATTGAGTCTCACTAATAATCCTTGGCATCACTTGTTTCATCCTATTAGCTAAGATTTTAGCCAAAATTTTGTACATGGATCCAATGAGGCTAATTGGCCTATAATCCCTCAAGCTTGAGGGGCTGTCAACTTTTGGGATTAGAGCTATAAAAGAGCTATTTAAACCACTCACAAAAGAGGCATTTTGATGAAATTCTCTTAAAAATTGCATTACCTCAGGTTTGACTACTCCCCAACATTTCTTATAGAAGGCCAAATTAAATCCATCAGGTCCAGGTGCTTTATTACCATCACTGTTCTTGATAACATATCTGACTTCCTCTTCAGTAAAAACTGCTTCCAATAGCTCCACTGCTTGACAACCTCCAAGATTTTTGAATTGGCCAGACAGTGATGGTCTAGTAGCCCAAGATTCGGAGAAAAGATTCATGAAGTGTGACTTCACCTCCAGCCGAACCTCTATAGGTTCTTCCACCAATGAGCCATTCACCAAAACTGAACACAAAGAATTTCTGCTATTTCTATTAGAAGCCATAATGTGAAAATACCTTGTATTCCTATCTCCTTTTGATGCCAAATTAATTCTGGACTTTTGTAACCAAGTCCATTCCACCATTTTGTTTAACCTCCAAATTTCACTCATAATTTCCTTCCGCCTAGCTTGTTCAACCCCTAGAAGGGTTCTTTCTTCGGCAATTAACACTATGGCATGGGCTTCCTCTTCTACAGCCTTAAGCTTAGATTCAAGCATACCAAACTCTTCAATATTCCACACTTTTAATTTGTGTTTTAAGGCTTCCAATTTTATGAAGCGTCTATATCCGGCCCAACCTTCAACCTGAAATTCTGACCAAAATTTGTCCACTAAACTTGCAAACTTAGGATGAAGGGTCCAAGCATTCAGAAACCTAAAAGGACGGGGACCCCAATCTCTTTCATCCTCTATCAAAAAGATAGGGCAATGATCAGAAATCAATCTAGGAAGACCCTATAACTTGAAGTTGAAGTTCTGTACCCATTCATGATTAAGCAAAAATCTGTCTATTCTACTCCATTTCTCTCTAATTTGTGAGTTGCACCAGGTAAATTTCCTCCCAAGCATGGGTAAGTCAATCAACTCCATGTGTTCTACCATGGCATTAAGGTCCCTCATGTCTCTGCCTCTTCTTGAGCACCCAATGCGTTCAGCAATATTCCTTATTTCATTAAAATCCCCCCTCCCATACACCAGGGCCCCAAGAACATACTCTTCAATTGAGCAAAAAAGACCTATAATTCATTCCTTTTGACCACTTCGGATGGGCCATATACATTAACAATCACACAATGAAAAGAGGAAAAAAAGTGTACCAAACAGAAGGATGAATTTACAGTGGCCGCAGCAAGCCTCTAGTTGAAACACCTCAGTACTCCATATACATAGCAGCCCTCCAACTCTACCTTCGACGTCCACTTCCATATACTCAAAATTATCATCATACCAAAGAGACTTTACTAATTCAGGCGTAATTGAAGATCTCTTTGTTTCTTGAATCATCACAAAGCTGATTTTTCTTGCTGCCAAAATTTGTTTAATTTTTCTCCTTTTTCCTGGTCTGCCAAGACCTCTAACATTCCAAGATAGTAACTTCATAGTAACAGCTTTTTCACTGAAGGCCCCCTGAGCTTATAACTCAATGGATATCCCCACCCCTTCGCACCTCTTTCCCCTTATCTGTGGCTTCCAGTTCTTCTAACTTACAAATCACCTCCTCCTTCTTGCCATCACAATCTAGCCCCAGCACTTTACCAATTTGGATGGATGTTGCTGCCTCTGATAACCGAACACCTCCTCTATTAGATTTACTCGCCATTGAGAGGGAAATGGCAGCTACGGCAAACCTAAACACTGCCCCTTTCCTTAGATTGAGTGTTTACTTCATAAATTTCTTCCCCATTTCATGTTTCCCCCTTTTTCCACCGTTTGTGACAACCATTTTCCTCACCTCTCACTTGCAAACTCTTCTTACTAATAAGGATTGGGCCCATTCTGCTGTGTGTATGATTGGGCTACCCCACCCCATTAACAGTTGCACTCATAGGATGAGTGCTAGCCTCAACTCTACGGCCTTTTAACACAGCCCTCTGGGCCAACCCATCCCCACTTGAGTCCTCTTGGGCCCTATTTAAATCCACCTCCAAGATAATGCCTTGTTTCTACCCAGCAGACCCACTCATACTTCTAATAAAACTAGGGTGACCACCTCATCATCAGCTCTACCCCTACCTCCCTTTCTTGTGCCACCCTCCTCTGACACTCCTTTGTAGAGCCTCCTTATAGAGCTCTCCTCACGTGCGGCGCCAGCCTCTGACACACCCATCGTCAGGTCTGTCTCCTCCACCACCGAAACCTCCCTGAAGCTTGTTTCCCCCTCCATGGCGCTAGTATGGTCATGATCCACCACTTTATCCCCTGCAACCACCTCACCCCCTGCATCCACCTCAACACTGACCTGGATTTCCACCTCATCATTTTCTTTCCCTTGTCTACTGCCTCTATCTGCAATAGTCTCAACATCATCCTCGGAGCTATAGCTGGTTTCATTATTCCTCAGAAAATATTGACATATACATTTATCTTTCACTATTGTTGGGACTATGATTTGTTCCTATAAGATCCTGACTGGATATATTACACCCTGGCAATCTAGATTGAGAAAATGGTTAATGGAATCTATGCATGTTGTCTCAATCTTGACTTTTCCACAGTAGAGGGACTCCATATTCAAAGTGCCTGCATCCATTTCAAGCACCTCTCCCCACTCTCTACCTATTGTGCAAAATGTATTATTATTCCACAAGACCAGCGGTACACCATAACAGCTTAACCACACCTGCCTCACCTGGTCAAAAGCCATGCTTTCAGCCCATTCCTCAATCGAATCACACCAGTTTGTGAGCCAGTCCTTCATTAGAGATAATTTCTCACTCATATCACTCACTGATTGAAATGAAAGAACTAGTTGTCTTCCACCACCTACTCTAACTTTGATGTCTCCATAGCCTCTTCTTTGAAGTTCATCCTGAAATTCTACAACCGAGAGATGTGGTTTCAATCTTACCACTGCACTTTCATGCAACCAGCCATTTGCCCCTTTCTGTACCTTAATGGTACGGACTGAGTTGGGTTGAGGGCCCCTGGATCTGACCACATC
This sequence comes from Camellia granthamiana, assembly GCA_036172215.1. NCBI lineage: Eukaryota > Viridiplantae > Streptophyta > Magnoliopsida > Ericales > Theaceae > Camellia > Camellia granthamiana. The sequence goes on along the minus strand of CM069915.1, from coordinate 54,155,933 downwards.
GGCGTAAGACTTTCTTCCCTGATATGAAGCCCTTATAGTGTGATGTCCACCCTTTTCCTTCCACTGCTTTATTGGGTGTCGGATACTTTGATTCTTGTCATTTACCTTGCTGAACACCGCCATTTTAACCTTCAGTGCTTTGTCATCACACCAAAGTCCATTAGCTTTCTGCAGAGCCATATCCGCTACTACCGAGCAACCATACTTGATAAATCCGAATCTAGATCCTGTAGATCTTCTCCTCTTGTTCGGAATGTACACATCCAGCACCATACCAAAATTTGAGAAGAGTTGAAAAGCCCTTTCGCCTCCATCGATGTTGGTAAGTTGTCCACAAACACCAAGTAAATGGTACTCCCCCTTAAAGCCCCCGCTGCTTGACCACCATGCTTTCGAACCACCGATTTCCAGCCTCCAGTCCTATTTGTACTCGTTTGTCCCCTCATAGCATCAGAGAGATCTAGAAGCCTCCTTTCTTGGTTCTTTAGTGATAGCTAAGTGCAAGAAGACTCATTGTCATGACCCAAACCCATCCCTACAGGTTTAATGTCATAACCGGTCAGTAATTCGAGATTACCAAAGGCCTTCCTGTGTAATCAACAATAATCGGGGCTAGCAGAAGCATTATACAAAAAATACCAATAGTCCAACGAGCTGTGCATCTATACGAACAAATATGAACAGACACGAATAAACACATACACATATAAACGTTAATTTACCCACATATCAATACATATCATTTACACATATCAAAAGTGTACATCAAGGTCAAAAGCTTGACAACGGCCTTCCAGGCCTAGCCCCTACTCGGAGGCACTCAAAATAACTCGGTAGGCTTTAAAACGGTGGCTCGACGAAAGACCCCTTCTAGACTTGCCCTAGAAAACGCTCAGCTATACATACACATAAAAACAGTGAGCTAAAGCCCAGTGAATAACAACAAGGTAAATGGTTAATGAATGAAGTCCCAAATCAATAATTCAAACAGTTCAGGTCATCAGTGATTCTTGAATCAAAACTTTATAGCATATCTTATCAGGTCATGTAAACAGTCATACCACTACTTGTAGACAGTCATATCAGTACTTATAAACAGTTATGTCAGTACCTCCCTTAGCATAACAGTACGGTGGTTCCAATACATCCATGTTAGAGATTTCTGTGCACATATAGCCATGGTATTGTTACCCCCAGGCGAGGGCCACGTGAACATAAGCTACGGTATTGTTACCCTCAAGCAAGGGCCACATGAACATAGGTTGCGGTATTGTTACCCCCGAGCAAGGGCCACGTGAACATATAAACATAAACCACGGTATTGTTACCCCCGGGTAAGGGCTACGTGAACATATAAACATAAACCACGGTATTGTTACCCCCGGGTAAAGGCCACGTGAACATATAAGCATAAACCACGGTATTGTTACTCCCGGGTAAGGGCCACGTGAACATATAGAAGCCACATTACATTTCAAAAGAATAGACAATCATTCATTTATTTCAGGAAAGAACATTCAACAGAGCATATCATATCAATCAGAAAATACATATAAGTTGTTACTCACAGTGGCTTCCAGAAACGGTTATGCCGTCCTCGACTCGCGACCTACAATCACAATGCACATAGCACAACACATATCTTATCATTATACACATTCAAGTGGCCAACGTGGCTTGGTGTTTCTTACATTAACTCTTATTCATTCAGTCGGTTCTATGCAATTATCTGTTACTCATTCGTTTGCTTCTTTTAATTTCTATCATGCTTATAAGATGCCAATGGATGTAAATTTCACATGAAAACCCTGTAAATGAAGGCCCGAAAGTCAGAAAAATGGAAAGAAAACAAAATCGAAAAAAAGTGCCCTATTTGGCCGCACATGTGGTGGTCTGGCCGCTCATGCGGTGGCCTTGGTCACACGAGCGATGATTTCAGAATGCAATTATGGCCAAAAAGGGATTGGTCGCTCGAGCGGTTTGGGTATATTTTCAATTCAAAAATCTGCTTGAAGGGGAACTTATTCTTTTGCAAAAATCAACTTTATTTCCATGCAATTCAAAGCTCAAAACTCATCAAAACAAGTTGAATGAACAATTTCTAATATCAAATAAAAATTAGAACTTCATATCAAAGTCCAATTGCCATGTAAAAGATCAAACTTAAACTTGAAATGTAAAATCATAAAATATGTATACTTGAGTCCCAATTCTCAAAATCTAGGAGTTTCCTCTTTAAATCTCAAGAACCATGCAAGAGAGCAAGTGTATGCACAAGACTTTCATGAACTCATGCCTTGTATGTCAAGATCTTGAACTAACTCCTACAAATCTAGCCATGCATGTTCATATAGGTATTCCACCTTATACACCACAAAACCCCTTTCAAAGATGCATGATGCTTTCTTGATTAAGCTTAAATTCAAGAGGATAGGCATGGAGATGTCTCAAATTCAAGGAATTTGGAGTGAAGTCTTACCTTAGATGGATGATTAATGGAGGTCAAAGCTTTACTCTTCCTCATTCTTCTTCAAGCTCTCTCATTCTTCTCTTCCTTGGTGTTCTCTAGAACTCTCTCTCTCTCTCTCTCTCTCTCTCTCTCTCTCTCTCTCTCACAGATTATTGTTGGGTCTTAGTTGATAAGTATGAGCTCATATCTCATATATACATATAATTGTATAAAAGTGAAGCCAAACATAACGTTGCAAATTAGACGAAATCAATTTTCAATTAAACTCCCAAAATGTTACTAAAAATTTCCATTAGTCTATCCATGAACTCAATTTCAATTTCTGAGCCCATTAAGGTCGTCAATTTCAGGTCTGAAGTCGTAGCTCTAACAGATATTTTCCCAATTCAGACAGATAGTTCCAAATTAAATCATATTAACTCACAATTCCATTAAGATAATTATGATATGCATTTTGGGGCCGTTACACTCACACACTGTATTCGATGTAAGGAAAAATTTGTAAAGGTGTTATCACTGCACTTGAGGATGATACTTGTACCGAATTAGGCACAAACGGCTTGGGCACATGAATGAAAAGGGGCTACAAGTTTTGTTCAAGAAAGAGCTTCTACCCGATTTGAAAAGTATGCATCTTAAAATTTGTGTTCATTACTTGGTGGGTAAACAACATAGAATTTCTTTTCATAAAAATGTTGCTTCTAAAAAAGAAAATGTTTTTGAGTTGATTCATTTGGATGTTTGTGGTCCTTTGAAAGTTAGAACACATAGTGGCGCATTTTATTTTATTACTTTCATTGATGATTATTCAAGGAAAGTTTGAGCTTTTGCACTAAAAACTAAAGATCAAGTTCTAGATGTATTTAAGTATTTTCAAGCCCTGGTTGAAAGAGAAACAGGACAGAAATTGAAATGCATCCGAACAGACAATGGTGGTGAATCCGTTGGGCCATTTGATGAGAATTGTCACAGCCAAGGTATTAGGCATCAAAAGTCAATTAAGAAACAGATGGCGTTGCCGAGAGGATGAACCGCACTATTGTGGAAAGAACAAGGTGTCTACTTTCACATGCTAAATTGCTATGATCCTTTTGGGGTGAGGCAATGAGGACAGCAGTTGACGTGATCAATTTGTCTTCTTTCTATCCATTGAATGGTGATATTCTGGAAAAAGTTTAGACCGGCAAGGATGTGTCTTATGAGCATTTGAGAGTGTTTGGTTATCGAGTTTTTGTTCACATTCCAAAGGATGAGAGGTCCAAACTAGATAACAAGTCAAGACAATGCATTTTTCTTAGCTATGGACGTGATGAATTTGATAATAGATTGTGGGATCCGGTTGACAAGAAAGTTATTTAAAGTCGTGATGTTGTGTTTCTTGAAGACCAAACAATTGAAGACTTTGGCAAAGGTGATCAACCAGAACCAAAAACTAGTGATCTCATTGACATAGATCTATCTCATTCATCTTCAGTGGATGATAAAAATGGGAGAGATGTGGAGCCACCTATTAAAGATATGGAGGATGATACTGATCCTAATGAAGTTGAGCCAGAAATTGAGGACGAGCATCCAATTCAAAAACCGCCACCACAATTTGAGTTGAGGAAATCTACAAGGGACCGGCAACCTTCGAAAAAGTATGTTCCCAATGAGTTTGTGTTGATATCTGATCAAGGGGAGCCCAAGAGCTACCAAGAAGCAATTAAGCATGCAAAGAAAGGTGATTGAAAAAAAGCCATGGAAGAAGAAATGAATTCTTTACTTGAAAATCACATTCACGATTTGGTGAAATTGCCTAAAGGGAAGAAAATTCTGAAAAATAAGTGGGTCTTCAAATTGAATAATGATGGCAAGAATCTAAGGTACAAAGCATGCCTTGTTGTGAAAAGCTTTGGGCAAAAGAAAGGTGTTGACTTTGATAATAAAAAAAATTCGTCAATTGTGAATATGTCTTCTATTCGGGTTGTACTTGGCATGGCTGCAAGTATGAACCTTGAAGTTAAGTAACTTGATATGAATATCGCATTTCTTAATAGTGATCTTGAAAAATAAATTTATATGGAGCAACCGGAGGGTTTTGTTGAAAAAGAGAAAGAGAAATTTGTTTGTAAATTGAAGAAAAGTTTGTATGGTCCCAAATAAGCGTTGCGGCAATGGTACAAAAAATTTGACTCTTTTATGATGAATAATGATTTTTCTAAAACCACTTCAGACCATTGTGTGTGTTTGAAAAAAAATTCGGCTGACAAATTTATTATTATTTTGTTTTATGTTGATGACATGTTAATTGTGGGTCAAGATTCTACTATGATTAACAAGTTGAAGTTAGAGTTGAGTAAGTCTTTTGCTATGAAAGATTTGGGGCCGACAATGCAAATATTTGGTATGAAAATTATTCGTGATCGCTAAAAAAAGGTTGATTTGGTTGTCTCAAGAGAGCTTCATTGAGAAAGTTCTTGAGAGGTTCAACATGGATAAAGCAAAGCTGATTAGTTGTCCACTTGCGGGTCACTTCAAGCTTAATTCGAATCAATGTCCTACAAGTGACAAAGACAAGGAAGAAATGCTGAAAATTCCTTATGCTTTAGTGGTTGGTTATTTGATGTACGTCATGGTTTGTACAAGGCCAGATATTGTTCACTCCGTTGGTGTGGTGAGTCGTTTTCAATCTAATCCGGGGTAAAGAACATTGGGCAATGATGAAATGGATTCTAAGGAATCTTCGAGAGACTTCGAAGGTGTGTTTGACTTTTGAGAATGGTAAGTCGATGCCTGATGGGTTCACAGATTTTGACATGATTGGTGATATTGATTCTAGGAAATCTACTTTAAGGTATTTGATGACTTTTGCAAGGGGAGCTGTGGCATGGCAATCTAAATTACAAAAATATGTTACTCTCTCAACTACGGAAGCTGAACTTATCACCATTACAGAAGCTTGTAAAGAAGAGTTATGGTTAAAGAAATTTTTACAAGAGTTAGGTTTGAATCAAGAAAGGTATGTGCTTTATTGTGATAGTCAAAGTGCAATTCATTTGAATAAAAATTCTACTTTTCATTCGAGATCAAAACACATTGATGTGAGATACCATTGGATCTGTGATGTATTAGATTTGAAATTGTTGCAACTCGAAAAGGTTCACATGGATGATAATATTTCAGATATGTTGACTAAGACTCTGTCGAGGGACAAACATTTGAAGTGTCGAACTTTGGCTAGTATGATTGATGTCTCCACCTAAGTCGATAGGGGGAGAATTGTTAGGTATACCTTACCTAATTGGTTTATTAAAAATATTTAATTTGGTTTGGTGTTGGTTATAATATATTTTATATATCATATCTAACTTTTGGAGGCCCAATGGGTATTTAATAATCTGTTTGGTAACAGTTAGGGTTTTGATAAAAAGCCCAAAAGTCAACAATATTTTTTGTATTGTTTACTTTTCTAAAAAGGAGCAGCTGCTATAATATTGAAGATATATTCAGTGGAGTCAAATTTAGGTTAGATAGTTCTGCTTTTCGGCTGTTGTTTGCAAGGTTTCTTTGCTTCATTTTTTTGGCTCTTTAAAGCACTGTCTGTGTGCATATTTGGTTGCTTTAGTGGAGATTGATTTGGATCTATTATTTTGGGTCTTCTACAACTCTGTTTCGAAAACTTTTATTCATCTATTTGGTGAGATCTTTTCTCTTACTTATTTGTAATTATTTGGAATTCACCTAAAGGTAGTTTGTGAGACTATTCATGTCTCGTTTGTAATCATTTGAAAACTTTTGGTTAATAGTGGAATCGAATTTCGATCCCATAGAAGTACCTCATATTGAGGGAACCACGTAAAATTCTTGTGTCGTTGTTAATTTAATTTTTTTCGCATTAATTTTTATTTCCATTGAATGATTTACTTGTGGAAAATTATCTATTTTCCCTAACAATGTGGTTATATTCATGACTCCGTTCACAATCAATATAGCCAAGCTCCCGATTGATATGCCTAACACGGCTAATTCAACTACTATGAAAAAGTTACTTTTGCAAACAAAAAAACTCACGACTGTGTCACTTGATTTTCGATACACATCGTTCAATATTTTCGATACCGTTTCACTGCCACTAATACTGATTCATCTCCAAATATCGCTCTATTTAATTTATTTATTTATTCTTAATTAATTGTGTGCCTATTGTATATGTTGTAGAAAAGAAATTAGTTGTATCAGTATTCGAGAGCAGGATGAACGAGCTCCACACGACACAATCATGGAAATTCCTTGGATTAAATTCTATTAACCACTACAATCACCTACCGATGGACTCCAAATCGAACATTGTTGTCGCCATGATCGACTCTGGCAAATGCTCCTTTAAAATCTTAGTTGATTCACTTGCTCCGCTTCTATTGCTTTGTGTAATCATCAATTTGATATTTCATTACTTCTCTCATTTTCTGATATATTTATGTAATTGCCATAACCAAGACCTTATTTTTTTTCCTTATTATCTCCAGGGGTTTGGCCAGAGTCCAAGAGCTTTAACGATGAAGGCTTAGGCCCAGTGCCAAAAAAATTTAAGGAAGAATGTATAGTTGGGAAAAATTCACCTTGTCCAACTGTAATAGGTAAATTTGACATTTTGTAAAATTATTCAATAGTTTCAAAACATGCGACATGTGCACGTGGTATTCTCAACCAATAAAAATGTAAAATAGAATGAATGAAACTGCTCTTATCTCTTACCGATGGCTGTAAATATCGGTCAATACGTATCGTATCAAGTTTTTATCCTTCCAATACCAATGCATTATAATGTACCAGTTAGAATCAAATATAAAAAAATAAAATAAAATGTACTGGTTAGTATAAAACTCACACATGTATCAATCAGTTTTCTATATGAGAGGGTAATTTATGTCTAAATTGGGCCGAGCTAAGTAGAAGACTTCTTTGGTAATTGGGCCGCGAGACGGACCGAGGTAAAAGCAAATTTACTTTGGTCTAAAAAACTAAGCAGGTATGGGCTGAGCTAGCTAGGCACTGTGCTGGGGAGAGCTGAGCTATCTTGGCCTTATGTGTTGGAGCACCGAGCTAACTCTTACCTCGTGCTTGGTTAGCTCGGTGTTTAGTGAACAGCCTAGTTGGAGTATGTCAAACCGAGGAACACGCAGTGAAAGGAAGAACCGAGCTAGTTGGAGTTCGGTCTAGTCTGCGGCTTTAGCATGGCCACATTAGCTCGGTCATATTGACATCCAACCGTGGTAAAACCATCTCACTTGGTTTAAGCAGTGACGGGGGTGTTGAAGGATAAGCATTATCTTTCAGGAGTATGACTCCTAGAAGGACTTTACATGAAGGAATAAGAGTCCTACGAGGATTGTGCCACGCGGAACCTATAAAAGCTCATAGCATCACCTATGGAGAGGTAACACAACTTTAATTCTCTAATACACAGAGCTTTTGTCTATTAGTCTATTTTGCTGACTTAGGCATCGGAGAGGTATCCGGTACACACCCGCTGGCTAGCTCACGTTTGTGTTTTCAGGGAGTAAAGCGACGACGTTTGGAGGAGCGCAGACTTGATCAACAGGATTATACGAGAAGATTATTTCTTGCTCGTACAATTGGCGCCGTCTTTGGGAAGATCAGAAAGAACAAAACCTCTTGATCAAGTTTTTCCTCTATAATTGGAAGTAATGGCGCACAATGAAGATTTGCCGCAGTCCGCCATCGACGATCAAACCCCAGAGGGGGGTGGGAGGCGTGAAGGTTTGCCTTCTATCCCTCCCATGACAGATTTGGAGCCCCGGCGACAGAACCCCCGGAGGGATGCAAGGGGGAGACGAACTAACAGCCCCCGTCGCTCTCAAAGTCCTGAAAGACAGAAACGGAGGATCCCATAAAGGAACAAGACGAGTTAATAAGAAAGATGGCGGTAGACATGAAGTCTATGAAATGCCAGATCAAAGGAAAATGGGTGGCAACAGAAGAGGGGCGCAAAAGCAACACACCCCCTCGCCACTCGGAAGATCGTGGCAGGCATACCACACCATCACAAGCAGAGAGTAAGAGCCTGAGAACAAGCGACACTCAGTTAAGAACCCCCAGGACTCGTTACTCCAGGTCTGAGAGAACAAGAACTGAGAGGTCATATACTGAGGGAAGCACCTATCGGCCCTCGCGCACGCACCAGACGTCATCCAGGCAGATGGAGTTGCCTAGATCATCCAATTTGAGAACTGTGCTAGAAGAAAGGGCACGATGGAAGGAAGATACCAGGGCGCGCGACCCGCGTAGAGGTTCAGCCCTTCAGCGGTTGGCTCCTTGAACGCATGGGAGCGTCAAGGTAGGAATACCGCACCTTGCTTACGAGCCAACAGACAAAGCATTAGCAAGGCTGCAGACCTTGCCGTTCGTTCCGGCAATTGAGAACGCACCACTACCTTCGGGCTTTCACCAGCCCAAATTCACCACTTATGAGGGGAAGACGGACCCCTACATGCACCTAAGCCACTTTCGCCAAGTTATGGCAGTATACCGGCGGAATGAGGCTTTAATGTGCATCCTTTTCCCATCTAGCCTTGGCGACCTAGGTTTAACCTGGTTTGAAAGGTTACCGGAAGGCAGCATCGCCTTCTGGGCACAATTGGCAGAGGCGTTCGTGACTAGGTTTAGAACGAATACCAAAACACCAGTGGAGATCGATCAGCTACTCTCCATTGACATGGGCGACAAGGAGACGTTGAGATCCTACAATAGTCGTTATTGGGAAACTTTCAATCAGATAGGAGATTGTCCTACAAACCTTGCCATTGGACAATACAAACGGGGCTTGCCAGTCGGCAACAAATTGAGGGATTCAATTACTATGATGCCTCCCCTCACGATGGAGGCCTTAATGGAGAGAGTGCACCAACATATTCGTGTGGAAGAGGATGGCGCCCGTGCTAAGGCAAAATCTGGCACTACAACAACACCAGACAAAAAGACTTCGGCAAAAGTCAACACGATAGAACGACCAAGCAGGAATGGGCGAGGCAGACGGGCCAACAAAGAAGATCCAGACAAAAGGTGGCTAAGAGTTCGCACCGCCATTACCACGGTGTTCAAAAAACCAATCTACCGAATTCTCAGTGAGATACGCGATGAACCTTTCGTCCAATGGCCAGCTAAGTTGGGAGAAGCCCAAAAAGACTATGATGAAGGATCTCGGTGTACCTTCCATAATGAAAATGGGCACCGCACAGAGAATTACACACCGTTAAGACAATACTTAGAAGAGTTAGTGGCAGCTGGGCACTTGGACCAGTACATAGAATGAAGGACACAGCCAGCCCCCCAGAACCACGATCACCCAAACGGAATGCCGATCGACGCCCCACCTCAAGGCGTGATCAACGTAATACATGGGGTATTCGAACCTAAGCGAGTATGTGAGCTCAGGGGAATGATCAAGAAGGCTGAACACTTAAGGGAGATATTAAGTGCACAACCAGCCATCAAAAAGGGGAGAACGGAAGCCACGAATGTCATATCTTTTTCAGACAGAGACTTGGCAAGGATATATTGCCCTCACAATGATGCACTGGTCGTCACACTCCGCGTCAAGGATTACGACATCAAACGGATTTTGATCGACCAGGGGAGCTCGTGTGAGATAATGTATTACGAAACCTTCAAACAATTGAAACTGGAGGACAAAGACTTAGCACCCGCAACATCTCCCCTAATCGGATTCAACTGAATGCCAGAGTGGCCAGTGGGCAAGATAATCCACCCAGTCAGAGCAGGAAGCATGACGAAACAAGTGAAATTCTAGGTATTAAAAGTCCTTTCCACTTACAACATAATCTTGGGAAGGACATGGCTGCATACCATGCGATCGGTAGCATCAACCTACCATCAAGTATTGCGGTTCCCCAACGAAGCAGGAGTAATTGAAGAGGTCTATGGAGACCAAATTATGTCCAAGCAATGCTTCGTCATAGTAAATGACAGCCGCGCTGCCAAAGGATATGTACAGATGGTAGAAGAACCTGAGAGCAATGAGCTGTTTGCAAATGTTGGCAAAGCAACTAAACAGAAGGCAGTGGAAGACTTGGTACAGGTAAGGATAGATGAAAAAGACCAAGAAAAGTTCTTTTTGCTCGACTCGTCATTGTCCAGCACTGAGAGAATAGAGGTCATGAAATTCTTAACCTCTAACATCGAAATGTTCGCCTGGACGCCGTATGACATGCCTGGCATTGACCCAAACTTCATCTGTCACCAATTAAATGTCCACCCAACTGCAAGACCAATCATACAGCGCACTCGCAGGTCGGCACTCCACCACGCCGAGATAGTGGCGGAAGATATGGGAAACCTTCTAGAGGCAGGAGCTATCAGAGAAGTGCACTATCCCAAGTGGATATCCAATACTGTGGTGGTGCCAAAGAAGAATGGAAAATGGTGTGTCTGCGTGGACTACAAAACAGTCAACAAGGCATGCCCAAAGGATAGCTTTCCCCTACCACGGATAGACCAACTGGTAGACCTAACAACAGGACACAATTGACTTAGCTTTCTTGATGCGTACAGAGGTTACCATCAGATCGCTATGTATGAACCAGACCAGGAGGTCACATCCTTTACAACGACAAGAGGACTGTATTGCTACAAAGTCATGCCCTTTGACCTAAAAAACGCAGGGGCAACATTCCAGCGGATGGTCACCAAGATGTTTGAACCATTGTTAGGCAGAACAATGGAGGCTTACATCGACGACATGGTGGTCAAGAGCAAGGATGAGAAGGACCATCTCAAGGACTTAGATGAAATGTTCGAGCTACTGAAGAAGAACAAGTTGCGCCTAAATGCATCCAAGTGTGCGTTCGGCATAGGATCGGGCAAATTCCTAGGCTTCCTGGTGACCAACCGGGGTATAGAAGCAGATCCCTCTCAGATCAAAGCAATTCAAGATCTAGAGAGGCCTAACTCAGTAAAAGAAGTGCAGCATCTCACCGGTATGGCAGCTGCGCTCAACCGGTTCATAAGTCGGTCGTCAGATAGATGTTGACCATTTTTCCAAGCACTAAAAGCCAAGTTTGAGTGGGATGAAGAATGCGACCGCGCCCTAGAAAGCCTGAAAGAATACATGTCTTCTCCATCATTGCTAGTAACCCCAATACCTGGAGAAGAGATCTTTTTGTACCTGGCAGTTTCACAGCATGCCGTCAGCGCGGTGTTGGTCAGAGCGGAAGGAATCCAACACCTGCCCATCTTCTATGTCAGCAAGACCTTGCTGGGCATAGAAACCAGGTACTTGCCACTAGAAAAACTGGCCTTAGCTCTGATGATAGCCTTTAGGAAACTGTCGCATTACTTCCACGCCCATACCATAATCGTCCTCACGGCTTTTCCATTGAAAGCTTTGTTTGAGAAGGCGAACTTTTTTGGGCAAATCTTGAAGTGGGCAGGGGAGTTGGGACAGTTTGACATCAAGTTTCAACCCAGAACCGCAATAAAAGCCCAAGCTTCGATAGACTTTGTGGCAGAGTTCACACCAGGAAGTCATCACATCTACCCAGTTGACTTGACTGGTACAACCGAAATGGGAATGGAAAGCGCCGCAGGAAATGCACAACCCCTGATACAGGATGCCCAGCCACATCCCGAAATAGACCGGAATGAAGAAACGGAGGAAGAAGCAAACCATGCTACACCAAGCCAAGACTCATCAACAAATAAAAACTTGGTACAATCAGATAGTAAGGGGCAAGCAGTAAGTGTGGACTTGGAAGAAAATACCAATAACACTCATGACCCCAAGGCATCATCCAATCCCTCCACTTGCTGGAAGCTATTCGTTGGAGAGATGTGGAAACTCTTCGTGGATGGAGCGTCCAACAGGCACGGAGCAGGACTTGGCATAGTCCTCATTTCACCAGATGGCCTAGTAGTGGAACAAGCAGTCAACCTTGGCTTCCCAGCATCAAACAACGAAGCGGAGTATGAAGCGCTTCTGGCAGGACTAAAATCAGCACACTACATGAAGGCCACCAAGCTAATGGTCTACAGTGACTCACAGCTGGTGGTCAACCAGATTTCAGGCGACTACGAGGCAAAGGATAGCTAAGTACCAAGTGTTAGTCAAGAAAGAGATCATGAAGTTCGAAGTAGTATGGATGGAACATATTGGCAGAGAAGAAAACAGTAGAGCAGACGAACTAGCAGGCTTTGCTTCGATGGCAGATACATCCATCCCACATCCGTTACTGATTGATTACTTACCAAGACCAAGCATTGAAGAACCCGAAGTAGAAGAGGTATGTTGCGCCGAATTAGGCCCTTCATGGATGGATCCCATGATAATATTCTTAAAAGACAGCGTCTTACCCGAAGAAAATAAAGAAGCCAACAAGATTAGAGCAAAGTCGCAACGATTTTGGCTCTCCCCATCAATGGCCTTGTATAAAAAATCCTTCACAGGACCTTACTTGAAATGCGTCCATCCCAGCAAGGTTGAGGCATTCTTATTCGAGATACACGAAGGCGTATGCGGAAGCCACCAAGAGGGAAGATCATTGGCCTACAGAGCAATTTCGCAGGGATATTGGTGGCCTTACATGCAAGCGGATTCAGAGAAGTATGTCAAGAAGTGCGAGAAATGTCAGAAGTTCGCACACCAAATAAATCAACCAGCCAGAGAGCTTCTACCATTAACTAGCCCATGGCCCTTCGCAATGTGGGGCTTGGACATAGTAGGACCACTTCCAACGGCACCCAGCAACAGAAAGTTCTTTCTTGCAGCAACTGACTACTTCACAAAGTGGGTGGAGGCAGAAGCACTAGCATCGATAAAGGAGAAAGACGTGAAGAAGTTCGTCTGGCAGAATATCATCACTCGGTTCGGCATACCAAAAGCCTTAATATCTGACAACGACATTCAGTTCGATGGTAAAATTTTTAGAGGCTTTTGTGAAGAATACAAGATAGAATTCTACAATTCTACACCGGCATACCCCCAAGCAAATGGCCAAGCGGAAGCATCGAACAAAGTCGTCTTGGATGGATTAAAGAAAAGGTTAGAGAAGGCAAAAGGAAAGTGGGCTGAGGAACTCCCTCACGTTTTATGGGCTTACCGTACCACACCTCGGCGGTCTACTGGAGAAACACCTTTTTTCTTGGCCTACAGCATGGAAACAGTAATCCCACTAGAAGTTGGCCTCCCCACTATTAGAAGTGAAAATTTTGATCCAGGCTTAAATGGAGAAGCCATAGCATTGGAGCTCGACCTTGCAGAAGAAATAAGAGAAACAGCACTGGTTCACATCGCCTCGTACCAGCAGGAGTTATCCAGAAAATATAACAAGACTGTACATCCAAGACAATTCAAGATTGGAGATTGGGTGCTGCGCAAAGTAATGGGAAACACCCTGGTACCCGGAGACGGCAAGTCAGGGCCCAATTGGGAAGGACCTTACAAAGTGGTTGGATTAGCAGAAAATGGGGCATACCACTTGGAAGATGAAGAAAGCAAAGCCATTCCTAGGCCATGGAACACTGCCAATCTCAAACTATTTTATTTTTAGTTTTTTTTTTTTTAAGTACTTGTAATTTTTTCTTTTTTCAAATAAAAACAAACAGTTTCTTTTTCAGCATAAATTGTTTTATTCTGTAAAAATAGTTTTAGCATACTAGGAGCAATTAAATCAGAGTTGGCCGGAATAACCAACTTTGAGCTCTCTTCAGCTAAGATTAGGATCGGGACTGAAGAGGTTGGCCGGAAAAACCAACACTTCTCCTAAGCCAAGATAAGGATCGAGGCTGCAGGACGTTTGGCAGGAATAACCAAACACTTCGCTCCAGGTTGGCAGGAATAACCAACTTTGAGCTCTCTTCAGCTAAGATTAGGATCAGGGCTGAAGAGGTTAGCCGGAAAAACCAACACTTATCCTAAGCCAAGATAAGGATCGAGGCTGCAGGACATTTGGCAAGAATAACCAAACACTTCGCTCCAGGTTGGCAGGAATAACCAACTTTGAGCTCTCTTCAGCTAAGATTAGGATCGGGGCTGAAGAGGTTGGCTAGAAAAACCAACACTAAGTACTCTTCAGCCGAGATAAGGATCTAGGCTGAAGAGTGGTTGGCTGGAAAAACCAACTTTTAGTACTCTTCAGCCGAGATAATGATCAAGGCTAAAAGAGCGGTTGGCTGGAAAAACCAACACTAAGTACTCTTCAGCCGAGATAAGGATCTAGGCTGAAGAGTGGTTAGCTGGAAAAATCAACTTTTAGTACTTTTCAGTCGAGATAAGGATCAAGGCTGAAGAGTGGTTGGCTGGAATAACCAACGTTTAGTACTCTTCAGCCGGAATAAGGATCAAGGCTGAAAAGTGGTTGGCTGGAACAACAACTCTTAGTGATCTTCAGCAGAGGTAAAAACCTAGGCTAAAGAGGTTGGCAGGTATGACCAGGTAGATTACAAGGTTAAGACCGCAGTAGGTATCTCGGTCAGAAAATGTTATACTTCATTCAGATTACAGTTAGAAAATAAATACAAGCATGGCAGTAAACCGAAACAACAGTTGAAACAAAAGAAGCCTTTCATTCAAAGTTCAAAGTCAGAGTTACAAAGGAGCGGGACTGCAGCCCAGTTACAATTTCTTTCCAAAAGTAAAAAGAAGAAAATACAAGATCAAGCAAAAAGGTCGTCAAGATCCGCATCCAGTTCAACTCGAAGCCCGGTTTCAGCAGGTAGCTCGGTCACACTTTCAACCAAGTCTTCCACTGGTGGCTCCACCCGAGCTGATTGAACGGCGGGATCACTGACGGTGACCGGGGCATTGTCAAGCTCTAGGGCCTCCTCTTCATCATCATCTTGAAGAAATTTTTGGTGAATGGCGTAGGCGTACTCCGCCATATAGCTCGGTATAAAATGTGGTGGAGGGTTGAGGAAAACCTCGGTCTCTTGGCTAAGACCGAGTTGCGTTACCGCCGCCTTCCATCCACATTTGAAAAATATGTCTTTGGCAGCCTCGCATTGCTGGATGTAGGTGTCCTCCCCCTCCTTGTAACCCCGGTTTTCTGCATCTTCCACGCTCTTCTCCAACCGAGCGATTTCATCATTCTTCTTTTTCTCGAGCTTGGCCAGCTCACGCAGATATTTGTCATTCAGCACGGCCGCAGCCTTCTGCTTATCTGTTTCGGCTGAATTGACTAGGCCGGTTAGCCGGGCTACTTCGGTCTACAGCTCAGCCATTTTTTGCTGGGATTCTTTTAGCTCGGCCGTTTTAGCATTGGCCTCTACCATGGCCTCCCTAGTGGTCTTTCGAAGTTCCAGCACGCGCTTGTGTGCAACATGGTTCTTCTGTAAGGCCTGCAAGAAGGGAGAAACAATTTCAGAGATAAACCGAGCGAAAAGATGCTGAAATTTGGAGAAGGAAAAGGAGAACTTACCAACACCATTGATTTTGAAGCCGAGCGAATGGCCTTCAGCTCGGTAAAATGATCGTGGTAATCCATATTGGCTGGAAGGCAGACGCTCTTGGCCAGATTAAAGGCCAGCATATGGTCTTTTTCCGCGACCACTGAGTCGGAGTCAGTGATAACGCGGTTCTTGTAGGTAACCTTAGGCACCCACTTGGAAGAGCTAGCTCAGTCAGAGCGCTCCGGTTGTGGGCTGGGCAGTGTGGATTGCGGAAGCACGGTGTCTTCTTCATCAACGAGACGCGACTCGGTCGTGGAAGTCCGGGCGCGCTTGTTTGGCCGAGATAAAGAAGGCTGTGCGGTTGGCAAGGCTACCACGGCCTCTTGTGATTGGCCAGTTGGTGGTGCTTCGACTTGATTTGTCTCAGTGATTAGAGCCTTAATAGCTCTCTTCTTCGTCATCTCTTGCTCCGCTGTTAATGGAATGAGGTTGATTTGTGGAAGGGTTGGATCAGGTTCCGGAGAGGGCTCCAAGAGGAAGTCGGTCACCCTGGTCTTCCTCTTGCTACTATATCGGTAGGTCGGCTCGAAGTTGAGTAGCTTGGCCCAACTTCGATTAGGATACCTTAGTACGGCGCGGAGGGCGTTAAGGTTTGGGTAACTGTACTGTGACTTTAGAAAGTTTAGATCTGCATGAAAGAAAAAGACAACGGTTAGTACGGTTGAACATAAGCAAACGAAGCAAAGAAAAAATGTGAAACTAAGCCGAGGTAATTATACTGGCGACTCCTTTGTTCCAGTTTATTCGGTCGCCGAGGATCTGGGCCTCGTGGTCTTCAAAATTTCCAGAAACCCAGAAAAAATCATCGTCGTTTACATCTTTGTCTGGGGTATTCTTTATTATCTTTTCATGGCAGCACCTTATTCTTAAATAGTACACCCAGCCGTCTTCATTTTGGCCTAAAGAGTACTAGTGAAATAGCTCGGCCAAACCGAGGTTGAGGCCAAGCCGGCAGTTTAGCTCGGCGATGCCATTTATTATTCGGTACGAATTTGTGGAAAGCTGGGTAGGGCAAAGGTTTGTTTGTCTGAGGAATTCGCAAAGAAGAGGCTGTACAGGGAATCTAAGTCCGATTTCTACAATGGAAAGAAGGGTAAAGGGAACAAAGCCAGGGTTTCCCCAGGGAGTGGTATCTAGTTTGGCTAAGGTAAGATGGACATCATCAGGGATATGGTAGTCCCTTCGGAACTCGGCCATAGCACCTGGTGAGTTTACTAAAAACCTGTACTTTCCCATATGGGTTTAAATTATGTATAAATTAACTTCAAGTGTTATCTCGGTGCTGAGATGATATGGGATATCTCGGCTGAGGCGTTCAAGGGAGTGTCTGGCCAACCTAAGTCTGCAAGGTAAAAAAGAAAAGTGTTAAGCACAGACCAGTGGACCGTGTTAAAAGTAAACAAAGGTAAAATGAATAGTCTTCACTCGGCTACGTGGAATAGTATCCGTTATTAGCTCGGTTTGAGCAGGCTACTTTAGCTCAGTTAAGTTAATGAGAAGTTCGCAGCCCGGTTGTAGCTTATGGTGCAGCATTCTTAGTTCGGTTATGGCTAAGTCAGGGAGCTGGTTTAGCCCCAAGTTATAGCTCGGTCAGTGGTTGAGGTTTTCTAGTACGGCATTGCGCAAACCTAGTACGGTTCACTGGCTCGGCTGAGTTAAGCAAAAGGTACTTGGACTTATTGAAACTACAAGTTTGGCGTGAAGTTTTAGTTCGGTTGTTTAGTTTGGCTAAACTTGTACCTAATACAAACAGTATCCTAGTTCGGTTGGAGTGTGATTTTGGATCAAAAGGAAAAATTTTCAGATTGTTCGTAAGTACAATAGTTTTATTACGTGGGTTTTTTCCATAAAAAGGGAAGCAAAAATGGTATATGCTTTGAAAAACATACGAATAAACATGATATGTGTTGCAAAACATGTGCAAAATCGACAGAAATGAAGTAGATTTGAACTACTTACCAGTTCAAGATGAAGGCACTGAAGATGGAAGTGGCAACAGCAAGAAACACAAGCTCTGCAAGTGTAAGGTTGAGGAGAAATGGAGGTTCAGAGGGAGAGAGAGAGAAGATGAACAGAGGTATTGTGGTTTAGAAGAGAGAGGGTTTTTGTATAAACCTTGGTTTTTGGCGGGACTATTCAAATTTTTCGGGGTACGAAAACGGCGTGACAGCTACGCTAGGCCAATAAGAGTCTGCCACATGTCCATGGAATGGGAAGCGATTCAGTTACAACGATTGAAGATGTTTTGACCGGACAGATTTGTAGCCCGATATGAATTTAGCTCGGTTGAAAGGCTAAAGTTGTTAGCTCAACTGGTAATGAGTAATCCCAATCATGCTACGCAGATGGAATTAAGGGGTAATTGAGAGGGTAATTTATGTCTAAATTGGGCCGAGCTAAGTAGGAGACTTCTTTGGTAATTGGGCCGCGAGACGGACCGAGGTAAAAGCAGATTTACTTTGGTCTAAAAAACTAAGCAGGTATGGGCCGAGCTAGCTAGGCACTGTGCTGGGGAGAGCTGAGCTATCTTGGCCTTATGTGTTGGAGCGCCGAGCTAACTCTTACCTCGTGCTTGGTTAGCTCGGTGTTTAGTGAACAGCCTAGTTGGAGTATGTCAAACCGAGGAACACGCAGTGAAAGGAAGAACCGAGCTAGTTGGAGTTCGATCTAGTCTGCGGCTTTAGCATGGCCACGTTAGCTCGGTCATATTGACATCCAACCGTGGTAAAACCATCTCACTTGGTTTAAGCAGTGAGGGAGGTGTTGAAGGATACGCATTATCTTTCAGGAGTATGACTCCTAGGAGGACTCTACATGAAGGAATAAGAGTCCTACGAGGATTGTGCCACGCGGAACCTATAAAAGCTCATAGCATCACCTATGGAAAGGTAACACAACTTTAATTCTCTAATACACAGAGCTTTTGTCTATTAGTCTATTTTGCTGACTTAGGCATCGGAGAGGTATCCGGCACACACCCGCTGGCTAGCTCACGTTTGTGTTTTCAGGGAGTAAAGCTACAACGTTTAGAGGAGCGCAGACTTGATTAACAAGATTATACGAGAAGATTATTTCTTGCTCGTACACTATATATATGTATAGTCAATATGATCGATTCAGCAGCTATAAAAATACTTTGTGCGGCTCACATTTAAAAAAATTCATGAATGCAACAACCAATTCCCAGTATCATTCAATGCTCCCTATATCGTTATGCCATAACTAATACTGATACGTCTTCCGGTACTACTTTTTAAAATCTTGTCACCCACTCAGCCGACCAATATGGGTTAAATCAATTCCACAAAATCTAATTAGAGCCCTTTTTAAGTATTTATAAGAAAAATTAACATTTTAACACTTCCAAAATCTATTTACTTTTAGGATTGGGTTTCTCTCCAGTCCAGATCCATTATCTGGACGGGAGGATGTTATCTGGCCCATACCGGTTCCTTTTTTGATAATCTAAACAGTTCATTTTATTAAACCTTATGTGCATATCATCTACATAAAAAAGCAATTAGATCGGTCCGATATTTGCAACCCATTCATTTTGTAGCATTTGTATCTAAAAAATGAATGCTATTTTTAAACACACTTACCGTTAAATGTTTTTTGGAGTATGAAGGGGTTACGAATATCAGATCAACCTAGTTTTTTTCTTTTTTATGAATAATATACACATAGGTCCAATAAAATAAATAATTCAGATCATTGAAATAAGACTACTATGATGGGCCCCAACCCTTAATTTTACTTCTGCCTCCGACTTCATAAAAACATTTTTTTTGGTAGGAAAATAATAAGAACTCTGTTTTACTCCAAAGGGTACAAAGCAGAAAACAAACCTCTAGAACTCGCCTACCTCCCTTTATTTCGATCACCTCGAGATGCTGACGGGCACGAAACCCACACTGCCTCTACCGTGGCCGGTTCTATTGTCATAAACGCCACCTTACCAGGCATAACCCTAGGTACCGCACGTGGTGCGCAACAAGTGCTCGGCTCGCCATCTACAAGGCTTGTTGGTTTGGTTATTGTACTGACGCCGACGTTCTCGTTGCCTTCGACGATGCAATTCACGACGGCATTGACAATATCTTGCCCTCCGTCGGTCCTGTACTGTCCCAGACGAGTAATATCCAGGATGCAAATTCAATAGGGAGTTTTCATGCATTCCATAGAGGAATTCTTGTTTCTGCATTTGCTTGGAACTGCTTTTTTCTGGGCACTGCCATTAATGTTGCTACATGGATTCTTACTGTTGCTGTAAGTTCTGTAGATCGGGAATTCAGAGCTTAACATCTCAAAAATTCGACCATTTTGAAGGTAAAATCTCTGCACACATGAGGGATATGAAACACAGATACATCTAAAAGTCCAAAAGTATTCTAGAATCTCTGTTATTCCTGGTCTCACCCATGCTGGATATTATTGGGTATTAATACTCTTCAGATATTCACAAAAACGTATTCGATACTTTCTAAACATATATGATAATTGAGATTAATTTTGAGAAATATCACATACTTTTCAAACATTTTAGATCATATATCTAAACTATTATGAAATTAATATATCTTAGGTCATGTATCAAAACTATTATGAAATTAAGATTAGGGTTAATTATACTTTTCACCCTTATAATTTGACTCAAATTTCATTTTGGTCCCTATATTTTTATTGGAACAATTTTGTCCCTACACTTTAAGTCTAATTTCAATTAAGTCCTTCCATCCAAATTTCCATTAATTTTTCTACGTGTACATCTTAAGAGACTGACAAGTGTTCAAAAATTATTAATTTTAACATCCAACTTGAACAAAATGATCAAACTGAAACTAAATTCGAAGTGTAGGGACCAAAGTATTCAATTTGAAACAATAGAAAACAAAGTAAAACTTGGATCAAACCACAAGGGTTAAAAGTGTAATCTAAGAAGCATGGACATGGATAAGCTACCTTCTTAGAAGTATCCATACTTCTTAGAATGTAATTAGCCCAAATTACTTTTATTTAATAAAAAATATAAAAAATCAACTGGCCATATTTATATCTTATATTTTTAGATTTTGTCATATCACCATATCCATATCCATATCCATAGCCATAGCCATAGCCATAGCCATAGCCATATCCACATTTCATAGTCTAGGGGAAGAAGTTATAATTAGTGTGGGATATGTTTTTCAGGGTTTTGGTTTAAACCCTAAGAAGATGGAGAGCTACTATGGTTTATTTGATAGTAGGAAATGCTGCAGCAGCCCCAAGAGTTCCCTCCACTAATGCAAGGTTCATATATTATATATTACATACATATAAGTAAACTTTTTTTACATATAAACCACACACACACACATACACAAAAAAAAAAAACACTAAAAATATTTGAGAAATAAACCAAAAATATATAACTGTTTTTATAGAGAGCTGCTATTAGCACCTACCTAATTTCTTTGGATCCTTCATTTCTTTGAACCTCTACCTTAAACCTTAAATTTAAAAAGATTTCTTTGAACACTCCACTTAATACCAATTTTACACATATTCATAATATCATCACACCCAAGTGCACACCAACCTAACTTTGCACACCCTCTTTTCTGCTTCTCTCTATAAACGATAAACGATTGAGAGACGATTGAAAACAACAAACGATTGAGAGACGAATCGACTGTCCCTCTTTTTCCTTCTCTCATAAACGATGGCCTATTTATCCTTATCACCGTGAATGACAGTATCTCAGTCGAAAATCTCTTCGGCGGTCTCTTTCTTCTTCTCTCAAGTAACCTCCAACTCCCTATCACAATTTTTTTTTTTTTTTGGGTAAAATCCTCAATACAGGGGGTTTTAGAGGGAAAAACCCTCAGAAAAAACAGAAATAGAAAAATAAATCCTACAAAATGGAACTGTTCAGCATTCTAGTGCCGAACAAAATGTTTATATTCAGTACTATATTACTTAACTAAATATTTTTGTTCAACACTGTATTACTAAACAGAACCTTAACCGTCATAAATACAAAATAAATAAACTTACTGTAATAACCATCGTCTTAATTAAATGCTAATTATGTGATTTGCCTTAATTATGTGTTTATCTATTCAGTAATTGCCATGTGTTATTTGTCTTATGATGATATGAACAGATGTATAAGGTTAAAGTTAAATATTTGGAATGGGAAATTAGAGTCTGATTCACAATATAATGATAAAGTTAGTGTAATTTGATGTGATTTAAGATGAGAAGTGAATTAATTAAGTAAACTTGATTTAGTAATCTAAACTTGGAATTAATGAATTAATTTAGAATAATTAGTAGTGACTTATATTTCCTACTCAATAATTTGAATAAAAAATGAGGAAAATAAGAGAGAGAGAGAGAGAGAGAGAGAGAGAGAGAGACAGACAGACAGACAGAGACAGAGACTAAGTGGGATTTGTGGAGAAATTGAAAGAGAGTTCTAGAGACTAAGAGAGAAAGGGAGAAGAGCTCAAGAAGAAGAAAGGGATTTGAGCAAAACTTCACCAAATCAACCTTTTAAGATTATAATTCTCCTTTAATCTCATGAATTGAAGTTGTATTAACCATGAAATCATAGAATCTTGGTTGAATTAAGAGGTAGAGTGATGTACGTTGTTGTTGATGTTGACACACATGGCATTCTTCTTGTTCAATCACTTACTTCTTGCATGAGTTTTGAGATTTGATGAGGAAATCTCCATGGATTTTGAACTTGGAACTCACCACATGCATGATTCTTGATTTTCTTCTCAAATTCAAGATTTTGATCTTGTGGATGGTAAAATGAGTTTTGTTTTAAAGTTATGATTTTGTTTGAAGTTAGAGTCATGAAATTGATGATGTTTTTTAGAGTTTTGAGCCTGATTTTCATAAAATTAGAGTTGGTTTTTGCAAAGGGAAAAAGTTCCATTTTCAGCAGAAATTTAGACTGCATTTCAACCCAGACCGCTCGAGCGGCCTGGGCCACCGCACGAGCGGCCAACCCTCCTCTGCTCAAAATTGCATTCTGTTTAACCGCTACTAGTGCAGCCAAGGCCACCGCACGTGCGGCCAATAGGACAAGCTCGGTTTTGTTTTTCTTCTATTTTTCTGACTTCCAGGCCTCCGTTTGCATGGTTTTCAAGTGTTTTTCATATGCATATGCATGTCATGAATACAAAAGAAATGAAAGAATGAATAGCAACAATTTAGGAAATAAATAACGGATAGTGTGGACTCGCCTTTTTCTCACCCTGCCTTTCAGAAAGGGTCTGAAAAGAAGGCCTCACAGTTTGGACTCTACCTGTGATTCTGAATCTAGTCTCACAAGTGCAATGTGAAACTGATAAACACCAAAGAGTCCAATCTGGCAAATCGTTTCGAAAAATCAAATTTTGAATCAAATAATGCCAAAACTGGACTGCTTTGCCAGATTACAGAGTCACCACCTAAATATTTTGTTTTTGGAAAATTTAGGAAACCCTGACTCGTGCTAAAGGCCACGTGTCCGTCATCACCAAAGTTGTCTCGGCTCGAGAACTTGTGTACGAGGGGGAAGGTCATGGAATGAGCACCCCCACTGGCCCGATCAAAAGATCAGCCTCTACTAATCATGATATGTTGTTTTATAAATCTCATGTGTTCTTATTACGGTTATTAACTAACTTTACTATGTGACGCACACAAGCAAGTATCTACTAAAATCGTAAGAATTTGAACAACTCAACTCATGTTTGTTATCGAAAAATGGTTTGAATTTGCCACCCTTATGTGGGCTTAGAAATGCGGATTTGCCACCTCAAGTGGACTTAAAACATGATTTGTCACTTCGCAAAGTGGGCTTAAAACTCACATTCGTTGAATCGTTCCAATTCAAACAACAAAGCCTTCATCCGTAGGCATTCAATGTAGTTTAGCAAGTAAGCACATAGCCTCATGGCAAGCATGCGAAACATGGCAATATGGCAATCACACTCATGCAAGTATGCTAAAGCGTAAAAGACTCACCGAGTACTCCAAGCCAAAATAAAAACTAGTTAGAAAAATGCATGTTCTTAACTGTACAAGATGTCTAATACAACACATGCAATAATACAATTAATAGGCTCGGCTACTAATTTGGCATATGGATTGATTTGAACAAAATGCGATAAAACACGTATACAAAGAAGTATTGAAATTGCAATGCAGTTTGAATGATACCCCGAGCATTGATGCATGCAAGACAAATGAATGGATGCAAACATGCGAGCATAAGGTATGCTAATTGAAATATGATCCCTAATCTAACCATCAAAAGCGATTAAATAAAAGGGAGAAAGACATAGGGTTGGAAGACATGCACACACACATACACACTTATTACAACATTGTACCGTCACGAAGGAGGGTCCAAATGAATAATTAGCTAAGCTACTATAAGCTAATTAAAACTAATCTAATTAAACTAATTAGACTAATTATTACAAACCAATCGAATAACTAGCTAACTAATTACTAATTATTACAACACTTTAATAAACTAGTAAACTAATTAATTAAAACAAATACGCACTAACTAAACATGCGAGATATTAAACTATGCTACCACTGCTTTGCCTCGGAAGTGGAATATGCATATGCTCGGTTCTCACCCCGAAAAGCCCTTCATTATGCTCTCGAGAGGCTCTGTTTGCAGGTTGGCCATACTTCAGAATCTTTCTGCTCCACCTTACCAAAAACTTGCTGAGAATTGCACCAGTGGCCTGCCGGCCATGGGAGGTTGCTGCCGACAATCTATCAGCCAAAAGTGTGCCTTGCCGGCCAAGAATGAGGCACTGTCGGCCACTGGTGAGGCACTGCCAGCCACTGGTGCTCTGAGTCACCACACTACAACAAAGTACAAGCAGAGGAAAATGAAGGTTTTTCCAGGGGTTTATTTGTACTGTGCCTCTCCTTATCATCTCAAATCCTCAAAGGAGTGGCACACTTGGATCCAAAACCACCAACCAAGCATCTTCGATGCATGATGGTCAAAGAACCAAGGAGTACAATTTCATTGTATGCAAAAACAAGACTCAAGACCACCACCTTATCATATGTGATCAAAGGCAATGGAGACCAAGGAGATTGGCTCATTTCATCACTTTGAGTATGAAATGCTCCAATCTTCCTTGTGTTCAATATAACATCCGATTGAACACATGCAATGCAACACAACATGCTTATCTTGCTCAAGTTTTATTTGTCACGTTTGTTTACTCATTTTAAGTTACCAACTCATTCTTTAATTGATTTAGTCCAATTATGAGAGTCCTCTAAAGAGAAAGAAGCGTCAACCAAAGGATGATGTAAAGCAAGAGAGAGTTCATGCCGTTGGTTAGTAGAAACCCTCAAAAGAGGATTAAAACCATTAAGCACAAACTCTATCTCAAGCTTAAAAGATCTCAAGCTTGAAACAACTCTCAAAAGTAATTTAAAGAGTGAAACAAATGAGAACATGACAGAGCTATATATGCTGAAATTACATGCAAAATGACACTACAACATGCTTTCAACTCAAAATAATGATGCTCAAAGTTTTAAAACACCAAGCTAGTGAAGGAATTAACCCTACAACTATGCAGTACAAGCCTCAAATGAATTAACCAGCCCAAAACAAAGCCAAAATAGGTCAAAATAGTGGCAAAAACATGCTAGACAAAAGCTAAGTTAGGCTAGAAAAGCATGCTAACATAAAGCTATCTAGGCATACAAACAAGACACAAAGAGGGGAGGCTAACCCCTCCGATTTTGGACTTCAAAACATGGTTTTTGCCACTGAAAATCCTCTGAAATTCAGTGGTTAAAAGGGCCAAAAAAGTTGATTTGAAAGTGTTAGAAGATAGCATAAAAGCTTTAACAAACTAAGGAACAAAAAGGTGAACCACCCCTAACTCAAAAGGAATCTCAAACCACCATTTTTAAACCATAAAAGCAGAGATTTTAAGAGGTCAAAACCAGCCTTAAAACAGCATGTAAAGATGGCAAAACAAGTATTTAAATAAAGCTCAAAATACAAGTGTTCTACCTCTTGAAGACAAGATACAATTTAGGCACCAAAACCAAGCTAAACCAAGCTAAAATCCTCTTCTAAAGCTCAAAGAGGGCCTCAAGTAACTTCAACTCAATGGTGATCAAGTTTGATTAAGGGTTCATATGCATGAGTGTAGAGAATTTAGGCTATAAGGCACAAAATATCAAGAGAGAATTCTAGAGAGAGAGAGAGAGAGAATTTTTTGTCTTCAAAATTTTCTAACCCTCCCACATGCAAGAGAGGGCTTCTATATACAGACAATGCAAAATCCCCTCATAAAGATCCAGCCACACACGTGTAGAAAGATGCTTCAATCTGTGCAAACAGTTGGCACAAAATATCAGAAAATATTTGTTAATACACTTGTGGCCGGCCGGCCATCAGTGATGGCTGGCAGGGCTTCACTGATGGCCAGCAGGGCACATCAATGGCCGACAGGCCAAGAGCCATAGCCGGCAATGCCCAAGGATGGCCGGCAAGCCATCAACAAGATCATGCTGAAAGGACCTAGACATGGTCCAAAGATGAGACAAAATGGATGCAGGGTTTGGAAAACTCAAACCTGTGGCATTCTGCCGCAGACTTTGAGCGCTCGACGAGCAATCAAACTCATCATCGGATGTACCTGCAAGAACATACAAGTCTTGAGGACGGTCAAAAATTGGGTGTCTACAGATAGGTTATGGACCGACTGAATGGATAGAATATATTTTGAATTGTTGTACTTCCATGTGTCTGTCTAGGTCAAACGTCGTGTCCTAACCACGTGTTTTAAGGAGCCAACTGTGAGTAACAATGTTGTAAAGCTATATTCAAGTTATAATTATTTTCTGAATGATATTATTAAGTTCTGTTTCTGAAACGATATTGTTTACTGAGTAAATGATTGTCCTATTTTATGAAATGTATTTATGGCATGTATAGCATATGTTACTACTACTGTTTACTGTTATTGTTACAGAGATCTCTGTCAATTCCAATTCTTGGAACTACTGTTTACTGTATTGATGGCCATCAAATGACTGTTCGATCTTTAAGACCTACTGTACTGTTCTGCTATTGAATGTACCACATATGACTGCTATTATTTCATTATGACTCTGAAATATATGAGATACTGCTTTGTGAATTGATTCACTACTGAAACTGACTGTTTGAAATTATTAAGAGGACATAATTCATAAACCCCTTTATATAATTGTTATTCACTGAGCTCTAGCTCATTGTTTTAATATATAAATGTAGGTGATCAAGCACCAAACCGGACTTAGTGGTGTCAACCTGAGCCTTGTTTTGTCAAGCAATACTGTGTCTCACCGCGAGGTTTCAAACCGTCACATGTCAAGGCTTTTGGGTGGTCCCTAGTTCACCTTTTTGCATTGTGATCAAATGTTATGAAGTTTTGGTTTAAGATCTTTTGTTACGTATGAGATGGATTATGTGAGTATCTATATATAGTATATAAAGTTGTTTTGTTCCATGTAAGTTTCACAGCTCATTAGACGATTTTATTTTATTATTGGCTTCTGCTAGCCCTTGTTATTGTTTACTGTTAAGGAGGCCTTTGATAATCCCGAATTACTGGCCGGTTGCGACGCTAAACCTATAGGGGCGGATTTGGGTCGTGATAGAGTGGTATCAAAGCATGAGTTATACTGCACACATGCGTTCACATGAACTATAGGATGTCCTAGAAAATAAATTATGGCGTTACATCCGCATGTGTGAGTGTGTATGAAGTTGTTACATGCATAAGTGATAAAACTATGAATGTGAGAACTGTCATTCCTATGTTTATTATTATTCTGTTTTATATAGACCAATGGAGAACGCAAGACATACAGACGAAACTGAATCTTCGAATGCATGAATAGACCGATTGAAAAGAATGGCAGAATTATTGACAAAATCTTTGAGACAACGACCGAGACAACCATTTTCACCTCCTCCTCCGCCACGAATCCAAATTGAACCAATCAATAATGATGACATTATAGCTCTCACCCAAAAGTTCAATAAAATGAAGCCGCCAACATTTCAAGGAGGTCTTGACTCTTTGAAAGCCGAAGCCTGGGTTTTGGAGATAAAAAAGTTGTTTAAGGTTTTCCCATGTACGGAGGTGCAAAAAGTTTTACTAGCCACCTTTACTCTGTAAGAGGAAGCAAGACGGCGGTGGATGCTTATTCGAAACAATAATGGTTCCATGACATGGGCTTAATTTAAAGAGGTATTCTATGAAAAATACTTTTCCCAATGTATCCGGGACCACAAGGTGTCAGAGTTTGAATAGTTAAAACAGGGTACTATGTCTGTGGCTGAATATGAGGCCAAATTTATGGAGCTTGCTCGATATGCGCCACATATGGTTAATACTGACTATAAGAAAGCTAGAAAGTTTGAAGGTGGACTCAATGTTGAAATGGTTGATCAGGTGAATGTGTTAAAATTGACAAAGTATGTTGATGTTCTTGATCAAGTTATTATGTCCGAGGCAAACATCGCGACTCTAAAGCAGGCCAAGCACCGATAGATGATTGGAAGGGTAAAAGGTAAGGGTTTAACTTTAAGAAAGGCTAGAACAACTCAAACAACTCACAGAACAAGATACAGAATACGGAGTCATCGAACAATTCTAGCCAAGGGAATAATTCCATACCGTCTTGCCCAGAATGTGGGAAAAGACACAAAGGCGTTTGCTACAAGATTTCAAGAGCATGTTTTAGGTGTGGCAAAACTGGTCACATGGTCAAAGATTGTCTTCTCTTGCCTCAAAACACTAATAAACCTATGGCAAGTTTAGCAGCATCAGCCTCAACACCGAAAGCCAATCCAAGAGCGACTACAGGGAAAGAACCTCTAAGGCAAGGTCGGGTTTTTGAGCTTGTACCGAGTGATGTACAGAATACTGAGGCAATAGTGTCAGGTATACTCCCTAGCTGTGCCCAGAATGCTTATGTTTTGATTGATTCGGGGTCTACGCATTCTTTTATATTATATGCTTTTGCTCACAAATTAACTAGACCCTTGAAACCGATGAATTATTTGTTAGTTGTGTCTTCACCAACTGGGGGGTCCATGACTTGTGCATATATGTATCATGTATGTGAACTTGTTGTTGGGGATATGATTTTATATGTTGATTTGTTGCCTCTAAACATTGATCATTTTGACGTAATTTTGGAGATGGATTGGTTAACGAAATACCATGTTACTATTGATTGTGTAACTAAACAAGTTGTTTTTCGTCCACCTAACTTGCTGAATTTATGTTTGGTGGGATTGGTGTTGTACCTCCCCCGTATTGATCTCATCTATGAAATCTTGCAAGTTGATTCGCAAAGGCTATAGGGGATATTTATGTAGTGTATTGATCGTGCCTATTGTTGATAAAGCTAATGCAGATAGCATTTCTATAGTCAGAGAGTTCCCGGATGTTTTTCCAGATGATTTGCCAAGGAATTTGATTGACAGAGAAATTGAGTTTACTATTGAGGTAATACCAAGTACACAGCCGATTTCCAAAACTCTGTACCGCATATCAACTCCTGAACTGAAGAAATTAAAGATTCAATAACAAGAGTTGTTGGACAAGAAGTTTATTTGTCCTAGTACTTCACCGTGAGGTGCTTCAGTTCTATTTGTGAAAAAGAATGATGGTTCATTGAGGCTTTGCATTGATTACCGTGCGTTGAACAAAGTGACTGTGAAGAACGAGTATCTGTTGACTTGCACTGATGACTTATTCGATCAGTTACAAGGTGCCCAAGTATTTTCTAAGATTGACCTTAGATCCAGATACCACCAATTGAAAGTTAAAGCTGAAAACGTAGAAAAGACTATTTTTGAACCAGGTACGGACATTACGAATTTCTTGTTATGCCTTTCAGAGTTACAATGCGCCAGCTGCTTTTATGGATCTAATGAACAGAATTTTCAAGCCATTCCTAAATGAAGTTGTTGTTGTTTTTATTGATGACATTTTGATTTATTCCAAAAGTAAAGAGGAACACGAACATCACTTGAGACTTGTTTTGCAAATCTTAAGGGAGAAGAAATTGTATGCTAAACTGTCTAAGTGTGAGTTCTGGCTTGATAGTGTCATGTTTTCGGGGCATGTGATAACTAGAGCTGGCATTTCAGTTGATCCACAAAAGATAGAGGCAGTTGTAACTTGGCCTAGACCGACCAGTGTTACCGAAGTCCATAGTTTCTTGGGTTTGGCCGGTTATTACCGCAAATTTGTGAAAGATTTCTCCAAAGTTGCTTTGCCACTTACTTAGTTGACACAGAAAGAGGCACTATTTGAATGGACTGATAAGAGAGAGTCAGCTTTCCAAGAATTAAAAACTCGACTTGTGACTACACAGATTCTCACCCTACCTTCAAGTACGGATGGTTTTACTATTTTTTAGTGATGCATCTTATAAAGGTGTGTATTAATGCAAAACAACAAGGTGATAGCTTATGCTTCCCAACAATTGAGACCACATGAAAGAATTATCCAACCCATGATTTGGAGCTTGCCGCAGTAGTCTTTGCATTAAAAATTTGGCATCACTACCTATATGGGGCAACATGTGAAGTTTATACGGATCACAAAAGTCTAAAGTATTTCTTTACCTAGAAAGAGCTGAATATGCGACAACGGAGATGGCTAGAACTGATTAAAGACTATGATCTACAAATCTTGTACCATCCGAGGAAAGCTAATGTTGTTGTCGATGCTCTTAGTCGGAAATCAATTGGAAGTTGGCTTGTTTACTCACTGGACAAAGGGCATTGCTACATGATTTGGAAGATTTGAAATTGAAATTGTTTTGCGGGAATAAGGCGGGACTTTAGTTGCGATTTTTGCACAACCGGCAATTCTTGAAGAAATTAAAAAGAAACAACAAAAAGACAAATTTCTAAAGAAAGTTGCTGATGAAAAGGAATCTAAGCCCAAACTGGGTTTCATTTTTGAAAATGATTCGTTGAAATTTCAAGGAAGGTTATGTATACCGAATGATATTGACTTTAAGAAATGAGTTACGAAGAAGCACATAGTTCAAAGTTTGCCATCCATTCGGGAAACATCAAAATGTATCAAGACTTGAAGACAAATTTTTGGTGGCCGGGAATGAAGAGAGAAATTGCTGAATTTGTGGCTAAGTGTCTTCAATGCCAACAAGTCAAAGCAAAACATCAACGATCTGCGGGATTGCTCCAACCATTACCATACCGGAATGGAAATGGAAACACATCACCATGAATTTCATTGTTGACTACCTCATTCCATTAGAGATATGGACTCGATTTGGGTAATTGTTGAGCGTTTGACAAAATTTGCTCATTTCTTACCTGTGAAAACATTTTATAATGTGGATAAGTTACCTACACTTTATATTAATGAGATTGTAAGATTGCATGGAGTACATGTGTCAATTGTTTCTGGTAGAGATCCAAAGTTCACTTCGAGGTTCTAGCAAAGTTTGCAAAAGGCGTTAGGAACAGAACTGAGATTGAGCAGTGCATATCATCCACAGACAGATGGCCAATCAAAAAGGACAATACAAACTTTGGAGGATATGTCACGTATGTGTGTGTTGGATTTCAAGAAAATTAGAAAACTCATTTGGCTTAGCTGAATTTGCTTATAATAACAGCTTTCATTCAAGAATTGGCATGGCACCTTACGAGACGTTATATGGAAAAAAATGTCGGTCACCGATTTGTTGGTCTGAAGTTGGAGATAGACCTTTGTTGGGGCCCGAAATTGTGCAAGAAACAACAGAAAAGTAAAGTTAATTCATCAATGGCGAAAACAACACAAAGCCAACAGAAAAGCTATGCGTATGTTTGTAGACGAGAGAGAGAATATGAAGTAGGAGATCATGTTTTTGTCAAAGTCACACCGATGAAAGGGCAGACTTATTTTGGAGTCAAGGGCAAGTTAGCACCTCGATACATTGGGCCATATGAGATCACTGAGAAGATTAATCCGATAGAGTACCAAGTGGCTCTTCCTCCCAATATAGTGCATATGCATAGTGTGTTTCATGTTTCAATGTTAAGGGATTATCTCCAAGATCCTTTTCATATCATTGAACCTACTCATGTGCTTTTTAGTAAGGATTATACGTATGAAGAACAACTCATTCAGATTGTTAACTGCCAAATCAAAAAGCTGAGAAATAAGAAAATCCTGTTAGTGAAAATGGATTGGCAAAATCATGGTGGAAATTATGCAACTTGGGAAAGGGAAGATAATATGAAGAAAAGATATCCCGAGCTCTTTTCTTTAGACTCTACATTCTTCTTGAAAGAAGGTAACTAAGTTTGGAGGACCAAACATCCTAAGGGGGAGAGAATGTAACAACCACTGTCTTAATTAACTACTAATTATGTGATTTACCTTAATTATGTGTTTATCTGTTCAATAATTGCCATGTGTTATTTGTCTTGTGATGATATGAACAGATGTTTGGAAAATAGGAAATAAACCTGTCTGAAACTGTAGACTATAAGGTTAAAGTTAAATATTTGGCATAGGAAATTAGAGCCTGATTCACAGTAGTATGATAAAGTTAGTGTAATTTGATGTGATTTGAGATGAGAACTGAATTAATTAAGTAAACTTGATTTATTAATCTAAACTTTGAATTAATGAATTAATTTAGAATAATTAGTAGTGGCTTATATTTCCTACTCATCAATTTGAATAAAAAAAGAGGGAAAATAAGAGAGAGAGAAAGAGAGAGAGAGAGAGCGAGAGAGAGAGAGAGAGAGAGAGAGACTAAAAGAGAAAGAGAGAACCCTAAAGCTCAAGAAGAAGAAGAAAAAAGGGGATTTGGGCAACACTTCACCAAATCAACCATTTAAGGTAAGAATTCTCCTTTAATCTCATGAATTGAAGTTGTATTAACCATAAAATCATAGAATCTTGGCTGAATTAAAAGGTAGAGTGGTGTAAGTTGTTGTTGATGTTGACACACTGCAGACGTCCCCGAACGTCCCGGGAGGGAATCCCGTTTTGTTCATTGGGACTCACTACAGTTTGAACTCAATGTCACGGTCCTGTATCTAATCTCGCAGAGTGCAATGCAAGACCGATGAATCATCAAAGAGTCCAAATCCGGCAAATCGTTTTGAAAACTGATTTTTAGAAAGAAGTGCCAAACATGGACTGCTTTGCCAGATACAAAGTTGCCACCTAAATATTTTGTTTTGGGGAAATTTAGGAAACCCTGACTCGTTGCCTAAGGCCACGTGTTCGTCATCACCAAAGTTGCCTCGGCTCGGGAACTTGGATACGATTGCGGAAGGTCATCTATGAGCACCCCCGCTCGCCCGATCAAAGATCGGTCTCTACTAACCATGATATGTAGTTTTGAAAACATTATGTGCTATTATTCCAGTTATTAGCCTAGAATTACTATGTGATGCACACAGCGTACAAGTATAGACTAGATCGCCTAATTTGGAACCAAGCATCGCATATCCGTTTGTTTGGAAATGGTTTTGAATTTTGCTACTCGCAAGTAGGCTAAAACATGGATTTTTGATGGATTATTCCAATTCAAGCAATCCAACCTTCACCCACAGACAGCCAGGCAATCATATCACATAAGCAATTAGCCTCATGGTAAGCATGCTATCATGGCAATCACTCACACGCATGCAAGGATGCTAAAGCATAAACACTTACCGAGTACTCCGAGCCAAAACAAGAAACTAGTTAGCAATCATGCATGATCCTAGTTCATGTTAAAATGGCTAATGCATCGCAAGCAAAATGCAACTAGAATAGGCTCGGCTAATCCTAAGAATGGCATGTGAAATGCGACAACTTGATACACGTATTCAAGTTGGAATTGAAATACTATGCAGTTAATATGATGCGCCGAGCCCGATGCGTGCAATACGAATGAATGTATGCAAACATGCTAACATGAGGTATGCTAATCGAAACATAACCTAAAACTAACCATAAAAAGCAGGTAAGTAAAGGGAGAAAGACGTGGGGTTGGAAGACATGCATCACACGCACGCACGCTTATTGCACAATTGCACCCTCTCGAGGAAGGGGCCGAAAGAATAGTACAAATTAATTAACTAACAAGCTAACTAATTATTACAAGGCCACTTAACTAATTAAACAGATTAATTAAGCTACTGAAAACAGTAAAGCAGCTTCGGGAAGAGGGAGGAATGCACGCATGCTCAACTCCGCTCGGAAATCCATCACCATACTCATGCTGCCTCTGTTTACACTGCTCTGCACCTCTGAACACTTTCCAAATCTCAAGGATGCTTCTGAACTACTCCTAAACACTGTGGGAGGTCACCGACCAAGAGATGAGGTCACCGGCCATAGGAAACTGGTCATCGGCCACAAATTTGGCTCTCGCCCATGAATGTGTGGCCAGCCGGCAATGAAGATGGCCGACCGACCATCTCTTTCTGCAAAATCCTGTTTTGCTGCAGCAGAGGACAAACAGAGCATGGCAATGCATTTTCAAAGCAATGTATGCACGACCACCCTCCCTATCATGTTATGAACTCAAGGGGGTGTAATCATCGACCCTCGGATCATCGATCACACGTTCCAATGCATGATGATCAAAGAGGTCAAGTGTGCAATTTCAATGTCAAATAAAATGCACACAAACACACAATAGATCCTAACCTCTATCATGATTGATCAAGAGGCAAGGAATGCAAATATGCAAGTTAAACATGCAAGCACACTAGTGCAACATGAGCATACAAGCAATGATGCTACACAAGGCAACTAGCATATAACAATATGCAAGGACAAGCATGCAAGCAAGCATGCGACTTCATTCAATCATGTCACATCATGTGGGGCAAACATGTAACAACATGTTAAGCAACCTAAAACCAAAAGAATGCATGCCAAATGCAATACCACTTAAACATGCAACGACATGTTAATAGGCCAAGTATGCAACAACATGCAAGGCAAGCATGCAACAACATGCGGGAATGGTCTTAAACCAAAATGGATAACTCTCAAATAGGTCCAAAACAGTAGCCAATATGCCAAGGGATAAGGGACAAAATCACATACAAACATGCATGGTAATTGGCCTCAACACTTAAGCATAAAAGGGCAACTTTCAAGAACACTTAAAAGAAGACAAACATGGACAAATGACAAGCATGTTAAGCTCTGAAAACATGCTAGGAATGATGCCAAATCGACCAAGTAAAGCAATCAAAGCATGCAAAAAGGTTCAAGGCCTAAGACTAGCCAAAGGGCTCAAACCATGGTTACACGAAACATGAAGCATATGGCAAGTATGACCCAAAACAGTCCTAGATCATGCCAAAATGAACCTAAACATGCAATGACCAAAGCCAAAACAAGCCAAATCAAAGGGACAAAACATGAGGCATACAAGGCCACAAAAGAGGGTGTTACACTACACTTAATACAACCAAACATGGCATGATTCGGGCAATCAAAATCAGAGGTATGACACATCAAAAGGAGCCCAAAAAACCTGCCTAGATGGCATCCCAAAGGCCTAAGCATGATGACATACACAATGACACATTCATGAGGCATAAAACACATACTCTTTAAGACAGTAAATGAGTGATAAGTGCAAGTGTTTGAGCATAAAACATGGACTGAAATAACATTCTAAGTGATGCCAAACCACTGAAATGATCCAAATAAAGCATGCTCATGACTTGGACACTCAAAGCTAACAAGCTAGATTACATGGTAGCTATACAAAACGATGCAAGCATGGCCAAATCAATGAAAAACAGAGCTTAAGCATGCTACAACAAACCTAAAAGCTTCATGGAGTTGAGCCAAAATCATGCTAAAAACACATGTTACAACGTGATGCATGTTAAGGCCAAAACATGGGATTACAAGACAAGTGTATAAAGCATACATGGCATGTCTAAACCAACTCAAAATAGTGCTATATCATGGCAAAAAGAAGCCTAATACATACTAAAATAAAGCTAAAACAAACTAAACACACATGCTACCACATAAGCCATTTATGCAAGCATTAAAGACAATAAGGAGAGGGGATGACCCTCTCCTATTTAGGACCCCAAAACCACCTCTCCACCACTGAAAATCCTCTAGATTTCAGTGGTAGAGAGGTCATGCAAAGACCAAAACAATGGCCAAAATGTATGGCCTAAAACAAGGCCTAACAAGGCCTTGGAGGGGGGAGACAACCCCAAACCTCAAAGTAACCTTAAACAAAGTTCTAAAACACACAAAATTAGAACTTTTATCAGTTATAGTCAAAGCTTAAAACAATAAGCAAGAATGGCTAAAAGCCTATGCAAGAAAGGGGTAACTAAAGTAAGGATGCTCACCCTTGTAGACCTCCTTTAGGAACAAAGCTCCAGCAAGTTTTTTGAGTTCAAACCAACCCAAGAACACTGAAATCAACCTCCTAGCACCTCAGCAACCAAGGATGGTGTTCTAGTGTGAGTTGGTGTACAATAGTGAGACAAGGATGGTGTTCTAGTGTGTGTTGGTGTACAATAGTGAGACAAAACTCACTTTAGGTCACAAAATAAGGCTAAACAAGGAAGTATAAATACAAGGCTATCTCTATCCTTTCTAACCCTAATTCTCTGAACCCTAGAGGAGGGAGGAGGAGCTCCCTCTTTATAGAGGTTCAATTCTAAGGCTTCCAAGAGAAGCCAAGCAAAGGAGTCAATCCCTCTATACACGTGTATGGAGGAGGTCAATTGTGCATGCCAGCTGTTACAGCTGGCATAAAATATCTGCCAAAAGCAGATAGCAGAAATGGCCGATTGACCAACAAAAGGGGCCGGTCGACCAAATATAGTGCCGACCGACCAAAACTCTTGGCCGATGGGAACAAAACAGGGCCGGTGGCTTCAAGCCTTGGCCGGTAGGTTGAGGGGATGGCCAACAAGCCACCCTCTTCCCCCAAAAACAGAAATACAAGTGCTTGGTCCACAACCAAGCACAAAACGGTCAAGTTGAGAGATCTTCAAGGCAAGGCGCGCGGCCGGAACCTCTGAGAACTCAAAACGAACACGAACATAGATGATCACCGAGTATTCAAACGGTGATGTCCAAGTCTTGAGGACGGTCAAAAATGGGGTGTCTACACACACATGGCATTCTTCTTATTCAATCACCTTCTTGTTGCATGAGTTTTGAGATTTGAGGAGGAAATCTCCATGGATTTTGAACGTGGAACTCATCACATGCATGATTCTTGATTTTCTTCTCAAATTCAAACTTTTGATCTTGTGGATGGTAAAATGAGTTTTGTTTTAAAATTATGATTTTGTTTGAAGTTAGAGTTATGAAATTGATGATTTTTTTGAGAGTTTTGAGCCTAGATTTTCATGAAATTAGAGTTGGTTTTTGCAAAGGGAAGTTCTATTTTCAATAGAAATTTAGACTGCATTTTAACCCAGACCGCTCGAGTGGCCTAGGCCACTGCATGAGCGGCCAACCCTTCTCTGCTCAAAATTGCATTCTGCTTAACCGCCGCTAGTGTGGCCAAGGCCACCGCACATACAGCCAACAAGGCAGGCTCGGTTTTGTTTCCTTCTATTTTTCTGACTTCTGGGCCTCCGTTTGCATGGTTTTCAAGTGTTTTTCAGATGCATATGCATTTCATGAATACAAAAGAAATAGAAGAATGAATAACATCGATTTGGGGAATAAATAACAGATAGGTTATGAACTGACTGAATGAATGGAATGCATTTTGAATTGTTGTACTTGCATATGTCTATGTAGGTCAAATGTCGTGTCCTAACCAGGTGTTTCAAGGAGCCAACTGTGAGTAACAATGTTGTAAAACTATGTTCAAGTTATAATTATTTTTTGAATGATATTATTAAGTTTTGTTTTTGAAACGATATTGTTTAATGAGTGAATGATTGTCCTGTTTTATGAAATGTATTCATGGCATCCATAGCATTTGTTACTGCTACTGTTTACTGTATTGATGGCCACCAAATGACTGTTTGGTCTTTAAGACCTACTGTAACGCCCCGAAATAATTACAATACTCCCATCTCATAACAACTAATAAATAGCAAAATAATTGAATTGATAGAGCTTTCATTAATTAGTGTTTGATGTACAAAATGTGACACATGCGATATACATTCATAAACAATACATCCTGAATCTACAGCATGTGTTACAAGATAGTGAAAAGAATGAAAGCTAAACAGATAATTATATGCCTTAAAGGCTTACATCTTTCCAAGTCAATGCTTAGGTACATCCAAAGTGAGTCTTAAGCTCAATACAGATAAAACCCTAGGCTTGTACAAAATTAAATACAAAATAACAACACTGAGCCTTTAGCTCCACAGTCCTCCCAAGCTAAGTCTTTGGTGGAGGCATATCACCAGTACCTGAAAATGGTTTTTCCCACATAGGGTGAGCCAAAACCCAGTAGAAACACTACAACACAAGATATAAATCTTAACAAAGCCATAAGGTTTTATGCATATGCAATGCCCATGTCAAAACATTTTACATTTCTTTCCAAAAATAATGTCATGCTCATTTTACATCACAATTCTCAAAATCGTGTCCTTTACAATAGAAAACAAGGGGGAAATCTCAAACCAGTACAACCTTTCATGGATATTTCGTCCGCAGGAAACCGTCAAACAGCACCCATGTAAACATATCCCATACAGGCGCTACTATTGCCATTTTATGGATATTTCGTCCGCGGGAACCGACACCCATTTATACACGCGTTTTTCGAGACTTTCACTCTGGACACACATGCCAACTTGATTTGGTGATACACACCTCTTTCCAACATTCACCCATTTCTCTCAATATCATATACATTTTTAATGTAATAAATCAGCAACAATGTTCAATACACATAGATGAGAAATTAATTTTAATTCACCTAATTCTCATGCAATTTCTACAACACTCTGTAGACACCCCATTTTTGACCGACCTTAGGACTCAGACGTCATCGATTGAGCGCTCGGTGATAGTGCATGTTATGCTCGTTCCGAGGTTTCGGAGTTTCGGTTGAGGTCCTTACCCCCAGACCTCGGGACCCTTTTATGCTTTGCCTCGGTTTGCGGACCAAGTCTTGCTTTCTTTTCTCGGAGGAGGGGAGAGGTCTTGTAGACCATCTCTCAGTGGCCGTAGGCTACTTTTCGTGGTCGCAGGCCACTGTTCCCGTTTGGAGACCAGTTTCCAATTTTCGGAACCGTCGGCCGCGTGCCTTAGTTCGGGACCGCTTAACATTCTCCGTTTGCTCTGGTTTTTGGCACACACCTTGTTTCCTTTGTCTAGAGGGACACTATGGCCCGGGAGACCACCTTTGTGGTCGCACACCACTTTCGATGCTTAACAGTCAGTTTTTGGGGCACCCGACTACGCGTTTTGGCCCCCGAACCCTCGTTTTGCATCCGTCTTGGTTCATTTTTGGCTTGGACCCTATTTTCATTGTTTGGAAGGTGGTACAAGGGTGGGAGACCACCTTTTCTCCTTGGAGACCACCTTTCTCCTCGCCAGCCGGTTTTCTTGTCAAGAAGCTGGTCTCCTTAATTTTTGAGCCACATTTACTGGTCTCCCACTATACCACTAGCTTGCATTCAGTTGGGAGACCACCAAATGGGGCTGCCGACCACTTGAACCTTTTGAACTGGTCGGCCGACCACCTAAAGTGGCTAGCCGACCACCTAAACTGGCTAGCCGACCACCTAAACTGGTCGGCCTACTCCCTCCAGTCTTGTCTCTGTGAGTTGTTGCCAGCTGTGCCAGCTGGAAGGCACAGACTGTATCCTCCATACACGTGTATGGAGGATCTTGAGCCTTGTTTTTTAGCTTCTTGAAGAAGCTTTGGCTTGAAACCTCTATAAGAGAGGGCCTCCTTCTCCTTATACCAGGTTCTAAAGTTAGTTTAAGGCATACAATATATATCCCTCTATAGCTCTACATTTTGAGCTCCAAAGGGTCTTGTTCTTAGCCTATTTCACACCACCTCTTAAGCACACACCTCCACCATTGTTCTAAGGTTCCTAGAGGTCTTGAGGAGGCTCAAAGAGTTGGGGTTTTGGTCCAGAAGTTGCTGGTTTTTGCTGAGCTTCAAGGGTAATCACTTTTCCCTCTTTTAAGCATTATCTTGATCATTCTCTTAGCCATACTTGCATACATATTTGAGCTTTGTTGTCAACTGAAAAAAGCTTCATATTTAAGTGTTTTTGATGTTTGTTTAAGATCATTTTGGTGTTGAAGGTCATTTACTCTCTTGCATGCTTGTTTTGGCATTGTTTTGTGCCATACCTTAAGGCCATTGTTTTAATCTTTGCTTGGCCTTTTAGCCACTGAAATCCAGCGGATTTTCAGTGGTTGGCATGCTGTTTTGAGGGTCTAAATCAGAGAGGGGTGACCCTCTCTCTTGTTGTTTTGTTTTCTAACATTTTTGGCCTTACAAAGGAGCCCTTATTTGCATGCTTCCAAGCCATGTTTCAGGTCATTTTTGATGAGTTTTAGGACCTGCATAGGCTCTGTCCATAGCTTATTTTTCCATATTGGATGTCCATCTTGCATGTGGAGAATAACCCTCTTCATAGCATATCAAGGGAGCATCTCATTCTTGCATGCATTAACCATGTTTCAGTGGGTTTTTGGGCTTTATTTGGCATGGCATACCTTTGAATTTTGCTAGTTTAGTGGCCTCTTGATTGCCTCACATGCTTGTAGTGCAAATCCTCTTTACTAGCTTGCATTGCATGCTATTTTGGCCTTTGATTCTAGCACTTTTTGGCCATGCCTTAAACTGATTTTGTGCATGTTTTGGACTGCCTTAGCTCTGTTTTTGGGCCTCATGGTCGAATGATGTTTGCTATGCATGGTTGTAGTTCAATACCCTTGCCTAGCTTTGAGTTTTGAGGCCTATTGCATGCATATTTTGAGGTGTTTCCATGTTTTGGCATCATTGTGAATCATATTTCAGAGCTTATATGTATGCCATATTCCCATGTTTTCCACTCTTTGAATGTGTTTGAGAGTTATGCATGAATACCTCATTTTTGGACCATTGCATGAACTTCATTTCCATGCTTTGCGAGCCATCATTTTGGTGGAGTTGCACTTTGTGCCTTAGGTTTGGTCCCTTGCATTTGTACGTATTTGCATGTGTGTTGTTGCTTCATTTTCATCATGTATGGCCACTGATTTGAGTGTGGCTGAGGCCCATTCATTTTAGTTTAAGTCCATCTTGCATTATGTATGCCATATCCATGTTGTCGCATGCTTGATCGTCGCATTGTGCATGCTTTGTTCATGTCTTCGTGCATGTCCATCTTCGTATGTGCATTGCGTATGCCATATAGTTCATGTGCATTGAGTATGCCATTCTTAGTTCATAGCATTGTGTATGC
Organism: Camellia granthamiana; assembly: GCA_036172215.1. NCBI lineage: Eukaryota > Viridiplantae > Streptophyta > Magnoliopsida > Ericales > Theaceae > Camellia > Camellia granthamiana. The sequence goes on along the minus strand of CM069915.1, from coordinate 54,114,534 downwards.
TAGTTGCATGTTTGCATATCATCCCTCGCTTGCTAGCATGATTAGGTTGCATTACGTTTAAGGTTTCATGCTAGTCGTATTGTGTATGCCATGTATATTGCATTGTGTTTGGAATAGAGTTTAGTCCAAACACGGGAAACGAGGGACGTTTCGTACTCCAAGTGACGAAACGTGCCTCGATTCTCGGTCGCTGACACTCCGGATTATCCATGATGGAGTTTAGGCCTTGTTGTGTTTATATGTGCATTCATTTTACATCGAGTCGTGCAATCCGACTCCTCGGCCATCATGCATCGAGATACGTGATTGGTGGCACGAGGATCGGGGACTACACTCCCTGGAGCTTGTGCAATGATGGGGAGAGTGGTCATGCACATATATGTTGGAAATACTTTGCCATGTCCCTTTCTCGCTCTCTGTTGCAGCAAACCGGAAACCAGCAGCAAAAACTGGTCAGCAGCCTTCTGGAGCTTTGTACAGTGTTCTGGGACCAGTTACAAACAGAGGCAAATCGGGGCATCGCAATGGATTTCCCGACAAGGCGACTTGAGCATGCATGCATCCCTATCATTCGGAACAGAGCTGAGGCAGTCCATTTTGTTTAATTTGCATGCTAGTTTCCTTACTTAGTTAATTTGTTAATTAATTAATGTTATGTAATAATTGGTTTAATTAGCTTAGATTAACTAGTTTATTCTGTACTATTCATTCGGACCCTCCGTCGAGAGGGCCAACTGTTGTAATAAGTGTGCGTGTGTGTGATGCATGTCTTCCAACCCCACGTCTTTCTCCCTTTTATTTACCAGCTTATGATGGTTAGTTTTAGGGCATGTTTCAATTAGCATCTATATGTTCGCATGTTTGCATTCATTCATCTGTATTACATGTACCGGGCTCAGCGCATCATGCTAACTGCATTGTATTTCAATTCCAAGTTGAATATATGTATCGATTGTTGCATCTCATATGCCATCTTAGAATAGCCGAGCCTATTGTATTTGCATTTTTGCATGTGTTGCATTAGGCATTTCAGCATAGTTAGGATTCATAAATGTTTTCTAATTAACTTATTTCTTTGGCTTGGAGTACTCGGTAAGTGTTTATGCTTTAGCATCCTTGCATGCGTGTGAATGACTGCCATGATAGCATGCTTACCATGAGACTATGTGCTTATGTGATATAGCTGCCTGAATGCCTGTGGGTGAAGGTTAATTGGAACAATTCATTGAAATGCGAGTTTTAAGCCCACTTGATTGTGGCAAAATCATGTTTTCCAAGCCCACTTGAGGGTGGCAAATCCACGTCTTAGCCTACTTGCGAGTAGCACCATCAAACCATTTTCAAATAAGTAAACATGAAATGTTTTATTCCAATTTAGGCAATCCAGTCTATACTTGTATGCTGTGCGCATCACATAGTAATCTTAGGCTAATAACCGGAATAAAAGCACGTGTGTTTTCAAAAACAAGATATCATGTTTAGTAGTGGCCGATCTTTGATCGGGCGAGCGGGGGTGCTCATAGCTAACATTCCCCAATCGTACCCAAGTTCCCGAGCCGAGGCAACTTTGGTGATGACGGACACATGGCCATAGGCACGAGTCAGGGTTTCCTAAATTCTCCCAAAATAAAATATTTAGGTGGCGACTCTGTATCTGGCAAAGCAGTCCATGTTTGGCACTTCTTTCTAAAAATCTGTTTTTCAAAACAATTTGCCGGATTTGGACTCTTTAGTGATTTATCGGTCTCACATTGCACTTTGCGGGATTAGACTCAGAACCGTAACATTTGAGTCCGAACTGTAGTAAGCCCAATGAACAAAACAGGATTTTCCCGGAACGTTCGGGGACGTCTACACACTCGTAGCTATCCTCCACCGATAACCCAAAACAGATATCTCTAAACAGATAAATAAATGTCATTAAAGATACACTTTTCCACAATCTCAAAATGGGAGTGATAATACATATCCAACTCCACCATCATCATTATCATCATTTCAATTTCATAATTTCTACGTCAATTCCATTTTCTCTTTACAATCGCAAATATTCACATTTTTGGACAAAAATCCCTTTTTTTTAAAAATCAATTTCAATGTAGAAAATACCTCATTTCAACAAATATCAATCCCACTTTCATACCCACAAGCTTTTCCAAGAAACCATATGAAAACCCCTTTTTATCATTTTGATTTCAAACCCTAGGTTTTATCAAAAAAATCCAAAATACTATAATCCTTTGAAATAACAAATAACTAAGGTAAAACTTATACAAAAGTGTGGAGAATCCCTACCTCAAGCTTATAAGACGGGAGATAGTGAAGAGACTTCAACCCCGCCGAAACCCAACTTTGTTCGAATGAAAATGAAGCTCTAAGTGAGCTCTACCTTCTTCTCAAAGGAAATAGGGTAGAGAAATCAATAGATCTAAGTGTTTTTTAGAAGAGAGAATGTGATTTTTAGAGAGAGTGTGTGTAGATCTAAGGTTTTTAGAGAGTTTAGAGAGAGAGTGAAATGAAAAAGTGATGTAAAAAGTGACTTTTACGGACAGTCCGCTTGAGTACAAGAAGTGACACTCGAGCGTAAGACACAAAAGATGTAACCGCTCGAGCGCAAGAAGTTGTCGCTCAAGCGTGAAATACAAACTCCCAGTAGTTTTACAGACAGAAGACCAACGCTCGAACGCAATAAGGGCTGCTCGAGCCAAGACCACTCGAGCGCAAGAAGCTTCGCTCGAGTGAAGAATACCAACTCCCAATAGTTTCGCAGACCTGCAAAAGTACGGAAAGATCACAAAGATCGCTCGAGCGCAAGAAATGACGCTCGAGCGTAAAAGCAAAATTCTGAGCAACAAGGTTTTTGAAAAACAAGGTACCAACCAGTTCCAAATGCAACCAACACAACCCAAAAACCAAACTCAAAGAAGTATAAGAGAAATAAGACATAAATGACTATACAAGGCAATGAAACTCAGATCCAAAACATCAAATGGTTCAGGTCCAAACCAAAATCGCTATACCTACTATACTGTTCTGCTATTGGATGTACCACATATCACTGCTATGATTTCATTATGACTTTGAAATAGATGAGATACTGCTCTATTAATTGATTTACTACTGAAACTGACTGTTTGAAATTATTACGAGGACATTATTCATAAATCCTTTTATATAATTGTTATTCATTGAGCTCTAACTTATTGTTGTAATATATAAATGTAGGTGATCAAGAACCGAACCGAACTTAGCGGCATCGACCTGAGCCTTGTTTTGTCAAGCCAACTACTGTGCCTCACTGCAAGGTTTCAAACCATCACGTGTCAAGGCTTTTAGGTGGTCACGAGTTCACCCTTTCGCATTGTGATCAAATGTTATAAAGTTTTGGTCTAAGATCTTTTGTTTTGTTTAATTTTGTTAATGAGAATTAATTCCCTAAGTTATGTAAATGTTTTTGTACTTACGTATGATATGTATTATGTAAATATTTGTATATAGTATATAAAGTTGTTTTGTTCCATGTAAGTCCCATAGCTCATTGGACGATTTTATTTTATTGTTATTACTGTTTACTGTTAAGCAGACCTTTGGTAATCCCGGATTACTGACCGGTTATGACGTTAAACCTATAGGGGCGAGTTTGGATTATGACACTTACCAATGCAGTGCCAACCTCATCATAGTTGTTGTCATCGTCCTCCATTACTCTATAAATATCAACGAATAGTGAAAACAATCACAAATGTAGAAACTCGTAGTCTGTAATAAGATCGTTTGCAACATTAACTGATTTGGAACACCGAACATATTTGAAACCACCAAATAAAACATTAATTGATTAGTTAGTTTCAAATGTTTTTCATTGAAGATGAATACGTGGGTTTAAGATGGTGATGAAAAATAATAGGGTTGGAGTTTAAGTTAGTAAGAAATATATACATATGTATATATATATATATATGGGGATAGAGGTGGATGTATAATATTATTGAGTGTCATTCTAATTATTTTTATTTGGTGGGTGGGTGTTCCATTACATGTTGTCCTTTAATGTAATTTTACTTTAAAGTATAATTGTAATAAAAAATAAAAAGTAAAAATTGAGGAGTCCAAAGAAATTAAGTATGTGTTAATAACAGCATTCTTTTTATAAGGGCTATACCCACAAGTATAAAAATATTGAGAGGGCTTTTTTCAAATATCCAAAAGTTAAAAAAGTGTGTAAATTATACTAACACCCCCTAAGATTTCTATTTAATACAAATCCCCCCCTCACATTTTAAAAATTACACTTACCCTCCTGTCAAATTAAAATAACATATTTGTCCCTTAGCCTTTATACATTTAAAATAATAAAATAATGCATATGTTTCGTTCATGTCGTTTCAAGGGAAACAACAATCATATTTTTTTATTTAACTCACACAAAAATTGAATATTTTTATTTTTGTTTTTTTTTATTTTTACTGAATTTTTTTAATATTTGAAGTAATTTTTTTTATTTTTTAGATACATCTAATCTAGGTATACTTAGAAAATATAATATTTTGTGATTTTTTTTTTAAAATTCACCAAATACAAAAAAAAAAATACAAAAATACAAAAATTCAATACATTATCTTATTTTGTTGTATTCAATGGATTTTTTGAAAATTTTTTGTACAAATTTTATACTTTTTAAATATATCTAGATTAAATTAATCTAATCTAGATATAATGGTGGAAATAAAAATGAAAAATTATATTCATATATAAAAATTTATACAAAACATATCATAAAAATATTGTGATAGTGATATTGTTATAAATATAAATTATATTTATGGGTATTTTGTTTTAAAGTGAACATCACCATTAAACTATATCATTGTATTTGAAAATTCTATATAAAATTTATGTTTACATATCATCACTCAAAAAAAATATGTTCATGTAAAATTTAATGATGGAAAATTATAAAATGTAGTCACGATGATAAGAAGAAAAAATGGTAAGAAAAATGACAAGATGGTCATTTAAAAAAATTTAGGATATGACATCAGCAATCCAGAGATAATTTGTAATGAGATTACAAACCTCAATGAGGGAAATATAATTTTTCAAATATGAAGGAGGAATCTATATTAAATAAAAATATCAGAAAGTATCAATGTAATTTACCCTAAAAAAGTAAACCAGAAAAACACTCTTGAATTGCTTAGAAAAAAACCAAGTTTTCTACTAAAAAATTAAAAGGTAAATTACAAATACATTCCCTGAAATTTGATCAAAATACGAATTACTTCCTGTAATTTTAAAAACTACATTCCACCCCCTGAGGTTTCTAATTTCATATCAAATCACCCATTTTATTAATAAATCATCAAGTCAATTAACAATTTTTAATAATGTTAAAAATATGTTTCAATTAATAATTTAAGTAATTTTATTATCGTATAGTAGAACAATTATGAATTTCATTTTTTAATTAATTCTGTTAAATAAAAAAATTTAATAAGGGAGTATTTGTAATTTTTCAAACCACAAGAAGCAATCTATATTTTAAGCAAACTTTAAGGGTATATTTGTAATTTACCCTTAATTAAACTGATTAAGTTATAATCTAAATAATCAAATTAAGAAACATTGCCAAACACACTCATATCTGTGTTCTAAAACCATTCCACCTTCGGTAGCTTCTGCCAAAACAATACCTTAGATCCTACATTAATCAAGGGGAAGATAGTCATCTATAAAGCATGGCTACTTCGAAAAATATGTTGTACCCGTATCGAATACCTACCAGTATATAGTAACTCTTATGATACTTCTATATACGGACCGGATACACGAATTTTTTCTTCTTAATTCTTGACGTACCCAAACATACCTAGTATATATTCAAGTCGCACCGTACATCAGTTAAAACAATATTTTTTTCTACTACAGAGATAAAATCCTTTTCATTAGACTTCTTTTTTATTTTTTGTTTTATACTTAGTATGATTTTAAAATTAAACTATGATTTATAAGTTATTTAATATATTGATATTTAATTTTGATTTATACATTTATTTTTAACATTAAATGTTAATTGTAAGTCAGACCTTAATAAATTAAACTATTTAATTAATTTTTACATTATTCTAAATTAAAAATAAATATTTTTTACAAGTATATCAAGCGATATTCATATCCTATTTTTTTAAAAATTTTACCATATCAATTACTGACCGTACTAGTTCGTACACCGTACCCGTTTGTATCCATACCTGTACTTCATAGATCATCGGGTGTGGACTTGAGTCACTCAAGGATAATCGAAGAGCAAAAGCCGTTCTCATAAAACAAGGCGGCAGTGTTGGGATGATACTCATCGACCCACCTGTCAAACATGTCAACTTTCAGTATGTAATCCCCGCCACTGCAAATGGTCGAGAAGAGACGCAACAACTTCAAGCTTATATGACCACAGAAAAGTAAAGGATTGTTTAGAATGACCTAAATAAGTGTACTTTTTGTCTTTTTACGAAAAGATGTCCAGAAAAATAGAAAGGTGATATGATAAAAAATAAATAAAAAGATAAAAAGATGAATTATTTTGTAGTAGCCAAACTTGGCTTAAGTACGAATAGAACAACGGTCTGACAACAAATTTTTTCACAACTATACAAAGCATATGTTTGGGAAGATGGGTTGAGTTGAATTTAGAACTATTTTAGTTACAAAAAAATAAAATAAATTTTTTAACTTAATTAAACATTATATCTAATTCATAATCATTACATTCTTTCTCCTATAAAAAGTCAAAAAAGTCAAAAAATCAAAAAATCTTTCCCAAACGAAACTTTTTATCCCGATACTAAAATAGCCGAAAAGCAAACTGACTTCCCAAATGAATCCAAAAGAACAACATTATTCTAATTTATTTTCAAAACACTGTTATTACAGGAACCCAATTGCTATACTAAAACCGACAGCTACAGTTTTGTTCGCCAAACCTGCACCACAGGTGGCTGTGTTCTCCTCAATGGGACCGAATACGATTACTCCCGACATCATCAAAGTATGTTTTACTAAAACTTAAAAATGGGTTCAACAAAAATTTTAAGCTGCAGCCTCAATACCCACAAAAACAGAAAGAGCAATTTCACTATTTTTCATTTTGGCGGTGAATTCATAAAATTGAAGATTGAACTGCGTATAGTTCTATTTGACGATTACAAATTTCTACTGCAGCCTGATATTACAGCACCTGGATTGAATATTTTGGCTGCATCGTCCCCCGTATGAACTAGATCCACCGGCGAGCAATCTGTTGACTTCAACATAATCTCTGGTACTTCCAAGTCTTGTCCGCACGTTTCTGCAGTGGCTGCCATCATAAAATCTGTTCACCCTTCATCGAGCCCAGCAGCAATCAAATCTGCAATAATGACAACAGGTAAATTGTTTCTTTGAGCAATATTTTAGATTTAATCAAGGGTAAATTACATTTTAACCCTTATAGTTTAACTCAAATTTCATTTTAGTCTTTATTGTTTCAAATTGAACAATTTGGTGCCTACACTTTTTAAGTCTAGTATTAATTGATCCTTCCATTCACATTGGTGGTTGAAATTAACGATTTTAGGACACTTGTCAGTCTCTTAAGATATACACGTAGAAAAAATTAACGGAAATTTCGACAGAATGACTAAATTGAAACTAGAGTTAAAAGTGTAGGGACCAAATTGTTGAAATCGAAACAATAGGGACCAAAGTGAAATATGGGTCAAACGACAGGGGTGAAAAATGAAACTTTGCCCAAACTAGAGGGACCAATGGTGTGATTTACAACCTTTTTTTTCTAATTGTTTCTAACATGAATTTCTACTAACAGCTACAATTTTAGACAACACTGAAAAGCTCATTGAAAGAGACCTACAGGCCGACCACGCCTTTTGATTATGGATCTGGACACATAAATCCAGTTGCAGCAGTGGATCCCAGACTGATTTATGATTTTGATTCCAATGACATCATTGATTTCCTCTGCAGTACCGGTTCAACCCCTTCACCAATAGTAAACCTCACAGGCGAGGTAGTTTCTTGCAAGTATCCACCAATACCCTCCTACGATTTTAACTACCCTTCAATTGGCGTCTCCAACATGAGTGGAAGTTTAGCAGTGCACCGTACACTTACATATTATGGTAAAGTCTTGACAGTCTATCATTCACAAGTAGACTACCCAAGTGGTGTAAAAGTCACAGTAACACTGAACAAGCTCAAGTTCTCAAAGACTGGGGAGAAGATGTGTTTTAGGACAGATATGACACCTTACAAGAGCAGTAATGGAAGCTGTGTTCGGGGCTTTGACATGGAGTAATTGTATCCATCGGGTTAGGAGTCCAATTGGCATTAACGTGCTTTCTGTGTAGGGTTGAGCCTCTGAAGTGAGAGACATGATTGGTCAATAATACAATGGAAAGTTTACTCTATAAGTGAATTTGTCATCATGCATACTTTCCAAACCTTTCTAGTAGTTGATCTAGACTTTCATATGATGAACCACCTTTTGGACGCTCAATGAAGTTCTTTTAGAGCAAAGTATAGACTACAAAATGTAACCAACAATATTGTGTAGCGAGGAAATGGATTTTCCCACCAAATTGCTGAAAAATCATTTTGCTTGTGACTTGCATGTTTGTGGTTAAAAAATGGCAGCCTCACATTATCAACGGCATGCAAGTGAAGACTTACATGTTAAAATATTTACAAATTTTAGGGACCAGGATGACATAATTTAGGGTCTGTTTGGATGATGTCGATTTCAAATCAAGATATTTGACCTTAATCATTCAAGGACAATAACTCAAATTTAAATATGATAGATTACCTATGAATTTCAAGATTGAGTTAAATAACTTTATCATGATGAATTTGAAATAATTATAAAATAGTTATCTGAAATCATGCTAAGGATTCTCTTTCTACCTACAAGGATCCCACTAAAATATAGATCTTCTGTCTTCTTCCATTGTTTTTCTATCCATTTAACCTCAAATTCCTTGATTTGAAATCCACATCTATCCAAAAGGACCCTTTTGTAGTATTACAGAACACTTGCTTGGTAATATTGCAGAGGCTAGAGCCTCATCTTAGTTGCCTTCAATTAAACCCAGGGTTAAATGCAGGTCATAGTGGCTCCTTCATTAAAATTAACAAAGGGAACAAGTGTTGTGTCACAACCATCTAAAGCTCTACATAATAGGTTTTTGTCAAATTCAAATATAAACTGCATCACGAATTGTGACATACCATAAAGCATCCAGTTTGTTCTTAATTTGCTTCTGCACATGCCCAAGGGTCCTCCAATTCCATGCGTCGACAGCAGCACCAGTCCTTACAATTTTGTCTTTAATCCATGCTATACTCGACTCCCAGAAGTTCCAGCCATGATGCCTCAGCAACAAGCCCCTGACATTGTCCATACCTAAGCCATATGGTTTTCAAACCTGTAGACCCTTTGCAACACCTGATACCAATGGAGATGATCAGAAGACATGCCAGCCAGAAGTTGTGCCCCCAGACACAGAAAATTTGTGTGTCCATTCATCATTAGTAACACCTGGTCCAGTTGCAGTTAAAAAAAGGCACTCTTGAAAGCCTCCATCTGCTAGCTACTCCATTCTTCCCTCCCTTGTCGTTCACAGTCATCCAAAATTTCATTTAAAATCTCCAGCACAAGGCCAAGGCAAATTACAGTGAGCTGCCAAACATCGAAGCAATTTCGAGGAATTCTTACATTTGGAGACCACTGGATTGTTGGAAAGTTTGATATGCATTGTTGGGCTCCTTTACTAATATCTTAAACTTTTGGGACTAGGGGTGATCCAACATGGAGGGGCTTCGGGTTCAAATCTCTCCTTTTACATTTGTTTTTCTGTTTGCATTTTGTTTCTCTACATGTTTGAATGTTTGCATCACCACGTACAAAATGGGATGCCATGTGATGGAGGGTGTTAGAAAGCTTGATATGCGTTGTTGTATCCATTTCCTAACAACTTAAGCTTTTGGGACCATGGGCGATCAAACATGGATTAGCAAAGAAACCTGTAAACACCAGGTTCCTCTCTCACGAATCACCATCGTCCTCCACCACCGCATCAATATGCCCTATAGAAAAGCTCTACACCAAAAGCTTAACATTCTTTCACAATAAGCCAGACCACCAAACAATCGCAGTCTTCCCACCCACAAGCCACTATCAATTCCCAATCAAATCATCAGCCCCTCTGTTGAATACTTTGCGAAGTTGGTTTCACAAAGGAAAAACAGCTTCAGATCTTGAGACTTCAGCAAAAGATGAAGATTCCAAACTGTCTGAAAGGTTCCCAAGCCCCTGACAATTTCACACAATGATCATGGCTCTCAGAAGGATGCTGGGCAGCCAATGCCACTGAATTGAGATCATCCCCTCTACAACATTGCTCCACGCGAAATGGCTGCTTCTCCAATGGACCTTCATCAATTCCCATCCGTTCCTTCCCATATTCAGTAACCATCTTCCTCTGAGCACCCATCACCTCATCAATCCGCATACCTTTCCCCTAAAAATCATTAACTATCTTCTTCCATCTCCCAACCCTAGCTTTTACTTAAGCCCCACCATTCCACATACGCTGGCCTCTCGAGAAGAGAACGCCTTAGGACACCCTGCCATTGGACTCACTTCTCTAACGGATACCTCCATCTATATTAGCTCCAATCTTAGAAGAGCTCCCGCTAGGTTGACTATTCAAAACTAAGGTCCCAAAAGCAGTTTCCCCAATGTTAGCCATGATCTAAGATTTAGCAGAATAAGGACTGGTAACCTCCTGTAATTGTGGTGCCACACCTCCCTCCTCCCCTATTCCGGAGAAGTTCTGTGTCCAAATTAGTCGTCTTCATTTGTTGGAGCTACCAGTCACCCCTCAGCTGGTGGGGAAGGCTGGTCTTCAGGCATACCAATCTGTCCAAAATGCAGAGTGTTCACATTATCAGCAGCCATCTAAGGACCATAATCAGCAGTACTCTTATTTCCAGAGATATCACCCTTCAAGTCAACCACTTTACGTGGAAAGCTTGAGGCTTCTAATTAATGAAGCGCATCCATGGCCCATACTGCATGTGCCTCCCCCTTGTAGCCTCATCATCATCCACACTAATCTCACATTCCTTCTCAATATGCGCCACAATACCAAATGTTCATATTTAAGTCTAGATCACACAGCTTGGCCCACCCCTCCTCTCCCCCCACCCCTGCTCCCACTCCCCGGCACCGCCAACAAAATTCTCACTCTGCTGCTATGAGGTTGGATGGTGTTCATGTTAATGCAAATCCTTAGCCTTTGACCCCATGGTGCTTCATCTCCCCAAACTCAACATATTTGGAGACCTCAATTTTATTGCTAATAAGATATCCCACTTCCATGTTCATACCTAGGAGTGGTAAGTCAAAAACTCAAACTCAAAATGAGGCTCTCTTAAGGGCCATTAAACAGTTGAATTCACCCATCAAAATCCATTAGAACCACAACCTAAGAAGCATGGACACGGATACGGATGTAGATACAGATACAGATGCGGACACGAGACATGCGCAATTTCAAAAAAATGGGGACGCGGACAAGCCGGGGACACGACAATAAAATATGTTTTCATATATTTTTATTTGTTATCTGGATTAATATTGCATCCACAAACAATCAATATTAACAAAAACTAACTCTAATTCTAATTTTTTTATTAAAAAAAATACTTTTAAATTAACACTTACAGTTTATATCTTTTTGTATAGATGATCTATTAAGTATTTAAATCTAAGAAAAAAATAATCAACATTCAACATTCATCAAAAATACTAAATAAAATTAGGGAAAAGACAACTTGTCGTGTCTCTAGTGTGTCCCCAGCTATGAAGCATGGGTACTTTGACAAACATGTCGTACCCGTACCGAGTACTTACCGGCATATGGTACTTCCTATAATACTTCTACATACATACCGGGTACACAAAACACGCACTCAAATTTTTTCTTCTTAATTTTTAACGTATCCAGATGTACCTAATATATACCCAAGCCGTACCGTACCTCAATGGAAACAATATTTTCTTAAACTACAGAAATAAAATTCCTTTCACTAGATTTTTTTTTTTATTTTTAATTTTATGCTTAGTATGATTTTAAAATTAAGTTATGATTTGTAAGTTATTTAATATAATAACATTTAATTTTGGTTTATATCTTTATTTTGGCATTAAATGTTAATTGTAGATTGAATCTTAACAAATTAATTCATTTAATCAATTTTTGTATTATTCCAAATTAAAAATAAATATTTTTTTACAAACGTACCAAAGTCGTACCCCATATCCTACTTTTTTTGAATTTTACCGTATCGACATACCTGTATCGTACCAATACCAATACTCGTACTCGTACTCGTACCCATACCCATGCTTCATGGGTCCCCAATCTGTCTCCTGAAAATAAATTAATTAAATAAGGAGACACACCATGTGGTGTGTCCCATATGTGTCCCTGAAGTGTCCGCGTGTTCCCAAAGTGTCCTTGTATCTGATACGGATACGGCAGTTGTTTTGAAGTGTCGGTGCCTCATAGACCACAACTTTGTTTTCAAAACTCCACAGCTGTTAGGAAAAATGTTAGCAATTTCACTCCAAAGATAAGAGTATGTATTTTCATACCTTACATAGAGCCATTGAGCGATGCTAGTTCTTATTCCATGGAGACTCAAGTGAAGCAACACAGACTCAGCATACTATGAAGGTTTGCTTAAAGGATTCAGCATCTCAAGATATAATAGACTTATGCATGGGTTAGGTATTATATCTAGAGCTGCAAACGAGCCGAGCTTTAGGGTGTTTGTGCTCAGATCGAGCTAAAACAATCAAGCTCAAGCTTGAGATGGGCTCGTCTAGTACTTGAAAAACTCGAGCTCGCTTTGAGTCAACTCAATTACATAAATGAGCTGAGCTTGTGCTTGAGCTTGACAAGAAAAAATAAGGAAGGCTTACGTGTAAATCCTAATAAGTAGACTTATTGTCCAATAAGTCCTATGATAATTAATAACATTTTTCATCAACATTATTAAAAAAACATCACTAATTGTTAATTTTCAACAACAATTTAAAAATTGTCACAAAAAATGTCACTAATTATAAATTTTAGCAATAGTTTAAAAAAAATCGTCACAAAAAAAGTCAATAATTTTTTACTTTTAGTGACAGTTTGAACAAATTAATCACAGAAAAACGTTACTAATTATTAATTTTAACGACAATTTGTAAAAACCGTGACAAAAAAAATCACTAATTGTCAATTTTTAGTGACATGCAAAACATCATCACAAAAAATTATTTTTAACAACGATTGTACTATGACTTATTTGCAATAGGATTTGATAGAAATTAAGTCCAACAATTAGAACCTCTTGGTAGTTTACCCAAAACATAAACTTACTAAAATTCATATTAAGGGGAAAAAATAGAATACCATGAGCAAAACATAAAACAATGCTTGTATTATTAATAGGTTTGATTAATCAAATATATATTTGCATAAACACCATACATAAACAAAGAAATTGATAAATAAATAAAAATGTAGTTGATCAATTATTAAAATAAATATTCATTCATTTATTTTTGTGTTTACAAACCTATTCGAGCTCGGCTCGATTACTAAACTAAAAATTTGGTTCGAGCTCGTTCATATAGCAAACTAGCCAAGCTTTAAAAGAGTTGAGCTTGAGTTGTTTATGAACAGCTCAATTCATTTGTAGCCTTTGTTATATCTATATTTTGTTTGGGGTACATTTATTGACCATAATTGATATAATTTGATGATAGACTAAGTTATCCGTGGCATTTTGAATTAAAACCTTTGGTTTGTTCTTTACTTGGCCTTTTCAGGCTTTTAATTTTTTTTTCAAGGACAGATGCATGCACATTCGAATGCACGATGATACAGTTCAAACGAGAACATCTTTTCTTTCGTATCTTTTGGGAGGTAAAAAACCAAAACCTTTTTGAATGAATAAACGGTTAGTTCAAACGCATGGCCTACTTTAATTAAGTTTCGTTTACAAAACACGACTCCAGTGACACCACCGTTCAAACAGTGCTCTTTTTCATTCAAACACATGTTGTTTCCCGAGTAATTTTATCTAGTTTGTGGAATGTTTTATTCCTTATGGGTTTAGATTTCCCTTTTGATTATATATAGAGGTCTTATGACTTCTATGTATGGTGAGTGATTTAGAGAGATACTTTCATAAGACTTGGAGAGTTTGACAGGTCTATAGAGTTGTGATTGTAAGGTTGGGCGAGAATCTTGGAGAGCACTACACAATCATTGCTAGGAAGCGCAAAGTGGACTTCTGTGGATCTGAAGGTCAGAAGCTTGCTTGTGATTGTGGGTTTGTGTAGGAAATTAATGTATTGATATTATTGATTCATATATCTAAATTTGTTTACAAGAGCTCTCTTTTATAGAGAGAAATGGGGGATACAATGGAGCAATAAACAATGAAGCAATAAGCCATAATGGAGCACTATAATAGTGGAGCACTAAACTAAAGTGGAGTAGGTGGAGTATTTGTAGGTGGAGTAGGTAGAAATTGTAGGTGGAGTAGTAGGTAGAAATTGTTACATTCAACAGCCCCCCTCAAACTCAAGGGGGTTAGGAACTAACCAACTTGAGTTTAGAGAGAGTAACAAAACAGAAAAAAATAATCTGACAAATAAAATAAAAGTGGATAGGAGACACTGTATGGTCGTGTCAGACCGTTGTAGAAGACCGTATGGTTATGGCAGACCGATGTAGAAGACAGTTTATGGGGTCATGTCGGACCGTTGTAGAATACAGTTTATGGGGTCATGTCGGACCGATGTAGAATACAGTTTACGGAGTCTTGCGGGACCCATGTAGGAGACAGTTTACGGGGTCATGTCGGACCGTTGTAGAAGACACTATATGGCTGTGTCGAACCGTTGTAGCAGAGAACCGAAATCAATGTCGGAACAGTTTACCGAGTCTTGTCGGACCCATATAGGAGCTAACCGGAATCAATGTCGGGACAGTTTACCGAGTCTTGTCGGACCCATATAGGAGCTAACCGGAATCAATGTCGGGACAGTTTACAGAGTCTTGTCGGACCCATATAGAAGCTAACCGGAATCAATGTCGGGACAGTTTACCGAGTCTTGTCAGACCCCTAAAAAATCGCACCCTCAAAAGGTGTGCCCAATCTATCAAAAAGGCGTGCTATCAAAAGGCGTGCCCGACAGAATTCTTCGAGCGGCGAGCCATCAAAAGGCGCGCCGAATACGCGGCGAGGCACGTGATTAACAGAGTATCGTGTCGGCCTCTTCGTCTTTGTTGATATAAACCGAAGCGAAGGCTGAGGCTTGTAAGCATAACAAACCAGCTGAAACCGCTTCGTTCTCTGAGAGCTTGTCTCTAAGAGCTGCAAACCCTGAAACACTCTGTAACAGCTGAAACACGCAGCAACCCATAAGATGGCCTCTTCTTCCCGTTCAGCTACCCAGAACATAGCCTCTTCGTCCCGTGGTCTCACTCTCTTTCCCGACCTCAACGAGGCCACAACCCAGAATATGGCCCTTGAACCTCAACCAAGTGCCCCTGGACCAAGCGCCCCTGGTTTTACGCCGTTGAACTTTCCAATGTTGTCAGTGGAGCAGATAATGGCTGCTCAATCTGATATTGAGGCCAATCATTATACTCTGAAGTCATGTGTTGAGACAATGACGGCGGTCAACAATCTGTCGCACCGGCTTCAGAGTAGAACAAATGAGGTGCAGCAGGTAAAAGCCCAACTGGCTCTGCTCCAGAGCATGTATACGGATGCCCGAGCAGAGATATGTGTGCTGAAGGCAGAAAATAAGGAACTGAAGCGGAAGGCCACCGTGATGCTCAGATTTGGAGGTCCGCCATATGTGACGGTTGAGGAGCAACGAGAAGTGAACGTGCTTGGCGGCGTGGGAAACACGGAGGCAGCACCAGAAAGGGCCGCCCAAGACAAAGGCAAGAAAAAGAGAACAGCTGAAGAGGCGAAAAAATAAGGCCGGTTTTTGTTGTTGGTTGTGGTTTTTTTTTTTTTTTTTTTTTTTGTGTAAAATGGTGATCGGGTTTGATCCCCGGCATGAATAAAATCGGGTTTCATCTCTGCTGCTTTCCCGCTGCCTCGGAAATACATGTATACTTGCTGAATGACCCAGACACTGATCACTGATTCAAGGCAGAATAATCCAAATCCAATGAAGTAGAATATCCCAACTAAAGCACTGTTACTTATGACATCTATAGCAAGGCAGGATACCAGTGAGAGATTTCCCTTTGAAAAATATAGGAGGAGCAACAGCACAAAAAATGTAGAAACCAATGTGAACCGTATAGAAAAGAAAAAACCACCCAAAATTCATAGCACTTTCAGTCCTAGAGGCGCGATAGAGTGGACGATACCACAACACATATGCCAATGGAACCCCTGCTATGAACTATATAACAGAAAGAAACCAGATTTGTACACCTGCCCCTTTAATCCATGCAGCAGTAACAGCTACAATATTCCATAGAAGACACGCAAACAATCCCAACAATGTTGTGAATGCCACATACTGCAATCTTTGTAGATGAATGGGTATTTCGTTTGCAATATCATGATGGATCATTGGGAAAAATGGCGGCCAATTTTTCTCCTCAAGAACAATACCAGCTCGTGCTGCTGCCTCTTCTTTCCGTTTTACTTCCTGCTCCCTCCTCCTCAATTCAGCCTCCTTAGCTTGTAGCTCCTTCTCTTTCTTTTTCAAAAAGAGCAGCTTTATCAACAGGAATGTCAACTGGGGCATTGTGATCATAGTTGAAATCTGCAGGTTCAGTGAGGAGAAAGCCTCGAGGTTGGATTATAGAATGCACCTCCACCATATTTTGACTGGCCCGATGCTTTACCCCTGGCTGCTTGATCAGAAAAGGGATTAACTTCTTCTTCTTCTTCGGCGAAGGGATTGCGATCGAAACGGCCAGCCATTTGTGAGAGGTTCAGTGCAGAAAGAAACCAATTTGAGAGAGAGAGAGAGAGAGATAGGTTGACTAAACAAAATGATTAGAGCCACAAAGAAAGAGTTAGAAGATGTAGCGGAGTGAAGGTATGGGTATACAACTCCAGCGGGCAGCGAAGGCAAAGTTGCCGACCGGCTGCCCGCCGGTGAGAAGGAAATACAGGCCTAAATCTTATAGCTCTGATACCATGTAGGAAATTAATGTATTGATATTATTGATTCATATATCTAAATTTGTTTACAAGAGCTCTCTTTTATAGAGAGAAATGGGGGATACAATGGAGCAATAAACAATGAAGCAATAAGCCATAATGGAGCACTATAATAGTAGAGCACTAAACTAAAGTGGAGTAGGTGGAGTATTTGTAGGTGGAGTAGGTAGAAATTGTAGGTGGAGTAGTAGGTAGAAATTGTAGGTGGAGTAGGTAGAAATTGTTACATTCAACAGTTTGTAACGTGCTAGAGAGAGCGAATTGGCAGAGTTCAAGGAGACACTGCTACTGGACTTCTTGATCCCTGAGGCAGCAATAGGTTGATCCCTTGAAATGGTGATATCCTAGCTATAACTACTGGCCTTGAAAAAACAGACATGGCAACTGGATTTGTTGGAGTATAATGCATTTTCAACATCCTAGTTAAGCCAGAAGTTGAACTTATATTTACTGTCATCCCACCATGTGAATCTCAAATCAAATTTTAAAAAATTTAAAGTAGTTATTGACGGCTCTGGTTTACTTGTATCCAACAGTACTTTACATTTACAATTTTCTAGTGCTTATGGCTTTAGGTCTTTTTCTTTTTTTCTTTCCTTTTTTTTTTTTTCTTTCTTTTTTTTTATTTTTTTTTTTTTTATTTTTTGTCAAAAATGAATTATGGTTGAGTAATTCAAGATTTTCTTGTGAAAGCCTAGCAGCTTCCTCAAACTCCTGATGCAAAACCTTAGTAAACCCATCTGATTCTTTCAATAGATTTTCTCCTATTTTCAATGCCCTCTTCCTCACTCATGTCTTCCAAAGATTTCTTCAATTGCCATAGAAAATGTTTTAAATGAGATGACCGTGTTAAGGCATATAGATATCTGCATACTAGCAAAAAAAAGAAAAGGGAAATTCAATATTAACATATGCCATCAAACATAATTTTACGATATGCATCAATACTTCGCAAGGGTAACTATGTCAATTTGTCAATTTGTAAATTGATTACAAGATGTTGTGCATAAAATCAAGTTTCAAGCTGCTGCATAAAGAATGGCCGGATTGAAACCTTTACACTCCCATTTTAGACATTATCAAGATTCCTAATGTTATAGAATACAACTAGAAGAAAATAAAAAAGTTGATATGCCCAAGTCACAAAACATACTTTAGCACATATCAAACTTCCAAGACTTGCTTTAAAAAGAACTAAAAGAATACCTCAAATCCTCAATTTCGCAAACATATTGCCGTTTGAAGAAGCATTTTCAACCCTCTCTTGGATGTCTTCAACAAGCAGTGGAAGGCCGTTCTCTAAAAAATCTTCAACATGCATCATATTTGGTCCCATTTCTTCAGGATAAATCATTTCAACCTACAAGATCATATGCAGGTTAAAACCCTTTACATATTTTCTATGAGGTTGTTTGGTGCAACTTATCTGAGCTACTTACAGCTTAGCCAAAAATAGCTAAAAATGAGCTGAAAAAAGCTAATTATCTGGAAGTTGGGGAAGGGGTGCTTTTGATTTTTACTTTCTAATTATCAGCTTTAAGTTTACAATAAGCTGCACCAATCAGGCCCATATCTATGTCTTCTCAGTTTTAATCTGATGCTGCTGCACTGTATAAAAGATATTGTTATGTCATTATCCATATTCTTTACAGAATGCACTGCTTGTCCTTTGAGTCCTATATCTTCTATTTAAAATATTTAGTAGCATGATTATACTTGAAAGAAAAATGCCAAGCAACTAAGCAAGATATATTTGAGAGACAATGAATTAAACCTGAAATGGTATCTCTTTCCTTTGTTCATATCAGATTCCAAACTTCCTATTCCTCAAAATCCTCTCAACTCCATCAAACTACACATGTAAATCAACAAAGATGCAAAACTTTCATTCTGACTCTGCTTTCCATCATTGGAAAAATTATTCCTGCAAAAGCTCAAACTCTTCCTTGTCCATTTTGAACAGCTTATATGAATCTTTATTACAAGGAAAAACACTATGGATCAAGCATAAAAAAAGGTAGAATACTAAAACTCTACTTGTTGGTTGTAGGTTCCTAGCTCTTATTTGTCTATCCTTCTCACGTATCAGGGAAATGAGCATCATATAGCAGCACCATGAAACTCTAAATGCATATCAATAAGAAACCAAAGTCTTTTGGAGGAAACTATGAAAAATAAAACAATATCCAGGAAAAAAACATTATTATTTTAATTTTGGTTGCCTTTGGAAGGAAAATATGAAAAAGAACACAATAAATAATTAAATATGATAGTTTGAAATTTTTCAAATTGTGGATGTAATGAAGGTCCCAAGCTACAGGCACTATAAATGTTTAGCATCTTGTACCTATTGTTGTATACATAGCCGTCTGTTACATGAATAGTTTGGTACGTTCAGTTGGATCAAACCCTTTCTGAAACATCTCTTCCACCCATCTTTTAGCCTCGGTTGTCCTACCTTGTTTGAAAAATCCATGCACTAAGATGTCATAAGTCCATCTATTGGGCTCATAACCTTTCCAACATATCCTATTGAGGAACTCACAAGCATGGTCCATTTGGTTCATGCTTAGTTTTCTCAGCAACATATTGTATGTGTAGATATCAAGTGGGAAGCATTGTTCAATCACTTCTTCCAAGTCCTTAACATCTTGCTCCATTCTCCGACTAGAGAATGCACCAATTAGCTGGTGAAGCATCCGAAGAGATGATGTCTCATTTTGCACATCTCTTGAATGAACCCAAGCCCGATAAAGATCTTGACTCTTCAGTGAATGCAATAGAAGTACGTTACCCATAAAGGATGAAATATGTCGGCCATCTTTCATCACGTCATCAAGAAGATTTGCCACCATATTATATTTCTTATTTGAGCACAGTAACTTTACAAGCTCCTCATAACACTCGAGACTTGGTATCACTTTGTTCTCCCTCATTTCTCTCAGGATCTCCAATGCAATGTCTGGTTTGTTGGCTTTGCAAAGACCAACAATCATGGTGTTGTACAATTTTTTCCCAATCTTTCTTCTCTTGGACAAGTCACGAAAGAAATTTAAAGCATCAGAAATCTTTCCGCTCTTTATATAACTCTGCAACATCAGAATGTCAGAACTCAAATTGGGCTCTATACCACTTCTCACCATGATCTCGAATACTTCTCTGGCCAACTCCGGTTTTCCGGCATGTCCAGCTCCATCAATGAAGAAATTGTAAACTTGACAGGTGGGCTCATGATGAGACAATTGCATCTCCAGCAATTTGAGAAATTGCTTTTCTGAATTTTCCATATCACATAAACAGCGAATCACTGTTCTGAACAATTTCCGAATAGGATTGTGACCCTTTTCTTGCATTTCTATGAGTAGCCTAGCAGCAATATCACCCCTATTGGACTTGTTGAAACCATGTATCATGTTTATGTAAGTATTTTTACTAGCAACTTTATTTAATCTGTTGAGCTCCCCATGTATCAAATAACCGTCTTCCACTCTCCTAGCTCTACACAGAGCTGATATAAACTTATCATATGTTGAATCACTTGGCATGAAATTTCGCTCTAGAGCAACAACAACTAACTCCTTCATCTTATCAAACTTTCCCTCCCTGCACAAGGCATCAGCAAGGATCGAAAAGGTTTTTCTACCAGGAAAATAACCTTGGTTAACTGAATTCTTCAGAACACAATAAGCTTCATCAATGCTCCCATCTCCACACAGAGTATTGATTAGATAGTTGTAAGCCATGCTACTTGGGGAGAGCCCGAACTCAGACCTTGATTTGTACAACTCGAGTGCAACATCCACCATACCCGCCTTGCAAAAGAAGCATAGTGCAGTGTTCATGGTGACCTCATCAGGTGAAATTCGGTGCTCCTTCATCTCTATCAGCAAATCACAGACTTCCTCGAGCCGGTTTTCTTTTAAAAGCCTGCAAATCAATATGTTATAACGAAACAATTCGGGTACATAGCCTTCAAGTGATTTTTTACTCTGCAAGAATTCCAAAGCCCCGTCTATCTTCCCTGCTTGAACAAGGTCCCTAATCCACACTCCATAAGCATGCTCCACATCCACCATACCCGACTGGCGAAACTCCTCGAGCAACTTACCCGCCTTCTCAAACTGATTGCCCTTGCAAAGGGCATCCACAAAAACACTCGCACAATGTCCACTCAATCCGTTACCAGCACTCATCAATCCACGAAGATACGATTCAGCTTCACCCAATTGATTTTTCTTGCAAAAATTCTTAACAAGTATAGAATGTGTAACCTCGCTCTTGAATCCCCGGATTTCAATCTGGTTAGCCACCACATCAACAGCATCAAAACAATTCTCCTCCACCAAAGCATTCAAAAGCACATGGTAAGCAAAGCCATCCAAGTCAAGACCCTGAAAGCGCATTCTACCGAACAGTTGGAGTGCAACCTCAGGTTTCCCAGCAACAGCATAACCCATTACAAGAGTGTCATAAAATCGAACCTTGTGAACATATCTCTGCTTCATATAGTTCTCCAAGAAGTCCAGCATCAAAGACATGAGCTTGGCTCTGGATAGAATCTTGAAAATGGCATTGAAAGTGGCGCGAGTGTGGTAAAACCCAGGTTGTCGACCAGCCCAATCGAAGAACTTGAGGCAAGAGAGAACATCTTTGCCGTAATTCAAGACCTCAAGAACAAATGCTTCGGATAAGCGGAGACCCAGTTGGGAAAGAGCCAAATCGGCGGAGTTCCGGGAGGGGAAGGCGGCGTCTGAAGCAGCAGCGCCCCCACCGCCAATGTCAAGTCCTCCTCCGCCGCCTAAGATATCGAAGATCCGGTCGAGCAGAGCGTTGTTTCGAGAGGCGAACCAGTCTTTGAAGGAAACAACAACGTCCTTGGCACGCAATTCGTGGCCGCCGCAGCCGCCGTGAACGGTGGTTGTTGCTGCCGTGGCTGCAGAATGGATGAATGTGTTGCTGTTGTTGTTGTTGGATTCAGAGGTGATGATGGTGAAGGTAGTGGGAAGAGTCCTCCTGATTTTGGTTATGCATCTGACTGTTAACATCTTTGAAACTCAAATCAATGGGAAAACAAAGAATGAAAAATAATAATAATAATAATAATTTGCAATCCAAGGGAGAGAAGTAGGAAGAGAGTGTAGGAGTAGAGGGATTGGTCAACAACAGCTCCTTCGAGTCTGAAGATTGAAAAACTCTCCCATGAATCAGTTTTATTGCAGCAGCAGGGGCATGTATTTCCTTTCCTCCCAGCTCGACTTCAAAATTTTAAAAAAATAAAATAATTTTTTATTTAAAGTAGAGTAATTGATCCCAAATAAAAAGGAGAATGTAATTTTTAAAATTATAGAGGTGATTTATATTTTAATTAAATTTTAGGGGTATATTTATAATTTATTCTAAATTCGGTCTTCAACTATTTTAGTTTAGAGTTAAAAAAAATTATTTAGGATGAATTTTTTTAGTTTTTTTAAAATTTTGTAAGAGAAAAAATAAAATAATTATGATTTGAATGTAATGTTTTCTCTTATTGACTTTTTAATTTATTTTGTCTTTTTATGACTAAAATAATCAAAAAAAACTCATGCCAAACATAGCCCCACTCTAAGAGCATCTCCAACGCTTCACTTCTTTTTTCACCAAATCTGAGTCGAAAAAATGACTTTTCACCAAATCTGATACTCAGTGCTCCAACCCTTGATTTTCATCAAATTTTCATCCGGGACAACCGGGTGGTCGACCGGTTTAGCCAAAAAAAAATTTTTTTTTTTTTTTATTTTTTTTTGAACTTTTTGAACCTTTTAGTGGTCGACCGGTTAGCCAAAAAAAAAATTTTTTTTTTTTTTCAACGTTTTGAACTTTTTTTTTGAACTTTTTGAACCTTTAGCTGGTCGACCGGTTGGTCAACCGACCGATCAACCGGTTGGTCGACCGGTTCATCTTTTCCAACGGTCATCAACAGTGTTTTGGTGAAACGCGGAGCCTGTATCAAATTTGGTGAAACGTTTGATGAAATTTCGATTTGATATCGATTTGGTGAAAGGGTTGGAGCATGAAACAGTGTTTTTTTCACCAAATTTTAAATTTGGTGAAAGGTTTGATTCAGGGTTGGAGATGGTCTAAAAAGGGTATAAGACATTTTGTAAGTGGATATTTTTTATTGGTAAGGGATCCACCATTTGTAAAATAGTTTGCTGAGAAATCCTTTTGTTTGTTTTAAAAGATAGGGTAAATTATATTTACTTCTCCTGAAATTTCTGACAAATACAGGGATCTCCCATTTGGTTTGAATAATTACAGTAACCTTCTCTGCTTTACCTGACAATGTCAAGATTCTTCCCTTCTGTCAAATTGTTCCAAACGGCGTAACTTTTTCTATAGTAAACTACCTTATTGTCCTTTCTTTTAAAATATTAAAAAATATTTTTGGATTAGAGAACAGATTTGGAAGAAAGAAACAGTATTTGAAACAATATTTTTGAATTTATTTTTTAAAAATATTAAAAAATGTTTAAACAAATTTTATTTTTTATTTTAAATATATAAATTTTATTTAAATATTTTTAAATATTTTATTTTATTCTGTAAATATTTTAATTTTTTAATTTTTAATATTTTAAACTCAAAACACAACTTCACACTCAAATCGTAACCAAACACATAACTCAAAACTCAATTCAAAAATTATTTTCAAACCTCATAACCAAACACATAACTCAACACACCACACTACTTTCAAAACTCTACACTCAAATTGTAACCAAACGCATAACAAAAAAATTAAAATATTTAAAAATATATTTATAAAATAAAATATTTAAAATAAAAACTATATATTTAAAATAAAAAATAAAATTTTTAAAATTTTTTAATATTTAAAAAATATATTTAACATAAGTTTATATTTTTTTAAGTTTGTTTTTGGTAATGAGTTTTAAGAATATTTTTTGAATTAAGTTTTGAGTTGTGTATTTGGTTAAGACTCTATGAGCTTTGAAAAGATTTTTGAAAATTTGTAATTGGAATTGTAATTCTAAAAGAGAACCAAACATGTTTCTAAAAAAAAATCATTTTTTGGAACATATTTTTACTCAAAACTCAATTCAAAAATTATTTTCAAAACTCATAACCAAACACGAACTTAAAACTCAATTCAAAACTCTTTTCAAAACTCAAAACCAAACTTTTTCAAAACCTCTATTTTAAAAGAAAAAAAAATTCAAAAAATAATTATTTTATTTTTTATAATTATTTTTAGAATCATGATTTGAGTGTGGAGTCGTATTTTGAGTTATGAGTTTTGAAAAAAAAAAAAATTTTTGTTTGGTTATAAATTTTGAAATTTTTTGAATTATTTTTTATAGGATAAATATTTTATATTTTAAATATTTATTTATTTATTTTAATGTGCATTATATTTCATACATCTATGTGTTGTATTTTTTTTAATATTTTAAATATATTTTTTAAAAATTAAAAATATATATATATTTTTTTAAATATATAGTTTTTATTTTAAATATTTTATTTTATTTTTTAAATATTTTAATTTTTTTGTTATGCGTTTGGTTACGATTTGAGCGTAAAGTTTTGAAAGTGACGTGAAGTGTCGAGTTATATGTTTGGTTATGAGATTTGAAAATAATTTTTTAATTGAGTTTTGGGTTATATGTTTGGTTACGATTTGAGTGTAAAGTTGTATTTTGAGTTTAAAAAATTAAAATATTTACAAAATAAAATAAAATATTTAATAAAAATTATATATTTAAAATAAAAAATAATTTTTTTTAAACATTTTTTAATATTTAAAATAAATCCAAAAATACTGTTCCAAACACTGTTTGTTTCTTCCAAACCTGTCCTCCAATCGAAAAATATTTTTTAATATTTTAAAAGGAATGGCAATAAGGTAATTTAATATAGAAAAAGTAACACCGTTTTGAATAATTTGACAAAAGAGAGGAATCGTGACATTGTCAGGTAAAGCAGGGGAGGTTACTGTAATTATTCAAATCACAGGGAAAGTCCCTGTATTTGTCAGAAACCTCAGGGAAGGTAAATGTAATTTACCCTAAAGGATATTTTGTTTATAATTTTACCTCTTAATATATCTGTTGACTTTTTTTATCTGTTGACAATCTGGTCAATTTTTTTTCCTATCTATTCAATTTTTTTTCTATCGGTTCAATTTTTTCACATAATTAGTTCAATTTGTTTCCCTATTTGTTCAAATTTTGTGGGTTTATCTCTCTCAATCTATTCAAATTCTGTAGGTTTCTCTTTATTCTTATATGTCAAAACAATATCTGTTGAAATGTGTTCATTTTTTTATTATCTGTCCAAAATTTGTTCCCCTATTTGTTCAATTTTTCCCTTTATCTATTGAAATATGTATTAATTCTTGTTCTAATTTTTATCTGTAAAAAATTTATCTGTTCATTTTTTTATTTGTTTTGATTTTTATCTACACAAATTTATCTGTTCAATTTGTTATCTATCCCAATTTTATTTTTCTATATGTTGAAACCAACACCCAAATATTACATAGATATACATAGATCCAAAACTCTTTTTTTTTTCTTTTTTTTTCTTTTTTTTTTATCTGTTGCAATCAACACAACAATAACAAAAATAAAGAAAAATAAGATAATCAACAACAACAACAATAGATCTATATCTAAGCTCAAACCTAAAAAAATAAAAAATAAAAAGCATATTTAACACAAATTTGTTCAACACCCAAAAAAAAAAAAAAAAAAAAAAAAAAAAAAAAAAAAAAAACCTCAAACGCCTTCTTCATCACCATTATTTTTACAACTAGTCAATCAATTTAGCTCAGAAGTTAATAGATCATTAAGTTCTATATTAAACAAATAGATCTTGTTCATACAAAACTTTAAATATTTATAATAAAATGATGCAAGGATTGGACAATTTTTTTAAAGCTTTCATTATTAAACCAAAACTATTGATTGTTTTAAACTTTCAGACCAAAAATTAAAATATATCTTTGTAATCAAAGATATTAGAAGTAAATATTAAAATATGTCTTTGTAATAAAAAATACTAGAAGTAAATAATTCCTAGAAGTAAATAATTTCTAGAAATATATCTTTGTAATCAAAGATATTAGAAGTAAATATTAAAATATATCTTTGTAATAAAAAATACTAGAAGTAAATAATTTCTAGAAATGATCGTTATATCTGTAGGGTCTATATTGGACTCTATTTGGTCTTGAGGGCAATCGGGAAATTGAAGAAAGGGATCCAAGAACACAAAAAGAGAAAAAATATGTTAGATAATAACTCACCTTGCTCAATATCTGTTGATAACATGTTCACAGAGAGAGAGAGAGTGTGTGTAAGGGTTTGAAACTGAGGTGATGCTGTGAGTAGAGCTGCAAACGAATTGAACCAAACTGAACTTTGCTGAGCTCGAGTTTAGCTTGTTTACTTATCAAGCTCGTTTATTAAACTCAAGCTCAACTCGATAAGAAACTAGGCTCGAACTCGGCTCGGCTCGACTCGTTAACATTAATGAAACTCGAGCTCAACTCGGCTCGACTCGGTTCAATAATTTTTTAAAAAATATTTATTTATATTATTTAAATAAAAATATTTTAATAAAAATATTATTTATACTATTTAATATATAAATAATGTATTTATATTATTATTTATATATATTTATATATTATTTAATATATAAATAATGTATTTATTATATAATTTAAATAAAGATAAACAAGCCGACCTTATGCGAGCTTGAGCTCGGCTCGTTTACTAAACGAACCAAGCTGAGCCGAACTGAACTTATTCATGAACAGCTCGATTCATTTGCAACCCTAGCTTGAGAGAGAGAAAGAGAGAGTATTTTGTGGTGGTGCACCACTGAGAAGATCTTAGATCAGATCAGAGTCATTGCGTTGCGCTCTTAGATTTCAAGCGAAATGAAGAAGATGCGTAGGTCTTTCTCGTAGAGATCGGGGAAGAGAGACGAGTTCTATGGTGGTGGATGAGAATGAGAGCCTAGATGAAGCTGCGTTTGATCAGAAAGTTTCCAGATCTAGATCTCTCCAGCTTCGCCGTCGACGACGACAACAGACTTGGTGGATCTATGTTGAATTTGACACAAATTGTGACCTGCGACAGTCAAATCTCAGCCTACGGTGAAGTCACCAGAGGAGTAAGAAGATGAACTGAGGCGACGGTGATGTGACAATGGAGCTAGATTTTTTGACATATTAGGTCAAGCAAAGGAGGTCGATTTAGACGAGGCAGAGAAGACGATGAGGTGCTCGAGAAAAGTGAGGTTGAAGGCAGCAAGAATTTTAAAGAGAGTGAAACACCAAGCGCGGCTGTAGAACGGAGGATGAGACGGCAGAGAGAATAGTAAAACCCTAGAATCGACAATAAGAGAGAGAGAGAGAGAGAGAGAGAAAGAGAGAGAGAGAGAGGAGAGAGAGAGATGAGTGGGTTAAAGAGAAAGACAGAGAGAGTGTGTGTGTGTGAGTGTTGTTAGGGTTAGATCGTGTATATGTGTAGACCCGACTTTCTTCCCGCGGCCCCTTTTGGAGAGACGCGAATTGGTCTCCTACAATTCGGACTCCTGTCACGGTTCTGAATCTAATCTCACAAAGTGCAATGTGAGACTGATAAACACCAAAGAGTCTAATCCGGCAAATCATTTTGGAAAATCGATTTTGAATCAAATAATGCCCAAACTGGACTGCTTTGCCAGATTACAGAGTCGCCACCTAAATATTTTATTTTTGGAAAATTTAGAAAACCTTGACTCGTGCCAAAGGCCACGTATCCGTCATCACCAAAGTTGCATCGGCTCGGGAACTTGGATACGAGAGGGGAAGGTCCTGAAATGAGCACCCCCACTCGCCCGATCAAAGATCGGCCTCTACTAAGCATGATATGTTGTTTTATAAACCTCATGTGTTCTTATTCTGGTTTATTAATCTAACTTTTACTATATGACGCACACAAGCAAGTATAGACTAAATTGAAAGACTTGGAACAAATCGACTCATGTTTGTTTTTGAAAATGGTTTGAAAGTGCCATTCGCAAGTGGGCTAAAGCGTGGATTTGCTACCAAACATGATGGGCTTTAAAACATGATGATTTGCCACTTCGTAAAGTGGGCTTAAAACATTCATTCGTCAAATTGTTCCAATTCAAGCAACAAAGCCTTCACCCACAGGCACTCATGTAGTCAATCACTTAAGCAAATAGCCTCATGGAAAGCATGCTATCATGGCAACACTCATGCAAGTATACTAAAGTGTAACACTTACAGTGTACTCCGAGCTAAAACAAAAACTAGTTAAAAATATGCATGATCCTAACTATGCAAAATGCCTAATGCAACACATGCAATATGCAATTAATAGGCTTGGCTATCTAAGATGGCATACGATATAACAATTTGATAACATGCTTTGAAACACGTATTCAAATAAGTATTGAAATACGATGCAGTTTGTATGATGCCCGGAGCCCGGTGCATGCAAGACAAATGAATGATGCAAACATGCAAAGCATAAGGTATGCTAATCAAAACGTGCCCTAATCTAACCATCGAAAGCGGATAAATAAAAAGGAGAAAGACGTGGGGTTGGAAGACATGCACACACACACGCAAGCTTATTACAACATTGTGTCCTCGTGAAGGAGGGTCCGAATAAATAAGAGCTAAGCTACACTAAGCTAAGCTATTCAAACTAATCTAATTAAACTAATTAGACTAATTATTATAAAACAAAATAACGAAATAGCTAAGCTAAGCTACTTAATTATTACAACACTTAACTAATTAGCAACTAGTTAATTTAATTACAAAACCATGCTAACTAACAAGTAAAGCATTATCTACACTGCCTCAGCTCTGCTTTGGAAATAAAAGATGCATATATTCGGTTTTTGCCCCAAAAGAGGCTCTGTTTGCAGGGCTACTCCAAGAACTTTCTGCTCCACCTTACCAATTCACTGCTGAGGAATGCACCAGTGGCCTGCCGGCCATGAGAGCTTGCTGCCGACCATCTGCTGGCCAAAGAGAGGCACTGCCGGCCAAGGATGAAGCCACTGTCAGCCATCAATGTACCAGTGCCAGCCACTGGTGTGTTGAATTGCCACACTGCGACAGAGCATAGACAGAGGAAAATGGAAGGTTTTCCAAGGATATGTCTGTACCATGCCCCTCATTATCATCTCAAAACATCAAAGGAGTGGCATTCTTGGATCCAAAACCACCAATCAAGCATTTTCAATGCATAATGGCTAAAGATCCAAGTTGTACACTTTCTATAAATGCACAAAAACAAGACTCAAAGGACCACCACCCTATCATGCATGATCAAGGGTGATGGAAACAAGGGAGATTGACTCATTTCATCACTTTGAGTATGAAATGGACCAATCTATCTTGTGTTCAATATAACGTCCAATTGAACACATGCAATGCGAACACAACATGCTTATCTTGGTCATGTTTTACTTGTCCAATTCTTGTTTACTCATTTTAGTATTACCAAGCTATTCTTTAGTTAATTTGTCCAAGGTGAGTGTCCTCTAATGAGAGAGGGGTCAAACAAAAGATGGCTTAAGACATGAGAGAGATCATGCCTTTGGTTAGTAGAAACCCTTAAAAGAAGGCTAAAACCATTGAGCACAAGCTCTATCTCAAGCTTAAACACAACCTTAAGATTAAACAAACCTCAAAGCAAATGAAAAGTGAAGAAATGAGGGAGGTTGCAGAATTTTCAGTGCTGAAATAGCATGAAAAATAGTGCTACAATATGCAAGCAACACATGCACAACATGTTAAGAGCCAAAAGCATCAAGACTAGTGAAGAGCACTACACTAGAGTCATGCAATATCAAGCACAAATGACCAAACCAGCTTTGGAAAAAGCTTAAACATGTCAAAATAATGGCTAAATCATGCTGGAATTAAGGCATAGAAGGCAAGAAAAACATGCTCGCATGTTAGCCCGCAAACAAGGCTCAAAACACAACTCTCAAAAGCAATGAAAGGGTGAAGTATGTGAGAGTGTGACAAGGCTATTCACGCTGAAATCATATATAAAATGATGCTATATCATGCAATCAACACATGCACAACATGCTGGAGGCCTTGAAACACAAAGCTAGTGAAGCCATTTACACTACAACCATGCATAACAAGACTCATATGACCAAGAAGGCTTAAAACAGAGCTAAAGCATACTAAATCAGTGGCGAAAACATGCTGAGATCAAGTCACAAATAAGTAGAAAAACATGCTCATATGCTAGGCCATCTACACATGCAAACAAGACACAAGGAGAGGAGGCCACCCCTTCCTATTTTGGACCTCAAAACATACTTTTTGCCACTGAAATTCCCCTGGAATTCAGTGGTTAAAAGGCCAAAAAAGAGTTGTTTGAAAAGCTTTAAAAGATGGCTCAACACTTAGCAAACAAGCTACAAAAGAGGGTAGACCACCCCTAACTCCAAAAAGGGCATAAACCACCATTTTTAAACCTCAAAAACAGAGGTTTTTATAGTTGAAAACTAGGCCAAATATAGCATGTAAAGGTGGCCAAACAATTGTGCAAAAATAAGCTTAAAAGGGGTTAAGCCTATACCTTTGAAGCACAGCAACAAACAGCCACTTTCTGAGCCAAAACCAGCTTTAGGAGCTCAAACAAGACCTCCAAGAACCTCAGCTCTAAGGTGAAAGTATTTGGCTAAGGGTGAAAATTTTTGTAACCCTTTACATGCAAGAGGAAGGTCCCTATATACAGAAGATACAAAATCCTCTTGCAAAGATCCAACCATCCACATGCAAGCAGATGCTCCAATCTGTGCAAACAGCTCGCACAAAATATCACAAAATATCTATTGAAAAACTGGTGGTCGGCCGGTCATCAGTGATAACTGGCAAGGGCTCATTGATGGCCAGCAGAGCACATCAATGGACGGCAGGCCAAAGCCCATGGCTGACAGTGCCCTACCATGGCCGACAGTGCTCTAAAAGCAACATGCCAAAAGGACCAAAACATGGTCCAAAAATGAGATAGAACTAATGCAGGGTTTGGAAAGCTCAAACCTGTGGCGCTCCGCCGCGGAGTTCGAGCGCTCGACGAGCAATCAAACTTGTCACTGGATGTACCTGCAAGAACATCCAAGTCTTGAGGACGGTCAAAAATGGGGTGTCTACAATATTATATATATATATAAGGAAGGGTATTTTGGTCATTTTATTTAAGCTTGTCCTTATGGACAAAGAAAATCAGTGCTGGACCCTTAGACAAAAATAATATAATTTTGGACTTTTGGCCCGAACGCTCTTTAAAATTTTGAGCAATTGCAAATAAATGGAAACACCAAAAATAATTACAAAAGAGTGGTCACTCAAAAATAAGTGTTGTAGACATGAAAACTTACAAAATAGTGATTTGAAAAATTGTGAAATTATTTCTATTATATTTTTTTTGTCACACATATTTTCTTTATCTCTTTACCTATAAACTTATCAAATCTATCATTAGCCGATCTCTTTTTGGCGGCGACAAACTTTCTCTATCTCACTTTGACGATGCCAACTCCTCTCCATCATCACAAGCCATTCTTCAACTTTTGGTGGCCTATTTCAATCCTAGTTTAAACCTTATCTCAACCTCCTCCACACCAATTATATAAAAATAAAATACAAAAAACG
This sequence comes from Camellia granthamiana, assembly GCA_036172215.1. Lineage (NCBI taxonomy): Eukaryota > Viridiplantae > Streptophyta > Magnoliopsida > Ericales > Theaceae > Camellia > Camellia granthamiana. The sequence goes on along the minus strand of CM069915.1, from coordinate 54,082,499 downwards.
CATCATATTGTTGAAGGGATCAAGATTTTATGTAATACTTTTGTGGTGATAATCCAAAAATTTATAAACATAAGTAAAACTATATTGTTTTTGACTGTATGACTTTAATATTATTTCACTTTAGTTTTAACTCACTATTGAATTGTGTATTTTATTATCGTACATAAAAAATAAAAAAAATAAAAATCAAATTTGATGTTGAGATTCATTTTTAGTGTAGTTCAAGTCGCAATATAATTTGATTTATATTTAAAATAAAGGAGACTTTCAACCAGTCTTTCAATCAATGAAAGGTGGTGGAGCAAATAATTACCAAAACATGAGAGTCTTTGTGAGTGTAATTTTGACTATTTTTTCTCTTTACACACACACACACAAAACCCTACACTCCATATATTTTATTTATTTATTATTAGCCTAGTTTTTAGTTTTTCCTTTAAAATAAAGAGAATTTATTAGAAAATTTTCTTTCAAATACTTTTGTTCTAATTTGTATAGTATCAAATTTTTATTGAGTATTTTAGTTAATAAATTCGTTGAACCATATTGCACAATAATATTTAAAGTCATTTTTCAAACCTTGTTCACCTAGAGATAAGGAGTAGAATTTATTTGGGCAAGTTACGGATAAATCCTAAAATGTGAAAAGGTGGTCCATGTAGTCCTGGAAGATATTTATTAGTCTGTTTGGTCCTACTACATGTGTGTTTACTAAAGTGCCCTCTTTATATGCTGATGGTATGCCGTTTGTTGTGGGAGGTGTTTGGGTGTCACGTTGGAAAAAAAGCTATAGTAGCTTTTATTGGTTGGCACGTATGTGACGGTGTTACAGCGTACCCGTTGTAACTCGACCCGTCGTTTGTGCCCATTTGTGTAGTATGGCATCCCCAATTTGGGTCACTCAAATTTCGAAACTGGAAGGTCGGCAAATCCCTTCGATTTTGCAGTTACCGTTATTGTGATTTTGTTTTGAACGGTTGTGTGAATCTTAGAGGTTTGGTGTTTTGAAATTGACTGACGTTGGTGATGATTGATTGTGAGGTGGTTATGGGTATTTTGGGTTTTGGTGGTTATAGACGTTTGTTAGGGTCTACGTTGTGCGGTGGTGGACGGACGATTTTTTCGACGGAGGGCTGACATAACAAATCGATCAACCTGCGAAAATGACACACAAGCGTAAGTGATATTTCTTAAACCTTCATTTTCGTAGGGTTAAACGCTGGGGTTTCAACGTACGTATGTCGCATATAAGAGTTTAGGTGATGCTTGTGTGGGAGGTGTGTGGCACTCTCGTGTGTGTGTGGTGTGTCTATGTTATTTTGGATTATTCGATTGTAAACATGTGTGTGTTAAATTAGTCATTGTTTAAGCGTATGCATGGGTATTGGGTTGTGTTCTGATGAATGCCTATTGCTATGTTGTTTTTTATGTTTGTTGGGGACTTTTGTGATGGACACAACATTAGATGTGCACGTTGAGACAATGTAGTAGTAGACATATATTGGGTCCACCCCACAGCTCACACACTATGTTAAGATGTAATATGGGTTTAATTTGATGTTTGCCTTTTGAGGCACATAGTGTTCTACAAACAAATTATATATATTAATGTTGGGCTTTTATTGTTTATACTTTGTTTATATTATTAGGGGCATGATGTATGTATTGTGGTATTATTATTGGGACGTAGTGTGTGTGACATGATGAATAAATATATGTGACATTTATTATGTTGGGGGTGACGGTGTGTGAGTGTTTGCGCTATTTTCACAACATGAATTTTGGTGGCATGCGTGTGCCAGATGTGTGACATCGGTTGGGTGGTTTGAGATTTGTAACACATATGATGAATTTTTGGTAATTAGTGGTTGAGTTATACGGTTGAAAATTGAATTGTTATAAGCTTGAAATGCATGTTGTACTAGCTTAAAAGTTTATGTCACATGAGTTTGGCGAGTTGGTTTTGTGAACTATGATGTAATGTTTGATTTGTGGTGTCGAAAATAAGTGTTTGTTTTAGTGATGCAAAAGTTAGTTGTGACGCGTGTTCCTATAATGTTCATAACATGTAATTAATAATGTTGTGTTTCTATTTGCATAAGTTGCACGGATGAGGAGCCTGTGGACTAGGTCTTCTGAATGTAGACGGTTGGAGGCAGTGGGTGCCCCTTCATCGTCGAAGCTAGGTGTTAAAATGCAAGGGCGTGTGTTGTTCAAACAGACGCAAAATGTTGTCCCGAAAAGTGTGTCACCTAAGAGGGCTAATCACCATATAAATTTTCGTTCGAATATGGAAGGGGTGATTAAGGTGGTATTTGAATTAGTGTTGCATGAGGGACACTTCCGTCAGTTGAGGAGGACGCCATTCTGGCTTATGTTTGAAGCCATCGTTATTAACAAACCGGACTGTAACGAGTACAAAAAATGTGATGATCTTGTGATCAAGATTCTGAAGGCATTTAATCGAAAGAACGATGCATTCTACAATGGGGGTCGGCCAATGCCAGTGAAACTGAGGAAGGCGGACATCAGGTTAGTGTTTAGGTTGCAATGTGGTGATCAATATGTCGACCTAACTCTAGGCACAAGGCCGACTTCGGATTTCATACATCGGCGATGTAGTGGCGTAGGCTAAATAATTGTAAGCCTAATAAGAAATTTGCTTGATGATGCTGTTAAAGGTAAAACGGCTCGTAATGAGAAAGACACTGCTAAACTGCTGTGTCTGTATTTATGTGTGAAGTTGTTTTTCTCAACATCCGGTGAGACAATTAGTTGGGTGTTTGTGCGTTAAATCAATAATTTGGACACATTGCAAACGTATGATTGGACAGTTGTAATTCTGAACACTTTAATGGGATCAGTGCGGGAATTTTACCGGACACCGGAGAAAGTTACTGGGTGCATCATTGCCCTCCTGGTATGTATTGACACAAACAAATGATTTAGTTTGTAAACTTACTATTTCTTAAAAACTTAATTCTAATATCATGGTCTATGTTGTTGTCATTGGGATGTTGCATTACGTTGACTGTTGGTTGTTTTTGAATTCACGCAGTATTGGTTGTGTGAACACACTGACATTGTGCTGACCGCTAAACCCATCATGTTTCCTAGGTTTTTGAAATGGAACATAAGCATATTGTTAGCCAGGACACGTGGGTTGGATTTGACGGCCGCATCACAGTTCCAGGTACGTTTATTATTGGTGTTTATTGTCAAATGTGGTTCCAAATAACACTATTTTGTTTGGGTTTTGCATGTGTAATTTTGGTTTGTTGTGCATTTTTATGTGTGGCAAGTGCTGCTTGGGCAGCTTGTAAGTGAATCGTACAAGAAGGTTATCATAGCGGGGGAAGATATCGAAGAAAGACCGGAGTCGAATGGAGATGCAAATAAGGAAGTTGGTGGATGTGATAGTAACGGTAGGAATGATGGGGTAGTTGGGGACGACGGGGCCGATGATGATATGAGCGTGGGTAATAATGATAGTGATGACGTGTTTCTTGCCAGGGTTGGTGCCGAACTACATGTATGTGGCAATGACAACGCAACTCACAGTCAGGCTGATATGGTTGTTGGTAATCGTGGCAAACAGAGGGTTGGGGTGACAGTAAGCCGTTCAAGTCATGTTACATGCGAGGTTAGTGAGAATGTAAAACTTGGAGAAGCATTAAATGAAATTGAAACCCTCAATACACAAGTGAAGCTAAAAGATTCAATGGTAATTAAGTTGCAGGGAGAGGTTGAGAAGTTGAAAAGGTTGAAAGACAAACAAGCTGTTGATATAGTCGGTGGTTTCACTTGCATTTTCAAAGTGAAAGACGATGAAATGAGGAAGTTGGTTGAGGAGAACTGTGAGTTGCGGAAGATAATAGGCAGACTTGAGGACCAGTTGGCTGAACAAGCTATGTACAACGTTACAAGAGCTTTTTGTGGAGTGGATGTTAGGGGTGACGAGCGGGGTGGTTGGTTGGGTGGGGGTTTGTCGGATGTGCAGGCAAGCCATGGTAATGCAGAAGTGCGTGACACTGGTTCAAATGGGAAGGACGAGGCAGGTCCTAAGAAAACTAATATATACTCACCAATGCCATTGGTTGGGGCGACGATAATAGCAAGTACGCATGTCCCGAATGTGGTCGTTATAGGAGCGAGTATGCAATCAAATGCTCTGCTAGATGGTGGACAGAATTCTTTTATGAGGAAAATTAAGAGTAAAGTGAGAAAGGGACACACACACCCTGATTTTGAGTACCAGGCTGTACGGAAATTAATATCGAACTCGAGCGTTGTGGACAAAGGTGATGTGGTGGAATTAATAGGGTTTAATGTCAGATGTGGGCGAGGTGAAAATATGATTGATGTGGATGAGGTGGAGACACATGATTGACAGTGGTTCGGGTTTGACATAAACAACCAACTGGGAGTGTGGAAAATGATGACTGTGATGAAAAAATAAAAAATAAAAAATGCATATATGGAATATGGCGATAGGTATGTTAAACTAGAATGTATTGGTTGTGACGTGATATGTGCAAGTAGTTGTGTTGACATGGTTGGTTTGTTGTTTACAGTATAGTGATGTGGGGTGGCGGTAAACATGACGTGTGCATTTATTTCGCGGACTTGAAATCACTCATCCGCCCAGCGTCAGTGCGTGGCAATGTGAGTGATTGATTTATGGGGATATTATTATGTTGTGGACACGTAGTAATTGCATTAATGATTAAATTGCATGTCGTTATGTTGCAGGTTATCGACGCGTATGTAGTGTTGTTAATGGAGAAACAAGAAACCCTAGCTGCTGGGGTGGAGTTTCCAGATAAGTCATATATTGTTAGCAGTACATGTCTTGTGATTTGTTAATTATTTAGTTGGTTTTGGATATGATGTTGTGGGTTCTGAGAAAATTTTGAAGTCGGGTTGATGACAATACAAGATATGTTGCAGAGCAACAACACCAATGCAATACATAGGTTTGTTTTGGACAATCTGGCTTCATGTAAGGACTGTCGTTACATTCACTTCCTGATTTGTTTTAGATCCCACTAGATGTTGGTGGTTTATGACACCGAGATGGGCAGCTAGAAGCATTACAACTCTATGAGGCCTCGGACTGGGATTGAAGACAAACACTTCAGTGAAGCGATGTTTTTAGTGAGTTTTAACTTATTATGTGTATGTTGTTTGGTTTTTGTCGGGGAGGGTACATGTTGTGTTGATTGTTGAATGTGTGCGTAGTTGTGTAACAGAGGGACACCATTATTGAAATCCAGAAAAGACTCCATTTCCAAACTGGTTAAAGATAACATGACACAAGTTGCTGACACTACATTGGAGTCGGTCATGGATTGCCTGCAACAGAAGTCGAACTCGTACATATTAGTTATATGGAATGTCAATGGACACATCATTGTAATTGTAGTGTGTTTTGAACTTTTATGGTTTGACTAAAATTATTGTTTTCAATGTGTCACACCTTGCAGGGAGGATTGTGCAATACTGGTATGTGCCGTCATGCGTCAGTACGTCCACCATGCGGATGTGTCCTGGTCATTGCAAAGTGATAACTGTGTCATACTATGTGCGAACATGGTGAAGAATTTTGTCAACAACCGTAAGAGAGCATTGAAAGATATTGTGTGGACAGTGTGACGATTTTGTTTGTTTTGTGTTTGCGATTTATGTCACTTGTATTTGTTTTCCCGTTTCATATGTTGCGGACATGATGATTGATTTGTGTGGTTTTTGTTTTTTGGCACACGGTAGTAGAATAACTTTGATTTTGGGGTAATTCAACTTTTAAGTTAATGTTATTTGAATGGGTTGTAATAATTTGTTGGGTAAATTGTGGACATGTGCATGTGTTAATGATTATGGTACAAATGATTGCAACTGTTCGGCAGCCGAATATGTATTTCATATGATGTGTGGTTGTGTATGAGTGTGGCATGTTATGTTGATATTGTGATTGTGAGTTTACAATATATGGCAACTGTTAGCATAGCGGAAACACGTCCGATATGGAACTGTTGGTAGTGGTGTAGATTATTGTTGGTTGTAAAAGTATGAATATGGATGTCTTTGTGTTGACATGTAGAGGGTATGTGTGTTTTATACATGGCTAGGGTTGCTTGTAATTAGTGCGAAGGTGAAACTGACTAACAACACAGGCATTATGTTTTGTGAAAAATAGTGTACCAATGTGTAAGTTGGGTTGTGGGTTTTTGTAAAGTGGTTTGCAGGTGAATAATATATGTGACGCTGTCACGTTTGTCGTGGGTGTCCCACCGCTTGTTATGTTATTATAAACGATCAATGTGAACATCGAATTAGATAGTGGTAGCTGAACATTATTTGAATTTGAGATGCCATGTTGGGTTAGCATATGGTAGGAAGTAGACAAGATGAAGTAGTGTGTTCGGATGCAAGCAATGTGTACGTTGTGTGTTTTTTTTTTTTTTTTTTTGAAAGTGTTGTGTATGTAAGCAATGGTGTGGTGCGTTCCCCGCAATAATCGTACATAGATAGGAACGTTCAAATTAAAATAGTTCAATGTTTGTACGTAATGGAATGAGGTGTTATTGTCATCAATTTAAGCATATCCTAACAAGTTCACGTAATAGTGAATGTGAACTAGTTTGTTATTGTGTAAATAGAGTTGAATGGTATGGATAATTTGATGGCCGAGCTGGGCTAAAATGTGGCTATTATGTTGTACTGAGGTTGTTATGTTTCCGACATCAAGTTTAGAATGGGGTGTTCTGTGTCCATGTTCAACACCCCACTTACTCCATTTGGTTGTCACACATAATAAGTCACGCGTATATTCCACAAAGACACACGTGGAAACCAGGGAAAAATCAGAGTATAGGCAAACATGGTACTAAGTTATTATTAAATTGATAGCAATGTGGATCACTGTAAAAACCATAGAATTACTTAGAAAAATGAAATGAGTTCATGGAGAAGCATGTCTACCCCCAATGCTTATTAATTGAAAATGAAACATAACTTAATAAATAGTGAACCTCCCAAGAGGTGATTTAATATGCTAGATTGCTTTTTTGTAAGTCTTCCTATTGTGGTTTCCCATGCGACCGCACCTGCTGCAACGGATCGGTTACACTTCCTCCTCACGTAATGGTATCCTCTTTTTCTTCGGCCTGCCGGGTGGTCGCTTCATGGTGGGTGGCAATGTGATATAGTCATGGCCAGTGAACTGAGGTTGTTCCACAGTTGGTATTGGTGTTATGCTAGGGAAGAACGATAATCGATATTATGATACATGGAAATACTACTTAATTAACGAGCACAAATCTCTCCCACCTCTGCGTGATACAAATATGGCATGGGCACACGGCAACCCGTTAAGCTGCCACTGAAAACATGAACATGTGCATCGGGTAACGTCTACCAAGATGGACGGGCATGAGGGGACTTCGTACACGTCGGTGTTTGATTGGCTTACATTCTATGACCTGTCGGTAATGTACGCCTTTTCTAATCGCTTTTCCATTTTCGAACATATCACACCAACCTATTTTTGTGAAGCATCCCGATGTTCTGACATTTGTCGCATGATTTGTGTTCGAATACTGTCAACCAATCTGGTTATTGGGAGGTGGCGGGAAGTAGATATCCAGTTGTTAAAGGACTTGGCGGCGTTTGAACACATCTCGCCATAACAGTTATCCCTACGTTACATGACAGTAGCAATGTGAGGACAATGTATGTAGGTGTAACGTGTGTGATGGGGGTACGGGGTAAGTTACAACCAAATTATATAAGTGGAATATGAAGCTGTTACGCACCTAAAATAAGCGTTAGCCCAATGTTGGGGAGGGAGATCTTGGAGGAAACTGGTAGCGATTGCCTTTTCGGATTTAGTGAATTTTCCAAACCATATCCTCAAATGCGGTAACTGTTGGGGCATACGCAAAGTTGTTGAACTTAGCAATCAACCCAATCCTCTGCCAATTGTTCATATATTTAAGTTTGTTCCTTAGGTTCCACTGCAAGTGTTGCAAACAGAATGCATGGTGAGCAGTGGGGAATATAATGGGCATTGACTCAATGAGTCCAACGTGTCGGTCCGAAATGAATGTCAACGTCCTGTCCTCATCCAGTGCGCTCCGGAGGTGCTGCAAAAACCATAACTAGTTTATTGTGTTCTCTGAGCCAACAATCACAAATACAATTGGGAACAGACCTAGATGGAAACGTGTTAACTAAATTTGCTGGCATAACCAGTGCCACATGTGTGACAATAACCAAATGTTGATATATTGTGCAAAATAAATAGTGGAGTTATGTGTTAATTACCTCGGTTTCCGTCCTCAGTAGTGGCAGTAAGTAAATTTCCTTTGAACCTTCCATTCAAGAAGGTGCCATCTAGGAAAAGTAATGGGTGACAATGTTTGAATCCGTCAATGCATGCCTTGAGCGATATGAAGTACCGTTCAAATCAGTTGTCATGTTCGTCACAGTCAATGTTGATGTACGTACCCAGGTTGTGTTCCATTATGACCTGGTTGTACCAATGTAATTGGTGGAATGAGGCGAAATGGGCACCAAAAAACTCGCCCCTGGCTTTTTCGACACCTAACCAAACAACACGGTAACTTATCTCAAGCCTGTAATTTTTTTTCAAATCAAAAACAACATCAGTCGCCCTGGTGAGAGGCTTGTCGCGTATATGTTGTGAGAAAATGTCAGAGACAAGATCTGACCTGAGACGCTTATTCTTCGCTGTGCGGACAGCAACCCCACAACTATGCTCACTATTCCATTTCCAAATGTAGAAAAACCCATTAGCATCCAACACTCGCGCGTGCTCAAACCAATCACACCCCTTCGAGTCACGCAATGAACATACAACAATAATCCAGACTGAGTCGCTCTTCAAGTATTTAAAGTCGAACCCACACTTCACTGCATATTTGCAAAGGACTGTCCGAAAATCCTGCGCACCCCCTTCAAAACTTTGTTCCACATGAGTAATACCGTTAACCCATGGTGCTGATAAGAAAGTCTTTTCCTCGTGTGGACAGTAGTTGGGCAATAAGTCGACATCATATTCCATAACCATAATACTAACCCCCCATTTGAAGCCATTGGTTTGGAAACATGGACTGTCACACCCGCCATCATCGTTGGATACTATACTTTCACCACTGCGTACCTTAATTATAACATCGATTAGTTGAAAATGAAACGAGTGTGCAAGGTGAACCATATTCTGAATGTCTACATCGTTCTACAATGGGAAATTGTTGTACCCCAAGATCTTGAAGAACAAACAAACATTGGTCGGTGTCAGTCTAACAAATTTGTCGCACAGGAAATTGACAAGATCTCCGAACGTATACAGTTCTATCAGGTTGTATGCGACATTTGTTGTCCGGTAACAGCACAATAACATGACAATGACGTCCATCCCTGCAACAGAACATACCCACATAAGTAGAATGTTGGACACGAAACAATAAATCTGTAATACAAACGTTTGTGCGTCATACACAATTTAATGTCAAACCCCTCCCACCTAATAGTATAATGAAACACGAAATGCTAAAACGGAAACTAATGAAAACAAATCATCGGCACTACGCCATTGACAGTATACTTAACGACAACCGGCAACGGCAAAACTGATTGCACCCCCTACAGGAAACTCTGTTTGCGATTTTGAAATAATAATACAAACACCCCTATATCAACCCCATTGTGTGCCGACTATGGTAATCAAATCTTCGACGATATTCCCCTCCAAACACAATCACATATTGACGTGATTGGCAAACGTGATCCCTGAAATTGTATGACCTAATAATGTAAAGGGCACAACTGTCAACATAAAGTCAAATTCAAATCAAAATAGGACCAACCGGTTATTTTATTACCACTAACAGGATCTGCTAGTCACATGAAAATTGGTGGAACTAAATGGTGCCACTGATTCTGTTATGGGATTTTTGGATCATTTTTCCTAAAAAAAATTAGTTATAAAATTTGAATTACCAACGTTGAATAAATTAAAAAGACATCAAATTGATTAAATTAATTATAATTTTTATTTTACAATATGAAAATTCAAAATTTATATAATAATATTTCGGCGATTTGAAATCTTTTTATTTTATTTTTGAACGAGCTTGAAAATAAAATGGGAAAATTATTCAAAAATCCCATAACAAAATCAGTGGCACCATTTAGTCCCACCGATTTTCATGTGCACTAGCAAATCCTATTAGTGGTAACAAAGTAACTGGTTAGTCCTATTTTGATTTGAATTTGACTTTATGTTGACGGTTGTGCCCTTTACGTTATTAGGTTACACAATTTCAGGGATCACATCCGCCAATCACGTCGATATGTGATTGTGTTTGGAGGGGAATATTGTCGAAGATTTGATTACCATAGTCGGCACACAATGGGGTTGATATAGGGGTGTTTGTATTGTTGTTTCAAAATCGCAGACAGAGTTTTCTGTAAAGGGTGCAATTAGTTTTGCTGTTGTCGGTTGTCGTCAGGTATATTGTCAACGACGTAGTGCCGATGATTTGTTTTCATTAATTTCCGTTTTAACACACATATGTTTACAATCGAACAGTCCAAAATAACATAGACACACCCCACACACACTCGAGTGCCACACACCTCCCACACAAGCATCACCCAAACTCTTATATGTGATATACGTACGTTGAAACCCCAGCGTTTAACCCTACGAAAATGAAGGTTCAAGGAATATCACTTACGCTTGTGTGTCATTTTCGCAGGTTGATCGATTTGTTATGTCAGCCCTTCGTCAAAAAAATCGTCATCGTACAGTGTAAGCCCTAACAAACGTCTACAACCATCAAAACCCAAAAATACCCACAACCACCTCACAATCAATCGTTACCAACGTCAGTCAATTTCAAAACACCAAACCCCTAAGATTCACACAACCGTTCAAAACAAAATCACAATAACGGCAGCTGCAAAATCGAAGGGATTTGCCGACCTTCCGATTCCGAAATTTAAGTGACCCAAATTGGGGATGCCATACTACACAAACAGGCACAAACGACGAGTTGGTTGCAACAGGTACGTTGTAACACCGTCACACACGTGCCAACCAATAAAAGTTACTATAGCTTTTTTTCCAACGTGATACCCAAACACCTCCCACAACAAACGGCATGCCATCAGCATACAAAGAGGGCACTTTAGTAAACACACATGTAGTAGGACCAAACAGACTAATAAATATATTCCAGGACTACATAGACCACCTTTTCACATTTCAGGATTTATCCGTAACTTGCCCTTTTTTTTTATTTATGAAATAATACATAATTCATACTTATAAAAATAAAAATTAAGTAATGTAAACATATAATAAATATATAATATAGTTTATAAACGAGCTGAGTCAAATTAGCATTGAAATACTCTCGACAAAATTGGCTATCTGCAAAATTTGCTCAACCTAGTCCTATAAGTTTGCATCATAATTTTAAATCCAAAACACGGACAGGTTTAGCAGGTCATCGGACATACTTTTACAAATTATATGTATTGTAACGTTATGATATAAACATTATGTGAGTCATAATAAAAATTTAAAAAAAAATTATAACCGAACATAGATATTACCAAATAATATTAAATTATAATTAAAATAATATAATAATCAATATTATAATGTAATTCATAACCAAATCAAAGACAAATGTGGTAACCAAGTCCTTATAGAATTTCCCATGTACTAGAGATTACGAATCTATTGTCCCTTTATCTTTTTTCCCTAATCCCTCTTTATTTCGCATTCAACATTTGCACTTCCAGTAGTAGAATTGAAAGAAAAAATAGTTAGCATTTTTAATCTCCTTGTTCAAGTTTAATTTGCTAGGGTTTGTCAGAGCAGCATCAGAGAGTGTTGTTCCAAAATTAGGGCTTTTGAGTTCTGGTACCCATCTGTGGTTTATTGGGTTCCAGAGCCATGAATTTACATACCCTTTTCAATTGATTTGAAGTCTGAGTTAGGTCTCAGAACAATGATTGCAGAGAAACCCAGTTGGATTAGGCATGAGGGTATGCAGATTTTCTCCATTGATATTCAACCTGGCGGGCTTAGGTTCGCCACTGGTGGTGGTGATCACAAGGTTGTGTATCCTTTTTTTTTTTTTTTGTTCAAGCTCTTGGGTCTGTTTTGTTTAGTTTTTGTGCTGTTTGGTTGTTAAGAAACACAGGAAAGAAAAGGAATTATTATTTTTGAAGTTATGTATTTTCATTCTTCAATGACAGAATAGAATTTCACTTGTTGGCACGGCCTTCAATTGTACTTGAATGTTATTGTTTTTTAATTGTGTCCGTCCATCAAATGTGTCCTTGTGATTTCTCTGTTTCAATCTGCATTACTCACGAATGCTTGAACTGATATGTACCGTCTTGAACTTTTTGCTCTGAACTGAATGATTGTGCTTCAAACCCTAGTTTCCTACTAAAATTTAGCATATAAGGGACAATGCAACTTGTAGGAACTGTACACGGATTTCATGTTTATTGAAACCCAAAGTTCACCCACTAATCCAACACTAGGCAATACTTGGATGATACTCTGGTATTGTAGAATCATGTATCCCACCAAGTATCTCTCTTTTTCAATTTCTAACGTCTTCTTTCTTAAACACGAATGTTCTTTTTGACATGCTATTATAAATATTGTGATTATTGTGAGTACTCTTTGAACAATTATATATTAGCAAACAGTTACAATTTGAAACTTCATACATTTGAAAATATAACTTAATGGTAGCTGCAACGCAACTCAATTAATTCATGTCATTATAGGACTTTCAAGGATCAGGACTTCTAGTTCTTATGTTTTGTGTCTATAATATTATGAAAGATTTTATATTTCTACTCTTTTTTTTTTTTTTGGCAAGCAGGTTCGGATATGGAATATGAAATCTGTAGGCCGCGATTTGGAAACTGATGAATCAACACCAAAACTTCTTGCAACCCTTCGTGATCATTTTGGGTCTGTTAACTGTGTTAGGTGGGCTAAGCATGGTCGGTACATTGCATCAGGGTCTGATGACCAGGTGATTCTAATTCATGAGAGGAAGCCTGGTTCAGGAACTACTGAATTTGGTAGCGGAGAGCCACCAGATATTGAGAACTGGAAGGTTGCCATGACTTTGAGAGGACACACTGCAGATGTGGTAATAAGACAGCTTTCATTCGGGGGATATTTGAAAGTCAAACCAAACTGAATCCCTCCAGTGTAAATCTGATTTGAAATAAGTATTTTGCTAAATTTTGTGTTTCCAAGAAATTTAATTCGTTTGTGGCTTGTACTTCCCTTGCCTCAAATCTCTTTTAGCTTGTATTGTCTACTTTCTAGAGAACATATTTGTACCTCCATATGGTTTAAAAAACAGAACATAAGATGAGTGACTTCAATTTTGCTTGTCATTCAAGCATCCCCTAATCTTTTAATCCAATTCCCAATTGTATTACTCTGTACCATCTAATCCGGTGGTTTTTTTGTGCTTAAAGTAGGTGGATCTTAATTGGTCTCCAGATGACTTGATATTGGCTAGTGCAAGTCTGGATAATACTGTCCACGTCTGGAATATGAGCAGTGGCATCTGCACTGCTGTTCTCAGAGGTCACTCTAGTCTGGTTAAGGGGGTTACTTGGGATCCTATTGGTTCCTTCATAGCAAGTCAATCAGATGATAAGACTGTGATTATTTGGCGAACAAGTGACTGGAGCCTTGTTCACAGGACAGATGGCCACTGGACAAAATCAGTATGTCTATACGTGACTTGTAGATTTTGTTTTATTCTTATTTTCCTTTCTATAGCTTGATGAAAGTGTTATTTTCAGCTTGGTTCTACATTCTTTCGGAGGCTTGGGTGGTCACCTTGTGGCCATTTTATAACTACGACTCACGGTTTCCAGAAGCCAAGGCACTCTGCACCTGTTCTAGAGAGAGGGGAATGGGCTGCCACTTTTGACTTTTTAGGACACAATGCTCCTATTATTGTGGTAAAGTTCAATCACTCAATGTTCAGAAGGAATTCTTCAAATACTCAGGAAGCAAAAGCCGCTCCTGCCGGATGGACTAATGGAACTTCTAAGACAGGAGGCAAAGAAACACAGCCATATAATATTATTGCAATTGGTAGTCAGGATCGCACTATAACTGTTTGGACAACTGCAAGTCCTCGTCCCCTCTTTGTGGCCAAGCATTTCTTTACTCAAAGTGTCGTGGATTTATCCTGGTTAGTTAGCTATTCAATTGTCAAAATAGCTCTTCATAGAAATTATGTAACTTGATGATATTGGTTAGTATGTTTTTTAATCTAAATTCTCTTTTGCCTGCCTGATAAATTCAGCTTATTTATTTGTTTATTTATTATTCTTTGGAACAGGAGTCCTGATGGGTACTCACTATTTGCATGCTCCTTGGATGGGACAGTGGCTACTTTCCACTTTGAGGAGAAAGAACTTGGTCAGAGGCTAACTGATACTGAATTGGATGAGCTGAAGAGAAATCGTTATGGTGATGTCAGAGGGGGCCGACAGGCAAATTTAGTAGAAAGCCCAGCACAGTTGCTGCTTGAAGCAGCCTCGGCAAAACAAACCACAAACAAAAGAGTGACACTAGATGTCCCACAAAACCAGATGCCCAAAAAATCTTCTACTCATTTGGAGGTTGCCACGAAGGCTTCTGGATCGCAAGTTGATGATGGTAAGAAGAGTGGGGGACCTAGTGTCGATGCGTTAAATAAAGTGGAAGCTACTGCTCGGATGTCTAGTCCTGTGAAGCAAAGAGAATATAGACGTCCTGATGGAAGAAAGAGAATAATCCCTGAGGCAGTTGGAGTGCCTGGTCAGCAGCAAAATATATCTGGTGATGTTCAGTCTCAAGCACTTGACCTCCCTCTGAAGTCATCGGATCACAGAAAGGATGATAATGGGGTGGTGCTTACAGACAGTGGGATTAGAGAAGGCTTTGTCAGGAGAACAATAGGTGGAAACTCTGATATAAGAGAGCGTTCAGGTGTCAATGCTAGGGCTACCATCAGTGAGAGTCTGGTAATTGAGAAGGTTCTGGCCCCCGCCAGTGAGGATGGAAGTGTCAGTGTTGAACAAACAGGAATTGGGAAGGGTTCTGGTTCTTCTGCTGCTTCTAGTACACTTTCAATTAGGGTATTTGACAAGAAAGACGGGGAAGATACAATACCAGTTTGCTTGGAAGCTCGTCCACGAGAACATGCTGTAAATGACATTTTTGGAGTGGGAAATACATTTATGATGAAAGAAACGGAAATCGTTTGTACAAGAGGGGCTCAAACTCTTTGGTCTGATAGGATCTCTGGGAAAGTCACTGTTTTGGCTGGTAATGCCAACTTCTGGGCTGTTGGGTCTGAAGATGGATGCCTACAGGTTACCATTGAGTTCTTGAACTGGCACATTTTACCATTGTGTGTGTGTGTGTGTTTGTATTAACCTTTGACTACTTATTTTGGAAAATCATGTGTTTCCTTTTCTGGTAATGAATAGTCCTTGTGATTTATTGAAAAATTTGTGAAGGTATACACAAAATGTGGGAGACGTGCCACGCCAACCATGATGATGGGATCTGCAGCTGTATTCGTTGATTGTGATGAGTGTTGGAAGTTGTTGCTTGTCACGAGGAAGGGATCTTTATATGTATGGGACCTGTTCAACAAGAAATGCCTTCTTCATGATTCATTAGCTTCACTGGTTACTCTAGATCCAAAGTCAACTGCTAAAGATGCAGGTAACCCAAAAAATCTTGGGACTTGGATTACAACGATGTATTGTTGTTTCAATGAGTAATATGCTGTCTGACAAGTATTTCTTGTCCATATTTGAAGTGTCCCAATATACACCAAGCACTTCAATCATGATGGATTCCTCCAAATCAACAAAATTTATGAGAGCAGATGATGTGACAATTGGATTAACTACTTGTTTTAGTCATATTAGGAGCTCTTCATAGATATGCTGTTTTGTCTTACTTTTGCTTTGATGACTTAGTGTTTTAGGAGGAGCTTGAGTCTGAACTCTAGATGGATAATGGTTCTACTTGTTTTTTTAGGGCATTTTATGAGGTCTATAAATTGTGTTTATTTGTATAAAAACGTCATTAGTCCATGCAGATGAATAGTTTTTGAACAATAAAATATGTTCAGGAGCTTTGAGCTCTCTTTGTTTCTCCCACTTTCTCCCTTTTCTGTCCACGTATCTTTGTTTTCTTCTCTTCTCTTATATTTGAGAGTTGAGACATGGAAGTTAGTTCATGCACTCCACTTTTTTCCTTTCCTCTTTCTCTTCTCCCCCTTTTCTTCTTCTCTTGTGGATGAGAAGCTTGGAAGAAAGATTGCTCCCTCTTGTATATAGTTCTTCAATATTTTTCATCCTCTCACTCCTTTTCAATTTGTACTTACAAGGGAAATTATCATATTAAATCAGCCACGTGCATGAGACAGGTTTTGAACTTCGTTTTAATTTATTGCAGCTGTCTTTGATGTTGATGGTTTTTAACCTTTTTCTTGTCAATCTGTTCTTCCACTTTCCAGGCACAATCAAAATCATATCTGCAAAGTTATCAAAATCTGGTTGTCCTCTGGTTGTGCTATCCACTCGCCATGCCTTCCTTTTTGATATGAGCCTCTTGTGTTGGCTGAGGGTTGCAGATGATTGCTTCCCTGCTTCCAATTTTGCAAGCTCATGGAATTTGGGTTCGATTCAGAGTGGTGAGCTGGCTACCTTACAGGTGGATGTTAAGAAGTTCGTGGCCAGAAAGCCAGGTTGGAGCAGGTTTGTATGCATTATTACAAATTCTGATATTTTGAAGAAGCATAAAATTTACTTGTATTGTTCAATTGTTCATAAAGTATACCCTTTCAGTTATAAGTGCAATGTAATGTGCAACATATTTAAGAGTTAGAAGGAAATAAAGGAGACAGCCTATCAATGGATCAAACAAGAAATTCCATAAGTTTATTGTTTTTGTTGGTATTATTATTTGTATTATCAATATTTCTTTTTTCTAGCAAGTTGTCCGGGTGTTTCAGACTTTCAGAGCACCTGGCTGACATCAGGGCACATGCAATTCTCATCCCACAAGAACCTTAGTACTGGGACAGGTCCCTGTGGGTGGCCTCATAATATCTGTCAACTAATTGGATGACAAGGAATCCTTTCCTGAACACATTAAAACAAATATCCCAACACCACGTGCTTTAGCTTAAGAATTGGCATTTCTTGTTGTCTCCTTCTGTATACACCCTCAAATACATGGTGGAGCTGCATTCCCACTATGGATTTCCATCATGCCTAGAACTGTTCATGGCATAGCCCTATGAATTCTGAACAGGGACAAAAGAATGGACCATAACTCCCTGGAAACCAAGAATTGGACTTGCATAGGCTGTTACATCGACTCGGAGATGAGTATCGGGTTTGGATGAGTGTCCAAGCATCAAACCTTCATAATCCTAAATCTTAAGATATCGAGATATGTATCCAAATGTTGAGTATGGATATGAGGACATGTCTTGAACACTCATATATATTGCATATTGTATAATATTCTTAGATAAGAGGATGTAAATTATTTAGAAATGTACTTGAAATTAAATAGGATATGGAATTTCTATTTCCCATTCATGTTAGAAGCAAGAAATATTTTTTTGCTAGCAAATGTGTGCTTTTTCTTTTTCAAACATTATATAAAATTAGAGGATTCAAGTATCTGAATTGGTTACGAGCGTTGGACCAATATATTTGACACCTTTACCCTTTGTCATATCCGATGGACACAAGTGTCTTGGGAGAAATAAAAGAGTCAATATAACACTGCCTACGGGTAATTAATTAAGGGCAAAATCTACTTTACGCCCTTGTGGAATGACCCAATAGCATTTTACTCTCTTGCCTTTTAAAAATACCCACTTAGCCCCCATGTGGTTTGGACTAGTTGAAAAATGAGCTCAACACCCCTCAACTATCTTCTCTTTTTCTATTTTATTTAGACACTATTTTTTAATGTAATCTTATATTAACCAATTAAATTACATATTAATCTAATTCATAACTTTTTAACATAATTTTTAATTTGTTTACATCTTTAATTATATATTATATATATATGCAACATACAAAAATGTGTACATCTATATATGCTACTACACATACACAAGTGAGGCAGGAGCTAATGGGATTGAATTGAATCATATGAGTTTCATTTCCTATAGTTCCCTTTTCTAGTTTCCCGATAGCACTAGTGATGTTACTAGATTTGTATTGGCATATGCATCATGTGTAACCAAATTTGGTAGCTAATTTCTTATTTTGAAAAGCAATATTAAAAGAAACTCTACAAATTTTTAGTAACTTCCCATTTGCCTACTACTTCTTTAAAATAAAAATAAAAATAAAAAAGAAATCACAAGCAAAACCTCTGCTTTATGATACCTGTCCACGACATTGTTGCAAAAAGTTACTGATATTAACCTTAATGCAATTAAATTATTCTGTAACCACTGAATAGTAAAGGACTAATTGGGTTGGGAATCAATCTTAATCTTGAAATATCAGGAGATGATTGTAAATTAGGTGTTTTTCACTGTTGGATTACATGTAAGTGGTGGGCAGTGTCGGGGAATAAAGAGTGGTGCCAGTAAAGTGGTGGGGGAGGTGGCTAGAATGGGTGGGTAGGGGTTGTGGGAGAGATAGGTAGGTGGGTTAGGGTTAGGGTTTGAAGGTAGAAGATGAAGAAAAATGGTAAATATGTCTTTACCTGTTGACATTTGACTTTAACTAAGGAAATATTATTTCCCAGTCTTTAAAGAGGCGTGTGTAGCACGCTCTCCATATATTTGGATATAAAATGCAATGGTAGCATTTCAGTCCAAAATCACATGAGGGGTAAGTAGCTATTTTTAAATGAGGGTATAGTGCTATCAAGCCATATGACAAGAGGTTAAAGTAGATTTTGTCCATTAAATAACCGTCTCACCACCCTCTTGTTCTTCTCTTTTGTAGTTGGATTTTTGATGGCCAGTCTTTCACAACAATTGGCAATGTTAAATTTTTTTTATTTGGAGGGGACTGTGACCCACCAAATGCTCTTCCATGGGAATTTACGGTCAATTTTTCATCTAAATATCTACATCCTCTAGGCTTTCCACTTAACGACATCATACCTGACCTTGGCTTTTGGAGAACCATGCATACCTTGGAAATGGGGTGTTGTATGGTTTCATTGTTCTTCATCTATGAAGTACGGACACTCCAAAACAGGTTCCATGGAGGTGTCAGATATGTCAGAGCTACGAGAGATGTGTACGAGGACATGCCAGTTGGGGTGTATCCTTTTATTTAATTAATTTATTTGTCGGGGACACACTGAGGATACGCTGGGTACATGTTGGGGACACGTCAACTAGCTTTCCCCCCCTTCTTCTTTAGTGCTTTTAATGGATCTTGAATGTTGAATGTGTATTATTTTTTATGGATGATCTTTAATTATTTAAATCTAGCTTTTTTTTTTTAAAGAAAAATATCGATTAGTGTTAGTTTTTGTTAATTTTGATTGTTTGTAGACGTAATATTAATTTGCATAGCAAATAAAAATATATTTTTTTATTGCTGTGTCCCTTTTGTGTCCGTGTCTTCATTTTTTTGAAGTCACCATGTCCCGTGTCCATGATTTTTAGCTCTTCATCATTCTCTCCGCCATGTATGCTAGCTGGATTTTATTATAAAAATTCAATAAATTCAGTCTCACGATCACCCTTGTATAAATTTCTCATGGAATTATTCTGACTAAAATTTTCTTTCGTTCTGTGTAACATGCAAGGCTTTTACCAAACATGATATTATCTTCAATTTATTCACAACTAGGAGTAACCATGCCTAAAGGCACTACCCACTATAATCTAGCCAAATCTAAACCAATCATCAAAATTTCAAATTTTGAAATAGAAAGGCACTAAATCTTAACTATATGATCTTACAGACAACCGTTGGATCTTCTCCTTAGAACTGATCTGAGCCGACAAATGTCCACATAGGACAAATGTCTTAACACATTTTCAAAACCAGCCCTGTTTTGTTAGATAGATGGTTACTTATTTCATGAATTTCTTATTTTTTGGGGTGAAATATAATTTTCCACGCTCCACAATTTTCTTCTGCTGCATTTGGGATTCTACACTTGTTGAAATCTCTTGTCCTATTAATTGGCTATATAAATAACCCTTGTTAGTATCAGTTACCTGTACTAGCAAATTTTGTATTTTATATATATAAATATTTATCTTGCTGCAAGAGTTGGACTAATATGGTTGTTTCTGGTACAGGGTAACTGATGATGGAATGCAGACACGTGCTCATTTGGAAACTCAACTGGCATCCGCACTGGCATTGAAGTCACCTAATGAATATCGCCAATGCCTATTGTCCTACATACGGTTTCTGGCGAGGTTGGTTGGGTTTTGTTTTGTTTTGTTGTGTTTTTTATTTTATTGCATTCATGAGTGAATTCATTATTTACTCTGGCTAAAATTCTGATATTCTACTTCTTACAAAACTAAAGGTATTTAGGTGTGCTGTTGAATTCATTTTCTGCAAAATTAAGTTAATTTTATGGTCAGTGGCTACTCAGTCTTTATTCTCAATATTGACTGGTATTTCTAATTTTATTTGTGCTTTGAAAACATTAACTGCCTTTAGTTGAATGTATATGATGGTTAATATGTATTTAAAGCTTATGCAAGTAAGCTAAATGGGTGGTAGCTGTAGATTAGATGGTTAATTAATTTGAGAAGGCACAAATTGAAAGACTATAGTTGCATTTAATTTCTATTTTATGTAACAAATCCCAGTCTTTCATAATTTTTGGTTGACTGTAAGTTTGTATTTAAACATTTTGAGAGATGGGTATCAAACTTTTCACATGTAACACTACTATGTTTTCCTTTTGTGAACTTGTGTATATCTTGAATAGGAAGATGCATAGGTACAAGTACAAACTTCAAGAAATCTTCTAAAAAAAGCTGTACTTTGACACTTAAAAACCATGCCATCACATCTTGTACTTCAGTGATTGGTTGGATACTAATTAATCAATTTCTTTAAAAACTAAATAAGTTAATGAATTTCTTTTTTAGTTGTGATGCATATGGATGTGCTTTCAGGGCTGTCTTTCATGTTAGATAGACAGTGACTTTTTGGTATGTATGATGAGGAGTAATTTGTTCTATTATTTGATTGCAGAGAAGCAGATGAGTCCCGTTTACGAGAAGTTTGTGAGAGCTTTCTTGGACCTCCTACTGGGATGGCTGAAGCTGTATCTTCAAATCCTAAGAACCCAGCATGGGATCCTTGTGTGCTGGTAAGGCTGCTCGTAGCTCTTCTTTAGATTGCACTAAAATGAGATCTTCAAAAACTTAATTGCAATTCAATGGGATACTCTTTCAAATTACAAAAAAGATGGAATCTTCAAAACTAATTTCAAGGACAAGGAAATTTTATTTAAAAATACAATAATACCCTTCGCCTCTTCCCCTTCCCCTCTCTTTGCAACTCCGGCAGCCACCACCGGCTGTCAGCCACCCCATCTCACCACCTTCAGTCCCTCTTCTACCCTTCTCCGCCTCCGCCACACAACCACAGTCAATGCCACCATCCACGGCCACCACCACCCTCTCTGCCTTACTTTGCCCCGACCACCACTGTTCTCAGATAGCACCGCCACTTCTGTCCATTCCTTACCTACCCTCCTTTTCAATTGTTCCCACACCACCGTACTCCACAACATCCACCACCATATAAACCCTAACCCCACCCAAATCCTAGCCCACAACCACCACCACCACCACCACCACCACCACCGAAACCCTAACGCAACCTTTATGGAAGGGTGTGGAATCAGGGAGGGATTTAAGAGGGGGAAAGAATGATTAGGGTTTGTAGGGAGGGATTGAAGATAGAGTGGGAACAAAAAGAGGAAAGGATGAGTGGTGTTGGTGGAGGAATGTGGGGGAGGCAGTGGCTGTGTAGGGGAGGTGGAGGGGCTGGCAATGTTGCTGTTGGTGGGTTAGGGTTGAAAGGGAACAGAGAATCAAACTATTTTAGTAATTTTATAAAATTTTCCATCTTTTTATAATTTTTCTGAAGCTTCCATATATGTTGTCTTTTTTTAATTCTCCCACTCAATTGCAGAATTTGTTTGGTGTTTCCATTTTAGTGCAATTTTCTCTTTTCTTTCTTTCTTTTTATTTTTAGTTTTATGGGGGTTAATTACACCATTATTAACAAATATCATTTTACCCCCATCATTTATGAATCCGTACATGTTACACCCCCAACTAAAAAAATATACAAATACTCCTCTTTTGAAGGTGGTCTTGGGGGGAGGTTGATGTTTGCTAATAGTTGAGGGGGTCTAGGTGTAATTAACCCGTTTTTTGGGGTCAGATAGTGGAACTCTGAGCATATATTTTAAGAATTTTCATTAAACTTTGTTGTCATGATTTAGAAAATTCAAATGCTCATCAACGATTTCTATTTCTCAGCGTTTATGCAATGTTGTGGACTACTTCCATCAACGATTTTATGATGGACCCTTGACATTTCTCCTTGTCTTTGGAGTGGTCATTTTTATCTTGTTATTGTGACTAGATTCATTAAGATCCTAACTGATGCGAATTCACTCGTGTTCTTAAAACTAAAAATGAAAAACAGAAGGGAGATATGAGAAAAGAGGGTTGTAGTTCCAAGTTTTATTCATCTGCCGATTCAAACCAGTTTTACTTTTGCAAGGCTGATTATAGGCTTTGTAAAATGTTAAAAACAACTAAAGACCCTCTGAGAGAATTTGTACCCCCCTATTTCAAACTAGGACTCGATCTTTCTTCCTGAAACCCTATAAACTCTTACAGCAATAGTAAAATGACTACAACTGAAATACTGAAGCCTTCCAAAAATTTGAATAAATGACCAATATTAAATAATTACTCCTAGTATTATTAAAGAGAGTTTTGTTAATGTGTGGCTTTAGAGCACATCTTAAGATGCTTTGTCTGTTTGTACGTTATGCATGAAAGTGAGTGAAATAAAGGATGTACAATGGTTTTAAGCTTCCTTATCATGTGCCCTTAGGGCACATGTTAATAAGACCCTACAAAAATACAAAACATGGAAAGAGCACATGATCCAATGGGTACTTGACTTTATGATTTCATCTTAAGTTGCACAACTAATGGTTGATTGATTATATTAGTTATACTGGATATTTTGAAAGTTCATTCATTTTTCTACATAATTAGATTTGAGTATTAGGCATATTTTACACCTACATGCATATCTATTGAAGGAATTATCTAGGGAAAGGTCTAGGGCTCCAATGATGGTGTTTTCCTAAGCAACATGGACACAAAAATGAGATATAGTGATTTTAAAAAAGCAGGATATAGACACGTGGGGGATGTTACAATTTTTTTTCCGTATATATTTTATTTTCTAACATTATATAACATGAAAAACCACTCAGTTTATTATTTAAAACTGTATTCATTATAGAAAATACTATTTTATAATTTTATCAATCATAAACTATTTCATCAACGTCAGAAATTGTGGGTATGCTAGTAGCACAAGTAGAAAATTTTCCTATAATCATTACAAGTTTTTTTTTTTTTTATATAAAAAATAGCAATTTCAACAATCAAACACTAATTGAGAAATTAAAGGAGAAAATGCTACTTATTTGTATTATTAAAGAGAATACTACTTATTCACAAGTCATATGTACTGATAACATATTTACACGGTGGTGATTATAAATTTATGGCTCTTTTTACAGTTCATGGCAAGATAACTGTGTCTTGGGCTGTGTTTAGAAGCAGGACTCGTGTCTCTTGTTACCTAAGTGTTAGGATGGAGAAAAAATAATTAAAAAATGGGACACACTACTTGACTTGTCTCATATGTATCTCGGCATGTTCGGGAGTGTCGGTGTTGGACACTGGTCAGAAACGACTACAGAAACAAGTTGAAGTGTCTGTGCTTCATGTGTTATTCACTGTACTTCTGTCTGTTTTTTGTTTCACATAGTGGATTGGGGGGAATCGGATGTCCTAGGACAATTTCCAAGAGCTCTCTCTCTGTTACATTCCGGTTTGTGTTTCTTCCCTTTTGGTTTCTGCTTTTTAGTATCTTACGTGGTCATGGCGACACTTGTCTTTGCTTCCACAGGGAATGAAGAAGCACAAACTCCTAAGGGAAGATATTCTTCCGGCAATGGCGTCAAACAGAAAAGTTCAGCGTTTACTTAATGAATTTATGGATCTCCTATCTGAATACGAAATAACTGAAATCTATCCAGACCCAAAAAATCCCGACCCTCCAACAACTTCATTACAAGCAACAGATCGAATGCACTATGCCCCTCCAACAACTGCTCAAACGGCTTCTGACCATCCATCAGAAGATCAAACGTGTCCTACCCTGCTAGCTACTGATAAAATGGAGTATGCCCCAACAGCAACAGATCAAACGGATTCTGTTGTGCCATTAACAGATGAAGTGCAATCCACCACACCCACAGTAGATTTAAATTTGGACCCACCTGCTTCGGATCAATTAAATTCAGCAATGGCTTCATGATTTTGTTGATGAAATGTATATTTTTACTTTGTACTCCGTTGTGCCATGTCGGCTTTGTTTCATGAAGGTTTTTCACCCCAAATATTTTGGGTGAAACACTTTCGTGTCGTTGCTCATTGAAGGAGTTATGGGGTGGTGTGTAACAGTAGTTTTCATTTTCAAAACAGAAAAATTTTGGTTGCTCTTTGAGCAAGTTATAGGTTTCTGTAATCAAGTTTCTGGATGTTTGTTCACTGTACAATGGATTTTGTAAATCAGATAAGTCTTCTTTATGGGGCTCCATATTTGATGTATGCTCCTTAGGTTATTTTTCTCTTTAACAATTATTATTATTATTATTTTTTTTCTCATTGTATTTTGTCTATCTGATGAAATTTATTAAACTAACTATTTGTTAAAATGTGATGTACGTCACTCATTCAATAATCTATCTATTGAATATATCACTTTTTTCCCTCACCAACACTGGTTGTTGCTGGCCACTAGTCACTGCCGCCATGGACTTGTTCGACCAATTATTTGGTGATTTTCTTTGGCAACCTTTTCCATCGCGTCTTTATCAACAAATAAGATTTTACCTTAGATCTAATGTATTATACCCTTTTGAGATGGACTTTTCACTATTATTTTATTTCAATTTAATTTTTTTTTGGGTGGTTTTGTTTAATTTATTTCTCAAGTGTGTTATTATATATATCACTATTTTATTTCGCTGCACATGCTTGGAAAATTAGTGAAATATGGAAATTTTTGTTTTTGGAAAATTGTCAGTCTTCGGTGGATTAGTGATAATAATTGATTGGAGAGGGATAAGAGAGACTGTTTTCTGATTTTTTTAAACCAAAAGTTGAACAATTGTATTGATTTAGTTATATTTTGAATAAAGAAGTTGGATCTTACGATCATATTTTGTTCTATCATGACTTTCTAGTTCATGATGACAATTTTCTATACTGTAGCAGAAAAGGAATAGAAGACTGGATTTCTATCTAGGCATAGAAAAACAGATTTCTAATTTTTGCAAAAATATTTTTTTTAAAAAGTAATATATGTGGCCCCGTTTGGGGACTTACCTTTTTAGCCAATTAGTCAAAAAGTTACTATATTAGCCAAAAAGCCAACCACTCATACCAAAAAGTCAAAGATTCTCTTTTCTCTCTACTTTTTGCACATCTTTTCGTAATTAGTCAAAAAGTCATTCAAAACATACAAGTTTTTTTTACTTACCTTTTTAGCCAATTAGCCAAAAAGTTACTAAATTAGCCAAAAAGCCAACCACTCATACCAAAAAGTCAAAGATTCTCTTTTCTCTCTACTTTTTGCACATCTTTTCGTAATTAGCCAAAAAGTCATCCCAAACATACAAGTTTTTTTTACTTACCTTTTTAGCCAAATAGTCAAAAAGTTACTAAATTAGCATGTTCCCAAACGAGGCCATAATGTAGATTCAATTGGTATATGACAAAATTCACACTCTGAATAAACTTCAACCACACGATAATTTTTCTAAATATTTATGTCTACAAATTGTATTGATAGCATTGCTCGTTTTCATTTGTATTCATTTTAATCAAGTTAAAATACATTTGTATTTATTTTTATAGATATAAATGTGAGTGGATGAATGGATAAACGATATCCGATTAATTTGATTTTTTTGCAGGCATGTCGTACCTGACGTATTCTAAAATGTGAACGGTTCAGATTATCAAAATGGGCCCTGAAATGAACCCAAATGGCCTATAGCAGACGCTGCTGCGCGGGCTGCGCAACAGCGTCCCCACTTCCCGTTTTCATGTTGGTTCAAAATTTTAACATCAGTTATTAATATATGGAAATAAATTTGTGTAATAAATTTTAAGGTGAATTACATTCAAAATTAGTTTACTCTTTTGACATGATTACATTGTCTTTTCATTGAGGGTTTAATTAACATAACAGTCAAGTTGTTATTTTATAAAAAAGTTTGTTAGTCCTATAAATAAAAAAATAAATATTATCATATCTTTTTAATTAAAATATGTATTTGTCTTTATTTATTTTAGTGTTTACCTGTTTACATTAGTTTCGGTTGCATTAACATTATTAAAAGGGAGGTCAATATAATTATGTTAAACATGAAAAATTAGTTATACTTTTA
Organism: Camellia granthamiana; assembly: GCA_036172215.1. Lineage (NCBI taxonomy): Eukaryota > Viridiplantae > Streptophyta > Magnoliopsida > Ericales > Theaceae > Camellia > Camellia granthamiana. The sequence continues at coordinate 54,055,648 of CM069915.1, read as the reverse complement.
TCAAATCTTAAAAAAGGTGAGTGTAATTTTTCCTAAACTTATATAATTGTGTTTCCAATTTTAAATACTATTTAATGTGCTTTTTTTAAATTTTTTTTTTTTTTTTTTTTATAGCTTCAAGTCTCAACATGTAGTTTTCTCGAGTTCAAATTTGATTGAACTTGAGAGAATTTTTTTTAAAAAAATAAATCATCTAAACATGATAAAATGAAAGGATTATAATTGTTTTTTTTTTTTTTCGTCTGTATGTGTGTGTATATATAATATATAAAAATAATTTTATAAAATGAACAATTTGAATTATTAAAACAAAACTCATAATAAGACATAAAGTTTAAATTTAATTTTGTGAGAAATTTAATTATTTATAAATACTACGTAATTTTGAGATCTAAACTTTAGAGGGTCCTGTTATGGTGTGCAACCCTTAAGGTTGCACATCATATGCAACCAACACAAAAAGTGTAAGTGTAAGATGTAAACATAAAACAGAAAATAAACAGAAATGCGTAAATGAATTGCATACCGTGTGCCTTGCACACTTAAGAAAAATCCAACTTTAGAATGTAATCTCAAGAAAAATGACAAATTAATTAAGCTTTGAACCATGACTTTGGGAAACGTAAAGGATGGCGACTGCACTAATTTCCCAAATTTGTGTGGATTTTGGACTCCTCCTTTGGATTTTTCCCCAAGAATAGCGGCCGTAATTTTCACTTATTGCGTAATCATTTGAGTCATAGTTCGATAAGCCCGAATTTGAATAGAATTTTGTGGAGAAAAAAAAAATAAATTTAAAAGGCTTTTAGAATGATTTAAATAAATATATATTTTAATTTTTTATAAAAATATGTATAAAAAAATGAAAAGGTGATATGACTAAAAAAAATTTATAAAATATACTTTTATAAAGGATATCAAATAGTACTTTAATTTATATTTCATTTATTTTTCTTTCATTTTTCTTTTCTCTCCACAAATCTATTCTAATCTTAGACAAATCAATTAGGCTATGTCAGGCATTTTGGGTTGGTTTGGGGACCACCGAAATAAGGAGTTTATTTGTTATAAATTATTACATTATTTCTTTATTTTTTATTTTTATTTTTATTTTTATATATTTTTGTCAAAAATCAATAAATTAAAAAATAAGGAAACCCAAATCCCCCCTATTCCGGTATGCTCTTGTGCGGGAGGTCAGGGACAAACATTGCCAATGGTAAAAATTAAGGGTAATGCTATAGTGTGCAACTTACACCTTACACCTTTTTGTGTTCACTTACACCTTACACTTACACCTTTTTTACCTTGCACTTACACCTTTTGTGTAAGTGGCACATGGTGTGCAACTTATACATTTCATTTATACCTTCCACTTACACTTACACCTTACACTTACACCTTACACTTACATCTTTTGTGTGAGTGGCACATGGTGTGCAACCCACTTACACCTTTTGTGGGTTGCACACTTAAGAAGAAGCCAAAAATTAATTATTTGTTATTTGTAGTTATTTTGACATGTGTCTATTTTAGTTTAAAAATTAAAAAATTATCAAAAAACTAAAAAATCTATAATTTATATTAAAAAAATCAAATATTTCAATTTTTCTCTATTTTTGTACATCTTTTTTTTAAAATTAAAAAATCATTTTAAATATATTAATTTTTTTTAACCTCATATTTTAACTAAAAAAGTTAAAAAATTACTAAAATAATCTATTCCCAAACAAGAAAGAGTCAATCTTTGCCAATGACAATGACAGAGTAATTATTAAATTTTGCCAATGGCAATGGCAAAGAGTAATTATTTATTTTTTATTATGACACTATTTGTAGTTTTTTAGAGTAAAGTTATAAATATTAATTAGTGCATCAATTAAATATAATATTAGGTAGAGACTCATATTAAGTGATAAAATTTATATATGGAAAATGTTATAAATCTAAAATAAATTACTAAATTTTCTATCAAATTTCTTATATGGGTGTGAGACTCACACAAATCACATATGTGTGGATCCTACACCTATGTGAGAGATTTAGTAAAAAATTTAATAATTTATTTGAGATTCTTAACATAACTCTTCATATATATGTCTTATGTCTTAATTGGTGTGTTAATGAATATATTAATTAGTATCTATAATATTACTCAATTTCTAATTCATTTTAAATTTGGGGTCAATCGTTGTCAACGATTGATTATTTCTTTCACAAGTTGTTTGTAGTAATTTAATTCTTTCCAAATTTGAATTATTTCTTATGGTGATTGTTGGACTTGGTAGCTGCTATGCCTTGTTGGACTTTATGTAATTCTGGTTATATATGTAATTAACATATCACTCGTGCTATGTACGAGATAAAATAATATATTATTTAATAAAAATATGATAATTAAATTTAAATTTTTATATATTATTAAGAGGGTAATTTATAAGTAAATTGGGCCGAGCTGGGCAATGGGCCGTTCTGTGGGCCGCAGTAAGAAAGGGTTGAGTAAAAAGGGCCTTGTAGTTAGCTCGGTCCAAGAAGAGCCTTGAAGTTATCTCGATCACCATGGTCAGAGTGGTAACGGTTAGCTCGGTCATACCATTCTGAGTCAAGATGTTTTAAGCTTTCCTCCGGACCTTGCTCTAGATTAGCTCGGCCCAAGCTTGTTATGGCTAGCTCGATCTCAACAGGTGAAACCGAGGTACAAGCTATGAAGGGAAGAACCGAACTAGTTAGAGCTCGGTCGTATTTGCCAGTTTAGCATGGCCATGTTAGCTCGGTCGTTTTGTCATACTACCGAGGTCGAACCATCTCACTTGGTTTAAGCAGTGAGGGGGTGTTGAAGGATAAGCATTATCTTTCAGGAGTGTGATTCCTAGGAGGACTTTACATGGAGGAGTAAGAGTCCTACTAGGATTGTGCCACGCGGAACCTATAAAAGCTCACAACATCACCTATGGAGAGGTAACACAACTTTGATTCTCGAATACACAGAGTTTTTTGTCTATTTGTCTATTTTGCTGACTTAGGCATCGGAGAGGTATCGGCACACATTCGCCGGCTAGCTCACATTTGTGTTTTCAGGAAGTAAAGTGACGACGTTTGGAGGAGCGCAGACTTGATCAACAGGATTATACAAGAAGATTATTTCTTGCTCGTACAATTGGCGCCGTCTGTGGGAAAACCAGAAAGAACAAAACCTCTTGATCAAGTTTTTCCTCTCTAATTGGAAGTAATGGCGCACAATGAAGATTTGCTGCAGTCTGCCATCGACGGACAAACCCCAGAGGGGGGTGAGAGGCGTGAAGGATTGCCTTTTATTCCTCCCATGGCAGATTTAGAGCCCCAGCGACAGAACCCTCGGAGGGATGCAAGGGGGAGGCGGACTAACAGCCCCATCGCTCTTAAAGTCCTGAAAGACAGAGGCGGAGGATCGATCCTCAAGTTCTGGAGGATCGCGTAAAGGAACAAGACGAGTTAATAAGGAAGATAGCGGCTGACATGGAGTTTATGAGGCGCCAGATCAAAGGAAAAAGGGTGGCGACAGGAGAGGAGCGCAAAAGCAACACGCCCCTCGCCACTCGGAAGATCGTGGTAGGCATACCACATCATCACAAGCAGAGAATAGGAGCCTGAGAATAGGCGACACTCAGTCAAGAACTCCAAGGGCTCGTTACTCCAGGTCTGAGAGAACGAGAACTGAGAGATCATATACTGAGGGAAGCACCAATCGGCCCTCACGCACGCACCAGACGTCATCCAGGCAGACAGAGTTGCCTAGATCATCAGATTTGCGAACTGTGCTAGAAGAAAGGGCACGATGGAAGGAAGATACCAGGGCGCGCGACCCGCGCAGAGTTTCAGCCCTTCAGCGATTGGCTCCTCGGACGCATGGGAGCGTCGAGGTAGGAATGCCAATACCGCGCCTTGCTTACGAACCGACAGACAAAGCATTAGCAAGGCTGTAGACCTCACCGTTCGTTCTAGCAATTGAGAACGCACCACTACCTTCGGGCTTTCACCAGCCCAAATTCACCATGTATGAGGGAAAGACAGACCCCTACATGCACCTAAGCCACTTTTGCCAGGTCATGGCAGTATACCGGCGAAACGAGGCTTTAATGTGCATCATATTCCCATCCAGCCTTGGCGACCTAAGTTTAACCTGGTTCAAAAGGCTATCAGAAGGCAGCATCACCTCCTGGGCGCAATTGGCAGAGGTGTTCGTAACTAGGTTCAGAACGAATACCAAAATACCAGTGGAGATCGACCAGCTACTCTCCATTGACATGGGCGACAAAGAAACGTTGAGGTCCTACAACAGTTGCTACTGGGAAACTTTCAACCAGATAGGAGATTGCCCCACAAATCTTGCCATCGCGCAATACAAAAGGGGACTACCAGTCGGAAACAAGTTGAGGGACTCAATCACTATGACGCCACCCCTCACGATGGAGGCCTTGATGGAGAGAGTGCACCAACATATTCGTGTGGAAGAGGATGGTGCCCGTGCTAAGGCGAAATCTGGCACAACAGCAACACCAGATAAAAAGACTTCGGCAAAAGTCAACACGGTAGAACAGCCAAGCAGGAACGGGCGAGGTAGACGGGCCAACAAAGAGGATCCAGACAAAAGGTGGCTAAGAGTTCGCACTGCCATTACCACGGTGTTCAAAAAACCAGTCTACCGAATTCTCAGTGAGATACGTGATGAACCTTTCGTCCAATGGCCAGCTAAGTTGGGAGAAGCACAAAAAAACTATGACGAAGGATCCCGGTGTACCTTCCATAATGAAAAGGGGCACCGCATAGAGAATTGAATGCCGTTGAGACAGCACCTGGAGAAATTAGTGGCAGCTGGGCACCTGGACCAGTACATAGAAGGAGAGACACAGCCAGCCCCTCAGAACCACGATTATCCAAACGGAATGCCGATCGACGCCCCACCTCAAGGTGTGATTAACGTAATACATGGGGTATTCGAACCTGAGCGAGTATGTGAGCTCAGGGGAATGATCAAGAAGGCCGAGCACTTAAGGGAGGTATTAAGTACACAACCTGCCATCAAAAATGGGAGAACGGAAGCTACGAATGTCATATCTTTTTCAGACAGAGACTTGGCAAGGATATATTGCCCTCACAATGATGCACTGGTCGTCACACTCCGCGTCAAGAATTACGACATCAAACAGATTCTAATCGACCAAGGGAGCTCGTGTGAGATAATGTATTACGAAACCTTCAAACAATTGAAACTGGAGGACAAAGACTTGGCGCCTTCAACATCTCCCTTAATCGGATTCAACTCAATGCCAGAGTAGCCAGTGGGCAAGATAATCCTCCCAGTTAGAGCAGGAAACATGACGAAACAAGTGGAATTTTGGGTATTGAAAGTCCCTTCCACTTATAACATAATCTTGGGAAGGACATGGCTGCATGCCATGCGATCGGTAGCGTCAACCTACCATCAAGTATTGCGGTTCCCCAACGAAGCAGGAGCAATTGAAGAGGTCTTTGGAGACCAAATTATGTCCAAACAATGCTTCGTCACAGTAAATGACAGCCGCGTTGCCAAGGGATATGTACAAATGGTGGAAGAACCTGAAAGCAATGAAATGTTCGCAGATGTTGGCAAAGCTGCTGAACAGAAGGCGGTGGAAGACTTGGTACAGGTAAGGATAGATAAAAAAGACCCAAAAAAGTTCTTTTTGCTCGGCTCATCATTGTCTAGCACTGAGAGAATAGAGGTTATGAAGTTCTTAACCTCTAACATCGAAATGTTCGCCTGGACGCCGTATGACATGCCTGGCATTGACCCAAACTTCATCTGTCACCAATTAAATGTCCACCCAACTGCCAGACCAATTATACAGTGCACTTGCAGATCAGTACTCCACCACGCCGAGATAGTGGCGAAAGAAGTGGGAAACCTTCTAGAGGCAGGAGCTATTAGAGAAGTGCACTATCCCAAGTGGATATCCAATACTGTGGTGGTGCCAAAGAAGAATGGAAAATGGCATGTCTGCGTGGACTACAAAATAGTCAACAAGGCATGCCCAAAGGATAGCTTTCCCTTACCTAGGCTAGACCAACTGGTAGACTTGACGGCAGGCCATAATCGACTTAGCTTCCTTGATGCGTATAGAGGCTACCATCAGATTGCTATGTATGAGCCTGACCAGGAGGTCACATCTTTTACCACGCCAAGAGGACTGTATTGCTACAAGGTCATGCCCTTTGGCCTAAAAAACGCAGGGGTAACATTCCAGCGGATGGTCACTAAGATGTTTGAACCATTGTTAGGCAGAACAATGGAGGCATACATAGATGATATGGTGGTCAAAAGCAAGGATGAGAATGACCATCTTAGGGACCTAGGTGAGATGTTTCAGATTCTGAAGAAGAACAAGTTACGCCTTAATGCATCCAAGTGTGCGTTCGGCGTAGGGTCTGGCAAATTCCTAGGCTTCCTGGTAACCAACCGAGGTATAGAGGCAGACCCCTTTCAGATCAAAGCAATTCAGGATCTAGAGAGGCCCAACTCAGTAAAAGAAGTGCAGCATCTCACTGGTATGGCAGCTGCGCTCGACCAGTTCATAAGTCGGTCGTCAGATAGATATCGACCATTTTTTCAAGCGCTAAAGGCCAAGTTTGAGTGGGATGAAGAATGCGACCGCACCCTGGAAAGCTTGAAAGAGCACATGTCTTCTCCGCCTTTGCTAGTAACCCCAGTACCTGGAGAAGAGCTCTTTTTGTACCTAGCAGTTTCACAGCACGCAGTCAGCGCAGTGTTGGTCAGAGCGGAAGGAATCCAACAACTGCCTATCTTCTATGTTAGTAAGACTTTGTTGGGCGCAGAAACCAGGTACTTACCATTGGAAAAATTGGCCTTAGCTTTGATGATGGCCTCAAGGAAGCTGTCGCATTACTTCCACGCCCACACTATAATCGTCATAACAGCTTTTCCCCTAAAAGCTTTGTTTGAGAGGGCGAACTTTTCTGGGCGAATCTTGAAATGGGCAGTGGAATTATGACAGTTTGATATCAAGTTTCAGCCCAGAACTGCAATAAAAGCACAAACCTTGGCAGACTTTGTAGCAGAGTTCACACCAGGAAGTCATCACATCTGCCCAGTTGACTTGACTGGTACAACCGAAATGTGGATGGAAAGCGCCGCAGGAACCGCGCAACCTTTGAATCAGGATGCCCAGCCATATCCCAAAATAGATTGAAGTAAAGACCAGCCAGAAGATGCAAACCATGCTGCACCAGGCAAAGACTCATCAACAAGCAAAAACTTGGTACAATCAGATAATGAGGGGCAAACAGTAAGCATGAACGTTGAAGAAAACACCAGCAACACTCAGAACCCCAAGGCATCATCCGATCCCTCCATTTGCTGGAAGCTGTTCGTTGGAGAGATGTGGAAGCTCTTCGTGGATGGAGCGTCCAACAGGCACGGCGCAGGACTTGGCATAGTCCTCATCTCACCAGATGGCCTAATATTGGAACAAGCCGTCAACCTTGGCTTCCCAGCATCAAACAATGAAGCGGAGTATGAAGCGCTTCTGGCCGGCCTAAAATCAGCACTCTACATGAAGGCCACCGAGCTAATGGTTTACAGTGACTCACAGCTGGTGGTAAACCAAATTTCAGGCGACTACGAGACAAAGGATGAAAGAATGGCTAAGTACCAAGAGTTAGTCAGAAAAGAGATCATGAAATTTGAGGTAGTGCGGATAGAGCAGATCGACAGGGAAGAAAACAGTAGAGCGGACGAACTAATAGGCTTTGCTTCGATGGCAGATACATCCATCCCTCATCTGTTACTGATCGACTACCTACCAAGACTAAGCATTGAAGAACCTAAAGTAGCTGAGGTATGTTGCGTCGAATTAGACCCTTTATGGATGGATCCCATTATAATGTTCTTAAAAGACGGTGTCTTACCTGAAGAAAAGAAAGAAGCCAACAAGATTAGAGCAAAGTCGCAACGATTTTGGCTCTCCTCATCAATGGCCTTTTACAAGAAATCTTTCACAGGACCTTACCTAAAGTGTGTTCATCCTAGCAAAGTCAAAGCATTCTTGTTCGAGATACACGAAGGCATATGCGGAAGCCACCAAGAGAGAAGATCATTGGCCTACAGAGCAATTTCATAGGGATATTGGTGGCCTTACATGCAAGCAGACTTAGAGAAATATGTCAAGAAGTGCGAGAAATGTCAGAAGTTCGCACACCAAATACATCAACCAACCAGAGAGCTTCTACCATTAACTAGCCCATGGCCCTTCGCAATGTGGGGCTTGGACATAGTAGGACCACTTCCAACGACGCCCGGCAACAGAAAATTCTTTCTTGCAGCAACAGACTACTTCACAAAGTGGGTGGAGGCAAAAGCACTCGCATCAATAAAAGAGAAAGATGTGAAGAAGTTCGTCTGGCAGAATATCATCACTCGGTTCGGCATACCCAAGGCTCTAATATCTGACAATGGCACTCAGTTCGATGGCAAAATTTTTAGAGACTTTTGTGAAGAATACAAGATAGAATTCTACAACTCTACACCGGCATACTCCCAAGCAAATGGCCAGGCGGAAGCATCAAACAAAGTCGTCTTAGATGGATTGAAGAAAAGACTGGAGAAAGCAAAAGGCAAGTGGGCGGAGGAGCTCCCTCATGTTTTATGGGCTTATCGCACCACACCTCGGTGGTCTACTGGAGAAACACCTTTTTCCTTGGCCTATGGCATGGAAGCGGTAATCCCACTGGAAGTCGGCCTCCCTACAATTAGAAGCGAAAATTTTGATCCAGACTTAAATGGAGAAGCCATAGCATTGGAGCTCGACCTTGCAGAAGAAAGAAGAGAAAGAGCACTGGTTCACATTGCCTCATATCAGCAGGAGTTATCCAGAAAATATAATAAGACAGTACATCCAAGGCAATTCAAGATTGGAGACTGGGTGCTGCGCAAAGTAATGGGAAACACCCTGGTACCCGGAGATGGCAAGTTAGGGCCTAATTGGGAAGGACCTTACAAAGTGATTGGATTAGCAGGAAAAAAGGGCATACCACTTGGAAGACGAAAACAACAAAACCATTTCCAGGCCATGGAACACTGCCAATCTCAAACTATTTTATTTTTAGCTTTTCTTTAAACTTACTTGTAGTTTTTATTTTTTCAATAAAACAAGTAGTTTCTTTTTCAGCATAAATTGTTTTCTTTTGTAAAAATAGTTTTAGAGTACTAGGGGTAATGAAATCAGAGTTGGCCGGAATAACCAATTTTGAGCTCTCTTCAGCTAAGATCAGGATCTGAGCTGAAGAGGTTGGCTGGAAAAACCAACACTTTTCCTAAGCCGAGAACAAGGATCTAGGCTGCAGGAAGTTTGGCAGGAATAACCAAACACTTCACTCTAGGTTGGCAGGAATAACCAGCTTTGAGCCCTCTTTAGCTAGGATTAGGATCTGGGCTGAAGAAGTTAGCTGGAAAAACCAACACCTTGCCTAAGCCAAGATAAGGATCGCGACTGCAGGACGTTTGGCAGGAATAACCAAACGTTTCGCTCTAGGTTGGCAGGAATAACCAACTTTGAGCTCTCTTCAGCTAAGATTAGGATCTGGGCTGAAGAGGTTGGCTGGAAAAACCAACATTTATTGCTTTTCAGCCAAGATAAGGATCTAGGCTGAAGAAGTTGGCTGGAATAACCAACACTCAGGACTCTTCAGCTGAGATAAGGATCCAGGCCGAAGAGTGGTTGGCTGAAAAAACCAACACTCAGTACTCTTCAACCAAGATAAGGATCCAGGCTGAAGAGTAGTTGGCTGAAAAAACCAACACTTAGTACTCTTCAACCGAGATAAAGATCCAGGCTGAAGAGTGGTTGGCTGAAAAAACTAACACTTAGTACTCTTCAGCCGAGATAAGGATCCTGGCTGAAGAGTGGTTGGCTGGAAAAACCAACATTCAGTACTCTTCAGCCGAGATAAGGATCAAGGCTGAAGAGTGGTTGGCTGGAATACACAACTTTTTGTAATCTTCAGCCGAGGTAAAAACCTAGGCTGAAGAGGTTGGCAGGTATGACCAGGGAGATTTCAGGGTTAAGACCGAGATAGGAACCTCGGCCAGAAAGTGTTATGCTTACATTTGGAAAGTAAATGCAAGCATGAAAGTTAACCGAACAAACAGTTGTAACAAAAGAAGATGTCATTCAAAATGCAAGAGTTACAAAAGTGGGGCTCAGCCCGGTTACAGTTTCTTTTCAAAAATAAAAGAAAAGATCAAGCAAAGAGGTCATCAAGATCCGCATCCAATTCAACTCGGAGCCCGGTTTCAGCTGGTAGCTCGGTCGTCAAGTTTTCCACCGGTGGCTCCACCCGAGCTGACTGAACGACGGGATCATTGACGACGGCTGAGGCGTTGTTGGGCTCAAATTCTTCTTCTTCTTCCCCTTCTTGAAGAAATTGTTGTTGAATGGCTGTAGCATATTCCATCATGTAGCTCGGTATGTAATGTGGAGGAGGGCTTTGGAAGACCTCGGTCTCTGGACCATGACCGAGTTGTGCGACCGCCACCTTCCATCCACATTTGAAGAAATATCTTTTGCAGCCTCACATTGTTTGATGTAGGTGGCTTCGCCCTCTTTATAGTCGTGGTCTTCCGCGTCTTCCATCTTCTTTTCCAACTCAGTTATCTCGGCCTTCTTCTTCTGTTCAACCGTGGCAAGCTCACGCAGATAACGATCTTTTAATTCAGTCAAGGCCTTCTGTTTGTCTACCTCCACTGAATCTACAAGCCCGGCAAGCCTGGCGACCTCTGATTCACGCTCGGCCATTTTTTGTTTGGCCTCGTTTAGCTCGGCCGTCTTCTTATCAGCGCCAGCCATAGCTTGCCTTGTTGTTTTGCGCAGCTCTAGCACACGCTTATGTGCAATATGGTTTTTCTGCATGGCCTGCATAAGAGTGGTAAGCAAATTTGGAGTAAGAACCGAGCTAACAGATGCATAAAATGGGAAAACAAAGGAAAGAGTACTCACCAGCACCATTGATTTAGTGGCCGAGCGGATAGCTTTTAGCTCGGTGAGGTGGGCATGGTGATCCATGTCAGGGGGCAGGCACACGCTCTTAGCCAGGTTGAAAGCGAGCATATGGTCTTTGTCTGCCACCACTGAATCTGTCTCTCTGATAGTTCGGTTCTGGTATGTTAATCTTGATGCCCAACTAGAAGAGTTAGCTCGGTCTGAGCTCTCAGGTTGTGGGCTCGGTGGTGCGGTTGGGGGAAGCACAGTTTCGACCTCATCGGCAAGGCGTGGCTCGGTTGTAAAAGACCGAGCACGATTGCGGGGCCGAGATGATGAAGGCTGATGGGTTGGAAGCGCCACCACGATCTCTTGAGTTTGGCCAGCTTATTGTACCTCGGCTGGGTTTGTCTCGGTAATTAGGGCTCTCACTGCTCTCTTCTTCGCCATCTCTTGTTCAGCAGTTAATGGGATCAGGTTGATTTGTGGAAGGGAAGGATCTGGTTCAGGAGAGGGCTCCAAGAGGAAGTCGGTCACCCTGGTCTTCCTCCTACTGCTATATCTGTAGGTCGGCTCGAAGTTGAGTAGCTCGGCCTAACTTCGATTGGGATATCTTAGTGCGGCGTGGAGGGCGTCAAGATTTGGGTAACTGTATTGTGACTTTAGAAAGTTTAAATTTGCATGAAGGAAAATTACAACGGTTAGTGCGGTTCAAGACATACAAATAAAGTAAGGAATGCAAAAAGTGAGCCGAGGTATGTATATCGGCTACGCCCTTGTTCCAGTTTATTTGGTCGTCTGGGATCTGGACTTCTTGGTCTTCGAAGTTACCAGAGACCTAGAAGAAATCATCATCATTTACATCTTTATTTGGGATATTTTTTATTATTTTTTCACGGTGGCGCCTTATTCTTAAATAGTAAACCCAGCCGTCCTCATTTTGGCCTAGAGAGTACTGGTGAAATAGCTCAGCCAAACTGAGGTTGAGGCCAAGTTGGCGGTTTAGCTCGGCAATGCCATTTATTATTCGGTACGAATTTGTGGAAAGCTGGGTAGGGCAGAGATTTGTTTGTCTAAGGAATTCACAAAGAAGAGGCTGAACGGAAAAACGAAGTCCGGTTTCTACAATGGAAAGGAGGGTGAAGGGAACGAAGCCAGTTTTTCCCCACGAGGTAGTGTCTAGTTCGGCTAAGCTAAGGTGGACATCATTAGGGATATGGTAATCCCTTCGGAACTCGGCCATAGCCCCAGGTGAGTTTACTAGAAACCTATATTTCCCCATGTGGTCTTAAATTATGTATAAATAATCCTCGAGTGTTAGCTCGGTACTGAGATGAAAGGGAGTATCTCGGTTGAAGCGTTCAAATGAGTGCTTGGGCAACCTAGTCAGAGTTTGCAAAGGGCAAAGGAAAAAATGTTAAGCACAGATCGATGAACCGTACTAAAAGTAACAAAGGTAAAATAAATGTTGTCTTAGCCCGGCTACGTGGGACACTATCCATTCTTAGCTCGGTTTGGACGAAGAAACTTTAGCCAGGTTCAGTAAATGAAAAGTTCGTAGCCCGGTTGTGGTTTATGGTGCAACATTCTTAGTTCAGTTTTTGACTGAGTTAGGGAACTGGTTTGGCCCCAAGTTATGGCTTGGTTGGTGGTTAAGGATTTCTAGCGCGGTATTGCGCGAACCTAGTACAGTTCGCTAGCCCGGCTAAATGAAACAGAAGGTACCTAGACCTATTGAAACTACAAGTATGGCGTGAAGTTTTAGTTTGGTCGTTCAGTTTGGCTAGGTTCACACCTATCACAAACAACTTCCTAGTTCGGTTGAAGTGTGATTTTGGATCAAACGCATCGTTCTTCAGATTATTCATAGATACAGTGGTTATATTACATGACCTTTTCCCAGAAAAATGGAAGCAAAAATGGGGTATGTATTTCGAAAAGCATACAAATATTATGCTACATGCTTTAGAAACTATACAAACATTGAAGAAACGGATTTGAGTCACATACTAGTTCGAAATGAAGGGACCAAAGGTAGGAACACAAGCTTGGCAGATGTTGGGGTTGCAAGCACAAGGACTTTGAGGAAGAGAAAAGAAGGAAGATGAATAGTGATATGTTGATTCGAAGATTAGGGTCTTGTTTTGTGTAAAGAGAGTGAAAAAGGCGGGACTGTTCAAATTTTGCGAAGTACGAAGACGGCGTGACAGCTACGCTAGACGAATGACTGCTTGCCACGTGTCCTTGGAATGGGAAGCGATTCAATTACAGTGCGACTGAAGAGACGTTTTGTAACCGTACCAATCGGTAGCCCGACAGCATTATAGCTCGGTTGAAAGGAAAGAGGTTTTAGCTCGGCTGGCAATGAGTAATCCCAATCATGCTGCGCAGATGGAATTAAGGGGCAATTGAGAGGGTAATTTATAAGTAAATTGGGCCGAGCTGGGGCAATTGAGAGGGTAATTTATAAGTAAACTTTAGCCAGGTAACACAACTTTGATTCTCGAATACACAGAGCTTTTTGTCTATTTGTCTATTTTGCTGACTTAGGCATCGGAGAGGTATCCGATACACACCCGCCGGCTAGCTCACGTTTGTGTTTTCGGGGAGTAAAGCGACGACGTTTGGAGGAGCGCAGACTTGATCAATAGGATTATACGAGAATATTATTTCTTGCTCGTACAATTATGTAAAATAAAAATTAAATAGAAGTTAGCTAATCAAGATTTTCTTAATTATTTAAAATTAAGAAAATCAAAAAAATTAGTATAAGATATTAATCAAAAGGTTTCTCATTAAAAATTTCATTTTGTTTATATAAATAGGAGTATAAGATTCACTTTATATAAGTAAAACAATTTATTTTTTTCTTCTTTTCTCGATGTGAGATTATAAAATAAAAGTTAAATGAAAACTAACCAATAAGAATTTTCTTAATTGTTTAAAAGTTAACAATTGTTTGGGTGGAAAGTTTTTTTTCGACTTTTATGTGAGATTGTACAATAAAAGTTAAATGAAAGTTAACCAATGAAAATTTTCTTAATTGTTTAAAATTAAAAAAAAAAAATCAAAAAAAAAAAATGGTATTAATTATAGGGCTCCTCACTAAAAATCTTCTTTTGCTTATATAAATGGGAGTATAAGATTCACTTTATATAAATGAAACAATTCATTTTTTTCTTCTTTTCTCGATGTGGGATTGTAAAATAAAAGTTAATCTTTTCTCGATGTAGGATTGTAAAATAAAAGTTAAATGGATATGCACATTAGATTGCAGATTGAAACTGTGTTTACAAAAACACCTTCATATAGCATGGGTGATATGCTAGGAGTATTGTACATTTGTTCTTAAACACACAAACAAAAAAAATTGGTATTGATTATAGGGTTTCTCACTAAAAATTTGTTTTGCTTATATAAATGGGAGTATAAGGCCTTATTTGTCATAACCTAAAAAAGTCAAAAAGTCATTATCTTATTTAAGTCACATCACCTTATTTAAGTCACATCACCTCTCTACCACATCACTTCAAACCCAATCCATACCCAACCCATATTTCATAAAAAGTCAAAAAGTACATTTATTTAGAACATGTCAAACATTCACTTTATATAAGTGAAACAATTTACTTTTTTCTTCTTTTCTTGATGTGAGATTGTAAAATGAAAATTAAATAGAAGCTAACTAATCAGAATTTTCTTAATTGTTTAAAATTAAGAAATTTCAATAATTTATATAAATTATAACACAAGATTCACTTTATGTAAATAAAACAATTCATTTTTTTTCTTCCCGATTTGAGATTGTAAAATAAAAGGTAAATGGAAGCTAACTAACGAGAATTTTCTTAATTGTTTAAAATTAAGAAAATTCAATAATTTTAGAATGAGGGTTTGGACCTTCTAGAAGGATTTTCCCTTAAAATTCTCTTTATAATATTCATTTTATATAAGTGAAACAATTCACTTTTTCTTTATTTTTCCGATGTGGGATTGTAACACTTTATATAAGTGAAACAACTCACTTTTTCTTTATTTTCTCGATATGAGATTATAATTATTTTAAAGTTAAATATTATGATAGTTTCAAAATTTCATACAAAATTATTTTTAAAATCAAAATTATGTAGGATTGCACAATAAAAGTTAAATGGAAGCTAACTAATGGGGATTTTCTTGATTGTTTAAAATTAAGAAAAAAAAAAAAATGAGTATGAGATATTGATCATAGGGTTTCTCACTAAAAATCTCATTTTATTTATATAAATGAGAGTATAAGATTCACTTTATGTAAGTGAAACAATTCACTTTTTCTTTCTTTTTTCGATGTGAGATTGTAAAATAAAAGATAAATGGAAGCTAGCCAACGTTAATTAAAGACGCATAGTTTAGGTTGGTGAATTTATTATACTCGATCATTTTGTAAACTCATATACATATTAAAAAAAAATAAATCAAATTCATTCTAAAGCCATGTTCATGTGATTTCAATGTATTTATCTTTAATAAAAACATATGATCTATTTATAAAATTATATAAAAATTAAATATAATAAAATTACATGATTATAAATGATAGTTTCGTTCAAAGTAAATCGAACTTTAAATTGTTCAAAATGTTGCTAATAAAAACTAAAAATAAATCAAAGTGAAACAATGTACTTTTTCTTTCTTTTTTCGATGTAGGATTGTGAAATAAAAGTTAAATGGATATGAACATTGGATTGCAGATTGAAACTGTATTTACAAAGGCACTTTCACATAGCACGAGTGATATGCTAGAAGTATTGTACATGTGTTCTTAAACAGACAAACAAAAAAAATTGGTATTGATTACAGGACTTCTCACTAAAAATTTTCGTCAATTATACAAATGGAAGTATAAGATTCACTTTATATAAGTGAAACAATTCACTTTTTCCTTCTTTTTTCGATGTGGGATTGTAAAATAAAAATTAAATAGAAGTTAACCAATGGGAATTTTCTTAATTGTTTAAAATTAAGAAATCTCAATAATTTATATAAATTGGAGCATAAGATTCACTTTATGTAAATGAAACAATTCATTTTTTCCTTCTTTTTTTTTTTTTTCTCGATTTGGGATTGTAAAATAAAAGGTAAATAAAAGCTAATTAATGAGAATTTTCTTAATTGTTTAAAATTAAGAAAATTCAATAATTTTAGAATGAGAGTTTGGACATTCTAGCCTCTCTTTTAAAACTCTATTTATAAGATTCATTTTATATAAGTGAAACAACTTACACTTTTTTTTTTTTTTTTTTTTTTTTTTTTCGATGTGAGATTATAATATTTTATATAAGTGGAACAACTCACTTTTTCTTTCTTTTCTTGATATTGAATTATAATTATTTTAAAGTTAAATATTATGAAAGTTTCAAAATTTTATACAAAATTATTTTTAAAATCAAAATTAGGTAGGATTGTAAAATAAAAGTTAAATGAAATCTAAGTAATGAGGATTTTCTTAATTGTTTAAAATTAAGAAAATCAAAAAAAATGAGTATGATATATTGATCATAGAGTTTTTCACTAAAAATCTCCTTTTGCTTATATAAATGGGAGCATAAGATTCACTTTATGTAAGTGAAATAATTCATTTTTTCTTTCTTTTTTCGATGTGAGATTGTAAAATAAAAGGTAAATGAAAGTTAGCCAACGAGAATTAGAGAGACATAGTTTAGGTTGGTGAATTTATCAAACTCGATCATTTTGTAAACTCATACGCATATTAAAAATAAAAAAAATCAAATTCATTCTAAAGTCTTAATAATAATAATACCATTCTAAAAAAATCAAATTCATGTGATTTCAATGTATTTATCTTTAATAAAAATATATGATCCATTTATAAAATTATCTATATTATTTATTTTTAAAAATTAAATATAATAAAATTATGTGATTATAAATGATAGTCTCGCTCAAAGTAAATCGAACTTTAATTTGTTCAAAATGTTGCTAATAAAAGCTAAAAATAAATCAAAGTCAATCAATTGACCTCTTTTCCTCTCCGACATGTGCCTTATTACATTGTCATTCATGTGGTCATAATTGTGAAATTAACTTGCCTCATTGTATTTGGAGCAAGATATTGTTTTAAAAATATAATTAATTATAGTCATGCAAGCAAGATGGACCCAATTGGGGGAGATGGGTCATGGTCTCCAAATTTCAAAACCCTTTTTTATAATAATAATAATAATAATAATAATAATAACATATTATTGAAAAAAACCTTTAAATTATATAAGTTAGCCTCTTATTAGAGAGACATATTTTCATCGTACAATTTGGTGAACCATCAACCTAAATTATGATAAAAGCTTTCAACTTAAACTATCTCAACCTAAACAGTTCACACTTTTTTTTTTTTTTTCGATGTCGGATTATCAAATAAAAGTTAGCCAATGGAGATTTTCTTAATTGTTTAAAATTAAGAAAATCAAGAAAATTAGTATGAGATATTGAAACTCTCACAAGGCTCTTTACTAAATGGGATGTGCGTATAAGATTCTCTTTATATGAGTAAAAAAACTCATTTTTTTCTTTCTTTTTCCGATGTGGGATTATCGAATAAAAATAATTATTTAAAATTAAAAAAATCAAGAAAATTAAAATGAAGATTTGGAGTTCCTAGAAGGTTTCTCACTAAAAAGACCATTTTCCTTATATATATATAGAGTAATCTCCTAAATGAAAAAATAAATTATAAACCCTTTTCGTTTATTTTTTCGGCTTTTATTTTTGGGAGACTTATTTATAAGTCCTTTTTCAGAACCTTATGCTAGGTTAAGTCCTGTGTAATTTTTTATAGAGTCTCAAGTCCTATTTTCATAAGAATGTATTCCACAAGATCCTAATCTTTTTACCCCCATTTTCACACCACCTGACAAGGGCAGAGATATAACCGAATGCTCAACGAGACCGTAAGCCCCTCCCTTTCGAAACCAATTTCCAATCTCTCTCCTTCAATTTAAGCACGTGTTGCTGTCTCTCCATCCCTCTCTTTCATGGACTCTCTTATCTTTTGGTGAGAGCAAAATCTTTTTCATGGAACCGAGTGGTGGCGCCGCCGCTAGATTCCGGAATCGGATCAGACTCGCTCTGTTTTCAAACTCGCTCTGTTTTTAATTAATTTAAAATTATAATTTTTATTAATTAATTTAGATTTCACATATATTATTGATAATTTTTAAAATTTTACAATTAATAATACAAAATAAAAATATATTAATATTATATATCTATTTCAAAACAAACGGATTAAAAAAATAAAAACTTATTAAGTTTGCGAAACGTAACGTGACACATTACGTTACGTTTATGTAAATGTCACATTACGTTTATATAGGTGTCACGTTACGTTACGTTTATGTAGGTGTCACGTTACGTTCATATTGGTCTCACGTTACGTTTATATAGGTGTCACGTTACGTTACGTTTATGTAGATATGTCACGTTACGTTTATATAGGTGTCACGTTACGTTACGTTTATGTAGATATGTCACGTTACGTTTATATAGGTGTCACGTTACGTTTATATCAATTTCCTATATATGGTTTTATTACTTATTTATGATATTAACAACTAATATTGAGGGTAAATGTGTCAACAAACTTCCCACAGGACTTATGGGAACATAAGTTTTTAGTAGGACCATATGTAGCATAAGTCTCCTTAATAGGACTTCTAAATAATTTTCCCTTTATTTTTTGGAAAAATAACAATGCAGGGTAGAAGACAAAAAAATAAAAAAATAAAAAATAAAATAAAAAAATAAAAAAATTTATAAAACATAATTGGTGTAACTCCTTATGTGTGGGGTGCACTCAAAAGTTACAAGGGTGCAATTATGAGCTGCACTCTTCCATGTCTGTCCAATTTTTTTTTTTCCTATTTCACTATCATGAAATTCTTTTTTTTTTTTTTTTTTTCAGCTACATCCCTTAATTTCTTCCCTCAAATATTTTTAGGGTAAACTACACTTTATCTATTTTTAGCCTTTCATGTTTCAAAATTTTCCCAATTTATTTGTAAAACTAATTTCTATTCAAAATTAGATATAAAATATCACGTTAACTCTAAGATAATATATAAAAATATATTATTATATTAGAATTTAGATTTGTGTTAGAGGTGTGAGTTAATATTTTTATGTTACATGACTGTCAATGTATCAATTTTATGTCTAATTTTAAACAAAAGTTAGTTTGAGAAGTAAATTAGAAAAATTTGAAATACGAAGAACCAAAGTAAGAAATGATTAAATATAAAATGGACAAAGTATAATTTATTCATATTTATATTGTTTTGGAGTGTCCCTTTATATATATATATATATACATATTAACGATTAGTACACGTGAGATATGTGCAATTCAAATAACTGAAATAAAATATTTATTATATGTTATGTGCCACTCAAGCAATAAGATTTTTCTTCCTTACACTCGTGGTCTTACATTCAAATCTTATTCTCTATTTATTTTTTATTTATTTTTTCTCTCTCCGTGTGTGTTAAAAAGAGAATTGGATACTAGTATAAGGAGAAAGAAAACTTTAGGACAACACCAAAACTATTTACTTAATATAATAGCAGTTGGTATATGTGCTGCGTGCGTAATTAAAATAAATAAAAATAAAACAAAATATTTGTTATATATATTGTGTATCACTCAAATAGAACGAATTTTTTTAGCAAACAAACTATTTGATGTTGTAGTCCCACACCTTTACCTTTTTTTTTTTTGTTTTTTTATTTTTATTTTTGTTAAATGAAGAAATGGACACTTGACATAAAGAGAGAAACTTCATGACACCATAGACAGACAGATAGATAAAAGATAGATATATATTTATAATATATTAAATGTTATAAAAATTAAGAAAATGTAAAGCAAATAAAACAATAAAATATAAAATATAAAGAGAATTAAGTTTTTCAGGAACTCACATTTCGTTCTTCATGAACCTTTTAAGTAATAGATATTTGGGCAAATTACACTAATAGTCCCTATAGTTTGAGGTTCTTGTCACTTTAGTCCTTGATTTTTTAATTGTGACATATTTGACCCTGAATTTTAAATCTTGTTTCAAATAAGGACAATTAAACATGCCATTGCTTAATTTCAAGGGCAAAATCATTAATTTGATAAAATATAAATTAATTTGACAAAAAATAAATGTCAAAAAAATATTTTAAAATTTTTAAAAATTATTTCTACCCACAAATGACAAAATTATGTAAAATTAATAAAAATTAATAAAAATTACATGATTAATTTTTAAAAATTAATTTTACATGATCATCATCCGAATACATAATAAAAATTAATTTGGTAAAAAAAAAATATCTAAAAGCTTAATCAATTTTATATAATTTTATCTTTAGTAGGTAGAAATAATTTTAAAAAATTCAAAAATAATTTTTTGACATTTATTTTTGTCAAATTAATTTATATTTTATCAAATTGACAAATTTGTCATTGAAAAATTCAATAGTATCTTCAATTGTCCTTATTTGGAACAAGATTCAAAATTCAAGATCAAATATGTCACAACTGAAAAGTCAGGGACCAAAATGACACAAACCTTAAACTATAAGAACCGTTGATGTAATTTACCCTAGATAATATCTAATTATATTTTTTATCCAATAATTTAACTACACATTTCTGTGTATATAGTTGGCATCTTTTCTCTCTCACTTCTACTGTCTGTTTCACTTCTTCTTTTGTCTGCTTCACTTCTCTTCTTGTATATCTCCGTACCCGTACATATTTATAGCAAAAGTAAAAATAGTCAAATACCGTTCTTACTACTATTTCATCTACAATATTGATGTTTAGGGAACAACTTCTCCCAAGTTCAGAAACGGGCTGAACGGTATTGTTGGGTTTTGGTGAGCCTGACTCATAGCTCATCTTGATAATTTAAGCTGTTCAATATATAGCATTTTTCGAGTACATCATCATTAAAAAAACGCACATTGATTCGATATCAATAGCGACTTGATCAGAATACATTTGTGTCTGCGCTTTCTTTATAAAATCATAATTGTCGTTGAAACAAATACAATTTGATCAAGTGGCTCTTGATATCCAATCAATGTGATTTTTTGTATAAATGATGTACTTGACGAGTTCTACACATTCAACGATTTGAATGATCAAGATAGGCCCGGAGTCAGGTCCATAGTGCCCCAACAAAACTGTCCAATTTGATTTTGGACTGGAGAGAGGTTGTTCTCAATGTTTAACACTATTTCATTAGAGATGTTTAACACTACTCCATTAGAGATTGGATTTTGAGAGAGAGAGAGAGTTTGGATTTGGTGGATCCATTTTGAGGATGATCTTAGTAATTTGAATCGTTTACTTTTTAAAATTTATTGAATAAAATATTCAAGCAAAAAATTAAAATGATCGGATATCATTAGTTATATATTTGAATAATATTTGTTTTATAAAAATAAATGATAATTATAATTTCAATGGTAGCTATCCACTTTGTAATACAAATGTGATTCAAACGTATAGTTACCGATATTTGATTATCTTAATTTTTTTATATGAATATTGTACTCAACAAATATTATAAGGTAAACGGTTTGGATTACCAAAATTTATCTAAAAATAGGTCTACCAAACCAGTGGGGACTCTAGAAATCTTAATGGATGGCGTCATTTACAAACATACATTCTGCCAAATCTATAAGAGAAATAACTTCCCTTGTACTAATATTGAAGTTTTCATTGCCAACAAACAACAAACTAAGGGGTTGTTTGGGATAATCTAAATAAGTGCACTTTTTGACTTTTCATTAAATATGGGTTGGATTTGGGTTGGGTTTGAAGTGATGTGTTAGAGAGATGATGTGACTTAAATAAGATGATGTGACCTAAATAGGATAGTAACTTTTTGACTTTTTGACTTTTTTGAAACTTGCCAAACTTAGCCTAAATTAAATATTCAAATCATAAATAGAAGAATTTTTTTAATATATTCATACTATTGTTTCGACAATTTAATTCGACGATATTTCATATTTTAAAAATGTTAAATGATAATATCATTGCCAACAATATCAAAACATATATTTTTTTGATATATGTGACCGAATAATTATTTAAACAAAATATAATATCTATAAATTCTTGAAGTTTTGAACTCAAGAAGAAAAAATCAAGCCTCCAAATCGTTCAAGTGTGCTACCAACCTGCCATATTTCGTTTGCTTTCGCTACTTTGCATAATTGATTTCTTCTTCTTCTTGTTTTATGTGATTGTCGATGTCGAGAGAGATGAAACAAAATAAAAAAACAAACCTAATTGATGATGCAAAGCGTGAGCTTTCATTTGTTTGATGTCGAGGGTGAATTTGTTATTTTTGTAAAATGAGAGACACGAAAGTCATTTTACTACTAATCCCATGAGATTTGGATACTAGCACCCCATGGGATTGCTAGTCTTCTCACTAGATATTTTTTAAACAAACACATTTCTTGTGGAGATTACAAAATTAGTAATCGAATCGCATGGACCATGAAGAAAAACAAACCATATCTTGGCCTTGTTTAAGAAATTAACTATTTTAGTAGGTTATTTTAATTTTTAACTATTTTTGTAGGTTAAAATATTTATGTTTAGAAAAATTATTGAATTTTTTTATAATTGAATGTGATATTTGTGAGAGAAAAAATAAAATGATTATGAGTTTGATATGAAATTTTATTTCATTGATTATTTTAATTTATTTCATCTTTTTATAAATTTTAACATAAAAAAATCTAAAATTAGCTTTCCAAACACCCCTTATTCAGTTGCGTGGGGTCACTAATTTTTTAATCGGAGTTGCTAGGTAGCTCGAAAGCCATTGCCCCGAATGGCTCGATTTCCCGAAACGACCACGTTTTGATTTTTTTTTTCTTTCCCTCTTGCTTCCTCTTCTTCATTCCACTAGGCAATCTAAAAGAAGAAGAAGAAAATGTTCACCAAAAGAAGAAGAAAATTGACAGAAGAAAATTGCTTTGGACAACAATCATCAAAATGTTCACCAAAAGAAGAAGAAAATTGACAGACTCAAACCCAAAACATCTCCCTCTACACTCCTTACAATCCGATCTTATAAATGCGGGAAGCTAACAACAAATCAAACAAATTAAACCCAAAACCAAATCAAACCCAAATCTGGGAAAGTTAAACCAAAAATCTGGAAAAAAGAAATCAAACCCAAAAATAAAAAATCAAAACCAAACAGCCACAAACCAAACCAGAAAAAATCAAACAAAATCAATCAAATCCAAAACAGAGGGGGAAGAGGAGGAGTGCAGAAGAGAGAGAGAGTTTCAGCAAAAAAACTGCCCCAATTTCATCAACAAAAAGCACCAATTTCAGCATCAAAACAGCAAAACAGTAGCAATCAGCTTCTCGCCATCACCGATCAGCTTCATCGCCATCACCGATCAGCTTCTCTTCCTCCTTCTCTCATCGATCTGCAAGCAAGGGAAGGAAAAGAACTAAAAAAAAAAAAAAGAAAAGAATTTCGAGCCAGTTTTCGAGCCAAGCATTCGAGCTACGGATCTTTATCCTTTTTTAATAAGGCCAAACATGGATTACTTTAATTTTTACCTTATAATTTGATTTGATTTTTTTAAGTTGTCCTGCGACACCATCAACACATAAGTAGCGTGGCTTTAGCGGCATGAGAAATAAATTAAGAGCTACACTTATTAATTATAAATTTTTTTTTTCATAATCAACAATAAAAAAATAATAATAATTTTTGAATTAATATTAAGGTCAAGTTTGACAATTCAAAAATAATTCATTTTTTTACTTTTTTTTAATCATATTATCTCTCTACTTTTCCACACGTCTTTTCGTAAAAAGATAAAAAATACACTTATTTAAGTCATCCTAAACAAAAGTGTAAAAAATTAAATAAATTATTATAAAAGTATTTCACATAAAATTTTACAATTAATTTCGAGTAAAATCGAAAAGAAAGTATTGCGTGTAACTAGTGTATCATGAATAATGTAAAAAAGTCATATATTTAAGTAGCAAAATAAATTATATAATGGTAAGATAAATCAATTTTTTTACAAAATTTGAGTAAAAATTTCATATAATAGTGATATCACGTTATTATTGACATATGATATCAATCACCAATAATAAAACAATATATGAATGGTGAACTCCACATACAGATATAACTAACACTCTCGTAATTTTTACATATATATAGTGAGATTAATTATATTTGCATATCAATAATGATAGATATTACCTTTATATTGAAATTTTTTTACAAAATTTTCATACATAAAAATATAATTTATTGTAATAATTTCATTTTCAATAAAACAATCACTATTATTTTCATAAATTTAAAGATACCTTTGATATTTTATTCTAAATATTATTTTTATTTAAAATTTTATTTATATGGGAGAGACACGTGATCTCTCTGGTCCCCATGTGCTGGTCGCTCCTGCATGTACCAAACTTAAAAACTACTTTAGCCCTGTTTGGTAGGACTTATTTCTAACTTATTTCAGCTTTTAGCTTAATTTAAGTTATTTTGATGTGTTTGGTTTAGCTTAACAATGCAGCTTATAGCTTTTTGTAAGTCTGTTGGCTTTTTGGCTTTCAAAGGGTAATTTTGTAAATGCGAGCGTGCCAGCAAGGATCAATCAGTCCTTACAGAAATTATAATTGCCAACCAATTATCAGCCGATTGTGTTTTAGTTCTTTCAGCCTCAATGAAGAGGACTTTTACTGGTGGCTTGACTTAGGAGAAATTAAACGAAATAACAGTTAAACAAATAGCAATTGAAGTATTTCATTAAATGAAAACTTACAATGGTTCGAACTCAGCCTCGTAGAAGTTTACAGCGACAATCTACTTGAATCTACTTGAAACTACTCCTATAAACGAAGTGCACAGTAGGTATTTAAAGTGCAGAAATGTAAAGACTGGAAATGTAAAAACTGGAAAGGAAAATATAAAGTAAGACTGGTTTGTATGATCTGAGTTCGAGAGACTTTTCTGGGGACCTCCTTGCTATTTATACTCCTCAAGGATGAGCATCGAATTGTACTTCAAACCGTCGAACTGCTCCTCTATGATCGCTGATCATGCTGCCTTAGAAGTAGTTGCACTACGCCATCACTTGCAGTTGGGCTTCCCTCCTATATTTGAATTTGAATATGAGTAATCGTTGAAGCCACGTCATCTTGTATCTCTTTACTGATCCAGTACTACTCAGATCACGTGAGAACCAAATTTCACTGCCACGTGTACGATCAGGATCGAAGTCTCGAGTAGTCTCCCTAACTTGCCCTTACTTTGCCACGTGTCGAACTGTAATTGGCTTTTACAAAATATGTAGCCAACATTACCCCCTGCACTAATATACCCAATACTTGGTGATATTAGTGGATCACAACCTTTCCCGCGCTTTTGGAACGTGCATAGAATCTATCTTCTGGAAACACAATCGTCATCTCTTTGGTGACCATTTGCATTAACTCTTTTCCAATTTGTTGAACATCCCAATACCTTAGCATTCGAACAGACTACGGCTAAATCAATTTCTCTTTCTATTTATCAAGCACTCGAAAAGTCATTGAGTAATGCTGTTTCCCCTCGAAAGAATCTTCACGCATTCATTAGCCACCTTTACCCGCCTTTTTATATTCAGGTTATGGGAGCCTTTGCAAATTACCAACCTTTGGACTACGAACACATTGCCCCTAATCCTTCGATTCAACAAGTTGCAGACATAGATACAAGAAGTTCTTCCTCTGACTCCCCCCTGTACCTCGAACAAACTGCTTTCAAACCTTTGATTTGGCAAGTTGCAAATATGGACTTAGGAAACTCTTCTTTACAAAATTCTGCATGGGATGAAGCTATAACTTCTTCATCTTCTGGAGTTTCTGGCTGGACGAGTTGGTCAACACCTGAGACTTATGATTTGAGGGAACGAATCAACCATCATTTTGTTGAGTTCAATGACCCTTTGGAGTTTCCTTCCTATGCTCGAAGTTCAGTAGTCTACCCTTACGTGCCCATTGACTATCGACGTAGTTTGGAGGAGAACTTTCTTATGGCATGGTACACATCCTCCACGCCTACAAAGTCAGTGCTTGTTGCCCGACGCCCAGAAGAGGCACAAGGGTACAACCCATCATTTTTAGCCAAGAAGGCAAAGATTGGCTCTTCTGACTGGCTTGACTATATTAATGCTTTTGTTCCCATGCCATCTCCCATAATAGAAGTATCCACCCCTTCTTCTCCATCCTCTGAAACAGAAGCATCTGCTCCTTCTTCTCCACCAACGCTTTCCTGGACAGAGAAACTGAGGCTTGCCCTCCCCATGAATGAAGTCATTCCACCTTACAAACCTCCGTCAATCCCTACCTCAGCTGAGCGGAAAGAAGCCCAACTTCTGCTTGCAGCTTTCTTTCACTTGCCCTTCAATGTTCTTGAAGACGAAGTCCCTCTCAAGAACTTTCAATGGGCTTGTGATATTCTAACTAGGGGCCATGTCCTTAATCCCATTGCCCAAGCAGAACTTCATATGTTCCTCGACCAACTCCCAGTACTCCTTTACTGGCATCGAAATTCCATGGTTACTACACAATCTTTGGACCAACTTTCGTCTCTCCGAATTCAAACCCAGTACGAAGCAGAGAACTTTATCGAAGAATTCGATGATTTCAAAACAAAGATTCCGGCGTATTGGGATGATTTGGTCATAGACGAATTTGAACAAAGGTTGAGAGAGGAAGCTTTCGAAACAAAGGCTGAAGAACTCTACTACGAAGTGAGAGCTCACCAACTTATGCAGCCAACATTAGAAGAAATAGAAGATATAATAAAGAAAGAACAGAAATTCATTGATCACTGTTGGACCAAATTTCATGATCTTGTTATTTACTCTATTCCTTATTTTTATGAACTTGAGTTCATACCCAGATAGGGTCATTTGTTGTAATTGCTTTGGCCTTCATTATAAATAGAATCTTTCATTTGGCATTTGTCTCCATTTGCTTTTGAGAGCCAATTTAGAGCTTCGAACCGAGCAAACTCATTCTTCGAATCTGGACTCAATTGTTTTTAATGAAACACTAAAAGGGACCAACATGTCTTTTTTCCAATTTATGGAGTAAAGTTGGCAATTCTGGCTGATATCATCTAGAATTAGTGTTTCGAATTTAACAACCTTGCCTTTCAAACTAACTACAACCACTATATGGCCATGGTTGATATAACTAATCTATTTTAAGTCGGCCACTTTTACTTCGAGGAGCAGTCCATGCTGCTTTAGTTTAAAAGACAGTCTCCTTTTATAAAAACCAACGATTGGTTTTGATGTTTTGAATAGTAATTCCCACCCCTTAAAGAATCCTTAATTTTGCTTCGAAGGCCGTTATTTTCATTAATAACACTGAAACAGGTCTTAAAACCCCTTTGAAGTAGACCAATACGCGAGCATTCTAGCATCTTTAAACATGTAGTATGCTTCGAAGCTGGCTTTCGAATTTCGCAGCCGTTGTTTGATTTTATGGTGCCAAAATTTGGCTTCGAAGCCAAATACCCTACTTCGAAGCTAGTCTCAGTATCTGAGTTGTGTTTTTTTTTTCCCTCCAAAAGTACTTTGAAGGAAAACTCTTCGTATTCGTTCTTTTTAGTACTTAACGACTTACGCAATATATTTTTCAGACACGAAACCTTCACAAGCCCTTTTGTTTTGTATCCTGAAATCATTTGCTCTTTTAACATACAAACCCTACCGATCTTCTAATAACCCTCTCTTCCCCTCAATGGATCCTTCTTCACTGAAAGTACTCGCTGGCGACCGTATTAGCCCTACCATGGCTTTGAAGAAATGCATCGATGAAGAAATCACCAAACTAACAACTGGTGGGGTCTCGAGGCGCTATAGATGGACGTCTCTTTGTCCCTCGTCACAGCAGCCAACAAGAATACGTTCTAGGCCCTATCTTTTGGGAAGCTCCTGACCAACTCCCAGCTTTATACCCTCGTTTGGAGGATCACTTTCTTCTCTACGAAGGAGGGCTCTGACTAGAGCAATTGGAGATTGACCTGACCTCATCGCTGCTGGTCGATGTTGAGAGCTGAATGGGAGGAATGGTATGACAGGGTTGTACCCTGCGAGAGAAGATGACTTACAGGAGCTCTATATCCTTGACGCCCTTCGTCTTTCCAGGTTCATTATCCCCTGAGGACCCCCTTTTTAATTCCAGCTGCTTTATGTTTTTGGAATATGGCTTTTAATTTCTTCCAATTTCGATGTGGCATGATGGCTCCCCACCATTCTCGATATTTGCCATCTTTTAGGGGCTTTCCCCTCATGGCTTTCCTTTTACTCCCAATTATCCGGACCTTCCTGTCAAATTTTCCCTTCCAGCCTTAAATTCTTCTTATAGTGACTTTGTGAAGGCTGAAAATAAAAAGGAAGGCCCTGTGAAAGACAGAGAATTCTTTTCCTTTATTTTATACTGGTTATGCAAATTTCTTTTTTGCACATCGTCTCAGAGAATTATGCCTGAGTTCGCTCCCCTCGCGAAGGCACTTGTCTTGAAAAAACATATAGCTCTTGCTCCTTACCTTTTAGGCCATGTTTACAGAGCTTGTTCCCAATTTTGTGAAAGACCACTTGATATTAACCAAGGAGGTCCCCTCTGGGTGCTCCAGCTCTGGCTCTTCGCCTATTTTACTGATCTGCATTCAAAATGCCTAAGATTCCTTGTCCAGGATCCTAGCACTTACGGGGAAAAGTATGCTAGGATTGTCCTTTATCCTGCTTCTTTTGCTTATTACTTTACTTTCTTTCATCAACTCCCTATTTCTCCGTCTGCCTTCTTCTTTTGTCCGTTCGAAGCCAATAGAGGACCGTCCTGGCTGCAGGCTTTCTTGGCTGATAAAGAGTGCTCCACCTCACCTCATAAAGATATGTGGGCCTCTATACTGCTACCAAGGGAATTGTTCATTGGCACCTTGAACCCTCGAGCCTATAAGTGCATTTCTGAGGTGTATTGCCCTTCTCAATTTGCTAGACAATTTGGGCTCACTCAAGGAATACCTATTCCACTTTGCAGTCTCTCGAATGTCCACCTTACTGCTAGAGATTTGAGGATATCCAAATCCAAGCTAGAGACGGCAATACTCAAACTGCTGAAGGAATTGAATGAGTTCCAATTTGTCCCATTTCTTCCATCTGGCTTAGTTTTGAAAAGATTCCAGAACTGGTGGACAACCAATATGGAAGTGCGTCTATCTGTGCACCCTCATGACTTGCTAATAGGGTTCGGAGTGCCTTCAAAGGCTAAGTCAGCAACGGCTGAGAACATTCCCCTTTTTCCTGAAGCTGCCACAACTACTCCTGCAGCTTTATCCCTTCTAGCTAGAGTTACTAGAGCTGCTTCGAACAAGGGTAAATATCTTCAAATTTCCCTTTTCTTTCTTTTGAATCTTTTGTTCATTTCCTTTACACTTATGTTCTTTGGTGCAGGGTCCCCGCAAGAAGAATCCCCCAAGAGAGCTGAAACTCTAGCTATCCTAAAAAAGAAACAACAACAAAAACAGAAAAGGAAGCTAGTCCTCCCTCCTGAGGAATCTGAATCTCTGGAAGAAAAAGAGATTGAGCAAGAGCAAGAAGTGCCTTTGCAAAGAACAAAGAAACGAAAGGTGGCTGTCTCCCCTTCTGATATAATCGAACATCCTCCTCTTGAGGCAACTACTACAGTGATGGGGAAAGAACTTACCTCTGAAGAATCTGAACCCCAATTTGAAGAAAGGGGAATCGAAAAGGAGCCAGTAGCAGCACTGCCAAGAAGGAAAAGAAGGAAAGTGACTGTTCCTACTACTGACTTGGTTGAAGACCCCATTCACGAAGCAGCTACCAAGGCAGTAGAGCAGGAACATTCTAAGGCAATAATTGTTTTTGAAAGGGCCGAGAGGAGACGGCAGCAACAATTTTTGAGGGATGAAGCCGCTGTTGCTGATGCATTACAAAGGGAGGCTGCAAGAAGGCGACAAACTGCCGAACATTACTCCCTTCGCAGTTCTCCCATCAGTGCTAATACCTCTGGAACGAGTACTTTCTCTCACACTTCTTCCCCCCCCCCCTTTTTTTTTTTTCAACCTTTGGTATTGAAATTTGACAATCTTTTGTATTTCTTCCTTTTACAGCAACAACTACTGCGTTTCTCTTTCCAGCAAGGCCTCCCTTGGTTTCAGTTGAAGTTGGCCAGATGCAGGATGTGAGGACTGGCCAGATGCAGGATGTGAGGACTACTCAATTTATCTTCCCACTTTCAAGGTCTACACTTCTTGTACTTTCCCTGAGATCAAGCATTCCTGCATCTCTCCTTCTTGGCCTAGAGCAATACCTCCCTTTTCTGACTTTTGATCTACTTCAGACCACTTCTCCTTCGAACCTTGCTCTTCCTCCCTCCTTCATAGAAATTCCAACTGCTATTCCATCTTTGATGGCAGTTGATCCCCTCACAGAGGGTGTTGATAGTCTTCCAACCCCTAGTTCATCACCTTTGCCTACTTCCAGCCCCTCTTCCCTAGATTCATTGGTGGCTAAGACCATAGAAGCTGCCAAAGATGCTCCTTTGATTTCTCCTATCCCCATGCAGTCTTCTATGCCTTCCACTGCAACACTCTCTGCACCCTTCATATCTATGGATGAGGTTGATGTTTTTGAGGCCAGATTAGCTGGTCTTTTTGACATACCTTCTACCTCTCCAATATCCAGTATTGAAGCTGAGCCATTAGTTTTGGCTAACTTTTTGTTGGAAATTCTTGAGAGCTCTTCTTCTTCCAGCCACAAGCCTTCTGTACCTTCAATAGACCTGGACACATGCCTGGAACTACTGATTTCCTTTTCGAGGATTCCCTTCGAGGCTCTACAAAGGCCTATAATTAGAAATGGGTTCCTCCAGTGCTGTAAACTTGCTGAACAGTCAGACATGGATGTTTCAAGTCATTTATCTGAGGCAGCAGCCACTATCGACTTTTACATCAGCATTTGTCAAGCTGCCAAGGCTGAGGCTAAGAAATTGGCTGGCGACCAGAGTTTTGTTTCTCAAGTTCATGCTGAAGTATCAAAGTTTAAGGAACAACACTCCTCGGCCTCCCTCTTTCGAGCCCAGCTACTGGAGAGGAAAACTCAACTTGAAGAGGAATTAGCTGCAGTAAACCAGGCCTTGGTTCGAACTGACACTAAATTGCAAATCACCAATCAAGAACTGGCTGATCGCAAGGGAGAGATGGCTGCAGCTATTCAACTATTTCCATCACTTAACAATAGGAAATCTATTGTACAAAAACAATTAAGACATTGTAATGATTTCTGGGCCAATTTGTGGCACAATGTACTTAATTCTTTATGAAGGAACAAATTTTGTCTATCATTTGAGCAGTCTTGTGTTCTTGTACTTAATGTTTATTTTATTTCTTGCGTTTCCCAAATGGTTGGAAAATAAGGCTTCAAATATCAGCCATTAATCTTTTTGGGATGTACATATCCATTCAAATTTCTCAAATGGTAGGCTCCAAAAGGCAGAACTCTATGAATTTGATATGGTCCTTCCCAGTTAGGTGACCATTTGCCAAAGTTATGACTTTTAATTCCTATTGGGAGTATTGTTTTCCATACCAAATCACCTTCATCAAAGCCAATGTGTTTGACTTTCTTATTATAATTCTTGGCTGCTTTCTTCTTTTGGAAAAGAATGCTATTTAATGCCAAAATTCTGGCCTCATCTAAGCCTTCTAATTCCAAATACATATTCTGATGGTACTGCTCCGGATCCAACTGGTTTTGGCATCTTACCCTCAAAGATTTAACATTAATCTCTACAGGTAACACTGCATCATGCCCATATACTAGGGCATAAGGTGTAACTCCTGTGCTTGATCTTGGGGAAGTTCTGTAAGCCCATAAAACATCCAACAACAAATTATGCCAATCCCTAGGATTATCTTCCACAACCTTTTGTATTCCTTTTTTTAAGGATTTATTGGATGATTCCGCTTGACCATTTGCTTGTGCATAATAGGGTGTGGAATTAATAAGGCTAATTCCAAATTCTGCCACAAAAGACTTCACCATTTTCCCATCGAACACAGTCCCATTGTCCACAGTTATGGTTTGTGGGATGCCAAACCTATGGATTAAATCTTTAATGAACCCAATGACTTCTGTCTGATCTACAGCCTTGTATGGTTTGGCTTCGACCCACTTAGTGAAGTAATCAGTGGCCACTAGAATGAAACAATGATGCTTCGAAGAAGGTGGGTGTATTTTTCCCATCATATCCATGACCCATCCTCTGAATGGCCAAGGCTTCACTACTGCATGTAAGTCAGTTATCGGCACATGCCTTATTGTACCATGCTTTTGACTTGCCTGGCAAACCTTTGCATATTCTATACAGTCTTTAAGGATAGTCGGCCAATAGTAGGAATGCCTTCGAAGCAACCATCTCATTTTTACACCAGGCTGATGAGCACCACAGATGCCTTCATGAACCTCAGCCATAGCTGTTAATGCCTCTTTTGGGCCCAAACAGTCCAGTAATAAACCATCTCCCCCCCTTTTGTAGAGAGCATTGCCATATATCATATATTGCATAGACTGCAATTTGATTTTCCTGCTGGCCTTCGAAGATGGACCAGCTAAGTATTGCATTATTGGATGTCTCCAATCTTGTTCTTGTAAGTCATTACGATGGACTTCTAAGACCACATTCCTTTTATTCAAAGGTGGTATCAATTTTTGATATGTTGTTTGGCTTATGTCCCTTTGGGCATTCTCCCTTCTCTTGAAGTTCGAAGCTTTCTGAGCCACATCATTAGCTTTATTATTCAAGAATCTTGGAACATGAGTTACATTTGCTATTTGAAATTGAGAAAGCAAATATAATGCAACAACATAGTACGGCAAAATACTTATGCTTTGACACTTAAAAATCCCTTTCACTTGGTTAACCACCAATTGAGAGTCTCCAAATATGTCTACTGCATGTACTTGTAATCCAATAAGGATTTCTAGTCCCACTATTAAGGCTTCATATTCAGCCTGGTTATTGGAACAATTAGCTTCATCCACTCTGAACCCATGTGTGGTCTCTACCCCTTGCGGAGATTTAATCACAATACCAATTTCAATCAAGCCATTGGCTTTCGATCCATCGAACCACATCTGCCATGGCTCAATACTAGCCATGCCAAGTTCCATTATTTCTTGGCTCTCCGTTTGAGAGGGATGATCTACCAGAAAATTGGCCAGAACTTGCCCTTTTACTGCCCTTTGAGGGAAATATTCTAAATAAAATTCTGATAAGGCTAGCATCCATTTGCCAATTCTCCCCCTCAACATAGGTCTAGATAACATGTACTTAACCAAATCTGTGGTTGCAATTACCAAGACAGTTGTAGGTAAAAGATAATATCTTAATTTCATTGCAGCAAAATACAAAGTAAGACACAGCTTTTCTACAGCTGAATATTTACATTCACAAGAATTTAAAAACCTACTAAGGTAATAAACAGCTTGTTCCTTGCCTTCTTCATTGTCTTGGGCCAAGAAAACTCCCAATGAATCTTCTGCTGCAGCTATGTACAACTTCAAGGGTTTATTGTCCTTTGGTGGCATCAGCACTGGAGGGTTGGCCAAGTAGGCTTTGATACCTTCGAAAGCAATTTGATGCTTTGCTGTCCACACAAATTCCTCTTCATCTTTCAGCCTTAACAAGGAAGAAAATACTTTAGTTTTCCCTGCAGTGTTAGAAATAAACCTTCGAAGAAAGTTAACCTGTCCAAGGAATCTTTGTAATTCTTTCTTACTTGATGGAGGCCTAGCTTCAATGATGGCTTTGGCTTTATTCTGATCAATCTGTATCCCTTTCTTGTGCACTACATAACTCAAGAAGTTTCCAGATGATACACCAAAAGCACACTTAAGAGAATTGAGCTTCAATTTGAACTTTCTCATTCTTTCAAAGGCTGTTTCTAAGTGAGACAAATGCTCCCCCATGGATTGGGATTTGACTACGATATCGTCAATATAACATTCTAAATACCCTCCAATGAGATCATGAAAGATAGTGTTCATAGCTCTCTGATATGTGGCTCCAGCATTCTTCAGGCCGAATGGCATTTTAACCCATTCGAAGGTGCCAATGTTTCCAGGACATCTGAATGCTGTCTTGTGGATGTCCTCCTCTGCAATGTAGATTTGATTGTAACCAGAGTGTCCATCCATCATTGATAAAACTTGATGCCCTGCTGAACTGTCCACCAACAGATCCACTATAGGCATAGGGTACTCATCTTTCGGAGTTGCTAGATTTAAATTTCTGAAGTCAATGCATACCCTTATTTTACCATTCTTCTTGATTACAGGCACAATATTAGATAGCCATTCAACATACCTGGCTGTCCTAATAAAGCCTGCCTTGAGTAGTCTAAGAATCTCTTCCTTGACTTTCTGAATTACTTCTGGACTCATTCTTCTTAGTTTTTGCTTGTATGGCTTGAAATTAAGCTTCATAGGGAGCCTATGTTCGACTAATGACCTATCCAATCCTGGTAGCTCATTATATGACCACGCAAAGCAATCTTTATATTTCTTCAAAACAACCAATAATTGGTCTCTGTCCAGATTATTCAAGCAAGCACTTATATAGGTGGGCTATTGCATAGAACCTTCCCCTAAATTTACTTCTTCTAAGGGATCCTGTGTCTGAGAACTTATTGAAGCTTCTGGCTTGGTTTCCCCTACCTTCGAAACAACCTTGTCGCCTTGTTCTGTTCCCAGGTTCTTTAGTTCAACATCTTCGCACTCTTCCTCGTAAACAAAGTTTATCCATAAGGCATCCTCTTCCTGTATTTCCTGGACTTTTGTTTCAATGTCCAACGCACAGTATTTGCCAAGGGTCAAAATTCTGACCCGCTGCTGTTCCTGTTCACAGCCAATTATCATGGCTTTTCTCTCTTGCTCCTGTACTTTCTGGACTATGGCTTTTACATCCAATGTTGAGAATTCAATTAGAGCCAAAGACTTGGCTTCCTGTCCTTCATCTCTTTGCCTACAACCAGGCATCATTGTCATCCTTAATGACAATCTCTTCATCAGCACTTTCTTGGACTAAGTGCTTCAAGTGTGTCACTTCCTCATCGGCCATCACTTCGGCTGAGCCATCAGCTTTCCTCAGTATACTGAGTGGTGTTACACCCTCAATATACAACTTGGCCTCTGCAAAGTCTACACAGGCTATGAAGGGTTGAGGATCTGCATCAATTTCCTCCGTCTCCCCATTGCCTAAGGCCATCATAATCTTCTGATGCAAAGAGGAAGGCACACATTTGTTAGTGTGGATCCAATCTCTCCCAAGTAAAGCATTGTATTTAGCATTACTGTCGATTACGAAGAATGCTATCATGTAGTCCCTGGTTCCCACACTCAAGTTAATGGGTAGAATCCCCTGAGCCATCTGTTTATCTCCAGCAAAGCCAGCGATAGTTGTGTTGGTTGGAATCAACCTGGGATTCTTTTTCCCGAGTTTCTTCAAAGAAGATTTCGGTAGTAAATTCACTGTTGCCCCATTGTCTATCAGGACACGGTTCAGTTGTATCCCATCGAAGAACGCTTTGATGTACAACGGCTTGACATGTTGTGTCATAGAGTTCGAAGGATACTCAAAAGGATATGAGAGGTTAATGCTCACCTCTTCTTCACTCTCGTATTCAGTCTCCATTGGGGTAGCCATCCCAGGATCATCTTGTACCATGCTTACTTGCGAGTCTTCACTAGAAACAGGAATAGGATCCATGTCTTGGTCATCTTGGTCCTCATTTCCAGCCTGGAACTCATGAGGCAGTATGTGTACCATATTGACTGATACTGGAGGAAACGAGCCAAATTGGATGGCTGGTTGTACCTGCTCCCTCTCTTGGCCACCTTCAGTTACTTCAGCAGCATTCTCCATGCTGCACTCTGGTACTTCATTGTTAACAGATTCCTTCGAAGGATCTTTCTCGACTGAATTTTCAACCAAAAATGTTTGCTCAGCCATGAAGGCTTCGAACATTTCTTCTTCCATCATTTCTTTCTTCTGGCTTGTGCCAATCTCTTCTTCTGTCGCGCTATCACTCTCCATCAGAGCTTTCTCCAATCCTGCTAAGCTACACTTCTCTCTGGCTTTTAGTTCAGAATGAACCTTAGCCAATTGTTCTCTGCTGCAACCCACTTTGCTTTGTAAAGTTGGCTTTGGAGTATGGTCGGACTTTGGAGTTTTCTTTCCTTCTGTCTGGACCAACGAAGAGCTCTCTCCATTTTCTTTTATATCGTTCTGGTACTGAGTGTACCTACGCTGAATTTTTCTCCTTTGTGATCTTGAAATAACTGGGACCATATCTGGTTCCTTTGTCTTTGGGTGTTTAAGCAATACCCAATTGTTCGGAGCCACCAAAGGAGGCTTGACCATCCTACCTTGGATGCCAACATCTTTCCGGGCAAGCAGTTCCCTGGGTTTGTTTTGCATTACAAACCAGTCTGGGACTCCAGGTACCT
Organism: Camellia granthamiana; assembly: GCA_036172215.1. Classification (NCBI taxonomy): domain Eukaryota; kingdom Viridiplantae; phylum Streptophyta; class Magnoliopsida; order Ericales; family Theaceae; genus Camellia; species Camellia granthamiana. The sequence continues at coordinate 54,018,986 of CM069915.1, read as the reverse complement.
ACGAACTTGCTGACTCAAATGTTGAACCGCTTTTTCCAACCTTCGAGGTCATCTTCGAAGCTAGCTGTGAAGGTAAGTGTTTGGCTCTGACCTTATGTTTTGAACCTAATTCAGACCTTCGATGAAAGTGGCTACTTTCTGTCCTGCGTGAGGCTGGTCTAGGAGGCCAATCCCTGGCCTTGATTCCATGAAATGAGCCTCTCTCCAGTCTTCTTTCAGAATGACTACTCTCCATTCTATAATAGTTAGGTGGCCTAGATTCATGTAAGGGCCTCTTGCCTTTAGCATGCATTCTATCCATTGCAGGCTCAACCATTGGTGGTCGCTGCCTATCATTAGCCGGATACGGCCTTTTGTTGTAAGCGTTGGTTGATTTAGGACGTCTCTGAACATCCCTGTAATATTGCTTCCCATCAATTGGAAGCCCTTTCAACCATTTATAACTCAGTCTGCACCTGGGACACATCCTCTGCATTACAGCTGCTTCCAAGGAATCATCATCCAGTATTTCTTCATCAGAGTGTTCGTTCGAGTGTGAGAAACCTTGTCCAATAGCTGGTAGGTTTTTAGTGTCTTTCTTGGTAGTTGTCTGGTTAGCAATATGCATCTGTACATTGACCTCTTCCAACTCCTGCAGAGATAGATTCTGGAAGTTTGGTACAACCACATTAGCTGTACTTTCTCCAACTTCTGGAAACGGGTTACTGTCGATCCCCATGGCCTTTTCTGTTTTGGCTGGGAACTTCAAACTTCTTTTCCGAATTTGTTCTTGGATCCTGTCTCGAAAAACAATGCAGTTTTTAGTCGAATGAGACCAAGAGTTATGCCATTTACAATATACTTTTCCCTTAAGTTCATCTGGAGATGGCAGTTTTACTCCTTTTGGTAACTTAAGGAAGTTGGTCGTGAGCTAATGATAAAAAATGTCATCTGCTTTTGTTAAATCGAAAGAATACTTTTTGTGAAAGTCTTTCTTTTTAAACTGCTGGTCAATTGTTGTATCCTTATGAACTAATGCCTCACAGATCACAGGTTCCTTGCCTACAATCTCCGCTGCATCAATCTCATAATTAGGATCTCTATAATATGTCTTGTATGATACATTATTTCGATCTTGTTCCTCCTCTAGTAATGCTTCATATCGAGACACCTTATAGGTTAGTTCGACCAAATCTCTGAATTCAGTTGAATCAAACTTCTTTCGAAGCCTGAACTCTAAACCGTTTTGAGCCAATCTTACGAATTCTGGCTCTGGTAGGATGACTCTACATTTATTTCGAGCCCTTTTAAACCTGGCAATAAATTGAGTGGCCTTCTCTTCAGGCCTTTGACTCAATCTGGCCAAGTCTGCCATGGAAACCTCTGGCTCCGACTGGAAGAATTGGGCATGAAATGCCTCTTCCATTTGTTGCCAATTTTGAATGGAACCAGGTGAAAGGTGATGTACCATACAAACGCTCCCCCAGTTAGAGAATTTGGGAATAATCTTAGTTTCATATAGTCATGATTAGTAAATTCACCACATTGAGCAGCAAACCTAGCAATATGCTCTATTGTTGATTGATTCCCAGTCCCATAGAAAAGGGTAAAATCTGGTATTCTGAACCCCCTTGGGTATTCGTGTACCCTATCTACCCATTCTGGGTATGGCTTTCTATATACAGGAGTCTGGACCCCCCGAGCCATTGGTCCACACATCTCCCTAACAATATCAACAATTTGGTCCTTAGGGACCATATTTTGTGCCTGCTGAACCATTACTGGAGGAACAAACACAGAGTTTGGTGGACAAACTTGTGCTTGTGGTCCTCTTGGTCCGTAAGGTGGTACATTTGGGACTGGTTGTCTCTGTGGTGCAGGTTGCTGTTGGGGGTATGGGTAACCCCTTTGGGCCTGACCCGCGAAGGGACCAACGAAGGGTACTGGAACTGGTGTCATGTCTCTGCCACTTGCAGGAAAACCCTCCAACCCCCCGGGTATAAATTCAAATAAGGGATTAGTGTACCCCCTTGTGCCAGGTATGGCTTCGAACATGGGATTTGTAACCATTCTTATGCCGGTTTCTTGTACTTGAGCAGATCCACCAACTTGTGTGGCTTCATTGTTGAGTACTGAGGCATTTTGGCCTGCCACAGGCCTCGAAATGGGTTCATACCAAGACTAAGGCGATGGTCTTTCATGATTCTGATTACTAGTTTGACCATTAAAGTGCCCATTAACTTGCATAGGCTGTTTATCTCTAGCCAATCTTTGTTGAGGGACATTTAAAACTTCCTCTATGTGTCTCGTGTTAGTTGGTTGGTGGTTATTCATTCGATCCAAAAAGGATGTTGCCCACCTTTCCATCGTGTTCATTAATTGTTGTCCCATGGCATTTACTAGGCCATCCCATGGATTTGTTGGCTGAGTAGATGGCACAGTGGATGGTCCAATTTCTTGGTTTCGTCCAACATTATGAACATATGGTTCTTGTCCCGAAATACTGGTCTGTTCGACCATAGGTTCTGATAACATGGGAGTTTCCATAGGATGGGTTACCACATTATCCTCTGGATTAAGTACTTCTACTTCTCCTTCTACGCCTTCTTCCGGACGTTCATTTTCTCCTTGTCGTCTCCGTCTAGCCATTTTAATTAGTCCCACTGGGCGTACCAAAAATATATGTTGGCTTTTTGGCTTTCGAAGGGTAATTTTGTAAATGCGAGCGTGCCAGCAAGGATCAATCAGTCCTTACAGAAATTATAATTGCCAACCAATTATCTGGCGATTGTGTTTTAGTTCTTTCAGCCTCAATGAAGAGGACTTTTACTGGTGGCTTGACTTAGGAGAAATTAAACGAAATAACAGTTAAACAAATAGCAATTGAAGTATTTCATTAAATGAAAACTTACAATGGTTCGAACTCAGCCTCGTAGAGGTTTACAGCGACAATCTACTTGAATCTACTTGAAACTACTCCTATAAATGAAGTGCAGAGTAGGTATTTAAAGTGCAGAAATGTAAAGACTGAAAATGTAAAAACTGGAAAGGAAAATATAAAGTAAGACTGGTTTGTATGATCTGAGTTCGAGAGACTTTTCTGGGGACCTCCTTGCTGTTTATACTCCTCAAGGATGAGCATCGAATTGTACTTCAAACCGTCGAACTGCTCCTCTATGATCGCTGATCATGCTGCCTTAGAAGTAGTTGCACTACGCCATCACTTGCAGTTGGGCTTCCCTCCTATATTTGAATTTGAATATGAGTAATCGTTGAAGCCACGTCATCTTGTATCTCTTTACTGATCCAGTACTACTCAGATCACGTGAGAACCAAATTTCACTGCCACGTGTACGATCAGGATCGAAGTCTCGAGTAGTCTCCCTAACTTGCCCTTACTTTGCCACGTGTCGAACTGTAATTGGCTTTTACAAAATATGTAGCCAACAAAGTCAAAAATCAACTTATTTTTTAAGTGGGGGAGGAGAAGCTTAATTTATAAGTCAAAAATCAACTTATGTTCACAGTTATAAGCTATAAGTTGTTAGGCAATAAGTCATAATCACTTTCCCACAATTCTACCAAACGGGGCCTTTATCTTCCACATTTATTGATCGAGTCACCAACGTGTTTCATAGGTATGTAATTGAGTCACCAACGTGTTTCATAGGTAAATTATACCTACATTTTTTAGATTTGTTTAAAATATAGATTATTTTTTTATAATTTTGAATATTACAAATATTTTCTTGTCAAAATTTTTTATTTAACTGAATTAATTAAAAAATAAAATTCATAATTACTCTCTAATACAATAATAAAATTACCTAAATTATTAATTGAAACATATTTTTAATATCATTAAAAACTATTGATTGACTTCATGATTTATTAATAAAAGGGGCAATTTGTTACGAAATTAGAAATCTCAAAGAGTAGAATATAATTTCTAAAATCACAAAAAATAATTCATATTTTAATCAAATCTCAGGGGTATATTCATAATTCACCCTTAATAAAACATACAATTAAAAACTAACAATTTGTTTGCTTGCTAGGCTAGGCATAAGAAATATAAGAAGGTGGTTTACTTACTTTCTGTACTAGCATGAGTCGTGCTTCCTTTCGATAATGCTCATATTTTTAATTACTAATAATTTTCAAAATTAATTTACGTTTCTCATTTATTAAATCACTAAAAAATTTTAAGTGTAAAATTATAAACGCATCACAATTATACCTACCACTAGTATTATGTAAAATGTACATTTCATTCAGTGTGAAAGTTGTCAAGCTTTTTTATATAAAAAATACCCCCTACATCTAATAATTGCTAAACATTTTTTCTCATTATCAAAGTGCTCAAAATTACAAATTTTCTTCTCAAACTATACAAAAATTCAAATTTAAAATTAGAAACATATAACATTTCCACCCATTGTCCCCATATAATTATCACCATTTTGGATTTAAAATTTTGATTTCTTTAATTTTCCCCCCCTCCATCTACATTCGAGTGCTTAAATTTTGATAGTAAACAATTAAGGTTGCCTTTGTTTTTGTGGATTTGGAATTACTCATTCAAGGAGTATAACATTTAATTTTTATGTAATATTTTAGATATGAATTTCAAGAATAGATTTGAAAATTTTAGATTAATGGATTTGAAATAACTAGGTAAACATAATTATTTAAAATAATGATTTTACTTGTACAAAATTATTAACAAAATAAATCTTCCCAATCTATATGTCATCTTAAGCTTTAATAATTCTCAATCTACATTCAATAATCAACATTTCCTACAATTTTACAAAGTTGAACATGAAATCAAATCATTTCAAATTCATATATCCAAACGAAACCATTTGATATTCTAGGTTTTCACAACACGCAAATGATTGTTCACATCTTGTTTTGGCAACATGCCAAAAAAAAGTTAAAAATAAGTTTTTAATACATTTTGAGTCACACTATCTCTCACATAAAACAGTAAAAAAAGTCAAAAAAATTAAAAAATTAACTTTTAATCATCTTCTTAAAACAACCATTTTGTAAACATGTTAAGATTATATACATGAAAGTTGATACAGTATACACCTTTAAAAAATAGATATATTGCAAACACATTGTTAAGATTATGGGCTTTGATAGAGAACTCCTCCAATCACCACCTCCACCACCCCCCCTCACACACGTGGCGGGTAGTGATTGGAGGAGAAGGAAAAAAAAATAAAAAAAATCTGACTAATCAGAGAGAGGGGGGGTCAAGGGGATGGGGGAAAAGGGGGTCCGGATCTTTTTCCTAAGATTATACATGAAAGTTGCTACAGTATACACTTTTAAAAAATAGATATATTGTACTTCATTATAACGTACGTAATATAATCACAATATTTTATAACAAATATAACAATATATCATAACTTTTTGTTCAAAATGAATCACCCTCAAAACTCCAATGCCACGTATTAAAATATAAACTTGTGTACTAGTGAAAGCAATGTCAAACTTAATAATTATGCACAAAAACATAAAAACAAAAATTTAACATAGTTCAGCCTAATCATCAGGACAACATTATATTTTTGTGGTAAATGGTAATGTAAGTTTTTGATAAAATTATCATAAATTAAGTTACGTATTTTGTGATAATGTTATATGTCTTTACGATAATATTATATATTTTTTTATCTAAATATTTTTAACAAAAAAATATATAATATTACCACAAAAATGCATAACTTATTACAAAATGTGTAATTTTATTTTTTAATCATAATTTCTCGTAACACTATTAGAAAAAATAAATAATATTTACTACAAAGACATATAATACATATCACAAGGGTCCATATAGTTTGAGGAGCATATACCATAACATTACCCTTTGTGAGTGTTGATTTTCGAACACACAATTAATCCGGGAACTCAGCTGGAGAGTACTGACAGAACTCAGTTGCCCACTTTATCAAGAATCAAGAACCAAGCTCTTTAAGCATTTCAATCGAGATCGGTTCTCCAGCTGAGGTTGTTGCCTTATTATTTCAAGAATTTTAAGAGTTTTAATTGCGCATGAGCTGTCACGGACTGTCATTTCAACCGTTTACTGGCTCTTACTAGGTATGAGCCATCAAGTCGCGTCGTTTCTACCCATGTCGCCTGACAGGCACGTCGTCCAAGGCAACTTCATTACATTTTACTGCCTTTTCAGTTTTTGACAAAACTTTTCTCCTCTCTCTCTCTTTATCTTTTCACTTCTGCCAATTTGATTTCTCTCTCTTCTCAAATTTTCTCTCTCTACAAAATCGCCATTTTCGTGTTTTCAAGCTCTTGCCACTGCCTTATTCACTACTTCCGGTGAACTTTCAATCGTCATATTCCGTTCAACGTCATTGTCTGATTCCGGCGAACACGAGTCTAGTGACCATCTCTTCGGCTCCATTCTGTGAGTGCTTGATTTCTTTCGTTCTTTACTATTTCTTCATTATATTCCTCCCTTGAATTTTTCCACTGAATCTGCATTCATGCTTAACTCTTCTTAATATATTTTGCTCTCGAATCTTTAATATGTATCTTGCGCTGACTTGTTAAATATTCTTCGTGTTCTTGATTTTTCTATTATGCTCTGGTTCAAATTTTCTTCATGCCTTATTCATACATTCATACACTAGCTTACTCTCTATCCTTGTAGTGCTCTGAATTTGCCCCTGTGTTCCTGAATCATCGTTTCACACTACTGCACCTGTCATGTTGTAGCTTTTCTATGTCTCTGCTTCGTTTAGACTTTGAATCTTGCTTTCTCTATTTTCTTTATCTATTTTCTAGATTCTTGCCTTTGCATCTCGTTTATCTTCATAGTTTTAGGCTTGGGATTTGCTCGAAATCACATCCCTAGGAAAATCGAAACAAGAACTCCCTTGATATTTCCAAAATTTTTGCCCTAGCGCTTATTAGGATCTTGCCGAGGTCCTTGAACCCACTTTAAACCCTTTTTCCACCATAAATTAATACCCAAATAACCTTAGCTGAGATCATGGGAATGTTCTCTTGAAGGGTAGATTAGCCAACCAAACTAGAGTACTTTCGCCAGGAGTTCTTTATCCCAGCCGACGTTGACCTTAGGTTGGCTGGAAAGGAGGACTCCATGATGCTCGGGGAGAGTTACATGCCTTTTCCCATAGTGTCTATCATTGAGGGTGGAGCCAGATTCCCCCTTTACATCTTCTTCAGAGAAGTCCTTCACTTTTATAAACTCAACCCTATACAGTTGGCTGTCAACACCTTTAGGGTCATCAATGGTGTTGTCGAGCTGGCACGTCGAGAAAATACCAGAATAACCCTATCCAACCTTCAATGTTGCTACACCATGTGTGGCCTCAAATCTAAGAGTGGCCACACTTATTACCTCAAACCCAAGAGTGGCCACACTTATTACCTCAAACCCAGATCCACCGCATATAAACTCATTGCCGACCTGCCTGACTCTAACAAAGGCGCTAGAGACGACCACCTGATTGTCTCGGGCAATTGGGAGTTTGCGCCAGACGATGATCTTTACCTCTACCCTTTACGTCGAGGAGTTTTTAGAGAGGATGAGGGTAAGAATTTCGTCAAAGTCTCAATTTTTGTTAACACTTGGTAACTTATTTCTCATATCTGTGCTAATGTTTTTGTCTGGTTTTTGCAGCTCTACCTCAGCCGAGCAAATCATTTCGGCAGTTTTGCGTCCCAAGCCAAGATCTGAAAAGGCTTTTGGACCTGCCAATCAAAAAACACAAAGCCTCTCTCTTACTAAATTTTGTGCCAACCTACTGGTCCCCGTTCCTCGTTTCTCGACATCCTTAGAATGAGCATGACCTCAGTATTTACTCAACCAGTCACTTTTTCGCCCAGGCCAAATCAAGCCTCATCGTTTGACCTAGTGGACCAGCCATTCGTTTCAGCTCCAGCACAACTCATTCTGCCATCACAGCGCCAACGCCATCGCCGACCTCCCAACGCTCCTGCTGACAGAAGGCGCAACAGAAGGTGCCCAGATATAGAGGCATCGGCTTAGGACCCAACCAATCCTCACATTGCTCTTTCTGCCATCAATTTTGGCACCAGAGTTACCATTGTTGCAACCGTCGAGGAAATGGGTCGGAAGCCAGCTGTTGCAGAAAATCTCCTTGCCGACATTCCTGGCGTTGTGACGATCTAATATTTTCCATCTCAATCCCAGCAAAAGCCCAAACAAAAAAGGGTGAAAAAGGTTAAGGTAAAAGCCCAAGTCATTGCCATTGCCTTTGATTCAGAGGATGCCTTGCCAATCTCAAAATTGGCGGAGGCCGAGAAGAGGCCTGCCAAGCATGGTTTTGAAAACTGGACCAAACTGGCCGGTTTGATTGGTTGAACCATCAACCGGTCGGGGTTCCAGTCCGGATATACCCTCTAAATCGTTCGAAGCTAAAAACCGACCTATTTAGAGAGAACTGGGAAAATCGGCGGTTGAACCGGTCGACCCGGAGCAGGTTCGTCGGGTCAATGAAATTGAAAATTTTGTTTTTTTTATAAAAAAAAAAATCTCTTTTAACTTTTTTTTTTTATTCTTTCTTTCTTTTCTTTCTTATTATATATATATATATATAAGAATGTAAGAATATAAGAAAATTTTAATTGGAAACTCTCTTTTAAGGGTCTTCTTTTGTGAGGAATCCCTTAAGAGCTTGAAATTATTGTGAAAGTTTCCATCTATTTATAAGAAAAAATTTCTTCCAAAAAAAATCAAGAAATTTATGCGGGATTCAATCAAATGTATTGGAAGGAATATTGAAATTTTGATATCCCTCCAAAATTTTTGCTCTTCTTTCAATCAAATTATTTGAATTAAAATCATATGGAGGAAATATTGAATATTTGATTTTTTCTTCCAAAATTAAAATTAATAATATTTTAAAATATATTATTATATTTTTCAGTAAAAAAAATATTAGGAGAAACATTTAAGATAATTTAATATTTTTAATTTATAATTTTATTACTTATATTTTTATTTAAATATATTTATTACATCATGGTTCGTTTTCGGTTCAACCCGACAGTTGAATCGGTGACCCATCCACCTGATTCCTTTTCCGGTTCGCTCATCGGTCCGGTTTTTAAAACATTGCTGCCGAGGTTGAATCATCTGAAGGGCCATTGCCAAAAAAGCTGAGATTTGAGGGCATAGAGGGTAGGACCGACTTCCACCTCGACGATACCTAGGCACCTGAGGTCCTAGTTGCTAATAGTCCTCTCAAAGTCGGTGATAGTGCAGTTGAGAGCCTTGAAGTCGGTGCCGCTTTTTCTACGGCTGTTCTTCTCCTAATTGACATGAATTAGCTCACCGAGTTCAACCAGTATGAGAACTTCACAATGATAATGTGCCACTCAGTCTTGGTAAGTTTTTTAACTTGTAACTTTTCGTTCAGCTTTTATTTTTGTCTTTTACACTCAGCCAAATTTTGCTAACTTGTTTATTTCTTTGCAAGCCATCCAGCATGCTCATTCCTATGCGATTAAAGCCGAGATAGTGAAGAAGGACCTTGTCAAGAAGACTCAAGAAGCGGTAGGTCTTCTTTCTTCACTCAACAAGGTCGAGACTAGCAATCAAAGTCTAATGGCTACGGCCAAGGTTGCCCAGTTCGCTCAAAATAGGGCCAAGGCCAAAGCTAAGGATGCCGAGGATATTACTGAAGCTGCCAAAGCCGAGGCTAAGGCTGCTGAGGCCAAGGCCAAGCTCAAAAACGCTCTGGCTGCCAAGGAGGCCGAGCTCAAAGAGGCCAACAATAAGGCTTATGCGGAGGGGCAGGCTGATGTTCGCAATCAGTATAAAGCACAAGTCAACTTGGCCTGTAACAAAGGTTATTATCTCGGCTGGATGGCGGTCCTAAAGGAGTTGTCCGTTCCTGAGGACTCACCTTTCTGTAACATAAGCCGACTCAAAGTGCCCTTTTCTCCCTCATCTGACCGATCTGAGGCTGAAGAGGAGGTTGACTCTGAAGATGAAGGTGCCGAGGCTGAAGAAGCCAGTGTCGCCGAGGTTACTTGTCACGACCCAAACCTGCCCCTATGGGTTTAGCACCGTAACCGGCCAGTAATCCGAGATTACCGAAGGCCTGCTTAACAGTAATACAGTAAAATAGAGTACAGGGGCATAGCGGAAGCCAAACAGTAAATGAACAATGTCCAATGAGCTGTGACAGTCTGTATGCAAAAGACTTTTCAGAACATATATACAATCAGTGCAAAACGGTATGCCCATTATATACAATCATTCAGTTTAGGAACCTAATCCCTATTTACAGTACAGTAACAGTGTTGCCAGTTTATACAGTATTACAAAGACATATACAGAGACAGACGGGGGAATAAAAACACCCCTAAGCCATGGCTTGGCAGGCTCGGAACCTCGCAGTGAGGCACAGTGGTTGGCTTGACAAAACTGGAGTTTACCCCGACGCTTCTAGCATTGGTCCGGTGCCTGTACACCTACATATATATATGAGCAGTGAGCTAAAGCCCAGTGAATAACGTAATGCGTAAAGAGGTTTAGAATGAATGTCCTTACAGTAATGAAAACAGTTCATTAAATCAGTATTTCAGTATTTCAGTCAATCAGTCATATGTGGTACATCCATTAGCATAACAGTACAGTAAGCAGTAGGTCTTAAAGACCGAGCAATAATGATGGCCATCAATCAGTAAACAGTAGTGGTTCCACGAGGGAACCGACAGAGATCTCTATAACAGTAACAGTAAACAGTAGGTGCTAAGGATGCCACAGTACAGTTCAGAATATAGGACATACATTCATTTAGTAAACAATATCAGTTCAGTATTCAGAAGATGATCATTTTGAACATATCTTTACACAATTGTTACTCACAGAGTTCTGGGCTACAGTAGGCTAGAGCGTCTCCCGATGCCAACCCTACACAGTTTACAGAACGAACACACACTAAGCTACACAGTTGGGAAAGATAATAACTTAATCCCTAATTTGCCTCGGTGTGTTCTACATCTATATCCTCATTAAGATGTCTTAAACTAGGCCTATGAATGCCTAGGATGGGATGAGGATGCAAAGATGCACTTAGAAAACATTTTCAGAACTTTCAGAAAAACAGAGTCCCGCTCGAGCGTAGGTCACTCCGCTCGAGCGGACATGCAGACAAAGGTTCCCGTTCGAGCGTCACTTACCCCGCTCGAGCGGTCTGCAAAACAGTCAAAAGTACTGGATGGGTGAAAATCACGCTCGATAGGGCGCTCGATAGCCGCTCAAGCGTGAGACACAAGGTCCCGCTCGAGCGCCAATTACCCCGCTCGAGCGGACTGTAAAACGGTGCGAAGTACTGGGAGCACGAATTTCCCGCTCGAGCGCAACTTTCACCGCTCGAGCGGGAGTCCAAAATCTGGAATTTCCAGATTTGAACTTGCAAGCTCAAAACAAGTTCAAATGCATCAAATTCGATCCTCTTGGGCCAAATTTCTAGAAAACATTTGTAAATACCTGGAATAACATGATTCAAACCTCAATTTGTAAAATCAAAGCCCAAGGGTAGCTTAATTGAATCCAATTTCAAACCAATTTCCATGAACAAGATGAACATGCAATATGCAAGAATTCAAATCATTTCAAAGCTTCAAAACATGCTCTAATGAGCTCATTCTTTCAAATTCAAGATGAAATCATGGTCTATAACAACAATAGGAACATGCATGTAACATTTTGCCATGAGAACAACTCAAAACTCAACAATCCAAACATGCATGCATGAATTAAGCTATAATTCAACACTATTGGACCAAATCAAACCTTAGATCACCAAAGGCTCATGAATCATGCGAGAGTCAACACAAAACATAAACAAGATGGCAAGAAATCTACCTTAAGTCTAGAATTAAAGGTGTAGAGGCTCAATGATGCACTTAAACTTTCAATTCCTCAAGATTCAAGCCAATTCTCTATGTTGAATTCACTACTCTCACTTTCTCTCTCTCTTGGTCGGTTGTGGTGTCAAAATGAGCTGATGAAATGTTTGGTTCAAGTGTGATAAGGCTCCTATAGATGTTAGATAGTGGCCCACTCAAAATGGCAAAGTTGTAATTAAAACCAACTTACAATTTAGCTTATTTTAATCTAATTAAATCATACCAAATCACATTTCAGATAATTACACCATAAAATCACATTAATTCTAATGACCATAGAACTTCAATCGATTTTGGATTCGGCCGCCGATAAGGCCTTCAATTAGCAATTTAAACATAAAAACTAAACAGATAATTAAACAGTCAAACAGATAAAATGTACTTCAAACAGATACAGGCAATCAATTCCGTTTCAGATTTCAGTCAGTCAGTTCAGTAATTCAGTCAGTTCAATTATTTTCCATATTCGGTCTCAGTTTAGCAGTAAATAGTAATTAATCGGTAAACAGTGTGAGGGTTGTTACATTGCTACTGAAGGCAAGTCCCCAACTCTTAACGATTAAGTCTTGGACTTGATCGGAGAGAAAGAAAATGAGGTCTCCAAAGGCCCCTCCCCTTGAAACCGAAACCCTTTCTGTCGAGAAGAGTCTAGACCAGACCCTTCTTGAGATTGATGCTGAGATCGCGGCCGAGAAATCTGCCCAGCTGACTGCCGAGGCTGAAATAATGCCAATTATCGAGGTATGACAGTCTGAGGAAAATGCTGAAGACCTACGTACTTAGGATTTTTTCTTTTCTTTGAACTGTTGTAACTTTGTTGTTTTTTGGAATCATTTCCCTTGAACAATATTCTTTTTTGTTGGGCCGATGTGCCTTTTACTGTAATCAAATTTCATCTATGAATGCAAGCCTTTCTTTTTTCAATGCAAGTCTTCTCTTTCATTCTAAGTGTTGAATATTGCTTTCATGTATGCTCACTGCCTTTTCTTTATGCCTTCCATATATTTTTTTTCATACTTAGAATTTTGTTGTCTTTCCAAGTCTGGCAACTTGGTTTCTCACCTCGGACATGAATACCTCGAATACATCCACACCTCGGAGTTGACTAGACTAATCATCTCGGATAACAACTTATAAATTTTCTCATCAATTTTTTACAAGTGCTATTTCTTCACTTGTACTTGATATCTTCTGGCAAGACTTCACCCTTCCAAGTCTAACAACCTGATTGGGCATCTCGGATAATTACACTTTGGGTACAGTACAATACTGTCATCTCAGATTGACTTATCTCGGATAGTATCACTTGTCAATGATTTCAGATAACTTCAACTCGTAAAATTTTTCAAAAAATTCATAAGTGTTATGCTCGTTTCTATTTCTTACCCCCTAATGTGAACCTAAGTATCACTCATGTTCACGTTAATGATGCATTGTTTTATTCTCATCTCAGTTTTATGTAGACACTCCTAACTAGGGCTATGCAAAATACCGTCAAATCTGCTAAAACTGCACCAATCCGCATCAATCCGCACCGCTCTAACCGCTAACTGTGGTTTAAACTTTCAAATTTATAATCCGCCAACTGAACCGCTCTGTTCCGCTATAGTTAATACATATATGTTTTTTAACTTCCAATGAAATATCAATGTAAAAACGAGTGTGAGAGAGATTTAAGATATGAAATTTATTACAAATTAGTGGTTATATATATGAATATGAAACATATTATGTAAAATTATTTTGTGTTATATATCTAAAAAATATTATACAAATTAGTGTTATACAGTGGCGGAGCCGGAAAATTAAATTAGAGGGGGCACTTATTAATTACAATAATGAAAAATTTTTATAAAATATTTCACGCAAGTTTTTACGATTGATTTCGAGAAATATCAAAAAAATAATGTTATTTATAACTAGTGTATCACGAACAATATAAATATGGATATAAATCCTAAAATAAATATAGGGTAAATTACAAATACACCTCCTGAAGTTTGATTAAAATACGAATCGTCCATTGTGATTTTGGAAATTACATTCCACCCCCGGAGGTTTCTAATTCCATAATAAATCGTTCCTTTTATTAATAAATCATCAAGTCAATTAACAGTTTTTAATGATATTAGAAATATGTTTCAATTAATAATTTAAGTAATTTTATTATTGTATAGAAGAGCAATTATGAATTTCATTTTTTTAGTTATTCTGTTAAACAAAAAAAATACTAACAAAGAGGTATTGTAATTTTCCAAACCACACGGGACAATTTATAATTTAAACAAACCTCATGAGGTGTATTTATAATTTACCCAAAATTATATAATGATAAATTTTTTTTTTATACAAAAATTTGATTAAAAATTCAATATAATGGTAATACCACATCATCATTAGTATGTGATATCACCAACTAATAGTAAATAAACACATAAAGAGTGAACCTCATATGTCAAATGTAACTAACAATCTAATAAATTTCATATTTTTATAGTGAGATTACTTATACTTGCATGTCAATAATAATGGTATCACCGTTACATTAAAAAATTTTCATAAAATTTTTATAGATAATAAGATTTATAATAGTCTCTTCATTTTCAATCAAAACAGCCATTATTATTCTCATAATTTTTAAAATGTCATTAATATTTCACTCTAATAAATTTTTTTATTTAAAATAGTTTCTTTATATTTGTAAAAAAAAAAAAAAAAAAAAAAAAATTTCCCAAAATCCAAGAGGGCACGTGACCCCCCTAGTCCCTAAGTCCCTCCGCCACTGGTGTTATATATTATGCAAATATATGATAATTAGTTAGAATATTTTTTAATCCACCAATCACAAAAAACCACCCAAACCGCAATTTGTCAATCCGTTAATCCACTAACCGGCCATTCGGTTTATAATTTTACTCTCAAACCACTTGAACCGCACCGCGCACACCCCCTACTCCTGACTAAGGTCTTCATATTTGGCTTACCCAATCGAAGCACTTAAGGCTTAACCTTAGTGCACTGAGAGTGCCATTCTCCTCGGCTTTTCTTTAAAACTAATCAAATAGTGGCTAGTTTCGCCTTGTTTCATGCCGAAACATCGCAGAATTAGTTTAACTCTAACATCATGGCAAGTTTAAGTTAATCGTCATGTTTCATGTTGAAACATCGCAGACTTAGTTTAACTCTATCATCATGGCAAGTCTAAGTTAATTGTCATGTTTCATGCTAAAACATCGTAGACTTAGTTCAACTCTACCATCATGGCAAGTCTAAGTTATTCGTCATGTTTACCATGGGAACATCGCAGACTTAGTTCAACTCTACCATCATGGCAAGTCTAAGTTATTCGTCATGTTCACCATGGGAACATCGTCTTAAGACTTTTCAATCCAATCGCACAAATTTCAACAATATTTCATAAAAACAAAATCGAGCTAGTATTTTATTAATACTTCGGCTAATAAATCTTTACATAAGACTCAAAAAATAGAAATTAATGGTAGAAAAATTTCAAATTACTTCTGTTCCAAGATCTTGGCAACTTCTTGCCATCGGTGTCTTCAAGCCAGTACGCGCCATTGCCAGCGACCGAGATAAATCGATACGGTGCTTCCCAGTTTGGGCTAAGCTTGCCCTCCCTGGAATCTTTGTTGTTGCCAACAACCTTTCTTAGGACGAGGTCCCCAATATGAAACTCCCTAGGATTGACCTTTTTGTTGTATGCCTTAGCAAGTTGCTGCTGGTATGCCCCCAGCTGAATTGATGCTCTCTCCCTTCTTTCTTCTATCAAATCAAGATCTCGGGCAAGGAATGCCTTGTTTGTTTCATTCTCCACTCCCTGGGTTCTGATTCTAAGAATGCCAATCTCTAGTGGAATGACTACTTCGGTGCCATATGCCATGGCAAAAGGAGATTCTCTTATAGATCTTCTCGGCGTAGTCTGATATACCCATAGGACATTGGGTAATTCTTCCACCCACTTGCCCTTGGCAGCTTCTAGTCTTTTCTTGATTCCATACACGATGGTCTTGTTGGATGCCTTTGTTTGTCCATTGTTTTGGGGGAAGCTATGAGTAGAGTAATAGATAGTTCTTGATCTTGTATTTCGCATAGAAAATTTTGATCAACTTGTTGTCGAACTAAGTGTCATTATCTGCTACTATGACTCTTGGGATTCCAAATCTGGTAATTATGTTTTTTGAGATGAAATTCTTCACGTCCACATCTCGGATTTTGGCTAAGGGTTCAGCCTTAACCCACTTCGTGAAGTAGTCAGTTGCTATCAATAGGAACTTCCTCTGCCCAGTTACTTGGGGTAATTGCCCAACAAGATCCATGCCCCACTGGGCAAATGGCCAGGGACTAGACACTGGATTCAGATTTGTAGCTAGTTGGTGTATCAAAGGTGCAAACCTTTGACACTTCTCATATTTCCTTACATAGGCTTCAGCATCCTTCTGCATGTGGGGCCACCAGTATCCCTGAGATATGGCCCTGTGAGCAAGTGATCTGCCCGCAGCATGGCTTCCGCATACTCTTTCATGGATCTCGTACATAAAGTCCTCAACCTGGGATAGATGCACACATCTCAGAAGGGGTCCAGTGAAGGACCTTCTGTACAGATGGCCTTCTACTGACAGGCAGAATCTGGCCGACTTCAATATGATCTTGTGCACTTTCTTTCTGTTTGTTGGCAGCCTACTATCTCTGTGGAACACAACTATGGCGTCTATCCAGCTTGGGCCCATCTCTATGCACATTGCTTCATACTATATTATTAGGGGCTCTATATTTGGGCCTGACAGATAATCTACCATTATTGTTCATGCCTCACCTGATTTCATTGCGTTGGCAAGGTTTTCCAGGGTATCGGCGTGGCTGTTATCATCTCGGCTAACCTGCTGTAGCCGGCAGCTTTCGAAATGTGTTAGCAGCTTGATAATTGTAATAATCCTGACCTGTGATTAACTTATAATCCATGACTAAGAATGCCTAATAAGTAATTAAGAGGAAATTTTGAGTTAATTACATGTTATTATGTTATTTGTGTCTATATCTGTCTAACGCAGAAATATTTGTTTGAATTTTTGTTTCGATATGCAAATTGAAGGCCTCATTGGCATCCGAACACGGAATTGACTCCGTTTATTTGTTATTTAGATTTTTTAGAATTTTATGGTAGGTTTACTTGAATTTCGATTCAGAACCAAATAATTAGAATAAATTAGATTAAATTAAGTCAAGCTAAGCTTAATTAAGTCCACTAATCAAGCCCATATAAGGCTTATACACACACTAAAGCTTTGTTTGTTCATCATTTCTTAAGGAGAACATGTGAGAGTGGGGAGAGTTAGAGTGAGAGGATTGAATTCAAGAAAGAAGGGAGGATTTGCTAGAGAATTAAAGAGAAATTGGAGAAATTGAGCAAGACCTCACTAGAATTCAAGGAATCGAGAACCTTAGGTAGGAAATTCAATCTTTAAGCATTGTGTTTGACTCATTCATGCATGAATTCAAGAGAAGTAAGTAGATTAACATGAGAATTAAGTTAAGATTGGAGAATTATAACTCAATTCCTACATGCATACACATTTCATAGCATTTTGGGTTGTTTTCAAAAGAATTCCCATATGCATGGTCTTATCTTGGTTTTGTCATAAGAATTCAACATGTTTTTGAGCTAAATATCTCATTTGATCATGTTTTGGAAGATTTGAGTTCATAACAAGTCATGCATGTTATGCTTTCAAAATTTCAAGTTTGTTTTTGGACAATTCACTTACCTTTGGGCTTTGATTTGGTGAAATAATATTCAATTCATAGTGTTTTACAAGTTTAGACATGTTTTTTGAAGTTTTGGGACCAAAGGATGTGTTTTGAAGCTTTGAATTTGAGTTTTGAGCTGGGAGTGCAATTTGAAAATTTCAGAATTCGCACTCTTCGCTCGAGTTGTGGAGTCTGCACTTGAGTGAAGAATGCAAGCTCCCAGTACTTTTGCAGAGCTTGGGGGTTGGCTCGAGCGGCAGAACTTGCGCTCGAGCAATCACCCTTATTTTTGATCCTCAACTTGAGCGATTGAAGTTGCGCTCGAGCGTAAAATGAGAGCTCTCAGAAGTTTTACAAAATTTTACAGACCGCTTGAGCGTAAAAAGTTGTACTAGAGCGAAAACCCTGTTTACTCAGTCTTTGGCTTGAGTGACTGTCGAGTAACCGCCGAGTTTAAAAATCATGCAACCAGTACTTTTGCAGGCCATGTAGACCGCTTGAGCGACCGATGTTGCGCTCAAGCAGACTTCCCTGTTTTTAAAAATTTTACCAAGTGTTTCAACTTACATTTTGGCATCCTCATTACATCTTAGGTATTCTTAAGCCTTAATTAAGACATAATAATGAGGATAAGGATTAAAAATACACCAAGATAGAAAAGAAATAAGTTAAGTATTTTTCGAGCGTGTGTTTCAATGTGTATCCGTTATATGTTTGTGTAGGTCACGCGCCATAGACTATCTGATCCGTCTGCTTTATCTGTTCTGCTATTGTAGCCATTTGTGAGTAATAACTTTATAAAGCTATGTTTGACTTTAATTATTTTCTGATGATATGAAATGATCTGTTTTCTGAAATGCTATTTTCTGTATGGATGGATGATTGTCTAGATTTCTGAAATGTATTTGTGGCATCCTTAATATCATGTGATATCTGTTATCTGCTCTGTATATGTCTCATGTAATCATGAGTCAACTGCACGTCCCATGTGATCATGGGTCAACTGTTATGGATCCTTATGAACATCTCTGTGCACATGAGTCAACTGTTCATGTCCCATATAAATGGGTCAACTGTTCCGTTAGCATTAATGGATATACCACGTATGATCAACTGGGCACTTTGAACATGAATATAAATATGAATCTATTTTTGAATCTGAACTCTGATTTCTGAATTTGTTATGGACATCATTCATTAAAACCTTTATTCTGTTATTATTCACTAGGCTCCAGCTCACTGTATTATTTATGTATGTAGATGACCAGGCACTTGACCAGGCTCAGTGATGATTGCCTGGAGATCTGTCTGTCAGCCAACCCTTGTGCCCCCTGAGGAGGTTCCCGTTTTGAGAAGTGATTAAGCTTTGTGAATCAAGTTTAAGACTTTTGTTTTGTTTTGTTTTGTCTGAACAAGTTTTCTATTTTGTTTGTGTATTGGGCTAAGACCCAGTTTGGTTTATCTGTATATGAAGTGACGTCATAATGTTTTGAATTAAGTTTTAAATTTTTTGTCCCATGTATGTCTGCACAGCTCTATGGACATTATATTTTGATATTTGCTTTTGCTTTGTTTAATCTATTCAGAGGCCTTCGGTAATCCTAAGATTACTAGCCAGTTACGATGCTAAACCTATAGGGGTGGGTTTGGGTCATGACAACAACCTCCTTGATATAGGCTATCTTCCTCTCATCTCGGGGATGCGTACTTGCCCGTTGCTTGATTTATAATGAGCTGGGAGTCGCAGATGACTACCACTTCGTCGGCTTCTATAGCTGCTGCTAGCCTCAGTCCGGTAATCAGTGCCTCGTACTTTACTTCGTTATTTGAGGCCTTGAACCCCAAACGAATGGACTGCTCTATCATTCGCCCATCTGGTGACACCAAAACCACTCCTGCCCTCGTTCCTTGTCAGTTTGAGTTGCCATCGACAAAGAGGCGGAAAGAGTCACCGATGTAAATATCGCAGGGTTTTAGCTTTTCTTCTGTCTTCTTTTGTTCTGCCAGCGTGGGTTCTATTGCCCCAGTTGGTTTTTCTCTTCCTCTTCTGGACATCCTAGGTCGCAACTTATCAGTGTCCACTTTGGGATTATGTTAGGAGAGAATTCTGCCACAAAGTCGGCCAAAACTTGGTCCTTGATTGATGTTCTCGGCCTGAATTCTAAGTCATACTGACCTAGAACTACAGCCCATAGAGCTACCATGTTTGTCAGGTCTCTATGTTGCAATAGGGACTTTAGTGGATGTTCAATTAGCACCACAATCTTGTGGGCTTCAAAGTAGTGGTTCAACTTTTTCAAGGCCATTATTGGTGACAATGTTAACTTCTCTAGAGACAAGTACCTGATTTTTGCATTTGCTAGGGTCTTGCTCACATCGTACACTGCCTTCTGCTCACCTTCTTCTTCTCAGATAACCACGACACTCATGGCGTGGTTTGAAACTACCAGGTACAAGAGTAACTCTTCTCCTGGTACTGGGTTCGACAACACTGGTGGGGTTGTCAAGTATTTCTTTAAGTCGGCCTGGGCGACTTTGCATTCTTCTGTCCACAGAAAGTTTGTGGCCTTCTTCAATAAGCCAAAAAAATGTTTGCATTTATCTGAACTTTGGATGATGACCCTATTCAGGGCTCCTGCCATTCCAGTTAACATCTGGACTTGTTTGGCCATTGTCGGGCTCTTCAAGTCAAGGATGACCCTGATCTAATCTGGGCTTGCTTCAATACCCCTCATAGTAACCAAGTACTCTAGGAACTTACCAGATCCAACTCCAAATGTGCACTTTGAGGCATTGAGTCAAACCCGGTATGTTCTCAATATGTCAAAGACCTCATTCAGATCGGCCAAATGGTTCCCAGGTTCCTTGGTTTTTAAAAGCATATCGTCTATGTAAACCTCCACTGTCCTTGCAATAAGATGTTTGAACATCTTGGTGACCAGTCTTTGGTATGTCACTCCTGCATTCTTTAACCCAAAAGGCATTACTCTGTAGCAATAAAGTCCTTTAGGGGTGATAAATGCTGTCTTTTTCCTCATTTGGGCCATACATTGCTGTCTGGTGATAACCTCTGTATGCATCTAGAAAAATCATCCTCTCATGCCCCGATATGGCATCCACCAGCTGATCAATCTTGGGTAGTGGGAAGTTGTCCTTGGGGCAAGCCTTGTTCAAGCTTGTGAAGTCTACGCAGACCCTTCACTTACCATTCTTCCTCTCCACCACCACTGCGTTAGATAAGCAGATGGGATAATTCATTTCTCTGATGGCCTGTGCCTCTGGTAACTTGTCTACATCTTCCTCAACTGCCTGCACATGTATCAATGTCGGCCTCCTTGCTTTTTGGACGATTGGTTTAGCCGACCTGTCCATGTTAACTCTATGATAGGTGACCTCGGGGTTGATCCTAGGCATCACATAAGGTGTCCAGGAAAACACCTCTATGTTCTCTCTCAGGAAAGCCTCCAGTTCTTTTTCTTCTTTCTCGACTAAGCCGGACCCGAGGAAGAAGAATCGTTTATCATCACAGAGTCGAAGAGAAAGAATCGTTTATCATCACCTTCTTCCACAAGAACCTTTTTCAAGGATTCTTTACTCTTGTTGGCTGGCCCTTTGCCGACATCATCCAAGACCTCATGGTCTTCGCTTTCAATCTCTACACTCTCTGGTTCTCTTACATTGTAAGTGTACTTCATTGCTACCATGGAGCAATTTTTTTCTTGTACTTGGTCTTCCCTTACTGGTCTCCCCTTACTTCTTTAATCCCCTGTTCATTTGGGAATCGCAACAGTTGATGTAGCGTTGAGGGGACAACCCTCATTGCATGCAACCAAGGTCATCCCAAAATGATGTTGTATGAGGAGAGAGTATCTATCATAGTGAACTCCATTATTACCTTTTTGGTTCCTGCCTACAACTCTAGACTTGTGGCTCCCAGAGGCCATGTCGGTGTCCTATCAAATTTGACCATTGTGCTGTCAAATTGCTCTAAATCATTCTGGTGGAGGCCAAACTCCTTATAACATCTGACATACATAATGTCACATGAGCCACCCTGATCAATCAATATGCATCTCACCTGGAAATCTCCAATCTTCAGAGTTACCACTAGGGCATCATTGTGTGGATGCTACACCATATCCAAGTCTACCTCAGTGAAAGAAATTGTCGGTCCTTGATATTCATCTGTTCTGGGCTTCTTTTGCTGGACCTGATATACATGCTGCAGATGCCTTACTCTCTGGGTCTCCCCTCGAACCTCATTCTCATTGACCTTTGAGTGAATCACATTGATTACCCGATGTCCGTCCGCCTGCTATGGTGGTAGTGGTGGGGTGGTACTACTAGTGCTTAGGGCAGCCTTGTGTGCTCTTCCCTTGTCTTCGCCTCATCTACTAGGTCTCTCAGGTGAACCTGTCTGGCCGGATCCTCTAAGTGTGACTTCAGAGCCGTACATCCCTGAGTCATGTGCCCATTCTCATTATGGTAGGCACAATGTTTCCCAGTGCTCCTGCTCATGAACTTGCCAGGGACCCTCTCTGGTGCTCTATAGTACAGCTGGTTTATGAACCTTTCCAAAACCTGATAGATCGGAATCTTGAATTCGTGTTGACTATCTGCATAGTCCTCGTTCCTGTTTCTGGCCTGTTAGCGCCGGTATTCCCTCTTCCTCGTTTCAGCGAGCCGTTTCTCCTTTCTTGCTTTGGTGTTTTTGTTCCTTGTGTGTCTTTCTCTACTTTGGCATACTTCTCAATCTGTGCTACGAGCTTTTCCATGATCTTTGGTAGGGTTTTCGCAAGTGATTTCCGAAGCAAGCATTTATCATCCAAGCCGTTCTTGAAAGACACGACTGCCAGCTCTTGGTTACAAGCTGGAATTCGGTTGTACACCTCATAGTATCTCATGGCGTAAGCCTTGAGGCCTTCGCCATCGCTAATTTTCAAAGCCAATAGGGAGTCTACCCTCAGTGGCTGTGATTTGTTCGTAACAAACCTGGCCACAAACATCTCGGCCAGGCCTTCCCAACTCTTTACACTCCTTTTTGGCAATTTATAGAACCAATCCAATGTTATCTCTCCAAAGGATGATAAGAATACTTTGCATAGTAGCTGCTTATTCTCGCTTCACAAAGCCATTGAATTCAAATACAAACCAACATGAAAGTTTGGATCAGACTTACCGTCGTAGATTTGAAACCTTGACATGTTGAATCTCTTCGGGGCCTCAAATGTATCCAACTCCATTGAGAATGGCGTCCTCGGCTGAATGGTGGACGTGATCTCGGCATTGAGTCTCTTTCTCTGGAGGTAATCTCTTAGATCCTCCGTTATTCTACCGGGAGCTCGGCTATCAATAGACTTTAGTCTCTTCGGCGTACTGCTTCCGGTATAGTTGTGCGTTCTTTTGGACTTCCCTTCGTCCATTGCATCAAAATAGAGGCCCTTTTTTTGGATCTGTCGAGATCCCTTAACATAGGTCCCCTTGGTTTGTGGTGTCCTCTATGACTCCCCTCGTACTGACTCTGTTCGCTCGACATCTCGTGACAGTCGATGTGAGTTCTCTTGTCCCTTGATGTTGTGGAACAATTGGGACTGTCTTCTGTTCTCCTTTCTGGGCATCAGTTTTGGCTGTTGGTGCCAGTGTGTCCTACAACGGGAACAATGGTTGCATCATGAAGTTAACCACTGTCTGCAGGTTCGTCAACTTGTTTGCCATGTCTTTCATCTCCTTATCCCTTCTCAGGCATCTATCCTTCTATATCTGGAGATTGCTTTCATTGTAATATTCATCTTGGCCTTCGTTCTTTGGGCCATTGCGCCTTTTGCCGACATCATTTGCTCTAGGATTTGGTTCCTATACTCCTTTATTACGGTTCTCTTCTCTGGCATTTGGATCGACATGTTTCTCTCACTGTAGATGTCGTCCCCAATTCTCTCTTTCTGCCCGTTGTTAGTCATCTATTCTCCTTAAGTTTCCACAGACAGCGCCAAATTATGGGTGTTGATTTTCGACCACACAACTAATTTAGGAACTCAGCTGGAAAGCACCGGCAGAATAGATTGAGCCAACTACCTGCCAACAAGAAGACAAGAATACCACGGTGGTTCGTCCACCTGTGGGCACTCCGACGATCAACTCAGTAATCTTATCTTTTACAGATATGAAAACAGTACTTAATCTTACAAGTAAAAACTTAACTCAAACCCACGAGGGTGCCTCATTTTTATAACCAGTAGTGACCAGATCCCTTAGAAACCTCACTTCATTGGACTCAAGCTCAATGCTCATCTTAGACTCTCAGTTAGATAGAGATAAACTCCTCAAGAGCTTTATCTTTATCCAGACTGAGAGCCTCTTCTCTTCTAAGACTCTTGTCCTTTATCCGAATACCTCAGGATTCCGGCATTACCGTAGAACATCTTGGGAATGCCGTGGTCACCTCGGCAACATGACTCATCCCCGTGGCACCTTAGCTGACATCTTAGGGCTATCCTGGCTATGTGGCGTCATTCGCCAAATACTTCCCCACACCCTTCATTAATACATTGTTTGTTCACCAGCTGGAGCATTAATTAAATACGTCAAAACCTTTTGACATTTCAAGAAAATCATCAACAAGGACAGAGAACCTAAGACATTTCAAGCTGGGGCATCTATCTATCTATCTTCTATTATTAAGTGAAGGCTACATTTGTTGTTCAAGTATTGACGTCAAGTCACGTCATAGTTTTATCTAATTTAAAATAAAAAATATTATTATTTACAGACGTGACTAAGATTTAAATCTAAGATCTTGAGTTTCGTTAAAAACATTCTTACCTAGTGGCAAAGCCATGAATTTAGCATAGGGAGGTGTAGACCGCATGGAACTCCGCTCCATGCGCGAGGGCGCGAATCATGGTTCTTAGCTACTACAGTTCAGACTCATGTCACGGTTCTGAATCTAATCTCACAATGTGCAATGTAAGATTGATAAATCACCAAAGAGTCAAAACCCGGCAAATCATTTTTCGAAAATCGATTTTAATCAAGAAGTGCCAAACATGGACTGCTTTGCCAGATTTCAGAGTCGCCACCTAAATATTTTATTTTGGAGAAATTTAGGAAACCCTTACTCGTGCCTAAGGCCACGTGTCCGTCATCACCAAAGTTACCTCGACTCGGGAACTTGGGTATGAGAGGGGAAGGTCATGCAATGAGCACCCCTGCTTGCCCGATCAAAGATCGGCCTTTACTATCATGATCGGTTATTTTTGAAAACACATGCGTTCTTATTCCGGTTATTAATCTAGAATTACTATGTGATGCGCGCAACATACAAGTATAGACTAAATCACTCAATTTGGAACAAAACATCTCATGTTTATTTTTCGAAAATGGTTTGAAGTTACTACTCGCAAGTAGGCTAAGACGCGGATTTTGCCACCCTCAAGTGGGCTTAGAAAACATGGTGATTTGCCACTTCAAGTGGGCTTAAAACTCGCATTTTGATGAATTGTTCCAATTCAAGCAATCTAACCTTTATTCACAGGCATTCATGTAGTTTATCAACTAAGCAAATAGCCTCATGGCAAGCATGCTAATATGACAACATACACATCTCATGCAGTATGCTAAAGCGTAAACATTCACAGTGTACTCCGAGCCAAAAAAGAAGCTAGTTAGTAATCAATGCATGATCCTAGCTATGTTAACAATGCCTAATGTAACACATGCAAAAATGCATCTAAAATAGGCTCGGCTATCTAGAATGGCATATGAATGCAACAATTTGATACATGTATTCAAATAGGAATTGAAATACAATGCAATTTGAATGATGCGCCGACCCTGGTGCATGCAAGACAAATGAATGATGCAAACATGCGAGCATAAGGATGCTAATTGAAACATGCCCTAAAACTAACCATCGAAAGCTAGTAAATAAAAGGGAGAAAGAAATGGGGGTTGGAAGACATTCATCACACACACGCACACATATTACAACAGTTGTGCCCTCTCGATGGAGGGTCCGAATGAATCAACTAACTAGCTACGCTAAGCTAATTAATTACAAACCGAATTGAAACTAACTATACTAAGCTAATTAGAATATTACAACACAGATTAAACTAATTAATTACAAAACAAGTAATTAACTACAACTAGCTAGTAAAACGGTAAAAATAGCTTCGCGGGGAGGGGTGTATTCATGCTCAGTCGGCTTCGCTCGGAAATCCACTACCGTGCCTCGTGATGCCTCTGTTTGTATACTTCTGGACTTCTGAAAATTGTACTAACTTCCAAGGTACTTTTGATCCACCTTATGGACATGCTGAGGGGTGGTCGGCCAAGAGGAATGGCCATCGGCTAGAGTTTATGGCTATCGGCCAATTTTGATGGTCAATTGGCAGACTTGGTGGCCGGTCGGCAGCTTTGATGGCTGGTCGGCCACTGCATCCTGCAGATTCTCCTTTTGCTGCAACAGAGCACTAACGGAGGCATGGCAGTATATTTGCAAGAAAATGTGTGTGCAACCACACTCCTTATCATGTCTAAAGCTCAAAGGAGTGTAGTGCTCGGCTCTCGAGCCACCAATTACGCATCTAAATGCATGATGGCCAAAGAAGCCAAATTGCACAAATCAATGTGAATGAATGCACAAATAACACTTAAGGGCCTTAACCTCTATCATGCATGATCAAGAGGGTCGGCGACTGAGAAATGAGGCACGTTTCATCACTTCAAGTATGAAACGTCCCTCGTTTCTTGTGTTTGGATTAACACCCTATCCAAACACAATCCAATGCAACATGATCAACTTATCAATGCTAATGGCATGCAAACAAAATGCAACGTAACAACATGCAAACACAATGCAATACAACAACATGCAAACAACATGCTATTCTACCAATGCTAGGATGGCATGCCCAAGATTCTATCATGCAAACAATGCATGCATGGCAAGTTTATAAGCTTAAGGCATCAAAGCTAGGAAAGAGCATCTCTCAAGAGGCATGCAAAACAATGCTCAATGGACTTAAACTGAATATGGACAGACCTAAATCATGCCAAAACAGTGGCCAAAATGCTGAAATAATGGCATGAAAAAACAAGAAAATGCATGTTTATGCATTGGCACATGAACTAAACATAACAGCACAACTCTCAAACATGATGAAGAAGTGACAAATGTGAGAATGTAGCAATGAAGTAAGCTCTGAAATTACATTCCAAAGGATGCTAAATCGTGCACATATGACAAATAAAGCATGCTAGTGGGCTCAAAGCCTAGAGCTAGCCAAGGGACTTACACCATGGCCATATCAAGCAAGCCCCAAAGGGCCAAGATGACTCAAAGCAGTCCCAAGGCAGGTCAGAACAATGCCAAAAACATGCTTGAACATAGCCAATACAAGCTAGAATTATAGGCATGAAGCATGGAGCATACTAGGCCAACAAAGAGGATTACACTACACCCACCAAAACCAAGCATGAGATGACTTCGCCAATTAAAATTAGACTTATGGCATGTCAAAATAACACCAAAAATGCACTGATATGGTAGCCCAAAAGCTTAGGCAATAAGGCATGCATATAGGCTCATATTTAAGGCATAGAGCATGACTCACCAAAAGCATTGAAATAGTGACACATGTGAGTGTATGGCCACACTACACATACTGAAATCATGGTAGAAATGAGGCCAAAGCATGCAAACAACTCAAGTAAGTCATGCTAGAGACCATGAAACTCAAAGCTAATGAGCAAGAATGCACTAAGGCTATACAAAGCATGGCATGCATGACCAAGACAACATAAATTAGAGCTTAAGCATGCTAAAACATGATTAAAATCTTGCTGGAGTGGAGCCAAAAACATGCTAGAATGATGGTCAAAAGCATGATGCATCTTAGGCTAGTGAGAGGATTTGCACTACAAGTGCAAGGAGCATGCATGATGTGATCAAACCAAGCCAAAACAGTGTTATATCATGGCAAAACAAGGCCTAAGACATGCTGAAATGGAGCCACAAAGAGGTACAAAAACATGCCAACTTGGTGAGCCATCAACACAAGCATACAAGAGAAGAGGAGGGGGGACAACCCCCTCCTATTTAACGCCTCAAAACACACTTTTCACCACTGAATAAGAGGCCAAATAAAGGCTAAAACAAAGGCCTCAAGTGATGGCTTAAAATCCTAGCAAATAAGGCATGCAAGGGAGTAGACCACCCCCAACACCAAAGAGGCCTTAAACAAACATGTTAAGCACTTCAAAACAAGACTTTTTTCAGTTGAAAGCTAAGCCAAAAGAAGCATGCAAAGTTGGCTAAATAAGCTATGAAAACAAAGCCTTAAAGAGGTAAGGGACTCACCCTTGAAGAACCTTTTTAGAACAGCAACTTCTGAGCCAAAGAAACAAACTTTAAGGGTCCAAACAAGGTCCTCTAGTACCTCAGTAACAAAGCAATGGTGCTCTACTAGGTGTTGTAGTGCAAAAGTGAAGACAAAACACACTTTAAGGTACAAACTCACACAAATATAGAGAGAGAGTTATATCTCTTGTATATCAATTTTCAGAACCTCTGGAAAGGGAGAGGGGCCTTCCTTCTTTTAGAAAACCAAGTCCCAAGCTTCTTGAACAAGCTAGGACTTGTTTGAATCCATCTATACACGTGTATGGAGGATACACCAAGTGACCAACAGCTGGCACCAGCTGGAAGGAAAATATTTGCAAAAGCAGAAAAAGGGGTCTCGGCCAAAAAAATGGCCGATCGACCAAAAAATAGTGCCAACCGGCCAAAAATAGTGCCGACCGGCCAACACTTATGGCCGATGGAGAGAGGGCATGACCAATAGGCACAGGGCCTGGCCGATGGGTTGTGGGGCTAGCCAACAAGCCATCCCCTTCCCTCAGAAACAAAACTACAAGTCCTTGGTTCACAACCAAGCACAAAACAGACAAGTTGAGAGGTTCTAAGGCAAGGCGCGCAGCCGAGACCTTCAGGAACTCAAAACGAACACAAGCATGGATGATCATCGAGTATTCAAACGATGACGTCCAAGTCTTGAGGATAGTAAAAAATAAGGTGTCTACAGGAGGGCACAAAATTAATGATGGTATCGATTTTTTTTTTTTCCCCATAATAAACAAGAATGAAATATTACTAAACTTATATATTGTAAGCCCATTTGGATAAATATGAATTTCAAATTAAGGGATTTAAGATTGAATTTTATAAAAATATTGGAGAGTAATTATTGTAAGTAGATTGGAAAATTATAAGAAAATTTTATAAAACACATCGCAAAAAAGTGTATATTGTATGTCGCAATTACGATCTTTGTAGTTTTTGGTTATGACACATTATGGTGTTAATTATAACTAGTTATGGTATTGATTATAACTTAATTATGATTAATTGTGGCTTTTATTTTGGTTATGACTCATTGTGATATTAGTTATGACTTAATTATGACCTATTGAGATTATTTTTAAGTTATGATTGAAAATATGGTGTTTGGTTATTATTTATTATGGTCCTTTTAGTTATAATCGGAAACGATTTAGTTCTAACACTTTATTAATACCATGACATATCATAACTTGCATATGATATACCCTTTTGGAGAGTTTATGGTAAAATGACTCATTTTAATAGAATCTTTATAATTAGAAAAAAAAAATCCTTAATAGAGGGACATTATAAGGAGGACACTATTAAAAGTTTATGAAGGATGTATAAGATATAATTTGTATATATTAGGATACTAGTAGAATTATAAAAAATCCAAGGGGTACGTGGCTGCCCTGTTCTTATTGTAGCTTTGTTCCTACTCTTACCACTTATGTAATATACATCTTTATTATTTATTTTTATTCTTAATTATTTAAATTGTACACGCATTAAGTGTGCCACCTGCTAGTCTTTTGTTAAATGAAAATCTCTTGTATTTGTTAGGATTTTGAATTCCACCCATGCATCGAAAACACAAATAAACACACAAAAAAATATGACATAAATATTTACGTAGTCTGGCACCAATTGCCTACAAGGATATAGGGGTGGACATTTGTCGGTTCGGGTTGGGTCAGACTAGGTTCAGGGCTGAGCAACACTACATAATAAGGGATTTTGTATTTGTTCAAACTCGGCCCAACCCTAACATCGGGTCTATACATTTGCCCAAGTCTAGCCCAAAAAATAATTATAAATCACAAACCACCCATCGGATTATATGTTAAGAAAAATAAATATTCCATAATTAAATTCAATCATACGTTATATTTCTTAAATAAATACACTGACATCATTATAAATTGAAGGATTCTGTGTATAAATTAAAAATTTTCTTAAATAAATTCAATCACATATCACCACAAATGTGAATTTCAATAAAATCAATAAAGATAAATAATAGATTCCAACAAAAAATATATATTTTAATATATCATAATTAATTAATTAAGCCGGACTGAGCCAGGTTGGGTTGGAACTATAAATCCCAAGTCTAGCCCATTAATATATCGAGCTAAAAATGTTAGCCCAGCCCGACCCTATGACCTAAAACAATCTTCTCAAACCCTAAAAAAGTAGGATTGAGTCGGACGGACTGGATGAGTCAACGGGCCGATATTCAGCCCTACATATATATAAGAAATTCACTAAAAATATGAGTAATTACAAATATGAGGCCAAAAAAAAAAAAAAATAACCAAACCCGAAACCGTTGCTTATTTGTATTTTCTCTCACCTCCCTGTCACTCCCTATTCTCACCACATGAATCTATAGCTCCCATCTAGTTAGTTATTTATAGGCAAACCCAAAGAATTCTAATCCCATATAATTAGGGAATTAAATCCTACACATATTGCTTGACAAAAAATTTAACATTAAATTGAACCTTTCAATTTTGATGCTTGAGAAGCTTACAGTTCAGTTTTGTCACTTTTATATATAAAAAAATGATTTACTTTAAATTTTAAGGTGTTTTATAAAAATTTATAGAATTTCACATTAAAAAAAATATGAAAGTTTCTCTATAAAGTCACTAATTTTCTAATATTCAAAGAATTAATATATAAAAGTATTTAAATATAATATTTTAGTCGGTTCTTTTTGCATCGGTATAAAAATTTTCAAAATCAAAACATATCGTACAACAGATTAAAAATCAAAATTTCGATCAATTTTAAACAGTTGATTCAGTCATCGATTTTTCTTACATTCCTATCTATATTTACACCGCTTACCTAGGTGCCATACTCCTCTTCATTTGGATGTCCACATTCCATAGCCATAGAATGTCTACACTACTCACACCTTTATTAAGGCAAGTATCTGCTATAACAAATAAATATAGAAATAATTGTTGAAAAGTCTAAGATAAGGAGAGTATAAGACATCAAGTTCAGTGGATGTTTTTTATTTGTGAGAGAATCACCCTTTGTAAAATAGTTTGGTAATAAGTCTTTTTGTTTGTTTTGAAAGAAATTTTACTTTCAATTTTAGCCCTTAATTTATCTGTTGATTTTTTTTGACTATTTGTTCAAATTATTTCCTATCTGTATAAAATCTTTTTTACTTGCTTAAATTTGTATCTGTCTGTTGAATTTTCATAACCTATTTTTTCTATTTGTTTAAATTCACATCATTTTTAATTTTTTCTCTCTCCTCTCTCTCTCTCTCTCTCTCTCCATTTCTCTTTTCACTCTCTATCTGTTTCTCTCTCTATTTATCTATTGAAATTCTCATTTTTAACTTATCTATTCAAAATCTCATTTTTAACTCATTTGTTTAAATCCTCTCAAAGAAGCAATTATATGTTGAGTAAAAATAAATAAAACAAAGATTCATCATTATCACACCACATATTCATCATCATCAACAGCAACAACAACATGAAGGAAAAAAAAAAAAAACGGATAGTTGTTGAAACAAAACAATTACATACACAGAGTACTATATAATACTAGTTCAGACACTAGTTCAAAATCTGTCAATACTGTGTTGTATTATTTAGGCAAAATACATTTTATAATTTTTTTTTTTGGTTGGTAAAAGATATGTATACTCATTCTCAAATTGATTCAAATTATTGAGTTGTTATAATCTAACAAACAAATTGAATTGAACCAATGTTCAGCCTCAACCTTAATCTGATCCAAGAAAAAAAGAGGAGGAAAGAGAGTGATCTGTTAGATTGGACCAAAACGAGAGAGTTTTTCAAAGAGAGAGAGAGAGAGAGAGAGAGAGAGAGAGAGAGAGAAAATGGATGTCCTAGCAATGGAGGAATGTGTCGGAGCTAGGTCCCACTGAACGCACTCAGATCTGACCTCAAGCCTACAATCACCGACGACGATGATGAACTCTACGTCGAACCATCCTCACCGCTTTCCTTCTCTCTCACTTTGACTCTGTCGCCAATCACTTTGACTCCGTCTCCAATTACCACGCTCTTTGTTCACCACCGTGAAACGAAGCGAAGAGAGAGAGAAGATCGGACAAAGCTGATGTGAACTCTAAGACCGAGAGAAGATCGGAGAAGATGATACGAGTTGGATGAGCTTCATGGTCACTGGCTGAAGGACATCTATCGCGGTCTTTGATGCGACAATGCGTGTGTGGAGAAGTGGTTTGGAAATACTCTTCTGATCCTGGGGGACGCTCGTGATCCTCTGATAGTCACCTGAAAAGGAATAAACACTCCGGTCGGGGGTGCCGGAATTAGCACTCCGATGGACAAGTCAGTCGTCGCACTCAAGAACACTTGTATTCTAAGTTAAGCACAACAATTCTCACATACCTCTTTCTGGCTGATGTTCTTCTATTTATATCTTTTCTTTCATGGGCCTCGGGATTAGGTCAATTTCCAACTCCATATTTGTCACATTTTGTAGTAGACCGCGCTTTACTTGGCCCCTTGCTTAATCGGCTATTTGGCCAAGTAAAGTTGGATTTGAGCTTGCGAGCCGATGCCGAGTGCCACGAATTTTGACTCTCCCAGGTCCGACTATCCGGAATCTCTACGACTCCCAATACTCGGCCCACATAGCGTGTAATTGAATAATAATTATTTTAAATCAATTTTATAGAAAAAAATTGAAAGCAAAACAGATTCTAAAATATAGGTTTTTACAATTCAATAAAATTATATATATATATATATATAACAGAATAAGTAAAAGATGAAGAAAAGGGTTCAGAAAATAGCCTGTGTGATTGTGAGAGGCACGTCAAAGACGCTGTCTTAAAGTCGTTATGCGCTCTCTGTGTGCAGATTTTAACAATCACAGATGACTCCAAGATACAACCCAAAAACTTTACAGGATCTGATACAATGCACAGTTGCACGAGAAGAATTTGCTAAGAATGTATCAATTGCCCAGAAATATGAAATATAAAAATACTGTAAAGAGAAGAAGAAGAGAGAGAAAACAGAGAACGTTGTTTTTCTTTCCTGAATAAGAGTACTCTTTGGTGTCTGTTTGGAACAGACACACTCTTTGTTTTGAAACCAAATACTTATTTAAAATTCAAACATTTAAGATGTTAAAAGAAATAAATAAATAAATACAAATAAAAATAATATAAAATAAAATACAAAAAACAAAAAAAAAAAATAGAAATAAAGTTTTGAAACTTTTAGGAAATTTCTAACAATCCCCCACAAGATTCAAAACTTTGTAAAACGTCAAATAAATACAAAAATAATAATAATATGGGCAACTTTAAAACCATACAATGGGTGCAGGTGTTTTTCAAACTTGAACCTCACTTAGTGTTAACAGTTTCATTCTGAAAGAATCTTAGTGAACAAGGTCTTGAACTAAATCCCTTTTACCAAGATTCAACATGTCACACATATGGTATGATACATAACTATGGTGCGGGTTAACACTATTAGCAACCGTGTGCTCAATCTTGATTCTCATGAGAGTTTTAGGAAATAGCCCTATTTCCACAGTCGCGGCTTCACAACGCTCTCACTTAGGTGAATCCTCCAAAGATAGAAGTGACGGATGTCTATCTTGCGAGAGTTTTCCCTCCTTGGATTCATTTAGAGTAAAAACTCTTCCTTAACCATCACATTTACATCAGCACTAATATCTTAGGGATGAGCAGGAGAATATAAATAATAAGTTTAATAAAGTCTCCTTCTTTAAAGTGCTTGAATACGAGTCACACTATAAGGATTGTTTCTACCCATTGAACTTCCTTCATGGGATCTCCAATCACAGAAGTCGGGTTACTTCCTTAGTTGACTCCTTATGGGCTTAGACCCATCTCCCTCGACAAATCTAAGACTACACTCTTAGATAAACCTTTTGTTAACTGATCAGCAATATTCTTTTCAGATTTCACAAAATTAAAAGATACAAGATTTTTATTCGCCAAACTTTTTATAGATTTATACCTCACTTGCATATGCCTATTCATCTTTTTATTAGTATGTGCTTGTCTCACAAGTTCTATTATAGTTCTATTGTCACAATGTATGGAAATAGCAGGTATAGGATTTTTCACAAGTGAAATATTAAGGAGTAAATTTTTAATCCACTCAGCTTCAGTATATGTAGTATCTAAGGCTATAAGTTCTGATTCTGTTGTACTTCTAGAGATCACGGTTTGTTTTTTAGAACCCCATGATATTGTTGCTCCACCTAACATAAATTTATACCCAGTAGTAGACTTAACATCTAAGTTATCTGTTATCCAATTAGCATCGCTATAACCTTCTACCACATTAGGAAAACCACTAAAGCAAAGTGAATAATCTAGAGTTCCTCTTAGATATTTAAAAACTCTTTCCACAGCAATGATCTTTACTAGGATTATGAGTATGTCTACTTAATCTCCCAACAGGATAGGCAATATCAGGTCTAGTCTTATTAGCAATATAGAGAAGTGATCTAATAATTTGAGAATATCTAAGTTGAGATACAGGTACACCATTAATTTTCTTCAAATTCATGCTAGGATCAAAAGGAGTTGAAACAGGTTTTATATTATAATAATCAAACTTTTAAAACATTTTCTCTAGGATTCTAGATTGATTCAATGTAATACCTTTGGTTGTTTTCTCTAATTTCATACCCAAAATTATATAAGCTTCTCCTAAATCTTTCATATCAAATTGTGAAGATAAATAAGATTTCACATTTTTAATTATCTCTAAATTTGTTCCAAATAATAAGATATCATCAACATATAAACACAAAATAATACATTCTCCATTATCTTCTTTATAATATACACATCTATCATGTTCATTGATCTTAAAATCAAATTCTAGAATTATCTTATCAAACTTTTCATGCCACTGTTTAGGACCTTGCTTAAGTCCATACAAAGATTTAACCAACTTGCAAACTTTATGTTCTTGTCCTTTAACTGCAAAACCTTCAGGTTGCTCAATGTAAATTTTTTTATCTAAATCTCCATTCAAAAGAGCAGTTTTAACGTCCATTTGATGAATTTCTAAATTATAAATGGATGCTAGAGCAATTAAGATTCTAATGGTTGTAATCCTAGAAATAGGTGAATAAGTATCGAAATAATCTATTCCTTTCTTTTGTGTAAATCCCTTGGCTACTAATCTTACCTTATATTTATTTATTCTCCCATCAGGTTTTAATTTCTTCCTAAATACCCATTTGCAACCGATAGCTTTACTCCCAGGAGGTAGATTAGTCAACTCCCAAGTATTATTTTGAAGTATAGATTCAAACTCACTATTAATGGCTTCTTTCCAAAATGGTGCATCTAAAGATGACATAACTTCTATAAAAGTATTTGGTTCTCCTTCAGTTAAAAAAGTATAAAAATCATCTCCAAAGGTTTTTTCTATTCTAGTTCTCTTACTTCTTCTAGTTTCTATGTTTAGATGTTCAGAATCACCTCTCAAAGGAATAACACTGGTACTAGCAGTAGAAGTTCTATTTACAACCTGATTTGAGATCCTAGTTTTATATGGAAAAATATCTTCAAAAAATGTAGTTTCATGAGATTCAATTATTGTATTATTAGTAATTTCACTAATTTCAGAATTTATTACTAGAAATCTATTAGCACTACTATTTTGAGCATATCCTAAGAAAACGGTATCAACAGTTTTAGGTCCTATTTTCTTACGTTTAGGTTCTAGAATTGTTACTTTTGCTAAACACCCCCACACTTTCAACATTTTAAGATCAGGTACTCGTTTTTTCCAGATTTCATAAGGTGTTTTATCATTATCATTCACAACTACTCTATTTAATATAACACAAGCAATGAGTATCGCTTCCCCCACAAGCTCTCTGGTAAACCAGAACTAATAAGCATTGCATTTATCATATCCATAAGAGTTCTATTTTTCTTTTCGGCTATCCCATTAGATTGTGGAGAATAAGGTGGGGTTACTTCATGCATAATTCCATGTTCTTCACAAAAAGTGCTAAGGGTACCTACATTATATTCACCTCTTCTATTAGATCTAAGTTTCTTAATTTTTCTTTCTAATTGATTTTCTACTTCAGCTTTATAAATTTTAAATTTACTAAAAACTTTATCTTTGGTTTTAATTAAATATAAGAAACAAAACTTAGAACAATCATCTATAAATGTTACAAAATATTTATTTCCGGCTCTAGTTAGTGGTCTATTAGAATCACAAACGTCACTATGTATAAGGTCTAAGAGTTGTGAATTTCTTTGTACAGATTTATAAGGTTTCTTAGGTTGTTTTGCTTGCACACATATTTCACATTTGCGTTTAACATCAATAGATGATTTAGGTACTAATTCTAATTCCATCATTTTCCTAATTTTCCTTAAATTTACATGTCCAAGTCTTCTATGCGACAAATCACAAACTTCAATATTCAAAATATTATGAGAGATATAATTAACTTTAAAAGATACATTCAATTTAAATAAACCATCACATACAAGATCTTTACCAATAAAAATATCATTTTTACTTATTACAATTTTATTCAATTCCATTACAATTCTGTAACCTAACTGTACTAAACACGATCCACTAATAAGATTTCTTTTGACCTCAGGAACATATCGCACATTTCTC
This sequence comes from Camellia granthamiana, assembly GCA_036172215.1. Taxonomy (NCBI): domain Eukaryota; kingdom Viridiplantae; phylum Streptophyta; class Magnoliopsida; order Ericales; family Theaceae; genus Camellia; species Camellia granthamiana. Next base: position 53,982,227 of record CM069915.1, on the reverse strand, counting down.
AAAGTTAAGATTTTTTCAGAAGTCATCTTCAAATCTATATCTCCAATGCCAAGTATTTGTGCAATTGATCCATTTCCCAAAGTTATACTTCCTCCACTTGATTTTTGGAAAGTTTTAAAATAACCACAATCAAAACACACATGTATATTAGCCCCAGAATCTAACCATCAATCTTGATATTCAAAAGTAGAATTAATTTCAGGATTATACCTAAAAGATGGTCTGGCAATTTCTTCTTTCTCCAAAATCATATTCACTTGAGCATTATGATCTTGATTTCTTTGCTTATTGTTGAACCTTGGTTTATACTTATCAGTCTTCTTAAAAAAACAATCCTTAGCATAATGATTGGTTCTTCCACATACATAGCATAACCTCTTGCCACTCCCTTGTCCCCTAAAATTATTAGCATTGGCTTGGTAGTTGTTATTATGGTATTTGCCATTTTGACCTCTAGATTTAAACTTAAGGTTGTTCTTGAAAATTTTACCTTTAGGTCGAAAGTTATTCCTATTGTTGGAACTATTCTTATTCCCATTCTCCACCACATTTATCTTAGGCGTTTTCTCTTTTCCAGTTTCTAGATTTGATCTATGCTTCTCTTCCACCCTAAGTGTATTGATTAATTGAGTTAATGACAGATCTCCTTGTTTGTGCCTAAGACGCTTAGCAAAGTCATTCCAAGATGACGGTAATTTATCGATAAGGCAAGACACGTTAAACTCCTCACTAAAAGTTGTCCCTTTCTTTTCTACTTTTCTAAGTAGTTCTTGAAACTCATGAATTTGGTCTCCTACAAGTATGTCATCTTTTATTTTATACCCATTAAAAGTAGAGACAATGAACCTATCAATACCAGCATCTACAATTCCATATTCAGCCTCTAAGGTTTTCCATAGTTCTTTTGCAGTCGAGATGGTTAGCTGATACACATCATATAAATGGTTAGACAACATACTAAGGATTCTATTATAACAATGAAATTCAATTTGTTCGGGTGACAACCAAGATCCAACAAAATCCTGGTCTTCTATGGCAGACATAAGACCCAACACGGTCAACCAATATTTTGTTTGTTTTTTCCATCTTTCAAAATTGTTACCATTAAATTTTTCAGGTTTTACACTAACAGTTTCTTCTAAATTAGCCATAAAAATAAATTAGTTAAGGTACAAGAGAGTAAACAATTATAAAATTTGTAAGAGACAACAATGAAACAATCACAAATGTTATTAAATTTGTAATTGAAAATTAATTGCCAACAATTTAGGAAATAGATAAAATGTGACAAATTTTTTACGCAGATCAAATCTAAACACAATAATTTATAACATGAACAATGCTAATTAAATATCATGAATCTAAACAACATAATTTATCATGTGAAAATTTTGATTTTACTCAACAACTTTTCTAAGAATAATTAATATAAAAAATAAAAAATAAATAAACTACACATAAACAACAAGTTCTACAACTTCTCTGGATTAATATATACATATAAGTCAATGTTCCCAAACAAAGTTACACTGTTTCTGAAAAAGAAAAGCAACAAAAAAAAAATAAAATTAGGATCAATGTAATCAAACCAGTGACTCACTCCACAATACAAACATGTGTATAAATTGTACTGTAATGAGGCACGTTTACCGATTTGATTTAGAAAATCAAAAAATCAGATTTTACCAAATTGACGGGAAACAAAAATTTCATTTTTTTTTAAAAATATTTATTTATTTATTTATAATAGATTTATTCAAGACCAAAAAATGCAATTATAAAACAGAAATAATTAAAAGATTAATTATGTTACAGAAATAACGACTTTAGATTATTGTGGGAATTGATTAATAATTATTTTAAATCAATTTTATAGAATAAAATTGAAAGCAAAACAGATTCTAAAACATAAGTTTTTACAATTCAATAAAATTATATATACATATATATAACAGAATAAGTAAAAGATGAAGAAAATGATTCAGAAACTAGGCTGTGTGATTGTGAGAGGCACGTCAAAGACGCTGTTCTAAAGTCATTATGCGTGCAGGTTTTAACGATCACAAACGACTCCAAGATACAACCCAAAAACTTTACAGGATCTGATACAATGCACAGTTGTACCAGAAGAATTTGTCAAGAATGTATCAATTGCCCAGAAATATGAAGTATAAAAATACTATAAAGAGAAGAAGGAGAGAGAGAGAAAACAGAGAACGTTGTTTTTCTTTCCTAAGTAAGAGTCCTATTTAAATACTCTTTGGTGTCTGTTTGGAACAGACACACCCTTTGTTTTGAAACCAAATACTTATTTAAAATTCAAACATTTAAAATGTTAAAAGAAATATATAAATAAATAAATAAATACAAATAAAAATAATATAAAATAAAATACAAAAAAAAAAAAAATACAAATAAAATTTTGAAACTTTTAAGAAATTTCCAACATAGCCTGGACTGCAGGGGACCGATTTGGAAACCCCAGCTTAGGAAATGATACAAAACCCCAGAGTTCAATCAAAAGCCAGATGGAGGCGATGGTGCTAGGAGAGAGAGAAGAGTGAGAATAAAATTTTAAACAGATATCTGAGCTTGTATGTATGGGAAGCGTGTAAGAATGAGTATTTTGGTTCAAAAAATAGTAGGGTTCAAAAAAAAATTATCAAATGTCTTATATGGGTATGAGACCCACATAAAATTTACATTGTGTGGGTCCCACACTTATGTACGACATTTAGTAAAAATTTTGATAAATTTTTTGGGATCGGTAGCATTACTCTTTTGATTATCTTGTAATAGCTTGTCCGTGTGGACTTACTATTGTAGTGCTTAGACCTTTGGGCAAGAAAAATCCAAAATTAGATTTTCACCTGAGGGCCAATTAATATTTTAGAGACAAATTTAGGAATAAAATTATTTTTTAGGACAAAATATTTTAGTTGTTCATTGTTATATTTTTAGTGATGAAATTGGATATTTAACAATAAATTACTATACTTTTAGAACAAATTTTTATTTTTTTATTTTTTATAAAAATAAACATTTGTGGCACTAAATTATTTTCTCTAAAAGTATATTTTTAAGTGTCATTTTAAAAAAAAATTAGTTAAAAGTCATTTTTTTTAAAAAAACTTTTCAATGTGATAATGACTATTTGGCAAAGTTAAAAATTGATCCCCAACTACTTTTTGTAACCAAATTTTTACTTTTGAGAACAAATAAGTTCTGTCCTTAAAACTTTGATATGCTGCAGGGATAATTGCACATCCGTATATATGTGCCTTATAAAGCACTTTTGCATATGAAAAATTATATCCTAGTCTAGGGATATTATCTGACTTTATCATTAATTAATCATAATTTACTATATCCCCTCCTATTCAACAATCACCCAATACAAATCATTGGCTCCATCTTTTCCATTAATCACAAATCACTTGGGGTACCATATGGCCCTGTCATACCCTAAAATCACCAAATAACTTATCCTCGCATATACACCATGAGGAGCAATTATTCAATGCCTCAAAAGTATTGACATGACCATTCCACAAATTAATCTCGGTCATTTATTAGTGTGGGGCCCACATCCAGAATACATAGAGTGTAATTTTAGTAATAGTAACAATGGAAGTAGATGAGAAGTGAAGATTGAGAATTAAGAACTACTTAAGAGTGAACATTTTTGTTATTTATGATCGATTATTACAATGATTGGAAAGATTGGAACGGATGTGGTCCATAGAATTAAAGCATGATGACTTAAGTAGAGGAGTACGTTTGGGGTACTATGTAATAAACAAGTATCCACTAGACTACAAGAAAAGTTCTATAGAACGACTATTAGATCAACGCTATTGTATGTGATAGAATGTTGGGCAACTAAGAAACGACATATAGATAAGATGAGTGTTGCTGAGATAGAGATACTAAGGTGGATGTGTGGCAAGATTAGAAAAGAAAGAATTCGGAATAAGTATATCTGTGAATGGGTAGAAGTAACATCGATAGAAGATAAGTTGAGAGAGAATAGATTAAAACGGTTTGATCATATATAACAGAGGCTAACAGAGGCAGTGATGAAGAGATGTGATATAGTAATGGTAGAAGAAATTGTTAGGGAAAGGGGCATACCTAAATTGACGCGGGTGAGTGTAGTAAATAGAGATATGAATCTCCTTAATTTGACTAATTGAATGGCCATTAACAGAGTCGAGTAGAGAAGAAGGATTCATGTAACCGACTCCATTTGATGGAACTTAAGTGTTGAGTTGTTTTGATTTATTAACATTTAAACATGACAAATAAAGAATAAAATATTATTTAATACATGTCAACAATTGTGAATAATATAGTAAAGTCTAACTCAAACTTAAATCCAACAAAAGCAAATTAAATCCAATAAGATTTCTTTGTGAAAATTATTAAATGCAATCAAGTCCACTATGATAGACCAATTAGGTTAAAACATTTCAATATAAATAAAATTTTACATAATATATATAGGTTCGGTTCTTAGGTTGATTTGGTTTAGGCAATGCTCAAATCAAGAGTCAACTCAATCCTATCAGGTTGATGATTTGAAAATCCGATACCAAACCAATGTACTAAGAAATCGAACTAAACCAACCCAAAAGGTTGGATTGGTTCGGTTCTTCGATTTATTAGGTATTTTGCACATCTCCAATTTCAATTGTGGTACAACGTAGGTATATACTAAATACGTTTAAGGTACAACAAAAATTAAATACAAAAAATTTGAATACATATTTTTATATACCCAATATACACACAGACGTACCATATGGGAGAAATTACAAATCAAGCTAACTTGTCAAACATTATTACATGCACTTGAAAAAATTTATGGTTTTAATAATTAAAGTTTATAAACTTAACTATTAATATGATATTTTTTTTCAACCTTCAAATGATTTGTTATTTCACTTATTATTAATCTCTGATAAATTAAAGGGAGAATTACTTAACCGTGTAATAAAAGAAAAAAAATTTACACAAATATAGAAAGATGCAAATGAGGCTTATACTCTCACAATTTTTCATTTACGCTTTACTACAAAATTATTTACACTCTTTATATATTCGTATATTTTTTCTTCTCTATTCCACTCTAAATAATTCCTCCTAAATTAACTACCCACGCTAGCCAAGTGCCCTCACTTTCCAGCTCTCGTGTCATCTCAGACACGGGTCTCATTTGTCTCGTCTCTATTCTTATCGGCTAAGATTCGTGGACTCTCAAGTTGTATTTATAAATTTGAGAAGAGATTTTGAAAAAAGAAAAAAAAAAAATATAAAATATAAGTAACATATAATTATATTTTACTTATCATTTTTTTTTCCTTTTTAAATTCCGTTCATTTTAAAATTTCTTCTAAAATTCATAAATCAAACAGACAGCATGATTCTATCCAATAAACGATCAACTGTATTATTTGCGTGCAAGTTTTAACATTTCTTGGAACACGTCTCTTTGATTTAATTTTTAAAATTTATTTTTATTTTTTAATTTTATAAATAAAAAATAGTTTAATTATTGTTATTTTATTTTAATTTTTAATATTTTTTATTTTAGTTATTATTTTATTTTTAACTTTATTTTAAAAATAAATATTTATGAAAAAATCTAAAAAACTTAACTAGAAAATGCAAAAATATACGGGTTCAAAATGTGTGTTTTTTTTTACCTAATATCTTTAGTTATTTTTTAAAAAATATTTTGTACTTTTAGTGCAAGTTAGGTGGATTTAAAAATAAACAATTAAAATATAAAAAAAAATTCACTAAACACAAAAAATATCAAAAAAAAGTTTTAAAACAAAAAATTTGTCTTTGTATCAATAAAAAGTTATTTTTTTTTCGAAACCGACTACTTTAATATATATTGTATTTAGAATTTATATAATATTATTAATATGTTCTCCTTATGCCAAGTTTTAGCATTTATTATTATTATTATTATTATTATTATTATTAGTTTGTATTTTTTTGTTAATTTAAAAATTGGAAGGTATTTACTAAATACATGGATTGGATTGAAGGGCTAGACAAATGACTAATTCAATATTTTTATATAGTTTAGTGGTTCGGTGGTAAAATTTCACCTAAATATCAATCAGATCAAACCAATTACATCCATAATTAATACTATGTCCTTCTATGTAAGAAATTATTTGATATCTCATAATTTTAGCAAATAAAAACAACATATATGCTCCTGGTGCAACTTATAATTTTCTAAACATCATGGGATACAATAACCCTGCTGTGCGGTCTCTTGGGATTTTTGTTGAGCCTATTTTGATGATCCAAATTGAGAGGGTAATTTTTGTTGAGTAAATTGAGTTGAGCAAAGTTGACATGGGCCGCACAAGTGGGCTGGCTTGTAGATGCGTACAAACAGACTGAGCCAAATCATGCCCTTGGTGTCAACCGAGCTACTGGTTGAAAGACTTCATGGTTTGGATCGTGTAAAGAGTTTGAACCGGTCAAAGATGACTCCAGGTTTGACCGGGCAACTATTAGAGCAGACATGGACTGAGCTACCTATAAGACCGGTCAAACGTAATTGGGCGCGACGCTTTGACTGAGCTAGATGAAGAGCCATGCAATATTAGCATGGTAGCGCACCGTGTTAGATGTGCACCATGCTGTGTGTTGCACGGTGGGAACAAATGTTGACAATGTTAATGTAATTTGGTTGCTCAGCTGGAAGCCGTGCAAAGAGTTATGTCATCTCATTTGGCTTGCAGTGAGTATTGTGTTAAGGATGGACATTACCATTTAAGAATGTGATTCCTAGGAGGACTTTACAAAGGGGAATTAGAGTTTACTAGGATTATGCCATGCAAAACTTATAAAAACTCAAATCTACCCTAATTCCAGGTATTGCAATTACTATTCTTGAATTCATAAAGCTTTTCCTCCTCGTTTGTCTTATTCATTGACTTAGGCATTGGAGGGCTTTTTGGCAGACACCCGCCTGCTAACTCATATTTGTGATTTCAGGTTAAACAATGATCGCAAACTTGATCAACATGATTATACAAGTGATGATTATTTTGTGCTTGTACAATTGGTGTTATCTGTAGGAATTTCATAGAACAAACCTTTTGGTCAAGTTTTTCTTCGATAATTTTAATGGTGCATAACGAAGATTTGCCTATTTCTGCCATCGATAGCCAAACATTGGAGGCCACCTACTTCCACAACCCAGATGGGCAAAGACGATGAACTGATTCCCACGCTTTGGAAGATCGTGTGAAGGAGCAACATGAATTACTCAGGAGGATGGCAGCGGATATTCAAGCTTCGAAGCACCAGGTAAGGGGCAAGGGTGTCGCTAGAGTGGAAACTCACAGGGAGCACACTCGATCCCATCGTTCAGGAGGCAAAGATAGTCGTGCTTCACCAGAACCTTATGAGAGTAAGAGCCTCAGGACAGGCGACTCACAGTCAAGGACATCCAGATCTCGTTACTCCAGGTTTGAGAGGATGAGGTTAGTAAGATCATACCCTAAGGAGATCAACTATCGACTTTCACGCACTCACTAGATGTTTTCTCGTTATACGGAGTTACCCCGATCAGAAGACTTGCGAACTGTTCTAGATGAAAGGGCTCAAAGAAGAGAAGTTACCTAGGCACACAACCCTCATAGGGTGTTAGCTTTGCAGAGATTGGCCCCTAGGACATATGGAAGCGTCGAGGTTCATGCCAATGCTGAATCTTGTTTACGAACCAGCAGACAAAGCATTGGCAAGGTTGCAAATTATGTCATTTTCACCGGAGATAAAAAAAAATGCACCTCTGCATGTGGGCTTTAATCAACCCAAATTTAAGATCTACGACAGGAAGTCAGATCCTTACATGTATCTTAGCCACTTTCGACAAGTCATGAATATACATAGAATGAATGATGCCTTGATGTGCATCTTGTTTCAATCAAGCTTAAGGGATTTTGGCTTGACATGGTTTGAGAGATTTCTAGAAGTCAGCATAGTTTCTTGGGCACAGCTTGTAAAGGCGTTTGTTATAAGGTTCAAAACAACTTATGGAGGTCGATCAACTATTCGCCATTAACATGGGGGAGCGAGAGTCATTAAAATCATACAATAATAGGTATTGGGAGACATTCAACCAAATTGGCGAGTGTCCTACCAACCTAGCAATCGCTCAGTACAAGCGCGAACTACCAATCGAGTATAAACCGAAGGAATCAATAACTACGATACCACTCTTAACCATGGAAACTCTAATGGAAAAGGTTCACCAACATATGTGGGTGGAAGAAGATGTCGCCCGAGTAAAGACAAAGTTTAGTACAACAGCACTGCTAGACGAAAAATATTCTGACAAAGTTAACACGGTTGGTCGGAATGGAAAACAAGGCAACAAAAATCGAGATAACAACCGAGGTGACCCACAAATTAGCAGCGAAGAAAACAAGGCAAGGAAGTTGAAGGTCCACATAGCCATCACCACGGTGTTCAAGAAGCCCATTTATCGTATCCTTAGCGAAATTTGTGATGAGCCATTTGTCCAGCAGCCAACAAAGTTAGGCGAAACGCATAAGGGTTATGACGAAAGATACCGATGTACCTTCCATGATGAGAATGGGCACCAAACAAAGGACTGCATGTCATTGAAACATCACTTGGAGGAATTGGTGGTTGTGGGTCACCTGGACTGTTACATTGAGGGCAAAGCTCGGTTAGCCCCTCAAGATGAGAACGTGCTGGACAAAATGCCACTTGCTAGTCCACCTCAAGGCGTGATTAATGTGATCCATGGTATCATGAAGCCTGAGTGAGTTTGCAAGCTTAGTGAAATGATAAAGAAGGCTGAGCACATGAGGAAGGTACTCAGTGTTACGAAAGGGAAGACAAAGATAAGAAATGTGACTTCTTTCTCTAACAAAGATCTAGCGAGGTTGCAGAATCCTTACAACAATGCGCTAGTGGTCACTTTGTGCGTCAAGAATTTTGACATCAAGAGGATCTTGATTGACCTGGAGAGTTCATGCGAAATCATGTCTTATGACACTTTTAAGCAACTGAAGTTAGATAACATATATTTGGCATCCGCCACGTCTCCCTTGGTAGGCTTCAGTTCTATGCCTAAATGGCCGGTTGACAAGATCATTCTGCTGACCCAAGTAGGATTGATGGTCAAGCAAGTGGAGTTTTTGGGTTATGAAAGTTCCATCCACTTACAATATCATTCTTAGTCTAGCATGGTTGCATGCCATGCGAGCCCTAGCATTGACATACCATCAAGTAATGTGGTTCACAAACGAAGCTGGAGTAATTGAAGAAGTCTTGGGAGATCAAATCATGTCAAAGCAATACTTCATTATAGTGAATGGAAGCCGTGTTGCCAAGTGATTCATTTGGATGGCAGAAGAACCAGAGACCAAGGAGATGTTCGAAGACGTTGGCAAAGAGGCTGGGCAAAAGGCTATGAAGGACCTCGCGAAAGTTAGGATCCATGAGAACAACTCATAAAAGTTCTTTTTGCTAGACTCATCTTTGTTCAGCACCAAAACAAAAGAGGTCATGGATTTTTTGATCTCCAATATTGAGGTGTTCACCTGGACACCTTACGACATGCCTGCTATTGATTCAAACTTCATCTACCACCAACTCAATGTCAACCTCCATGCCAGATTAGTCATACAGAGAACTAGAATGTCGGCTATATACCACACCGAAGTAATGGCCGAAAAGGTAGGGAACCTGCTGGAAGTAGGGACAAGGATCTCAAACACTATCGTGGTGCCAAAAAAGAATAGCAAGTTGCACGTTTGCATTATAATTGCGTCAATTATAAGACAGTCAACAAGGTGTGCCCAAAAGACAGCTTTCCTTTACCAATGATTGATTAGTTGGTGGACCTAACAGCAGGGCACAATCGGCTGAGCTTTCTAGATGTATATTGTGGATATCATTAGATCGCTATGTATGAGCCCGATCAGGAGATCACTTCTTTTACGACCCCAAAGGGGTTGTATTATTACAAGGTCATGCCCTTTGGCATAAAAATGCAGGGACGACATTCCAAAGGATGGTCACCAAGATGTTTGCCACTCTTAAGACTTGGGCATTTCATTCCAAACACTTGGTGATGAAAGTTACACTGTGCAATCTTTTGAATTCCTAGTGAAGAAATTTGGATTCAAGCTCTAATCCCAAACCTGTTTCACACCCTGTTTTGACCAAAATGATTTAGACCTTAAAACCCTATTTTCAAAGCTTTTTTCCAAACTTGCATTGCCCATGTAGCAGGATGCCAAGAGGGATTTTAGATCTAGCCTTGGATTTTTGGGCCTGGTCATGTCTATTTGGACTCGGCCGAGTGTCATTCGCGATAGATAGAATATCTGGCGGGATTCCGCCAGCTAGTTTTTTTTTTGAAGATATTTATCATCAAAAGATCTCAAATTCTATAAATAGAGCCTCTCCCTTTAGAATTTAGGGTGAGAAAAATTTTCCAAAGACTTGTAAGGTTTTTGAGAGCTAAAAAGACTCCTCTTCCTTTGAACAAACTATTTGACCTCTATACCACCGTTTAGTTATACATACACAATACATACATGTAGACCGCCCGAACTTCCTCCGTGCGCTCCCCTTTTCGGAGAGGGCGCGGATTTGGGTTCATAGCTACTACAGTTTGGACTTCTGTCACAGTTCTGAATCTAATCTCACAAAGTGCAATGTAAGATTGATAAATCACCAAAGAGTCCAAATTCGGCAAATCGTTTTGGAAAATCGATTTTAATCAAGAAGTGCCAAGTATGGACTACTTTGCTGGATTACAGAGTCGCCACCTAAATGTTTTGTTTTGGGAAATTTAGGAAACCCTGACTCGTGCCAAAGGTCATGTGTCCGTCATCACCAAAGTTGTCTCAGCTCGGGAACTTGGGTACGAGAGGGGAAGGTCTTGAAATGAGCACCCCTGCTTGCCCGATCAAAGGATTGGCCTCTACTAAACATGATATGTTGTTTTCATAAACACATGTGTTCTTATTTCGGTTATTAATCTAACTTACTATGTGATGCGCACAGTATACAAGTATAGACTCAATCACGAGAATTGGGACAAAACAATTCAATGTTTGTTTTTGAAAATGGTTTGAAAGTGCTACTCGAAAGTAGGCTTAGAAATGCGGATTTGCTACCCTCAAGTGGGCTTAAAACATGATGATTTGCCACTCCAAGTGGGCTTAAAACTCACATTTTGATGAATTGTTCCAATTCAAGTAATGAAGCCTTCATCCACAGGCATTCATGCAGTTAATCAAATAAGCACATAGCCTCATGGCAAGCATGCTATCATGGCAATCACTTACACACATGCAAGGATGCTAAAGCGTAAACACTTACAGTGTACTCCAAGCCAAAATAGAAAACTAGTTAGAAATATGCATGGTCCTAACTATACAGAATTCCTAATGCAACGCATGCAATAATGCAACTAAAATAGGCTCGGCTATCTAAGATGGCATATAAATGCAACAATTGATACACGTATTCAAATAGGTATTGAAATATGATGCAGTTTGAATGATGGGCCGAGCCCGGTGCATGCAATACAAATGAATGATGCACGCATGTAAAGCATAAGGATGCTAATTGAAATATTCCCTAAACTAACCATCGAAAGCTGATAAGTAAAAGGAAGAAAAAAGTGGGGTTGGAAGACATGCACACACACGCACCCTTATTACAACATTATGCCCTCTCGACGGAGGGTCCGAATAAATAAGCTAAGCTATGCTAGGCTAAGCTACTTATTACAAACCAACTAATTAACTAACTCTAGTTAATTAATTATTACAAAACCGAATTGAAACAAATAGCTATACTAAGCTAGTTAAGATATTACACAACAAATTGAATGACTAATCGCGCAAACTAATCATAAGCAGTGAAATGGCCTCGCGGGCAAGGGAGACATGCATGCTCATTGGTGTCCTCCCGAAAATCCACTACCTTGCCTCTAGAAGCCTCTATTTGCACATCTTTGGATTTCTGAAAATTGTGCCAACTTCCAGATTGCTTCTGACTTATCTCACGAACATGCTGAGGGATGATCGGCCATGATTGGTGGTAATCGGCCAGTACTAATGGCCGGTCGGCTGCTTTGGTGGCCGGTCGGCCACTGATTCCCTGAATTTTTCTTTTTGCTGCAACAGAGTACAAACAGAGGCATTGCAGTGTATTTGCAAGGAAATGTGTGTGCAACTACTCTCCTTATCATTTCTCAAGCTCAAAGGAGGGTAGTACTCAGCTCTCAAGCCACCAATCACGCATCTCAATGTATGATGGCTAAAGAGTCAAGCTTGCACAATGTTAGTGAATGCACTGACAAGACTCAAAGAGTCGTTACCCTATCATGCATGATCAAGGGTGACAACGACTAAGAAACGCAACACATTTCATCACTTTGAGTATGAAACGTGCCACATTCCTTGTGTTTGGATTAACGTCCGATCCAAACACAATGCAATGCAAACAATATGCCCATCTTTCAATGCTAAAGTGGCATGCATAAGACTCTATCATGTGAGCAATGCATGCAAGACATGTTAAAGGGGCCAAGAGCACTAAAGCAAGTGAAGAACATTACACATGAGACATGCACTATCAATCTCAAATGGTCAAACCAGCTATGGACAGACCTAAGATACTCCAAAACAGTGGCCAAAACACACTAAAACTTAGGCACAAAAGCAAGAAATGCATGCTCATTCATTTGCTCCCAAGCAAGGCACAAAGCTTAACTTTCAAACACATTGAAAGAGTGATATATATGAGAGCATGACAGAGGTACAAGCATTGAAATCATATGCCAAATGATGACATATCATGCAAACAACACAAGTATAGCATGTTAGGGTCCTTAGAACTCAAGACTAGCAAAGCCAACTATGCCATAGCTATACAAAGCAAGCCCTAAGAGGCTAAGACCACTCAAAACAGTCCTAAAGTATGTCAAAAAAATGCCAAAAACATGTTGGAGTGTAGCCAAAATAAGCTAGAATGATAAGCCAAAACACTAAGCATGCAAGGCTAATGAGTGAGATTGCACTACAAGTACAAAAACCAAGCAAAAGGTGACCCAACCAACCAAAATCAGAGTTAGAGCATGTTAAATAATGGCCAAAAACATGCTGGAGTAGAGCCAATACAAGCTAGGTTAATGGGCTAACTCATGAGTCATGCTAGGCCAACAAGTAGAATTACACTACAAGTGCAAGATGCGAGCAACAAATGGCCAAACCAGCAAAAAATAGAGTTATAACATGGAAAATCAATGGCAAAAACATGCTTAAACCAAGCTTCAAAAGGGTAGAAAAGCATGCTCATTTGATAGGCCATCAATACCTGCAAACAAGACAAGAGGAGGGGGGACCACCCCCTCCCATTTTGGATCTTAAAACCACCTTTCCACCACTAAAATTCCTCTGGAATTCAATGGTAAAAAGGGCCAAAAAGTTTCGTTTGAAAGCCTTGAAAGATGGCACAAAAAGCTATACAAGCTAAGGAACAAAAGAGAGAGACAACCCCCTAACACAAAATAGGCCTAAACCATCATTTTTAGGACTGAAAAATAGAGTTTTCTTCAGTTCAAAACCAAGCCAAAAACAGTTTGCAAAGGTGGTAAAATAAACATGCAAAACAAAGCTTTAAAGGGCCAAGTGCTTACCCTTGAAGCACAGCAGCAAAATAGGTGCAAATCTGAGCCAAAACCAGCTTTGAGAGCTCAAATAAAACCTTAGCAACAAGGTAGAGGTGTTTGGTCTAGGGTCTCTTTACAAGAGTGTAGGAAATTCTCACTTCTAAGCACAATATAGGAAGAGAGAGAGGCTGAAATCTTGCTCACAAAATTATAGAGAGAGAGAGAGATTTTAGAGAGAGAGAGGCTCTCAAACTTGTCAACCTTTCAAAATGTTCTCCCCTTTTCAAAATGATAGATATTGCCTTCATATATAGCAGAAAAAGAGCATTTGGTCGAAATATCTGATTATAGAGACAGTTGAAGCATTTGGAAGACAGCTGGAGCAAAAGATCTACAAATTCTGAGTTTTCTGGACATTTCTAGCCGACCGGCCATCTTTTTGGCCAACCTGCTACTAATGATGGCCGATCGGCCACTTCCGTGGCCGACTGCAAATTCTGCTCTGCAGGTCCAACTTCAAACGGGTATAACTCCTTCATCTAGACTCCTTTTCAGGTCATTCTTGTGTCTAAATTGAAGCCCCGGAAGTAAGATTTCCAATGGTGGCAGCCTCACATTAAAATTAAAATTTTGAGAAAAGTTATGCTTGTTTTAGTGAAGACTGCTCAGTTTTGGTCCTAACCGGTTTGATGCCCAACTTCAACCAACCATATCTCCCCCATCCGGACTTGGCTTTAGGAGATTCTTGAGTGTAAAATGAAGTCCCGGAAGTATTATTTCCAAAGGTGGTGGCCTCATAGCTTAAATCCAAGTATACAAAAGGATAGGCCTGATTTAGCGAGGGCTGCTCGAATCTCTCTTAACAATTCATGCCCAACTTCTTCCCAAACTTGCTTTCTTCTCTCCTCTCCTCTTTTCTTCAACTCCAAACCTCTAAACAAGATGTTTTGGAATATTTTTCACATATTTCACCTCTCCTTCATTTATTCCACTTTGTTCATGCTCGGTTTATCGATAAGCGCAACATTTATCGAAATGTAAGCCTCGGAACATCGTAGGAACTTTTCAAAAATATTTTGAAAGAGAGGGTTTTGAAATCTAAAAATCATTTTGGTCAAAATGGTTTTGGTCTAAAATGGGGTGTAAGATTTGGATTTGACGCTCTCCTTGCCAAAGAAATCGAACCTTTGCACTGCAAACCTTTCATCACCAAGTAAACCATCAGTAGCGCCCAAGTCTTAAGGGCGGTCAAAAATGGGGTGTCTACAATACACTATTAGAGCTTGTTCTTGAGGCTTTTGCTAAGTTTCAAACTCTATTTCAGCATCTTGAGGGTGTTTGGAATTAAGTTTGATAACTAAGAATTTACCCTTCTTCTCAAGAGGTATAATTTTTCATCTTCTTCTTTACTTCTCCTTCACTCTCTTTTTCTTTTCTTTTCTTTTTTTTTTCCCCTTGTTTTATATATTGTTTTTGGACTATTTTGGGGGCCTGAAATATGTGATCAAAAGCTACAAAAAGTGGAGGGGTTAGCCACCCATTCTTAGGCATAATCACAATAACTTGTTCTTTACTTTCTTCCTTCCTTTCCATTAGCTTTACCACTATTTTATTTTTATTTTTTATTTTTTGTGTTGGTATTTGTGGGTTGTTTAATGCTTTAATTTATGCTTTGAATATTATAATTGTGTTGTTGTAAGTCCTCAAGGATTGGGTGTGTTTAGGACGTAACAGCCTATTTGTTTGAGTTAATGGCATTTCTTTTATTTTTATAGTATATTGGAACCTTGTGGTCATGGGGGGTTGAGAGCTTAGCCACCCTACCGTAAGTTTGATTAACTAGTTATAAATCTTTTGCTTTGTTTACCTTGAAGCTAGGTGATGACTTATGTGTCAAAGTGTTGAAAAACTCTCTTTCTGATCAATTTTCAAAACATGGAAATGGATGTCTTATCTTTATTCCATAAACAAAAGAGGATTTATTAACAACTTTGGTGAGTAGTGTGTTTAAGCTTTTGATAGTTAGCTTGATTTCAAGTTTCTTCCTTACGTTCCTTGTTGCTCATATAGAGTTCTTTATCAAAAAGTGTTGAAAACTCTCTCATAGTTCCACTTTGAAACATGGAAATGGATGTCTCATCCTTATTCCATGAGTAGGGAGAGGAGTTTACAACAATTTTTGAGTTATTATTTTTCATTTTAGTTGTTTCTATAGTCATCACATACTATCTTGTGATGTTTGATGATTTGTGAAGCATGTCTACCTCCTCCTTGAATAACCTTATGATAGGAAAGAGGTAAGGAGAATAGCCTCATTTTTTTTGTTTAGCAAAATCTTTTCCTATTGCTTCTAAGATCATCATGCAACAATCTTGCGATGGTTGATGATTTGAGAATCAAATCTATTCCTTCCTCGAGTAGCTTCATGATAGAAATGATAGAAGGGATAAACATTTTTTAAAAATACGTTGTCTGCACTGTTTTTACCTTAGTGCACAAAACAGGTTTTTAGGCCAAACTGAGGCACAACTGTATTTCGTTGGACCCGGCCAGGTCTCATTGTGGGCCGACCGAGCTTTAGAGTGTACACACAGAGGACTGTTGTTGGCAAAACAGAGGGCAGACAGAGCAATTTCTGAAGGATGTTCTCATTCGAGTGCATGTTGTCTTCGTTTTTGTTTCTTTAATATTTATTGTTGTAATATTTACAAATGCAATAATTAGTTAATTCATTTGGTGTTGTAATAATTAGTTGATTAGGCCATTTGGACCCTCTTGTACGAGGGCAAATTTGTAATACTTGATGTATGTCTTCCAACCTCTATTTATTTCTCCCTTTTATTTAGATGCTTACCGTGGTTGTACAAAGCATCATGTTTTCCTTTATCATTTCCACGCCTTGTATCCATTTTTGTATGCATTAAGGTTCGGCTTATCATACTTGATGTCTTTATCAGTTCCTACTTGATTATGTGCGTTACCTCATGCTTTGAGTTGATTCACATGTCATGTTAGTAGCCAAATCTAGTAGTTGCATTTTTGTATGCATTGCATTAGCCATTTTACATATTAGGATCATGCATTTTTTCTAATTATCTTCTTTTTTTCGGCTTGCCACGACTAAGTATTAGGTGATTATTTTTTGCTTTAGCATATATGTGTGTTTGTATTACTATGTTGAGCATACTACCATGAGGCTACTTGCTTACTTGAAATAACTCTATGAATGCCTATGGAGGGAGGCTATATTGCTTAAATTAGAATGACTTTGATCATTGTATATATGAGCTCATTTTTTTTTCATTGAGTTGCACATATTCTAAACTCTTTCAAAAGTATGAAATTAAAGCATTCCAAAGTAAGTGGCATGGTCTATACTCGTTTGCCTCACATAGTAATGTTAGTATATTAATAATCAGAACATGAACATATAATGTCTATATGATTCACAACATAATTTAGTAGAGGCCGATCTTTGATCGGGTGAATGGGGTGCTCAATTCATGACCTTCCCCTCTCATACCTAAGTTCCTGAACTGAGACAACTTTGGTTATGACGAACAAGTGGCTTTTGGCACGAGTCACAGGTTTCCTAATTCTCCCAAAAATATTAGGTGGCGACTCTGAAATCTAGCAATGCAGTCCGTTTTTGGCATCTTTGGTGATTAATGGATTTTTCTAAGATTTGTCGGATCTAGACTCTCATTCGTTTTTTTGTTTCACATTGCACTTGTGAAGCCAGATTCAGAACCACGGGAGTCTAAACTGCAGGGAATCGTATCCAAGGAGACTAAACCACTCCGAGGAGCGCGAAAAACCAGCTACAAGCATACATTGATGATATAGTAATCAAGAGTAAGAATGAATCAGACCATCTTAAGGACCTAGTTGAGATGTTTCACATTTTGAAGACTCATAAGTTTCATTTGAACGCATTTAAGTATGCGTTCGGCATGTGATCGGGCAAATTGCGGCTTCCTTTGACCAACTATGGAATAGAAGTAGATCTCTCCCAACTTAAAGCCATTCAAGAGTTGGAGAGACCAAACACTGTGAAGGAGTTACAACATTTGATGGGGTTGGCGGTCGCACTAAACAAATTTATAAGTTGGTCTTCAAATCATTGCCAACTATTTTTCCAAGCAGTCAAATCAAAGTTTAGCTAGGACGAAGAATGCGACTGTGCTCTGGAAGAATTGAAGCAATACTTTCTCCACCACTTTTGGTGACTTCGGTACTTGGGAAAGAGTTGTATTTGTACTTGGTGGTCTCTTAACATGCCATTAGCGTGGTACTTGTGCGCGCAGAAAGAATACATCACCTATCTATTTTTTTACGTAAATGAGACCATGCTTGGCGCTGAGACGAGATACCTTTTATTGGAGAAGCTTGCCTTGGCTTTAATGATGGCAACCATAAAGTTGCTGCACTACTTTCATACACATACAATTTTGGTGCTGACTGCATTCACACTAAAAACTCTATTTGAAAGAGCGGATTCTTCTAGGTGGATTTTGAAGTGGGCAATTGAATTTGAACAATTCGAAATCAAATTCTAACCCAAAATAGATATCAAAACCTAGGCATTGGCGGACTTTGTCATAGAGTTTGCTCCAAGAACTCATTCTATTTGCTTAGTTGATTTGATAGGCAAAACTAAGGAAGGGGTAATTGTTGCGGGAATAGAACAACCCTCAGCAACCTTACAACCGGTTGTGGCTTCACTCCAAGAAAAGAAACCGCAAAGTGCACCATTGAGTTTGGCAGTAGTGGCACCATCCACTAACTTCAATGACGTATCACAGGAGGGTGAAGAGGTAAGCTAAGCAACAGAAAATGAGATTTGCAATGACGTGCCTAAAAATGAAATGGTAAGGCAACCTAGCAAATAAGTTGGCGAACCAATAGATCTGCCGTGATTGGAGGACACGATCAAAGAAGTAATTGAAGTATCGGACCCAAAGACATCTTCATATCCATCTATTTGTTGGAAACTATTTGTTGAAGAGTTGAGGGAGCTATTTGTTGACAGAGCTTCTAATAGGCATGGAATTGGGCTTGGAGTCATGCTTATTTCGTAAATAATCTGACTGTTGAGTAAGTAATCAGACTTGGGTTTCCAGCATCCAATAATGAGGTAGAGTACAAAACGCTCTTAGCCGGTTTAAAATCTGCCTTCCGTATGAAGGCTACCGAGCTAATGGTGTATAGTTACTCTCAATTGGTGGCCAACCAAATATCTGGTGAATATGAAGTGAATGATGATAAAATGGTCAAATGTCAAGAGTTGGTCAGAACGGAGATCAAGAAGTTTGACGTCATAAGAATAGAACAAGTTGGTAGAGACGAAACAGCAAAGTAGACGAGTTGGCTAGTTTTGCAGCAATGTCAGAATCATCCATTCCCAATCCTTTGTTGATTGATTTTCTACCAAGGCCAAATATCGAAAAACCAAAAATAACCAAAGTTGTATGTGCCGAGTTAGGACCTTCCTAAGTGGACCACATCATTATCTTTTTGAAAGACAGGATTTTACCCAACGATAAGAAATAAGCAAATAAAATCTGAGCAAAATCACAATGGTTTTGGCTGTCCCCATCAGGAGCGTTATACAAGAAGTTTTTCACTGGTCTATAGTTGAAGTGTGTGCATCCTAGCAAGGTTGATGCATTCTTGTTTGAAATTGTAGACACTCTATTTTGACTGCCCTTAATACTTGGGCGCCTCAATCCGAACACTCGATGATGAAAGTTACATTGTGCAAATTGTTCGAATCTTCAGCAAAAGAATTTGGTTTTGAGCTTCAAACCCAAGCCTTTCACCCCATTTGGACCAAAACCCTTTTTTTAGTTTGACCACTCAGTGAGCAATAGGGCCAATTAATGAGCAGCGGGGGCCAAAAACAATTGGTAGGCCGACCAATTAATGAGTAGGTTGTACAAAATATTGGCCGGTCAGCCATGTTCAGCGATAGCAGATATTTTGAGACAGCCAGCTATCTCCATGACCATGCCTTGCACCAGCTATCTCATTACAGATATTTCCAATGTAAGAAGGTGTTTTTCTATAAATACAAGGCCTCCCCTAAGGGTTTGGGGTTAGAAAATTTTGTCAAGAGCCAAATACTTGCCAAACACTCTTCATTCCTCTCTTGCAATATACATACACTATACATACACTCCCTAAGCCTAAACTTGAGGTCTTTTGCTAAGATTCTTGAACACAAATTTCAGCTCTTGAGAGTGTTCAACTTGTGGTTTGTGAACCAGAAGAGCATCCTCTCTTTAAAGGGTAATCTTTGAGCTTTTGTAACATCTTTTACTATCTCTTTTCTTTGCTTTTTCACACTATTTTTCAGAGTGTTTTTAAGCTTAAAAATGTGATCTTAGTCACAAAAAAGATGAGGGATTAGCCATCCTTCCTTAGGCTTGTTGGTTGGTTGAAACCTTTTGGCTTTAGCCCATTGTTGCTCACTTTTTCCACCTCAAAAACATAATTTTTAGCAATGTTTTTGTGTTGTTTTAGTGCTGTTTTCTGTGTTAAATTATGCTTTAAATACTATGGATGTGTTGTTATAAGCCCTCATGGATATAGCTTTCAATCTATTTGAGTTGATAGTCTTTTTTTTAAACTGTTTTTTATAGCTTTCATACATGTTCATTACCATTGTAATCACCCACTCTCCATTAGCACTCTACAATCTCTCCCTCATTTCTTTGTTTATTTTGATTAAGAGTCATTGCAAACAAAAGATTGTTGTTCAAGGCATAAGAAAGAGACCTCTCATGCTTAATGATTTAATCTCTTCGGAGGTTCATTACCAAGGGATTACATCTCTCTTATGCTAAGCACAATCCCTTGTTTGATATCTCTCTTTATTGCCGGTGCATTACTTCTAAGGGACTAACTTTCTAATTAGACTCTTGGAAATCACAAAAAAAATGTCATTATGGCTTATTATCAAGTTTGGATTTGGAGTCATTATCGCTCACTTTCGGTTTGATTAGTCATTATCGCTCTTTTGAGTTTGACTAGTCATTATCGCTTATTTTGGGTTTGACTTAGAATTCATTATCGTTTGTAAATGAGTTTGATTCTTCCTTTGTAATTTCCTCCATAGAAAAGGGCTTGAATAGCTCATTTCTGGGGTTAAGTCAATGCTTGCTACTCTTTATTGCTTTTGAACTTAGTGGATGTAATCCACATTTTTGGACAAAAAGGAAGAAAAGATAAGAAATGGAAAGGTAATGTAAAAGGGGCTAATAAAATTGGAGTAAAAGAGGTACAAAAAGGTAATAAAATTGGGTTAGGTTCAATAAGACATTATATTGAACTTATTGCATCTTGAATCATTACATACTCTTTAGTGATGTTTAATGGTTCATGAAGCAATGTCTACCCCTTTCCTTGAGGTAACTCCATGATAGGGAGGAAGTGTTGTTTGTCTTTCATTTCATTTTATTGAGCTTTTATCCTATTGGTTCTAAGATCATCACGCAACAAATTTATGACAATTGATGATTTGTGAATCGAATCTACTCCTCCCATGATCGTTTTCATGATAGGGAAGGGCAGAGAGGATAAACATCTCCTGAAAATACCTTATTTTTGCTCTATTTCAACTCTGTGGCAGCAGGGCATTTCTTAAAAGCAGTGGCCAGCCGACCATCACTTAGTATGGCTGACCACTTTTCAAGGCCGTCCAGCCACCTATTCTTGTACATGGAGTGGCATTTTTACAGCAGAACAGAGCAGAACTTGATTGTAGTCATATTCTGGAAACAAACAAAGAGGTTTCTAGGAGGATGTTCTCAGTTGTGTGCATATGGCTCCTCACCTCCCATTCCATTAAATTATTGCTTTAATAGTAGTATGTTGTAATTAATTAGTTGGCTTCATTCAAATGTGTAATAATTAGTTAATTTAGTTAATTCATTTGGTATTGTAATAATTAGTTTAATTAGGACATTCATTCGGACCCTCTTGTACGAAGGCAAATTTGTAATGCTTGTAATTTTGTATGTCTTCCAACTCCAATTTTTTTCTCCCTTTTATTTATTTACTTACTGTGGTAGCATCATATGTTTTGTTTCATATCATTGCCATGCTTAATATCCATTTTTGCATGCATTGGGTTTAGTTCATCACTCTAACATTGTTGTCATTTCTTACTTACTTGAATACATGAGTTGCCGCATGCTTTGAGTTAATCCATATGACATGTTAAAAATAAACCGAACCTAGTAGCTGCATTTTGTATGTGTTGCATTAGTCATTTGCATATTAGAGCATGTATTTTTCTTCTCTTTAGCTTCCCTCGGTTGAGTACTAGGTGAGCATTTTCGCTTTAGTATATTGCATGTGTGTTTGTGTTTTCATATCAAGCATACTACTATGAGGCTAAGTGCTTATTTGATATACCTTTTAAATGCCTGTAGATGAAGGCTATTTCGCTTAAGTTGGAACAACTTTGATAAATGTACGTATGAGCTCAGCTTTTCAAGTAGTGCATATTCAAAATTCTGTTCAAACAAACATAATATCAAAGCATTCCAAAGTAGGTAAAATAGTCTATACTTGTATGCCTCACATAGTAATGTTAGAATAATAATCAGAACAAGAATATATAGTGTACATAAAAATTACATTATGATTAGTAGAAGCCGATATTTGATTAGGTGAGTGGGGTGCTCAATTCATGACTTTCCCCTCTCATATCTAAGTTCCCGAGTCAAGACACTTCGGTTATGACGGACAAGTGGCCTTTGGCACGAGTCACGAGTTTCCAAAATTTTCCAAAAATATTTATGTGGCGACTTTGAAATTTGGTAATGCAGTCCATTTCTGGCATCTCTGATGATAAATGGATTTTCTAAGATTTACCAGATTTGGACTCTCATTTGTGTTTTTTTTGTTTCACATTACACTTGTGAAACCAGACTCAGAACCACGAGAGTCTAAACTGTAGGTCTATCGTATCCGAGGAGACTAAACCCCTCCGAGGAGCACGAAAAGCAAGCTACAAAAATTCACGAAGGAATTTATGGGAGCCACCAACGTGGGAGATCCCTGGCATACCGAGCTATTTTTCAAGGGTATTGGTGGTCATACATGCAAGCAGATGTGGAGAAGTATGTCAGAAAGTGTGAAAAATGTCAAAAATTTGCATATCAAATCCACCAACCGGCCAGAAAACTTCTACCTTTAACTAGCCCTTAGTCGTTTGTTATGTAGGGCTTAGATATTGTGGGGTCGCTTCCGACCACACTAGGAAACAGAAAGTACTTTATTGCGGTGATAAACTACTTCATTAAATAGGTTAAAGTAGAAGCACTTGCATTTATTAAAGAAAAAGACGTGAAAATTTTCTTTTAGCAAAATATAATCACTTGGTTTGGAATCCCTAAGACTCTGATATCAGACAATGGCACTCATTTTAGTGGGAGGGTCTTTAGAGGTTTCTATGAGGAGCACAAGATAGAATTCTACAACTCCACATTGGCTTATCCTCAGGCTAATGGTTAGGCCGAAGCGTCGAACAAAGTAATCTTGATGGATTGAAGAAAACATTGGAGAAGGCAAAGGGAAAATGGATTGAAGAACTGCCCCATGTCTTATGGGCCTACCGCACAACCCTAAGACGATCAACTAAGGAAACCCTCTTTGCCTTGGCTTATGGTATGGAGATTGTCATCTCTTTGGTGATTGGCCTTCCTACTATTAGAAGTGAGAATTTTGATCCATATTTGAACAAAGAAGCAATGGCCTTAGAACTTGATCTCGTAAAAGAAAGAAAAGAAAGTACCAATTCACATCGTGGCTTACCAGCAAGAGCTATCTAGAAAGTATAACAAAATCATGCATCCAAGGTAATTCAAAGTTGGTGATTGGGTTCTACGTAAAGTCATAGGCAACACTATAGTCCCTGGTGCTGACAAGTTGGGACCTAATTGAGAAGGTCCTTACAAAGTTGTGGGGTTAGCTGGAAAAGGAGCTTACAACTTAAAAGACATGAATGGTCGAGCTGTTCCAAGACCGCGGAATACTTCCAATTTAAAATTGTTTTATTTTTAGCTTTTACCACTGTAATTTTTAAAACCTTTTAGCAATAAAACAAGTAGACAGTTTTTTTTTTTTTCCAAACTCTTTTATAGTTTCATTTTATAGATGTGATGAACTCAAATTTCCCAAAGTAGAGCAGTTGAGCATCGAAAGTATGATCTAGGGGCAAATACTTTTGTCTGAACTTTGGAAAATCTTTGCTGAGTGGAATTTTTCTTAGCAAAATTAGTTGGCAGGTTTGACCAACTTTGGAAAATCTTTGCCCGACGGGTTTTGCTCGGCAAAGTAAGTTAGAAGGATTGACCGACCTTGGAAAATCTTTGGCCGAGCTGGTTTTGCTACGTAAAGTAACTTAGAAGGTTTGTCCAACTTTGAAAAATCTTTGCTCAATGGGTTTTGCTTGGCAAATAGGTTGGGAGGTTTGTCCAACTTTGGAAAATCTTTGACTGAGCTAGTTATGTTCAGCAAAGTAGGTTGGGAGGTTTGTCAAGCTTTGAAAAATCTTTGCTCAACGGGTTTTGCTTGACAAAGTAGATTGGGAGGTTTGTCCAACTTTGAAAAATCTTTGACCGAGTTAGTTATGCTCGACAAACTTTCGAAAATCTTTGTTCAGCAAGTTTTGCTCAGCAAAGTAAGTTAGGAGGTTTGTCTAACTTTGCAATATCTTTGTTCAGCAGGTTTTGCTCGGCAAAGTAGGCTGGGAGGTTTGTCTAACTTTGAAAAATCTTTGACAAAGCTATATCTTACTTGACCAAAGTAGGTTGGGATGTTTGTCCAACTTTGGAAGTCTTTGTCGAGCTGGTTTGGCTCGGCAAAAGCAAAGCAGGTTTAAGGGTTTATTTAACTTCGAGAAAAACAAAAATACTTACAGGACGAGCAAAAAGTTGTGATATTTTCATTAAATCCAAAAACAAAAGATGGGGATGTTGTCCAATAACAAAAGTAGGGGCAGATAGCCTAGTTACAACTTGAAGAAAATGACAAAAAAATATATATATATATATTGTTGCTGTCAGGTGGTGGGATCCCCTTGTTCGAGCGCGACACCAACATCCTCGCCAATTGTCAGGTTAGTGATTTCTTCTTCAGCGACAACACTTGGTTGAGTCTGGCCCACTTCTTCACCCCAAGCTGTTGCATCCTTACCTTGCTTTACCGGGCTCTCCTCCTTCTCCACTTCAAGTAGTTTTTGTTGTATGACATTGATGTATTCAATCATGCACTCTAGGATGAAGTGAGGAGGTGGATTCTTGAAGACCTCAGAATCTGAGGCTTGCCCAAGCTTTTTGGCAACCATTTTCCAACCACAGTGAAAGAAAATATCTTTCGTGGCTTCGCACTGGTGCTCCTAGGCCTTTTCACCTTCTATATAGCTGTGATCCTCAGCTTCCTCCATTTGCGTCTCCAGTGCTTTAACTTGACCTTCATAAGTGTCTTTGAGCTTCTTCAGCTCGCGTAAGTATTTGCTATTCTTCTTAGCCAAAGGTTTTTGTTTGTCTTTCTTAACTGTGTTGACTTGCTCGGTCGGTCGATCTCTTTCAGTGATTAGGTCGGCAAGATTTTCTTTTAAGACCTTCAACTTAGCCTAATTTTTATCTTTGTCTGCTATCGCAGCCCTTAAGTTCTTCCTTAGGTCCAACAAACGCTCATAAGTGACATAAGCTTTTTGTGCGGCTTGCGAAATGAGATTAGCATGGGAAACCAAACAGATAGTTGGATGGAAAAAAAAAGAAAAGTTCCAAGTCTTATCAAAACTATAGATTTAGAGGCCGACCTGATGGCTCTTAGGTTAGTCAACTGTTGGTGTCTCTCTATGTCAGTAGGCAATAGCTACTCCTTGTCTAGGTTGAAGGCCGGCTGGTTATCCTTGTCCGCATAGGTCAAGTCAGTTGTGGTTATAACTCGACCCTTGTAAGTCATCGATTGTGTTTACACCAAGGGAGCAGAGAGACTGGCACCTTGCTTGATTTGAGCTAGCTCGAGCTAGACATTTAGGTCAGATTGCTTGGCATCTTGCAACTCGGTGCTTTCCTCGTCTGCAAGACACGATTCGGAAGAAGTGGAACGTGCTCTTTTGTTGGGCTTAGATGAAGTGGCTCTAGCAATGGGAAGAGTAATGATAGTGCCCGCGCCCCGCTCGGTTGCTTGTCCCTCGGTTTGGGCTTTCTCAAGAGTGGAAGAAGGTTGTTCGGTGATTAGGGCTTTGAGGGCTCTTTTTTTCACTATATCCTGCTCTTCAATTAAGGAAACAAGAATAACTTATGGGAGTGAAGGATCTGGTTCTGGTGAAGATTCTAAGAGGAAGTCTATGACCTTGCTCTTTCGCTTGCCGCTATACCGGTAGGTCGGCTCAAAGTTAAGCAGGTCAATCCAATCTCGCTCTTTATGCCTCAACACGACGCGAAGGGCATCCTGGTTTGCGTAGGTGTAAGAAAACTTCAAGTGGCCTAGATTTGCAAAATAGTGCAAGTGTTAGCATGGTGTAAAGAGCAGAAGCAATTAGCAAAGAGAAAATTGAGCTACTGGTTATACCATCTGATCTTTCTTATGGTTTATGTGCCAGTCTGACACTGGGGCATCAATGTCTTCATAATTTCCAAAGACCCACAAGAAGTCATCGTCATGTACGTCCTTGTCCGGTGTCCTTTTAATGACTTTCTTGCGGCGTCTTTTTTATTTTTAAATAATAACATCAGTGATTGTTTGTTTGGCTTAAGGTGTACTGGTGGAATAGCTCGGCAAGGCCCAAGTTGAGGCCTAGACTGTGGTTTAGCTCGGCTATTTTGTTTATTATGTGTTCGTTGAGAGTTGGGTTGGGCAGAGTTTTGTTTTCTTGGGAAGCGTAGCCCTCTTTCAATGATAGATATCACAGTGAATGGGGAAAATCCTTCTCAGTCCCATGGCAATATCCCTTATTTAGCCAATTCAATATGTACATCGGCTGGAATGTTGTAATCCTTGTAGAATTCAGTAATGGTGCAAGGGGAGCTCACCATAAAGCGATATTTGCCTATGGAGTCCGGTTCTATACAAATAAGTTAAGTGGTTTGTTCGATTGCTCAGTTCGGCCTCAATTGGTTTTGTGTTTGCTCAATCGTTGGGCATCGCCAAAGGGAAATATTTAAGTGGTGGCTGACTGATCCTAGTTGACTTTGCATAGTCGAAAATGAAGTGTTATGCTCAAGTGTGGACCGAGCTAAAACATTAGTGCAAGTTGACAAGGTATAAAGTGTACTGAAGTTCTACGCTAGTTGCTTAGTTAAAATGGGCGTGCACGTTTTGGTATTGTTTTTAGCTCGGACATTGACTGATTTTTTCTTTTGAGCTGTGTTAACTCGATCATGCAAGCGAGCAAAGTTTTACCTTGGTTAAGTTCACGAGCAAGGTTTTTAACTTGGTTATATGATACGGTTAGGTTATAGCTTGGGTTTGGATGAGCTATGTTTTAGCTCGGTTGTGGCATTGTTTTAGTTCGGTTCTCTTGGAGGTGCTACAAACATGGAGTTTGCTCGGTTCCAATGGGATTTCAGATAAAAACATATGGTTTTTGCTCAGTTCCGCCTAGATTCCTTAGTGTTTATCAGAGAGAATGGGACTGTGCATTAGAAAACATAAGCTTAAGGGGTTTTTTTTTTTTAAATTTTTTTTTTTTATCTTTTATCATAGTTTCAGACCCTATTTTACCTGAAGTTTGTAAACTATTAATCCTATAACTTCATTATTGGGTAGAATAGTGAGGTTAGGATTCAGGAACATGAAGAAAAGTATGTATATTGATGGAAACTGCATTGAAGGGTTTAAAGAACTCACGATTTAGGATGCAGAATCAGATTCCGATCGATGAACATGCTCCTTTGAAGATGGTGAGTCAACTGATGCAAGAGAAATGCCTAGATTTGAGTCTAGAATGCGAGGAATCAAAGGTTTGGAGCTCTGGTTTTTAGGGTTATGCCTTAGATGAAGATAAACAATGGAAGTATGGTATGTATCTATTAGTTATATATGTCAAATGCGAAGAGGCACTATGATTTGAATTTTTGGAGGATGTGAGTGACGGCTAGAGTAAGCATACGAGTTCAATTAGCATAAGCCACGTGTCCCTAGAAGAACGTGGTGAATGTGCTGTACGATTGAAGAATCCACTCTAGACAAAACAGATATTGCGACCAAGCAGTAGTGATTGACTCGATGGAATGGATTATCTTAGCTCAGTTTGACATGGTAATCCCAATAATGCAGAGTAGATGGAATTGAAGGGCAATGGAGAGGATAATTTGTGTTGAGCAAATTGAGCTGAGCTAATTTGACATGGGCCTCGAATTTGGGCCACACAGGTGGGCTAGTCTATGAATGCGTACAAACAGACCGGGCCAAATCATGCCCTTGGCATCAACCGAGCTGCTGTTTGAAAGACTACATGATTTGAATTGATCAAAGAGTTTGAATTGGTTAAAGATAACTCTAGGTTTGACTAGGAAACTATCAAAGCAGGCATTGACTGAGCTACCTCTGAAGACCGGTCAAACGCAATTAGGTGCAACGCTTTGACTGAGCTAGATGAAGAACTGCGTAATGTTAGCATGATGGCGTGCCGTATTGGATATGCATGGCGCTGCGTGTTACACGGTGGGAACAAATGTTGGCAAATGTTAATGCAGCTTGGTTGCTTGGCTGGAAGCCGTGCAAAGAGTTGTGCCAACTCACTTGGCTTACAGTGAGTAAGGTTTTAAAGGATGGACATTATTCATTAATAATGTGATTCCTAAGAGGACTCTACAAAGGGAAGTAGAGTCCCATTAGGATTGCGCCATGCAAAACTTATAAAACCTCAAATCTAACTTAATTCCAGGTATTGCAATTATTATTCCCAAATTCATAGAGCTTTTCCTCCTCGCTTGTCTTGTTGGATGACTTAGACATCGGAGGGATTTCTGGTACACACCTATCGGCTAGCCCACGTTTGTGATTTCAAGTTAAACCAACGTTCGGAGGATCTCAATCTTGATCAATAGGATTATACAAGTGACGATAATTTCATATACACAAACCATTCACTTTTTATGGATGATATACTCAACAAACTTTACAATACGAGGGTTTGGGGTGGCTTCTATGGATAGTGCGCAACAAGCACTATTGTGCAGACTTCTAGGCCCCTTTCAGGACTTATTTGAATGATCTAAACTGTTCATTTTTAAAGCATGTCAAGTGAAATATATCTACAAAAAATCAAATTAATCGAATATTGGTGTCCTTTTCATCAAATTATATTTCTACCAAAAAAATTAATGAAAGTGTATTTTGAAGTATAAAACTAAATACAAATATGATTTTATGAAAAGGCTATCAATGTCTAATCAACTTGTTATTTTTTAAGTATGTTCTACTCAACATGTTTTAAAAAGTGAACGGTTCAAATAATCCAAATAAGTCTCAAAATGGTCAAAAAACCTACACAACAATGACTGCTGTACATATTGCGTTGGTACCCCAAACCCTCTATTATACAGTTTGTTGAACATATCATCTATGAGAAAATCAGATTAATTAGACATTTGTAGCCTTATTATAGCTATCTATTTTTTTACAGTACAAATATGATCTTATTATAAAGTTACAAATATACAATTAATTTAATTTTTCATATAAATAATTACTTAACAAACTATAAAAGATGAACAAATTAGGGAAATGTTTGAGGCCTCGAATGGTTGAGGCTCCAGTGCCTCGAATTCCTCCCTTTTTTTTTTGGGGGGGGGGGGGGGAAGGGGGGGCTGTGTTGGTGGTTGGTTTTTTTTTTTTCTATAATTATTATTTGTTGGGCTGTGTTGGTTTGGTTTTTTTTTTTTTTTTTTTTTTTTAAAGGGTGGTTATGTGTAAGGACGTGCCAAAAAACTAGACATTCCGCACCCACTCAGCTTGTGTGATTTGATAAGGTGAGTGCGTTGTGTTGAATTGGTTGGATGATAAAATTGACTGATCAATTAGAGATAAAAATATAACAGGGACTCGTATAAAATTATATGGAATTAATAAATTTTAATTAACAGTCTAACTGATCAGTTAATTTTATCACCTAATCAGTTCAACGCAGGTTGAGTTGGTGCGGGATATCCACCCTACCCTTTCAAAAAAAAAAAAAAAAAACACCAACACAGCTCAACAAAAAAAAAAAAAATAATAATAATAATTAAAAAAAAAAAAAAAACAAAGCACAGCCTAACAAATAAATAAAAAAAAATAAAAATAAAAAGGAGAGAGGAATTTTCGAGGTAATCGAGCCTGGACAATTCAAGAACCTAGCACTGCCGTGTAAATTATTGGGTCAATGCTCCACGAGCCTCGGAGAGCAGCCCCCAATTTCCACACGAACACGTTTTTGACATTTCAACAAACGCAATGGCGGGTCCACATCATTCTGGTTCAATGGCGGGTCCACATCATTCTGGTTCAACCGACCTAACTAAAATTTTCAAAAGTCATTGAAATTTTTTACTGTGCATAAATTAAACCCATTAATTTAACCCGACTTTAATTAACTTAAAATAATTAGTTTGTTTAAAAAAACTAGGAAAATGTTTGGGGCCTCGAATGGTTGAGGCTCGAATGCCTTGAATTTTTTTTTTTTAATTTGTTTGGCTATATTGGTTTGGTTATTTTTTTTTTTTAAAGAGTGATTATGTGTAAGGATGTGTCAAAAATTTAGCTAGCACATCTGTATAGTTTGATAAGGTGAGTGAGTTGAGTTGAACTGGTTAAATGATAAAATTGGCTGATCAATTAAGAATAAAAATATAACAGGAACCCGTACAAAATTATATGAAATTAATAAATTTTAACCAACAACCTAATTGATTAATTAATTTTATCACCCTACCAATTCAACTCAGGTTGACTTGGTATGAAATGTCCACCCTTCCAATCCATCCACATCATTCTGGTTCAACTGACCTAACTAAAATTTTCAAGTCATTGAAATTTTTTACTGTACATAAATTAAACCCATTAATTTAATCAGGCTTTAATTAACTTAGAATAATTAGTTTGTTTAAAAAAATTAAAAAAATGTTTGGAGCCTCTTTTATTTTTATTTTATTTGTTGGGCTGTATTGGTTTGGTTATTTATTTATTTTTTTTAAGAGTGATTATGTGTAAGGGTGTGCCAAAAATTTAGTTGGCACACCTGTATAACTTGATAAGGTGAGTGAGTTGAGTTGGATTGGATGATCAAATTGGCTAATCAATTAAAAATAAAAATATAACAGAAACTCGTACAAAATTATATGAAATTAATAAATTTTAACCAATAATCTAATTGATCAGTCAATTTTATCACCCATCAATTCAACTCAGACTTAATTGGTACGAAATGTCCACCTTTCCAAAACAGAAAAAAAAAAGAAAAGAAAAAGACAAACAAGAGAGGAGCCTCGACAATTCAAGGCCCCTAGTACTACTGTAATAAGAAGTTGAGTGGCTGCGCTAAATAACTTAGACCACAGGTTTATTCTTTTAGGAAAATGCGTGACACCTCGAATTTGTAGAGCTCGAATGGCGCGAAAATATTTTCTCTCTTACCGGTAAGAGAATAAAAAAAACACTCTAAAACGACGTCGTTTTGGGATTTCGAGCCATTCGCGCCTCTTGATTTTCGAGGTACCTAGCAGTGCCCATTCTTTTATTTATTTATTCATATATATTTTTATGCTTGCTAGCTTTTATATATGTCATTTTTTTCTAAATGTATATACATTTGAAATTATTATTTAATTGAAATTTACTTTTGGTATCACTGGTAAAAAATCTATACTTATGGGGTTATTTGTTATTTAGGTTAAAGTTTAATCTTTTTTAATGATAAGAATATATTTTATGAAATTGTTTGGTAAAAATAACAAATTATTGTCTTGAATTTTTTTTTTTCCTCCTAATTTTATCCAACCGCCGGTAGACCACCGTCGAATCACTGTGAAAAAAATCACCAGCATCAAAAAGTTTGTTAGAAAAGTCTCCAGAAGTGGTTGGCAGTGCAGCAAGTGGTGACTGTAATATGAACATATAGAGAGATTACGTGGACAGACAAATAAGTGATATATAGACAAATTAATAGGTGAAGTGAACATATACACGGATAGGTATGAGCAATATATTCTTTCAAAGTATTACAGTTTCTTAGTCACCAAATTAAAAAATAGAACTTGGAATTATTGTCTAAAATTTTTGAAATTATGGCCCATGTACACTTTCATTGTACTCATTAATTTTCTTGAATCAACTTTCCAACTACATTGTTAAATATGTGAACAAAGGGTTTTTTGAACGAAAATGAGTTGGTGATCTTACTAGCAAATTTACAAACACAAAGAGAAATATTGTATATTCATCATTTTATTACCTGTGGAATTAAATTGGTTTTCATCAATAGTAGCTACAATAATAGTTTTTATTTTTATTTTTATAGAAATACTCATAAAAAAAATCAGTTACACAACCGAATGTGAGATTACAGTTTATTATTTGAGAAATTTAATTTATTTTTATCAAATTATTTGAAATAAATAATAGAAATTGTTCAGGGCCATTGACCCAATGACAAAAAAAATATTGAAGTCGCCATTGTCTTTTTTTCTCTAGCACAAACTCGATTCTCTCTCTTATTTCTCTATTTTATATTTTGGACAAGTTCAATCATAAGTAATTTATTAATCTTTCTGTGTACACAAACGTTTAACAATAATTTCTTTTTATGATCAGTAAAAAAAAAATTATTGATAAAAATTAATAATACAAACATAAATATCAATAAAAGGAGGTGTGCGCACAAAGTATCCTAACAAACTAGGCGCTCCCAACTATATTAGAACCGCAAAGTAGACCCAATCATCTCCTAGCACTACACCGACTAACAGTGATTTGGGCTCCTTCAAGACAATAATTGCATGCATATATCAAAGTCACAAACCTTTTTATTTATTTATTTATTTATTTATTTTTGTAAATATCTGAATTTACATATTTACATTATGTTTATTAATTTTATGTGATAATAGTGTTTGTGGTATATTCCATAAAAAATTTCCCAACCACACTCCACCATTTTGTCGTTTTGGCACCTGCTATATATAAATATACATGAAAGGCAATACAAATCCCAAACACTTGGAACTCTGTTTTTTCTTTTTCATTGCATCTTAAACTCTCTCTTTAGCTTCTCATTTTCTTTATCCAATGGAGTTGGGTAGTGTTGTCCATTTTCTTGAGAACAGAACAATTTTAGTCACTGGTGCCACTGGCTTTCTAGCAAAGAGTACTCTCTCTCTCTCTCTCTCTCTCTCTCTCTCTCTCCATATATGTATATATATATATGCATGGTTTTAATGAGAATATGGTTGTATTTGTATGGATGTAGTATTTGTGGAGAAGATACTAAGAGTTCAACCAAATGTGAAGAAACTCTATCTTCTTCTAAGAGCTTCAGACGCTCACTCAGCCTCTCAACGGTTACATAATGAGGTAAGCATAATGGTTGCAGCCCTGAAGGAAGTCTGAAAATTAAAACATTTTGTATATATATATATGAGATATCATATTGACACATTTTAAATAGGGTATATTTATATTTAATTATTTTTTTCACTTTGATATTTAAAATTTGTTTTTTCATATTTTGGCCTTTCATGTTTCAGGTTTTTTTCAATTTATTCTTAAAGTTAATTTCAGTTAAAAGTTAGACAGAAAATGACACATTAACAATCACATATCATAAAAATATTTTATTATATATAACTCACATATCTAACATACAATTAAATTCTAATATAATAATATATTTTTTTATGTTACATGACAAATTTTGAACAGAAATTAACTTTAGGAGTTAAAAAAATAAAAAAAACGTAAAGGTCAAAGTAAAAAAGTGATTAAATATAAAGGGCATAGAAATGGAATATTTTTATACATTGGGGATTAAATTTATATATCTTAAATATTGAGAAATAAAATAACAAGACTTATATTTTGGGGACAAGAAATGGAACATCCGTAGCATTTAAATTGGATTTTTAATTTTTAACAATGGTGCTATATATATATCAATTAGTATATTAATTAGTGTATTAAAATATATTATGATATTGTCATTTTAAAATTATAGACTCCACTCATTATATAAATTACAAAAATTTAAAATTTCTAAAATTATATCACATTATCCTTAATACACTAGTATATTAATCGGTACGTATAGTTTTATTCAATTTTTAAATTGTTATCACTTTTAGGTGTCGTTTGGGAATTGAGTTGGGTTGACTTTTTAACTAAATTAATAACAAAAAAAGACAAAATAAGCTTAAAAACTAATAAAAAAAATTTCACATTTAAATTATAATCATTTTATTTTTCTTTTCATAAAAATAAAAAAATCAAAAATATCAATCAAAATAAACTTTTTAACCTGATCTAAAATAGGCAAAACTCCGAAACGCCAACCCAACTTTTTGACCTGACCTAACTCGTGTTAAATACAAAATTTAAAAAAGCAAAAATAATATCTCAAA
Source organism: Camellia granthamiana (assembly GCA_036172215.1). NCBI lineage: Eukaryota > Viridiplantae > Streptophyta > Magnoliopsida > Ericales > Theaceae > Camellia > Camellia granthamiana. The sequence continues at coordinate 53,947,907 of CM069915.1, read as the reverse complement.
ATTGACGGCTAGAAAAGACAAAATTGAGGGAAAAATAATTTCAATTCTGGCGATTGAAAATTGTAAATCCAAGGGAGCAAAATGACAATTATTTTGTGGGTTAATTACACGTAGTATCTCTAGGGGTGGCAAAATGACAATTATTTTGCGGGATTAATTTCACGTAATATTTATGGGGGTGTAAAATTGGTCCAGTTCATCCGGGTTTGGGATTGGCCCGGTCCATTTGGGTCCAAACTTGGCCCGGCCCATGTCGGATCTCACGGATTTCCTTCAAAATTCAAGCCAGGCCAGGCCGGGCCACGGATTAGAAAAATTAAGCTTAAGCCCAGGGAGTATTCAGGCCTTGGGCGAACCGTTGGGCTTGAGTCTAGGCTCGGTGTCACGACCCCAACCCGCCCCTAGTAGGATGGTGCCGTGATGGCCAGTAATTCGAGATTACCGAAGGCCAACTTTCAAAGATACACACACAATCAGAGTATAATGTATGGGGCTTACATGTGCGGAAGCAATATATCAAAATGCACGTGGTCCATAAGAGCTGTGCATAGATCAAATATAATGACATATATCCTTGCATGGCTTTACAACTTGAATATAAGCAAAATGAAATACGTATTACATCTTGATCAAAAGGCTTCTCAAGCCGACATATACAGATACAATGATTACAGGCCAAGAAGCATAATTTTCAAGATTTGCCGACGTAAATACAAAGCCGACATAAAAATGCCGATGTGAATACAAAACAAAGCCGACATAACAAGAATCCAAAACAAGCTTTGCAAATCATATCTAGGCGTCGCCGCCGCCGTCCTGCTCATCACCTACATATATATAGAGAGGGTGAGCTTGGATACTCAGTGAAAGGTACTAGTAATAAAGGTTTTGCATGAATATAGCCGAAGTCTTTTCAAAACAAAACATGCCAAAGCCATACAAATATTAGCCGAGATCCTTTCAGAGAAAAACACATCAAAACTTTATCAAATCAAGAGATGAACCGTATTCATTTATCAAGTCTTAGAAGTCTCAAGGGATGCTTACTGGCATCGGCAAAACACAAATCAAGCTTTCCGAACAAACAAATCCACGCGGTAAACCGTCAGTGGCAAAACAAAGACTGCATGATCCGTAATCGATTAGTCAAAGGTACTGCGAAAGTTTATAGTCCTCCAGCACAAGGGACTTGTGTTACTTAAGCCCGTAGCTCTTTTTAACACGATGGACTTGTGTTACTTAGGCCCGTAGCCCGCTTTAACACGATAGTCTTTCCAAGAAAGAACCGTATTCTTTTATACTTAGTGCTGCGAAAGTTTAGAGTCCTCCAGCACAAGGGACTTGTGTTACTTAGTGCTGCAAAAGTTTAGAGTCCTTCAGCACAAGGGACTTTTATACTGAGTGCTGCGAAAGTTTAGAGTCCTCCAGTACAAGGGACTTTTCAAAGGTGACATCAAAACAAAGCTTATACTCGATACATCAAAATAGAGCTAATCATTCATGCTTAACAAATACTTTCATCAAAACAAAGCAAAGCAAGCTTTATCAAAACAGTATAACATAGCTTTATTAAAAATACCACTCACATAGATCTTCTCGGGTGTAGGCTCAAAGCAAAGATCAAGGACCTACAATCATATAGCAAATACAATTCTCAAGGCAAGCTTTACAGGCATGCAAATGATCTCGGCATTCCCACCAAATCAAAGTCAATAACAAAGCAAGACATGCTGGGGGTTAAAACACTGTTTTCTCGTCTCATAAAAACACACTGGGTACCAACCAGGTCTTTGCCGAGGTTACACACCTCCTTGCCGAGGTGTGGTCCTGATGGCCTTATTCAAAAACGAAATCGGGGAAAAACCTGGGTTTCCCCTTGAAGAATGCAAGGAACAAGAACATCAAGAACATGTATGCTGAAATCATAGCTTGTTTATACAAAATCTGAGGTTTCATGCAAAGAGTTCGAAAACATGGACCTAGGTACCCATACAAGAAGATCATGCAAGAACAAACACAAAAACATGATTCTTGTTCCAAACTTCCGAATCAAAACAACACTTTTCTTCAAAACTCATGAACATTATTTTCCTCTTCCAAAACCAACTTCGAATCAATGCATGGCGTGCAAAACAGATTCGATCATGCAATGCAGCTAGATGACCAATAAGAATGACCAGAGTAGATCAAGATTCTTACCTCAAAGCTCGAATCTAACGGCTCGAACTCTAAAGATCACACTCGGAAATTTACTCTCTCACTCTAAAACTCCTTCTCCCTCTTCTAGAGTTTCTCTCTCTTCAAGAACAAAGACTTACAACAAAATGATACAAAATGATATGTTATTAGGCTTGTCGGCTGGCTTAACCTTCAGCTCGGACACGTGGCGCTACCGGGTTGGTTTAACTCAAAAGGTGACTGGCTGATAAGACAAGTCTATGACAAAGCGTATGCAGCAAGCTAAGGCAAGACACATCGGCAAGTAATGATATCGGCTAAAGTCAAAGCTTCGGCAACAGGATAACAAAGACATTGGCTAGGGAGGACGACACTTGACTAAGCTGTGCCACACCTTGGCCTGGGTGTGCCACACCTCGGTCTAGGCCATACCTGCCCAAGGACAAAGATTACTAAGTGCAAAATATCTCGGCCTAGATGATACACTCATCGGCCTTGGTTCCGAACACCTCGGCCCAGATAGTGACATCTCGGCAAACATGCCCGGGGTGAAGATGGAGGTCAACTAAGTGGTTCCAAAATAGTTCTAAGTACAAAGGTTCAAAGGTGAACTAAGCTCAAGATGACCTCGGCTACACGCCAGGCAAGGAACAAAATCATACAAGCAACACTTTAAACAAAGCAAGACAAAACAAGACAAACAAGATTTGCAACATCACAAGACAAGATCATACAGGAGTGTATGCAAGCATGGCTAAGTCAAAATGAGGGTTGTTACACTCGGCCTTAGGCTAAGCTTGGGTGGGTTTGAACTATCTTTTTGTTTTTTATTTTTTCTATCAAAATTTTATTAATTTTTACTAAAAAAGACACTGGGCTTGGGGCGAGTCGGAGGGTCGGGCCTCGAGCCGGGCCTTGAGTGGGCTATAAGCGGGCCGGGATGGGCTTCAAAATGATGGCTCAGGCCCAAGACAGGATCTCAGAATGGGATCGGGCCCGGGCCCAAACAAGTCTGGCCCACCCTGGGCTACTTGTCATTTTTACACTCCTAAGTATCTCTATATTTTTATTAAAATATTATTTTTGTTGTTTTAATTTTAATTATAACAGTCAATTTTTTATATTTTAAGTCAAATTGCAATTTCATCTTTACATCCGTCTACCATTAACAAAGTTGATAAAAATTGTCATTTGAAACATGTGTGGCATTTTTATTATTTCATTAGCATCCTTACATTAAAAGTAAAGGAACCGAAATGAGATTTTGATGAAAATACAGTAATATTAAATATAATTACCTTTATTTTACTATCTACAATTTTCTGACTATAAAATTTTATTATTTTGTGATAGTGAAATTTTACTTTGTATTTTTCAAAAGGACGAAGTGGCTTTTAATAATGGGGAATTTACAAATCAGCAATACTATTCTAAAATAATTACAAATTCATAGGAAAATTTATAACTTTAATCATTAAAGTATATAAAATTTACTTTAAATCTATGATTATTTTTCAAAACTACCACTGATTTGTTATTTCTCCTCTAATAATCACTGGTTAAACCAAAAAAATTAAAACAATCTATTTTGAATGATTCTATAGATAGTAGTTTAGAAAATTAGTGCACTTGTCCCATTACAAATCTATTTTGAATGATTTTATCAATAAAAATGGTTGGAGTGTCTTTTTACTACTAGAAAACTATGTTGAGGGTTTTTTCCCTAAAACTTCTATTCTTTGGAGCTAGTATTTTTAAAAAATGCACAATTAGATTATTCAATTTTCAATACATACAATTTGATATTCCTGATATCAATACCTCTATTTAAAACATTGCATGCAATCCATTATAGTAGAAACAATTATTCCAATAAATCTGAATGCCATTCTAACAAAATTGCTTCATTTTATTTTCAAGCCTTGGGACTACAATTTTGGTAATCATTTTTATTAATGTAGGTCATATCAAAGGACTTGTTTAGGGTTCTAAGAGAGAAATTGGGTGCAAATTTGAATTCCCTCATATCGGAAAAAGTCACTCCGGTCGCCGGAGACATTACCTGTAAGAACTTGGGGGTTAAAGACTCTAATTTGGTGGAAGAGATGTGGAGAGAAGTGGATGTTGTAGTTAATTTAGCAGCAACAACAAACTTTGAAGAAAGGTATCGATTACAAAATCTTAATTCATCTAATCATATTGGATACACATTCTCAAGCTAATGATTTTTTTCTTTGCCCATCAAAAACTAAAATGATGGTTTTTTTTTATTTTTTATTTTATATTTTATTTTATGTAGATATGATGCTGCATTGCTTCTCAATACATTGGGAGCTAAGCTTGTTTTGGACTTTGCAAAGAAATGTGCTAATATAAAGATGCTGCTCCACGTATCTACAGGTTAGTACAATCCCTCTAATTCTTCATTACCTTATTCATTTTCATATAAAAGTTCAAGAAAATTACACAAAAATAATATATATATATATATATTCAGGGATTGAGCCTTTTAATAAAATAAATCCTACTTTTTTTTATTATTTTGTTTTCAATTTAAATCATCCATCTATTTTCATTAAGTAAAACTAATGAAAAAAATAGTATTTTAGTTTTTAAACTCAATGAACGTGATATTTTAGATATTTTTAATAATTTAAATTGAGTTTAATGGCTAAAATATCATTTTTCATCAATTTTAGTTAACGAAAATAGATGAATCATTTAAATTGAAAATAAATATCAAAATTTCAAAATTTATTTGTCATAAAGGTCAAACTCTATTTTTTTTAAAAAATAATTTTTCCTGTAAGTTTTTATCAGTACTATTTTTCTAAATTATTTACCTTATGGATAAATGATTGTTGCGATGATCAATGAAAAAAAAAAAAATGCACACACACATTTGGTGAATTTGACTATCCCTCTAAATTCTAATTGTTGTTTCCCACAATGCTGTCCCCCTCTCCAATTCGTTCGTCCCTCCAAAATTACTTTGTGTTTTAGGCCTCGTTTGGGGACTGACTATTTTAGCCAAAAAGTCAAAAAGCCAACTAAAACTAGTCACATCACCTCTCTACTTTTCTGCACATCTTTTCGTAAAAAGCCAAAAAGTTACTAAAATAGCCTGTTCCCAAACATTGTTAACCCTATTTATTTGTCTATGTATCAGTCACGGGTATCCTAACCGCTATGCTATACAAATTAAAAATAGCGTATATTATTTTTATACATAATAATATAATTCATTATAAATCATTTATTTTAAAATAAAACATCATCGAAGATGGACTTATTTTTGTATACAATTATGCGACTTAATGTGGACCTACGGATGTAAATCGGCCCACCGACCTGCGGCCCGCCCGAAACCCATTCGCAGATTGGTCTGGCCAGGCCTGACCATATCCGTGACCCTATGGTTGGGCTGTTTGTTTTGGGGTTCGGCCAGCCCACTACAGGAATTCGCACTATTGCCGACTAAAAATTTAAACTTTTGGTGATTAAAATGTCTCCCTCCAAAATTTGAAATGTCTCCCTCCAAATATTGTAGTTTTTTGGCGATTAAAACTATTTTTAGTCGGTGAAAATAACTTTTTTGACGACCAAACTTTTAGTTGTCAAAGATAAAAAGTTTTTTATTTGGCGACTAAATAATTTTAGTAGCCAAAATTAACTATGCAGCGAAAATAAATTTTTGACGACTAAACTTTTGGTCGCTAAAGATAAAAAGTAAATTTTTGTTTTCATTCAGTGACTAAATAATTTTAATAGCCAAAACCAACTATACAGCGACTTAAATAGTTTTTAGTCGCTGAAAATAAATTTTTGGCGACCAAATTTTTTGGGTGCCAAAGATAAAAAGTTTTTCATTTGGCAACTAAATAATTTTAGTAGTCAAAACTAACTATACAGTGACTAAAATATTTTTTAGTCACTGAAAATAAATTTTTGGCGACCAAACTTTTGGTCTCTTTAGTCGCCAAAGATAAAAAGTTTTTCATTTGGCAGCTAAATAATTTTAATAGCCAAAATTAACTATACAACAACTAAAATATTTTTTAGTCGCTAAAAATAACTTTTTACCGACCAAACTTTTGATTGCCAAAGATAAAAAGTAAATTTTTTATTTTCGTTTGGCGACTGAATAATTTTAATAGCCGAAACCAACTATACAACGACTACAAAAAATTCAGTCGCCAATTGTGGCCTTTTTAGCGACGAAATTTTTTTTTAGTTACCAATAATCAATATATCCTGACTAAAAAAAAATTAGTCACTAAATATTATACTTTTTCCGACTAATATAAGTTTTGGTCGCTAATTTCATAACTTTTGGCGACTAAATTTTTTTTGGTCGCCAAATTTGGTCGCCAAAAGTGCAATTTGTTGTAGTAGCCTATGACCCTGACCTAATTAGCCTTGCTTGAAGCCTGGCCCACTGGCCAACTCCAGGGCCCAGTTCGAGGCCCGACTGGCCCGAGGCCCAATGCCATTTTCAAGATATTTTGGTAGAAAAAAATAAATAAAATTTTGGTGAAAAAAGATTTAAAAAAGGGCCAGGTCCACCCCAAGTTTGAGCCTAGGCCGGGCGGCCAGGCCTACTAACCCACCCGAGGCCAGTCTTGACCCAATTTTTGGCGGGAGAGTGCTAGGCCCGATGGTGGGTTGGGCCGGGCCATTTTTACACCCTTATGTGGACCTTTCATTTCAAAACAAAATATTTTTAAAGATAAATTTATTTACAATAAGGAAATTGCCACATCATTATTTTTAAGTTTTTTGTATAAATTTTATATATATTTAAAATTTTCTTAAAATTTTCCATAGAAATTTTGTAATGCTTGGAATTTCACTTAAATTAAGTTTTCATACTTCAACTTGAGTTTCAACTTGAGTTTTAATTTAGTTCATTTCATCATTTAATATTTGAATGAAAAGTTAAAACTAATAAAGTAAATTTTTTTCTATAATTTTTTTCCTCAATGCTAAAAACACACGTGAACATCACATGAGCACTCTCTGTCCATTTTTTTAACATTGGATGACAGATGGATTACATTAAAATTAAGGAGAAAGTTAACAGATAAAAGTGAAATTTATGTAAAAGTTAACTGTATGAAAACTGTAATTTACCAATAATAATAAGTGGGGACCACGCACTAACTGTTTTCTAATTAAATTTTGAGACAAATTTTTAGGCTTGGTAAAATTACTAATGTAATACATCATTGACTCATGATTTTAAAAATACCATCCACACATTAATTGATTTGAATATATTTTCCACATTAAAATTTTGTTTGTGAATCATTTTTCATTAATCATCATTGAGGCAGCTTATGTATCAGGAGAAAGGGAGGGACTCATAGTGGAGAACTCATATTACATGGGTGAGACACTCAATGGGGCTCATGGATTAGACATTGAAATGGAAATAAAAGTTGTTGAAGAAAGACTGAGAGAGCTTAGGGAGGAAGAGGCTACGGATGGAGAAATTAAAATGGCAATGAAGAAGTTGGGCATTCAAAGGTTTGCTTGACATAACCCAATCCAATTCAATCTAATCCATTATTTTTAATTGTGACAGTTAATTCTTATGTTCATTTACCGTTAAAGAGACTAACAAAAATTAAAAATAGAGGGACAGAGTGATATTTCAATAGAAGTGTAAGGAGTAAATTGAGATTTTAATAAAAAATTGAAGGTGCAAATGAAGCGAGAAAAATGTCACCTATAACTCACATAACAAGTTTTATTAGCCTTATTAATATCAAATATACAAAAAGATAATATTGTAACTTGACTTAAAATGTGGAGAGTTAATTGATATAATTGAAAAAGGAAGGGTGAAAATGAAATTTTGATTAAAAAAAATATATGGGTGCCAAGTGTAATTAACCCTAGAAGAGAGAAATTCTATGAATAAAGCAAATAATGCCTAAATTAAAGCCGCCTTTGTTATCACATGTTTCTTCAACGACACACTAATATGCCGTTAGAGTTTGTCGATTGCGTCAATTATTTTGTCAATTGCAATCGCCATTTTGTCAATCACGGTCAAAACTTGTCAACTGTGGATATTATCTTGTCATCTAATCGATCACCCGATCATCTGGCCAGTCATTCAGCCAGTTGTTCAAATGAACAATTTTTGTATTTGATTTTCTGTGTGTAACATTATTGATGCCATCAATTGAATATCTCAATATTAGAAGTTTGACTTGACACTACTAAAATTACAAGACTTTAATTATAATAATAATAATTAGGTATTTCATTAAGGGCCTGTTCGGTTGCATGAATTGCTTCATTTGGAATTAACTATTCAAAATTTCTAAATTTGTAAATGGGTTAATTTAGATTTTATAGGCGTTGAGCAATTAAAATTTTGATTTCTCAATTTTCAATTAAATAGTTCTAGTTCTTAAATGAATGAATAAATTTAATTTACCATCCAATTCACATTTTTCAGACAACCAAACAAAGAGGACATCAAACATTGCTCAAACCTCTTTTAGGCCTAGTTTGGCATCTTGAGAAAAAGATAAAAAGTCAAAAAATTACTAAAAAACCAAAAAAAGTTAACACCATTCACAATATTTTAATGGTACAAAACAAAAATAAAAATATTATATCAAAACAGTACACATCAAGAGTCCAAAACAAAAAAAAAATTTAAAAACAATTTTTTATATAATTGATGGAGACATGCATCACTGCTACACACGTCCAAACAAAATAAAAAATAAAAATAAAAAAAACAAATTTTCAAATATTGTACTAGACCACGGTGGAAAAGAACGGGAAAAAAAAAAAATTCCAACTTTTTCCTGTACACACAGATCCGTACTAAAATACACGCGGATTTATATGGGTAAAATTGTAATTTTACTAATTTATACAATATTTTAATACATATTTTTTCATAAAAATTAAAAAGTTAATCCAAACAACCATCTTTTTTCCCTCAACTTTTTAGTTCAAAAAGTAAAAAAGTGCACTTATTTAGGACACCCCAAACAACCTCTTATTAACAGCCTATATATGATTAAATCATGAAAAAGTCTATTAACACGTAAACTTATCACAAAATTAGACATATTAATAAGTCTTTTCTTTAGTCCACAACTAAACAGTATTAGTGGACTTGTAGGCCCATCATAGATCTCATTTTAATGATCCAAACCGTTCTATGTGTAAAGTTTGTTGATTATTTTATTCTTGCAAAAAATCATGTTGACCGGATATCGATAGATACTTGATCATAGCACATTTTTATTAACAATTTATTTTTAAAATCTTACTTACCATTGACAAAAATAAAATCTGATCGAGAGACAATTGATATCCGATCAATGTAATTTTAGTAGGGATGAAATACACAACAAGTTCTACATAATGAATGATTTGGATTATCGAAATTAAACCCATGATGAGACTCGTTGCCCAGCAATTTGTGGACTGGAGAGAAGCCTTATCCTTAAATATATGGATGCATACAATTTTCTAAAACTAAAATCCACTACCAGATTCTATAAATTATTATCTATATATATTTTATATGTCTAATTTTATGATTGATTTTTATATTCATAATAGAATTGTTAATCCATTTTTCCATTATGTTTTTTATTTTTTATTTTTTCAACTGATCTTACAGAGCAAGGAAGTATGAATGGCCAAACACCTACGTATTTACAAAGGCAATGGGAGAAATGCTTTTGGGACACTTGAAAGAAAATATGCCCCTAGTTATCATCAGGCCCACCATCATAACTAGCACTTTCAAAGAGCCTTTCCCCGGTTGGGTTGAAGGTGTAAGGTAAACGTACAAAACTGTCCTTTAGTATTGTTTGGAATAATTTATTAAAGGTTTTTTTTTTTTTTCTTAAAACCAATTTTCGGTTCAAAATGGGTTTGAGATTCATCCGAACTGAAGTCTTGACCGATTAACAGTTCAATAATCTATAAACTGATATATATATATTTTTTATTATTTTTATTACAGAACGATTGATAGCATACTGGTTGGATATGGCAAAGGAAATATGACATGCTTTCTCGCTGATCCACACTCCATTGTTGATGTGGTAAATCTCTCTTCTTCTTTTTTTTTTTGTCATTTGGACTAAAATTTCATTAAAAGATAAAATAAATTAAAATAATTAATAAGACAAAATATTATATTCAACTCATAATTATTTTACTTTTTTTTTCACAATCATCAAATCAATTACAAAAAAAAAGCCAATTAACTTCACAAACACAATTTTTTTAACCAAATTAAAATAATCAGAAAGCTAAATAGACAGTTAAAATAACTAACCTTCCAAACAAGACCAATATTGATCAATGTTCATGGTATAATTTTACACCAACACACAACAAAATAAATAAAATATGCAAGCACACTCAAGCAATTGGGCCTTCTTTAATTCGGAGACCAAGGAAGTGGCCTTAGTGCCCTTGTACTTGGGCCGGTCCTCTGTAAGAATCTTATAAAAACAATGTTTGAAATATTTAATTTATCATTTTTAAAATTCACTTTTAATGATATATTTGATAAGGGTTAAATTTTTATTTATCAAATATTTTACCATGTGAGGTCTAATTTCAAAACCACATTATTAGATATCATTTACAAGTGATAAATTAAGGGATTCAGCATTGTTGCCATATGTAACCACTAAATATTAGTGAGACTCATTTGACACCTATTGTAATAAAGAAAATTGACTGAAAAGTCATATTAAGAAGATGGGTGCATTAATAAGTATTTTTTACTTTTCAGTGTATTAAAATGTCTTATTCACTTTTAATTGTTACCGTAAAGCCTTATTTTTTTTTAATGTTTTTAATGACTTTTTCAAAAAAGTGTCACCAATTGTTAGTTTTTAGCAACCGTTACAAAAATTAGTCACAAAAAAATCACTAATTATTACTAATACTTGTGGGGGTTTTATTCCATGCAAACACTTGTGGGATGCAAGTGTCCTTATAACAGACTTGCAAATAATTACCCTTGTAATAATAGTTATGCATATGCCAAATCATGCTAGAAATAAAAAGTGGTATAAAAAAATTAGGGTAAATTACAAATACACTTCTTGAGATTTTATTAAAATACGAATCGCTCTCTGTCATTTTGAAAATTACATGCCACCCTCTAAGGTTTCTAATTTCATAATTGTCCATTTTATTAATAAATTATCAAATCAATTAACAGTTTTTAATAATGTTAAAAATATGTTTTTATTAATAATTTAGGTAATTTTATTATTGTATAGGAGAGCAATTATAAATTTTATTGTTTCAGTAAATTTTGTTAAATAAAAAATTCTAATAAGGGGATATTTGTAATTTTTCAAACTACAGGGGCTAATCCATATTATAAGTAAATTTCAAGTGGTGTATTTGTAATTTATCCAAAAAATTACTTGTTTGGTTTTGTTTTCAAATCAATTTTTGAGAGTTCAAAATCTAAAATTTGTTTGGTTTACAATTTTTTCAAAAATGTTTTCAATTAGTTTTTCTATCTCCTTCTCCTTCTCTCACAAATACACATCAATAAATCACTTTTCTTTCTTCTATCTCATTCTTTCACATCTTACACATCAATCAATCATTTTTTCTGTCACATACATCCATTTAACTACAAAAAAATTACAAATCATTCCAAACTACAAAACCCTAATTACAAAATTATTTTCAAAATATACAACCAAATAAATTTTTAAAATTTGAAAACTCTTTTAAAAAACATATTTCTCAAAATTGAATTCAAAACCAAACCAACGGGACATTAACATTTTTGGGAAAGTTCGATTTTTAGTCAAAAAATTACTACACATTATTAATTTACTCTCTTAACTTTTTACACAATTTTTTTTTGTAAAAACTTAAAAAATTACGGAAAAATTAATCCGAAATGAGCCCTAAGTATGGGATAGGATTGTAAAAGTCTTGTTGGGCCCCATGGACCTACTATGAGTCCTTTTTTTGGAGGGGTTGGTAATTCACTATTATTTTAATGATTTGAACCGTTTATTTTATGAAAATTAGATTGATTTAATAATCAGAGTCATATTATTTCGTTGGTCTCCGTTTTCAAAAATAAAAAACGATAAATATAATTTTAAAAATTGACTAGTTATTTTTTTAAAGATAAATTTAATATAATCATATATCTATTGTATTTGAATTTCTCATAAATAATTTACACATAACAATTTAGATCGTCAAAATGTGACCATGATTGCGTTATGTGAGGAGGGTTTAAATCTCCCTATTTGCATTATGTAGATGCATATGGATTTCATTTTTTTTTATTTATGTTTTTTTGTAATTAGCCTTTGTATTTTTTCCTAAACGTTTAGGTAATTGAAAGATTTTTTTTTTTTTTTTTTTTTGGGTCTGTTTTTGAGTAACAATGTTTTAGCCTTTATAATTGGCGCTTGTCCCTATCTAAAAATAATAAAAATAATTGGTGGTTGTATCTAGTTGGTGTTTTGAAGTCTTCTTCCACTTTAATGTTAAGTGTCCATTTCGGCATTAAAAAAAAAAACATTAAACAAATAATAGGCATGAGACTCGAACTAATCACTTGAATCAAACAAAATATATATGATAAATATTCTATTTTCTTTTTACTTATTTAAATTACATACGTGTTATATATGTATATATACTAGTAAAGAGTTCAAAGCACGGTCCAAGGTTCAAATGATGTCATTTTATTGAGAAATATAAATTATTTAAATTATTTAAGGTAGTCTTTGATAATTTGATATATTAAAAGTTCATTGTATTAAGTAAAAATCAATTAAGCATGTTTGATAACCACAAGTGTTATTACTTAAAAATTTTAAGTGGTTCTGAAAATGAAGGTTAAAAAAATAATTAAGTGTCAAAAAAATTATTTAATTCTTACTGAATTTATAAATACTTACTCATTAGTATCAACATATACAGGTACAATCTCACTATCATTACCATCCACAACCATTACCATTATTGTTATTATTACCATCATCATTCCGCCTCCACAATAACCACCATCATTGTACCACTCCCGTCACCTAATTTTCATCACCACTACATTACCTTTCATCATCATCATCACCACAGCCCCTATCTAGACAAGAAATATATATATATATATATATTTTTTCTAAAATTTTGATTGAGTTTCACTTTTCTTTGCCCTTTTAAAATCTAAAACATTTGGCTTAATCATCTTAAGATTTGAGTCGCTCTTGATTTACCATATCTAAATAAAATAATAGAATTCACAATTATTTTTTAATATAATAAATTTTACGTGTAGGCATGTCATTTGTATTGTAGATCTACATGGGAGATGAATTCATCAGATGACATTTATCATATATACATATACTCATAATATTTAGAAGATTATGCAGATCCCAGGAGATATGGTGGTGAATGCAATGATGGTAGCAATGGTGGCTCATGCAAATCAAGCATTTGCAGCTTCTGATGAGATGATGATATACCATGTGGGTTCTTCAGTAGCAAACCCTTTCATACTAACTTGTCTTCAAGATTATGCACAGCGTTACTTCACAAAGCATCCATGGATTGGTAAAGATGGAAAGCCTGTCATTGTTGGCAATGTTACACTACTCACCTCCATGGATAGCTTCCACAGATACATGACCCTTCGTTACTTGCTTCCCCTCAAGGTATGTTTGTTTGTCTGCCTTTTTTGTTTTTTTTAATTTTTTTTATATATATATTTTTTTTAATAGCAAGTGTGTGAAGCTTTTAATTTTGAGTTATCTTTTGCGCTTGGAGCCCAATGAGATAAAGCCGGGGATGTCGAATGTTGACTTGGGTTTTAGTGGACAATGGTTTTAGGGTGGGAATTGAGTCACACGTTTAACGTGATATTAAATGCAAAGTTGTAGCTGCGTCCAAATAAGAATGTTGACATCTTGCATATTGGATGAGAACAATGTTCAAAATGAACTTAACATGACACTTCTATTCTGGAGGCACATTTTAGGCATATAGCCCAAAGCGACAAACTCGTAAGACTCTTTATTTGAGTTCAGCCCTAGCAGATAATACTTCTAGGTCTAATGAAACCATAATATTGAAGGACCACTTTGCACACTATCACTCCTCTAAGTTAATGAAGAACTATTTTGTAGAGTTACAAGTTGATGGATAATAGTTATTCAACTATTCTTTTGACGATTTCTTAATAATCTACAAATGAAATTACCAACTATTACTTATAATAATGAGGTGTAGACCTTAAATCCATATAGATAGATATTGGGCCACACCTCATCTCTAAAGCATTTTTGTTGTTCAATGGATGGGTCGAATTAGATGTGACACTTGATGGAGAGACCACAAAGAGGCCTAGATATGGATGGCACTTGTCCTCATTTCTAGGCAACTCTCTTGGGTGTGTAATAAAAAATAACCTTACAGGATTGCTTTTCACCAACCTCTAATTCCAATTGACAAGGGATTTTAAGATTTAAAATTTTCTTTTCTTTTAATCCATATTTCCCTGCAACCAAACAAAGCATTACACTATTTTTCTTTCAACTCATTGCAACTCTCCCTAGGAGAATGATCATATGATTCACTGTTCAGAAACTAAGTTTAGTACTATTGTTAATTTTTACTTATACAACACTGATCTTGTCTCTTCTATTATTAATTTTTCTTTTCATACGGTCTTTTTTTTTTTTTTTTTTTTTCATCTTTTAGGGATTAGAATTAGTAAATACAGCATCTTGCCAATATTTTCAAGGCATATATCTCAAGCTGCGTCGAAAGATCAACTTCGTGATGCGGATGATTGAAATTTATCGACCATACTTGTTCTTTAAGGGCGTGTAAGTATATATTTGTTACCTATGTAGTGGTATTAAGAAAATTTACTTCGATTATCATTGTAATACTGCTAATAATGAGCTTGTTTTTTGGATTCAGATATGATGATATCAACACAGAAAAGTTGCGATTGGCAGCTAAAGAAGGTGGTGTTGAGACAGATGTGTTTTACTTTGATCCTAAGAGTATTAACTGGGAAGACTACATTATGAATACTCACATTCCTGGCTTAGTAAAATATGTGTTTAAGTGATTGTCGCAATTGGACTTTATGACTAGGACAGCAAACAAGTTGAGCTGAGAGAAAGAGTTTGAAAATCAAACTCGGGATCTGCTTGAAAAATTAATATAGTATATATATGTTGTGTTTGGGGAGAACTCACATCTCAATGAATTTCCCAATTTGATATATTTCATTGATTACGAGACATGTAGTATGAATATTTTACTTTTTGGTTGCTAATGTGTTTATGTACTTGATAAACAATATTAAATATTTTTTTATTTATTAAATGTTTTTCACAAAATTATAATATGTTACCATTCTGCTCTGAACATTTGCATCTGTTCCTATCAACTCTTCATATTTTAAGAGATGTGATTCATGTCTGTTCACCATGGGAGGTTGCAACCAAACAATAATTAACACTTCTATATATACTGTGGGGAAGTATTTTGTGAATGACGCCACGTGGCTAAAATAGTCCTGAGATGTCGGCTAAGGTGCCACGTGGATGAGCCATGTTGCCAAGGTGGTGATCACGACATTGCCGAGATGTTCTATGATAATGCCAGAATGCTGAGGTATCTAGATAAAGGATAAGAGTCCTAGAATAGAAGAGAATCTTAGTCTAGATAAAGATAAGGCTCATCAAAAGTTTATCCCTATCTAGTTGAGAGTCCAGGATGAGCATTGAGCTTGAGTCCAATGAAGTGAGGCTTTTAGGTGATCAGGTTACTGCTGGTTATAAAAACAAGGCACTCTCATGGGTCTGAGATAAGTTCTTTCTTGTGAGTTTAAGTACTATTTGCTATCTATGAGAGATAAAGTTTTACTGACTTGATCGTCGGAGTGCCCCTAAGTGGACGAACTACTGCAGAATTCTCATCTTCTTGTTGGCAGGTAGTTGGCTCATTCTATTCTGTCGGTGCTCTCCAACTAAATTTCCATTTTGGTTGTGTGGTCAAAAATCAACACTCACATATACGTTTATCATTCTTGTATTTTATTTAATTTGTTTTTCCTTCTCTACATCATACATAGGGTTTTAGTCTGAAAGTATAGTCATTGGTGGTTCGCCATGTGTATGGTCAAAGTGTTACGTCTATTTAATTTTGATTATTGCATCCTGGGATACACTACAACAAAAAACACATTTGGCAACCCAAAAATTGATCGTCAAAAGTACAAATTTCGTCACCAAAAGAATTGGCGACAATTATACAATTGGTCGCCAAAGGCCTGTCACTAAAAGTATTGGCGACGAAATCAGAAACTGTCATCGTATGTAGACATTTAGCGACATGCAAAATTGGTCGCTAAAAATCATATATTTTGTCGCTATAAAATTACAGTTTGTCGCTAAAAGGTTAAAATTTGGATAGGCTATGTAGTTTTAGCGACAAATAAATGTGTCGCCAAAAGTACTATTTAACGACAAAATTAATTTAGTCGCTAAAAATCACGTTTTTAGCGACGAGTAAGTTTTGGTTGCTAAAAGTTCTTGGAATAGCCACTAACTTTTAGCGACAAAAACAATATGTTGTCCCCAAATATATTAACAGCAATCAAAATACCACCTGTCACTAAAAATTCACTATACAAATTTTGATTTCAATAATTTTTCTGTTCAAAATAATCCAAAACACCTGTTTTTCTATGCACAATATATACACAAATGTAATGTAAATAATAATACACTTGTGCAAGACATTCATAATAATTCAAAATTAATAGCTATGAAAAATCCCAATAAACATAATTACAATTCTCTGACAATCTAAAACATGCATACCAAAGTACTTACAAACTATTAACATCAAACCCATAAATACATTACCAAATCCTATGTCAAAATATTTTCAAAAATACAACCAAATAATTTGATGTTAAACATCTAACCAACAAGTCATTTACTAAAATCCTATGTCAAAATATTTGCAAAAACACAACACCAAATATTTTGATGCTATACATTTAATCCATAAATCATTTACCAAAATCCTATGTCAAAATATTTCCAAAAATACAAAATCAAATCTTCTGATGCAGCCCAAACTATTTTCCACCATTGCTAATCTGTCACATGAAAAAAGAAAAAACAATATTAGATTGACAAAAAAAAAAAACCTCGATATGAACTTCGCAATTTTGATTTTAATTTTGTAACGGGAAGTCCAATCGGGTGCTGTTTGCTCATACAAGTCTATTTAGGCTTGAACAAGCTGCCTGTGCTAAGTTTCGGTGGTTTCAGTGGTCATTTTGCAATTTCGGCCCCCTGAACGGGCCTTTTAAGTCTTGTGTTTTACATTTTTTCTTGTAATTTTCTAACCGGAAATCCAATCGAGGTCCCATTTGTTCCTACAAGTCTATTTAGGTTTGAACAAGCTGTCCGTGCCAAGTTTTGGTGGTTTTGATTGTCATTTCGCAATTTCGGCTCCTGAACGAGTCTTTTAAGTCTTGTATATTACAATTGTCCTTCTAATTTTCTAACCGGAGATCCAATAGAGGTCCTGTTTGTTCCTACATGTCTATTTAGGCTTGAACAAGCTGTCCGTGCCAAGTTATGGTGGTTTCGGTGGTCATTTTGAAATTTCGGCCCCCGAATGGGCCTTTTAAGTCTTGTGTTTTACATTTTTCCTTCCAATTTTTTAACCAGAAATCCAATCGAGGTCCCATTTGTTCCTAAAAGTCTATTTGGGCTTGAACAAGCTGCCCGTGCCAAGTTTCGGTGGTTTCGGTGGTCATTTCGCAATTTTAGCCCCTGAATGGGCCTTTTAAGTCATGTGTTTTACAATTTTCCTTCTAATTTTCTAACCGGAGATCCAATTGAGGTCTTGTTTGTTCCTACAAGTCTATTTAGGCTTGAACAAGTTGTCCGTGCCAAGTTTTGGTGGTTTCGGTGGTCATTTCGCAATTTCGGCCCCCCAACGAGCTTTTTAAGTCATGTGTTTTACATTTTTCCTTCTAATTTTTTAACCGGAAATTCAATCGAGGTCCCGTTTGTTCTTACAAGTCTATTTAGGCTTGAACAAGCCGTCCATGCCAAGTTTTGGTGGTTCCGGTGGTCATTTCGCAATTTTGGCCCCCCGAACGGGCCTTTTAAGTCTTGTATTTTACAATTTTCCTTCTAATTTTTTAACCGGAGATCCAATCGAGGTGCCGTTTGTTCCTACAAGTCTATTTAGGCTTGAACAAGCCGTCCATGCCAAGTTTTGGTGGTTCCGGTGGTCATTTCGCAATTTTGGCCCCCCGAACGGGCCTTTTAAGTCTTGTATTTTACAATTTTCCTTCTAATTTTTTAACCGGAGATCCAATCGAGGTGCCGTTTGTTCCTACAAGTCTATTTAGGCTTGAACAAGCTGTCTATGCCAAGTTTCAGTGGTTTCGGTGGTTCGG
Source organism: Camellia granthamiana (assembly GCA_036172215.1). Lineage (NCBI taxonomy): Eukaryota > Viridiplantae > Streptophyta > Magnoliopsida > Ericales > Theaceae > Camellia > Camellia granthamiana. The sequence goes on along the minus strand of CM069915.1, from coordinate 53,929,234 downwards.
TGGTCATTTCGCAATTTCGGCCCCCGAACGGGCCTTTTAAGTCTTGTGTTTTACAATTTTCCTTCTACTTTTCTAACCGGAGATCCAATCGAGGTCCCATTTGTTCCTACAAGTCTATTTAGGCTTGAACAAGCTGTCCGTACCAAGTTTCATTCAGTAGTTTCGGTGGTCATTTCGCAATTTCAGCCCCCGAACGGGTCTTTTAAGTCTTGTGTTTTATAATTTTCCTTCTAATTTTCTAACCGGAGATCCAATCGAGGTCCCATTTGTTCCTAAAAGTCTATTTAGGCTTGAAAAAGCTGTCTGTGCCATGTTTCGGTGGTTTCGATGGTCATTTCGCAATTTCGGCCCCCGAATGGGCCTTTTAAGTCTTGTGTTTTACAATTTTCCTTCTAATTTTCTAACCGGAGATCCAATCGAGGTCTCGTTTTTTCCTACAAGTCTATTTAGGCTTGAATAGGCTGTCTGTGCCAAGTTTCGGTGGTTTCGGTGGTCATTTCACAATTTCGGCCCCCGAACGGGCCTTTTAAGTCTTGTGTTTTACAATTTTCCTTCTAATTTTCTAACCGGAGATCTAATCGAGGTCCCGTTTGTTCCTACAAGTCTATTTAGGCTTGAACAAGTTGTCTGTGCCAAGTTTTAGTGGTTTTGGTGGTCATTTTGCAATTTCAGCCCCCTAATGGGCCTTTTAAGTCTTGTGTTTTACAATTTTCCTTCTAATTTTCTAACCGGAGATCCAATCGAGGTCCCGTTTGTTCAACACAACCAGACATATTAAACGAAATGCTTGTAGTGATTTGAAAAGTAAATTATGAAAAATATACTTACAAAAGTGTTTGTCAATAAGATTCCTCTGATGGATAATCATTTTCATCAACCTGCATGCCTGCCCGATCCTTGGTCGTCCTTATAAACTTCTCAATCTCTTCAAATCTTTTGTTTTGCATTTCAATCATGTGCAACTTGTCAAAGATTTGAGAAATTCAAATTCAACTCAATTACCTAAACAAGCTGAGGTTAAAGATCTGAGAAATTCAAATTCAGTGGAGTGACTATCCTTAATCTCCTCTTCCCTATCTCCCCCATTTTTGCCTTTTTTTCTTTCTCACCGACTGGGGAATCCATTTCTTTTCTTGTATTGTATATGATCAAACATAACCACAATAAATGCTCATTACAAAAGTAACAATTCATCACCAATAACATATATCTTTAGCCATCAATCATCATAAACCAAAATTGAAAGATCTAATTTAATTCCTATGAGAAAAGCCAAAATTAAAATAAATATCTATTCTTTAAATATTTTCTTTTACATTGGTATCTTTTCTTTTGTTATTTTGGGATTTGTATGTTTGAGTGGTCACATCTCAATCGGAACCACAATTCTATCTCAATGAAAATGACATTCTATCAAAATTCTTACTCTGAGGAATCGCAGCTCTAGCGCACAAATGTAAACCCAAATAAGAGTTTCTTCCTGCAACTAAGGAGTTGACAGTTAGGTTTTTATCCAAGCATAAAGAATCCTCAATAGGTTATAGGTAAGTGTCTCAGGCATAATGGAAGGAAGGAACAGCCTTTCGAGGGCAGTAATAATGCAAACCATAACTTCCCATGGCTAAGAGTACATGATCGAGATTTTTACAATTGGTCCTCCTATTGATGATGGATAGAAACTTGAGGTGGAGAATAGGGAATTTTCTTCTGTCTTCGTAAAATGGAGTTTCTAAGGTGGGTCCCATCAATGATGAAGGGTTGAGATTTGGCAACCAAACCTATACTGGAGAAGATCCTGAATTCTTCACATTTGAAGTCAAGACCTACGGAAGATGTTCTTGATTCAAAAATCTAACATGCAAATCTTTAGAGAGTGACCAAAAAAGCTAATTTGCAGAATCTATCCTCATAGCATGGATCAGATCAGACAAATAGTATTCACTGCAGTCTAGGCAAACTCTAAGACAACCAGATCACTGTAAATCACATCTGAAGCTGGCAATATGCAACACTACATAAAAAAGCTTAAACCGTATAAAAAATCCCTGAAAATTTTCCAACTATTATAAGATAACAAAACCATAAAGTGAAGAAAAGAGATCATCTACCACATACAACATAATCCAAAAGATTAATACAAGAGCTGCTGAGTCAAATCTAGCACAATATCACATATCAATTATAGTGCAGAATAATTCAAAAGCACATACAGTAGCTGCTGAGTCAAATCTAGCACAATATCACATATCAATCTAGCACAATGTCACACAGACTACATTCATTCTAACAGCAATATCAATTCCCAAAAAATACAAAATCAGAATATCAGTCCCAAAATCCAAAAATCAGTTCCAAAATCAGTTCGAAATTCAGAATATATCAGTCTCGAAAATCAGTCCAAAAATTAGAATATATCAGTCCCGGAAATCACAATATCAGTCCGAAAATCACAATATCAGTTCGAAAAATCAGAATATCAGTCCGAAAAATTAGATTGATGACAAAGAAGAAAAAGAGGAAGATGAGAGCGTGTGAGAGAGTGAGGGAAAAATCAGTCCCAATATCAATGTTGTGTTATGTTCTGCAATGCCGAACAAGAGAATGAAATTGATGATAAAAAAGAAAGAGAGGAAGATGAGACAGTGTGAGAGAGTGGGAGTGAGAGGGAGAAGGAGAGGGAGAGGGAAAGAGAGACGAAGAAGAGGGAGAGAAGACATACCTCTTTGTCTTCTGTTGTGCCGCTTCAGGAGAGGGAGAGGGAAATGAGATGAATATTATTAGGTCAATCTTGTTTATTCAACTAAAGGTCATTAAAAAAAAAAAAAGACAGATTCAAAATGACGTCGTTTTGACAAGATATTTATTGGCGACGAAAATCATTCTATTGCCATAAATATCATTCACCTTTCAGCGACTATTTTAATTCCGTCGCCAAAAAGTCACAATTGGCGACGAACAGTTTCGTCGCCATATATTAACTTGGTTGCCAAAACTTTTTTAGCGCTCCCGCGCAAAAAATTAAATTGGCGCCAACCATTTTTGGCAACCAATTGAGATATTTGTTGCTAATAGTGTATTTTTTGGCAACCAACACATATATTGTCGCCAAAAACATACAATTGGCAACTAAATTCAATTTGGTTGCTAAAAAACGTCGCCAAAAATGCTTTTTGTTGTAGTGTACAAACGTCCATTAATTAATCTCATAACACCGTAATAAGGGACGAATGGTAATTTTGATCAAACGTCCATTAATTAATATCATAACACCATAATAAGGGACAAATTCTATCTTAAGGAGATAATATAACGATTCCGCTTTAGAGCCAACCAATTTCCTGCTCTTAAATCCGAGATTTTATACCTTTAATTGTTGTTTATGCCCTTTATCATCTTATTGATAATTGAGTTGATTTGTTGGTTGTATCTGAAACAGGTTAGGAATTAATTTTTCAATAGAGTTGCTATCTGTTTCACTTTTAATTCACTCGAGCAATGCTTTGGTTATTCGAGCGGTATTTGAGATCTCTCAATATCTTTGCAGGCTTGTAAAACTTCTGGGAATGGGTGATCTTTACTCGAGCGGTATTTTGCAGGCTTGAACTTTTAGGAGGGGGTCATTGTGCGCTCGAGCAATGTTTATGTTGCTCGAGCGGTGGTTTAGTCGCTCGAACGGTCTGTGCATATATCAGATTTGCGAAATGGCATTTTTAGTCACTTTTTCATTCCTCTCTCTCTCTCTCTCTCTCTCTCTCTAAAACACTCACAACCCTAATTTCTTCACTTTCTCTACCTAGTTTTTGCTTAAACCCTTCCATATACCCTCACCCATTGATCCCAATACCATAGTGCTTTAGAGCAAAATATAGAGCTCGTCAAGGAAGTCACTCTAATCGAAGAAGATTTTGTTTTTGGCTTCGTTGGACTTCTACTCTTGTTCTTTTCTTCTTCTAGACTTGAGGTAGGGATTTCTTCAACCTTTTAGGATGATTCTTAACTTAGTTATGTGTTCATTGTCAAGTATTGAGATTTAGGAGATGAGAATTTTGATTTTGGGTTTATGTTTTGAGATGTAAAAGAGGGGTTTTCAAATAGGTTTTTGAGAAAGGTTGTGGCGATGCAATTATTGTTGAGATATGTTGAAATGTTGGGAATCTCTCCCCTAAATGTGTTTTGAAAGTAAATGATGAGTGATTTGAAATTGATTGATGTTTGATTTTTGAAAGACAAGGAATAATGTTGAATTTTGAAAAGATAAAATGAATATATCTGTCGATGATAAGGACGAGGGAAATTCTATTTCCAACACCCTAATAAACTCAGGGCAAATCTTTTCTCAATACACATCCCTACTAATTTAATTATTAAATAATTATCTCAACCCACATCATTAAAATTACAAATAAACCCTTGCAATTTTTGTTACAAGTAAATCATGGCACCCAGTAAGTCATTGCATACTCTGCGATTCCGAAACATTGCTGGGTTAAGAATACATGGAGATCAATGAGCTATGTTCTGAGAGATGTTGTGGTGGTTTTTGGATTGGCTGCTATGGCGGCTCATTTCAACAACTGGGCTGTTTGGCCTCTGTACTGGTTTGCTCAGGGGACCATGTTCTGGGCTCTGTTTGTTCTTGGTCATGATTGGTAATCAATCAATTTCTTAATTTTCTTGTTCAATTTTTGATACCCATTTGTTGGATTTTGATGCTAATTATGTTTGGTTTTTTTGATTGTGCAGTGGTCATGGAAGTTTTTCTAATAATCATAAGTTGAATAGTGTCGTTGGTCATCTTCTTCATTCATCAATACTTGTCCCTTACCATGGATGGTTTGTTTCTGAAACCTCTGTTCAACCCCCAAATTCTGTTTTTCTGTTTTTTGAATTATAACACAATCATTGACAATTGTGATGAAAAATTGCAGGAGGATTAGTGTTTATTTGTAAGGGTTTATTTGTAATTTTAATGATGTGGGTTGAGATAATTATTTAATAATTAAATTAGTAGGGATGTGTATTGAGAAAAGATTTGCCCTGAGTTTATTAGGGTGTTGGAAATAGAATTTCCCTAAGGACGAAGTTGGATATGTATTGTCACTTCCATTTTTTTTTTTTTGTTGAGATTTTGACATTTATACTTGTTATTGAGAATATATTTGTTGAGCGATATTTGTTTTGGGCTATTAGTGGAGGATAGTTTTGACTGTTATAAAAATTACACAATCACTATTGACTATACCCCTTATGTTCCTCAATTACCTAACACAAATAATTAATACTCTACCTTCTCTACCAATCATACTGTCATAGAACACCACGTGGTCATATTTCTGGACTACCAAATAACCCAACATAAATAATTAATACTATATACTCTTTACCAATCATATTACCATAAAACACTACGTAACTGTACTCTCATATTACTGAATAATCACCCAACTTTCATTCTAACTTTTCAACACTTTTTGACTAAACTAGTGTCCTCTGTAGAAATTATCCACGAGTGAGAAAGATTAGGTGTCCTTGTACCCATTTAATAGTATCACATCAATTTTTTTTTACAATTTTCTTGTTTTCAGTTTCATATAATTATAAGGTACCTCATTATTAGTTGAGCACGATATTAATGTAGAGTTCTAAAGGGAGAATTACCTGTCAATTATGGCAGTGAAAAAAATTGACAAATTAATAAAACAATTATTATTTTAATTATTAATATTAATATTTTTATTTTTTTAAATATTTTTCCACTGACACATGTCAGTGTAATTTTTCCAATTCTAAAAAACATAATAATTACTGGAAAATTACAATAAAGATACTTGACCAAAAATAATAACAAATACATGTGGTTGCAGTTTTTTGTAAAAAAAAATACAACAAAAATTACACTCCATAAAGATTCTTACATTTACGTTGTATTTGATTGAAAGATTTTAAAAGAAAAAAATAAAAGAAAAATGTAAATAAAATGTGAATAAAATATATTTATATTTCACTTAATTTTACACATTTTTTTTCTTTTATTTTTAAATTTCCTCTCAAATTCTTCAACCAAATATAACATTAGGTAATTATTTGCCTCACTTGTCCCATCTGATAGTTTTCTCTAGTCATTTTTTCACCCTGTGACACTTGTCTAATTGTTTATCAAAAGCTAACGTAAAAATAATAAATCTCACTTTTAACCAATAATTTAAGACACCATATAAATTAGCCCAGAACCCTAATATAATTTTGGGAACACCTTCCGTATATAACCTGTAAGAGGTGTGTATCATATATATATATTTGTTACACATTTTTGTGATAAAAGTTACGTAATTTTTTGATAGTCTTTGACAATTTGGGGTTCAGAAATTAAATTACTTATTTATGTGATCATGTTATGCATTTCGTGATTCAAAAATATTTTAATGAAAAAATATGAAATATTACCAAAAAAATTCATAACATTGTGTGTAAATTCATTTTTGAACCACTAATTGCTACAACTTTATTAAAAAAAAAATTTATATAATATATACTATAAAAATACAAAAAATACTTTGGTATGCACCATTGTTATATATTTTTGTAATATTTGTTACGTATTTTTATGATAAATGTTATATTTTTTTTTTGGATAAAGTTATCACAATTTATAATTCAAAAATAAAATTATACATTTTGTGATAATCTTAAGTGTTTTTGCGATTATGTTTTACTTTTGTTTTATATCTAAATAATATGTTTTAAATATATTAAAAAAAAAAAAAGTGTAACATTTATCGCATGCATCTACTACATTATCCATTACATCCATTACATCATCTATTTTATTGCCTGTATCCTTTCCACGTTAAGCTTAGTTTGACATGTGCTCATACCTTTCTCGCGTTAAAGCATGGTTCTGTGATAATGTATACGCATCTATTCTGCAAGAATTGTGGTCTAAGAGTGTCGGCACCTTTTCTGTGTTAGACGTGGTTTGTTTTGTGTCCATGTCTTTTCTAGGTAAAACGTAGTTCAGCCTGCACCCCCATCCATTTTATCCATTGCATCTATTGCATCGTTCTTTATCTTGTTGTATTCATCCATTTCGCGTAAACGCGTTTAGGATCATTATCATCCCATTGCATTGTTACTTCCCAATAGATCATTACCTAGCAGATCATTCCTCACTTATATCGTACCACCCAATCACTTGTACTCTTTCTGCAAAAGGCATAGTTCTGCATGTGCTCGCACTCCTTTCACGTTAAAACATGGTTCTGTTATGTGTAAGCACTCATGCTGCGCTGAGGCCAATATTGAGGGTATAAACACTTAGCTTGTGTTAGGCGTCGTTTGGCTCGTGCCCATTTCTTTTCTATATAAAATGTAGTTTGATTTGCATCTCCATTCCTTTATGATAGTTGTGTGACAGGCACTGCTCATGATTTCATTATTTCGTTACATTGTGTATTATTTGCATCCTGCCCTTGAATTACACTGGTTTAATTCTTTACAAAGGGATACGTAGGCAACTCTCGATTTTTTGTCTGCCCAAGTCTTACGGCCTTGTCAAATGGGTCATCTTTGAGTTTTGACATTCACTCACGTCATTTTATGATATACCGAGTTCTATCAAAGAGGGCCAGTTGTAGACATCCTATTTTTTATCAGCCTTAAGACTTGGGTGCTTCATTCCAAACACCCAATGATGAAAGTTACACTGTGCAATCTTTTGAATTCTTAACGAAGAAATTTGGATTCAAGCTCTAATTCCAAACCTGTTTCGCACCTTATTTTGATCAAAATGATTTAGACCTTAAAACCCTATTTTCAAAGTTTTTTTCCCAAACTTGTATTAACCATGTAGTAGGATGCCAGGAGGGATTTTAGATTCGACCATGGATTTTTGGGCCCGGCCATGTCTATTTGGACCAGGTCGGGTCTCATTGGCGATAGATAGAATATCTGGCAGGATTCCGCCAGTTGGTTTTTTTTTGGAAGATATTTATAATCAAAACATCTCAAATTCTATAAAAGAGCCTCTCCCTTTAGAATTTAGGGTGAGAAAAATTTTCCAAAGGCTTGTAAGGTTTTTGAGAGCTAAAAAAACTTATCTTTCTTTGAACAAACTCTTTGACCTCTATACCACCTTTTAGCTATAGATGCACAATATATACACATTAGAGCTTGTTATTGAAGCTTTTGCTAAGTTTCAAACTCTATTTCAGCAACTTGAGGGTGTTTGGAATTAAGTTTGATAACTAAGAACTTAACTCTCTTTTCAAGAGGTATAATTTTGCATCTTTTTCCTTACTTTTCCTTCACTCTCTTTCTCTTTTTTTTTTTCCCCTTGTTTTATATACTGTTTTTGGATTGTTTTGCGGGGCTAAAATATGTGATAAAAAGCTACAAAAAGTGGAGGGGTTAGCCACCCCTCCTTAGGCATAATCACAATAACTTGTTATTTACTTTCTTCCTTGCTTTCCATTAGCTTTACCACTTCTTCTTTTTTTTTTTTTTCTTTTTCTTTTTTTTTGGGTATTTGTGGGTTGTTTGATGCTTTAATTTATGCTTTGAATATTATAATTATGTTGTTATAAGTCCTCAAGGATTGGATGTGTTTAGGACGCAACTGCCTATCTATTTGAGTTGATAGTATTTATTTTATTTTTATAGCCTTCCTTAAAGTATATTGGAACCTTGTGGTCATGGTGGATTTAGACCTTAGCCACACCACTGCAAGTTTGATTAACTAGTTATAAATCTTTCGCTTTGTTTACCTTAAAGCTAGGTGACAGTGTAGACGTCCCCGAATGCCTCGGGAGGGTGAGTCCCGTTCTGTTCATTTTGGGCTCACTACAGTTCGGACTCAAATTGTCACGGTTCTTAATCTGAACCAAAGAGTCCAAATCCGGCAAATCGTTTTGAGAAAACAGATTTTTAGAAAAGAAGTGCCAAACATGGACTGCTTTGCCAGTTACAGAGTCGCCACCTAAATATTTTATTTTGGGAAATTTAGGAAACCCTGACTCGTTGCCTAAGGCCACGTGTCCGTCATCACCAAAGTTGCCTCGGCTCGGGAACTTGGGTACGATTGGGGAAGGTCACTTCGTGAGCACCCCCGCTCGCCCGATCAAAGATCGGCCTCTACTAACCATGCTATCTTGTTTTGAAAACGTTATGTGTTCTTATTCCGGTTATTAGCCTAGATTTACTATGTGATGCGCACAGCATACAAGTATAGACTGGGTCGCCTGAATTGGAACGAAACATTTCATGTTTGTTTTGAAAATAGTTTGCTACTTGCAAGTAGGCTTAAAATGCAGATTTTGCCACCCTCGGGTGGGCTTAGAAAAGATGGTTTTGCCACTATCTAGTGGGCTTAAAACTCACAGTGAATGAATTGTTCCAATCCAAATAACCCAACCTTCACCCACAGGCATTCAGGCAATTATATCACATAAGTACATAGCCTCATGGTAAGCATGCTATCATGGCAGTCACTCACACGCATGCAAGGATGCTAAAGCATAAAACTTACCGAGTACTCCAAGCCAAAACAGAAGCTATGTTAGAAATCCATGCATGATCCTAACTATACAGAAATGCCTAATGCAACACATGTAAAATGCAACTAAGACAGGCTCGGCTATTCTAAAGATGGCATGTGAAATGTTACAACTAACAAGTATTCAACTCGGAATTGAAATACAATGCAGTGAGTATGATGCGCCGAGCCCGGTGCATACGAAACAGATGAATGAATGCAAACATGCTATCATACTGTATGCTAATTGAAACATGCCCTAATCTAACCATCATAAGCTGGTAGATAAAAGGGAGAAAGACGTGGGGTTGGAAGATATACATCACACGCACGCATACTTATTACAATATTGCCCTCGCGCTGAGGGTCTGAATAAATAATACAGTCCCAAATAAATAGTACAGTCCGAATAAGTACAAAACCCTAATTAATTAACAAATTAACTAGAAAAGTAGTAAACTAGCATGCAAGATAGGGCCTGCCTCAGCTCTGTTCCGAATGATGAATGATGCATGCTTGAGTTGCCTTGCGCGGAAATCCATTGCGATGCCCCAATTAGCCTCTGTTTACAATTAAGCCCGGAATATTGCACAAAGCTCCAAAAGACTGCCGGTTTCTGATTTGCTGCAACAGAGAGCAAGAAAGGGGTATGGTAATGTATTTTCACATATGTATGCTTGCCTCGATCCTCGTGCCACAAATCACCCATCCCGATGCATGATGGCCGAGGAGTCGAATTGCACGACTCAATATGAAATGAATGCACATATAAACACAACAAGACCGAGACTCCATCATGGTTAATCCGGAGTGTCGGTGACTGGGAATTGAGACACGTTCCGTCACTCGGAGTACGAAACATCCCTCGTTTCCCGTGCTCGGGCTAACTCCTACCCCAAACACAATGCAATATGCATGACATGCATGAATGTGAGTAATATGCGTCCTAGCATACACAATGCTATGAAATGGCATACACAATGCACGATGTAACATGGCATACACAATGCTCTAACATACAACCTAGCATACGCAACGCTGTGAAATGAAATGGCATACGCAATGCATAATGGACTTACACCAACATGAGTGGACCTCGGCCACACTCACATCGGTAGCCATAAGATGAAAATGAGACTATTGAAATGTGTGCACATATGCACGCAAACCGAGGACCGATCTTAAGGCACAAAGGCCACTCTAACAAGGCATGGCAAGGCATAAAATATGACATATAAACATGCAAGTTCCAGCACTGAAATGTGATGCAAAATAATCCCGAAACATGGAAACATGGCACCCGATGCATGGAATGGTCCCGAAACACAAAACTAGGCACATGCATTGACCTATAGCTATACAAAGCATGCATTATTTGACCATGAAGCATGAAGACAGAACCAAGTCAGTCCCAAAAAATGAACATTTCTAGTTCAAAGCATGGCCAAAAGATGCTAGCAAGATGGACTAAAATACCATGCAACTTTAACTAGCAAACATGGTTTACATGGCATGTATATGAAGCAGGTGAGAACTCATCAAACCAAAAAAAATCAGTGAATAAAATATGCCAAAACATGCCCAAATAACCACTGAAATACAGCCAATACGTGTAAAAATGAGGGGCTCCTTTGGAAGGGCATACAAGGGGTTATTAAGCACATGCATCAAGGACACTTAGCATAGCCAAAAAAACTCTGGAAATGAGTTATGAGGGTCCTAAAACCCACTGAATAGGCCCTGAAATTGGTCAACAAAGCTTGCAATGAAAGGCCCTCTTGAAAGGCCATGAGGAGGGTTGTTCCACACATGCATGGGGGACATAAAATATGGTCAAAAGGGCCTTGGACAGAGCCAAGGAAGACCTCAAAACCCTCAGAATGAGGCCTGGAAAGTGACTTTGATGCATGCAAAAAGGGGTCCCTTTGAAAGGCCAAAAAGGCCACCAAACAAGACAATGAGAGAGGGGCTCACCCCCCTCTGATTTTGGCCTTCAAGAATACACCTAAGCCACTGAAAATCTGTTGGATTTCAGTGGCTAAGAGGCCAAACCATGGCCAATCCAAGTGCTCTAATGCATAGCCCTAATCATGAAGAGATGAAGCATGCATAGGGGGAATAAGACCCCAAACAGAGTAGGGACCTTAACCAAACTTGAAGAGAATGACAAAAAAAGACTTTTTTCAGTTTAGGTCGAGGTTCAAAAAGGCTCACAAATAAGGCTAATGTACCATGCAAAAACAACCCTAAAAGAGAGATTGAACAAACAGGGCAACAAAAGGCCTAAAACAGCAAAGAACCCTTTAACAAAGTTGAAGAGAGGCTCAAAAAAAGATACTTTACAGTTTATGGTAAACCTCGAAAATGTCTACAAATAAGGCTAAAACATGATGCAAAAATAGCCCTAAAAGAGAGATAGATGGCAAGAGGTAGTAGATCGCCTCAAACAGCAAAGAGCCCTTGAACAAAGTTGAAGAAGGGCTCAAAATAAGACACTTTACAGTTTGGATCGAAGCCCAGAAATGCTTTCAAGTATAGCTTATAAATGAAGCAAAAAAATGCAAGTTTAAGTGAAATAAGTGCTTACCCTTGTAGCCTAACTTTCCAGCAGCCTTTGGTCCAAGGAAATGAGCTTTCACCCTCTACAAATGACTTCCAAAGGGCTAGAATGGATGATGGTGGTGTGGTGCTATGGGTTGTAGTGGAAATGGTGCAAGAATCTTAGGGTTTTGGAGCTTGGAATAGTGAAAATGGAGGGAGAAGGGGGTGAGCCTTGGCTGATTTTTTTCTAACCCTTAGAAATGGAGGTGGGGTGCTAGTTATATAGAGGGAGAGGAGTGAAATAAAAGGGGGGAAAACCAATTCAAATTTTCCCCCCAAAAGGGTAGACCCTCGGGCAGGGGTCTGGTGCAAAACAGCTGGCACAGCTGCCATGCACCAGGAGAGAGAAGCTTGGCCGGCCAGGTTCAAGAGGTTCAGGTGGCCGACCGGCCACCTCCCCTGGCCGGCCGGCCAGGGTCAAAAGGGTCAAGAAGATTTGCTGGCCGACCACCCCAAAAAGGTGGCCTCACATATGTGTACCACACAACTGTATGGTCAAAAACTGGAAAAAGTGAACCAGGAGAGAGAAAAGCCAGGTTTTTAGAAGCGTTCAAAAGGGTCAGGGGGAGTTAATGGCCGACCTATCCATATTGGTGGCCTCCTAGGTGTGTACAACACAATGGTGTGGTGGAAAGTCAGAAAAAGTGGCCCGGGAATGGAAAAAGTCAGCTTTCTAGTGAAGAAAACGGGCGATGAAGAGCGATGAAGGAATAAAGCTGGTTTTCAGAACAATTGCTGGCCTCCCACCTTCCTACAACCTCTCTAACAATGAAAATAAGGTCTCCGCCAAAAATGAACCCAAACCGATGCAAAACGAAGGTTCGGGGGCCAAAACGCGCGGTCCGGGGGCTCGAAAACTGACTATTAAGCACCGGAGGTGGCGTTCGACCACGAAGTTGGTCTCTCGGGCCACAGTGTCCCTCAAAATGGAGGAAACAAGGTGTATGCCAAAAACTAGAACAAACGGAGGTGGTTAAGCGGCCCCGAACCGAGGCACACGGTCGACGGCTCCGAAAACCGGAAACCGAGCTCCAAACGGGAAAAATGGCCTACGACCACGAAACGTAGCCTACGGCCACTGAGAGATGATCTACGAGACCTTTCCCTCCCTTCGGGAAGAGAAAACAAAGAAAACAGGGCTTGGTTTGCAAACCGAGGCAAAGCACAAAAGAGTCCCGAAGTCCGGAGGCAAGGCTCGCAGCCGTGATTCCGCAACCTCAGAACGAGCACAATATGCAACATCACCAAGCGCTCAATTGGTGACGTTTGAGTCTTAAGGTCGGTCAAAAATGGGGTGTCTACAAATAGCTTCTGTGTTAAAGTGTTGAAAAACTCTTTTTCCGATCATTTTTGAAACATGGAAATGGATGTCTCATCCGTATTTCATGAACAAAAGAGGAGTTGTCAACAACTTTGATGAGTTGTGTGTTTAAGCTTTTCATAGTTAGCTTGATTTTGAGTTTCCTCCCTTACTTTCCTTGTTGCTCATATAGAGCTCTTTATCAAAAAGTGTTGAAAACTTTCTCCCAATTCCACTTTGAAGCATGAAAATGGACGTCTCATCCTTTTTCCATAAGTAAGGAAAGGAGTTTACAATAATTTTGAATTGTTATTATTTTTCATTTTAGTTGCTTCTATAATCATCACATACTATCTTGTGATGTTTGATGATTTGTGAAGTATGTCTACCTCTTCCTTGAATAACCTCATGATAGGAAAGAGGTAAGGAGAATAGCATCATTTTTTGTATTTTGCAAAATCTTTTCATGTTGCTTCTAAGATCATCATGCAACAACCTTGCGATCGTTAATGATTTGAGAAGCAAATCTATTCATTCCTTAAGTATCTTCATGATAGGAAAGGATAAAAGGGATAAACATCTTTTAGAAATACCCTATCTGCACTGTTTTTACCTCAGTGCACAAAAAAAGTTTTTGGGTCAAACTGAGGCACAGCCATATTTCATTGAACCTAGCTAGGCCTCATTGTGGTTCGGTCGGGCTTCAGAGTGTACACACAGAGGACTGTTGTTTGCAAAATAGAGTAGTGGCTGAGGGTAAAACAGGACAGTTCTTCAGAGGGCAAACAGAGCAGTTTCTAAAGGATGTTCTCACTCGCATGCATGTTGTCCTTGTTTTTGTTTCTTTAATATTTACTGTTGTAATATTTTCAAATGTAATAATTTGTTAATTCATTTGGAGTTGTAATAATTAGTTGATTAGGCCATTTGGATCCTTTTGTATGAGGGCGAATTTGTAACACTTGATGTACCTCTTCTAACCTCCATTTCTTTCTCCCTTTTATTTTCATGCTTACAGTGGTTGTACAAAGCATCATGTTTTCCTTTATCATTTTCATGCCTTGTATCCATTTTTGCATACATTAAGGTTCGGCTTATCATACTTGATGTCTTTATCATTTCCTACTTAATTATATGCTCTACCTTATGCTTTGAGTTGATTCACATGTCATGTTAGTAGCCGAATCTAATAGTTGCATTTTTTTTATGCGTTGTATTAGCCATTTTACATATTAGGATCATGTATTTTTTCTAACTATGTTCTTTTCTTTGGCTTGTCACAGCTAAGTACTAGGTGAGCATTTTTTGCTTTAGCATATATATGTGTGTTTGTGTTACCACCTTGAGCATACTACCATGAGGCAACTTGTTTATTTGAAATAACTTTATGAATGCCTGTGGATGGAGGCTATATTGCTTAAATTGGAATGACTTTGATCGTTGTATATATGAGCTCATTTTTTTCATTGAGTTACACATATTCTAAACTCTTTCAAAATCATGAATTCAAAGCATTTCAAAGTAAGTGGTGTGGTCTATAATCGTTTGCCTCACATAGTAATGTTAGTATATTAATAATCAGAACATGAGCATATAATGTCTATAAGATTCACATTATGATTTAGTAGAGGCCGATCTTTGGGGTGCTCAATTCATGACCTTCCCCTCTCATATCTAAGTTTTCGAACCGAGAGAACTTTTGGTTATGACAAACAAGTGGCCTTTGGCACGAGTCATGGGTTTCTTTATTCTTCCAAAAATATTAGGTGGCGACTCTGAAATCTGGCAATGCAGTCAATTTTTGGCATCTTTGGTGGTTAATGGATTTTTCTAAGATTTTCCGGATCTAGACTCTCATTCTTTTTTTCGTTTCACATTACACTTGTGAAGCTAGATTCAGAACCACAAGAGTCCAAACTGTAGAGAATCACATCCGAGGAGAATAAACCACTCCGAGGAGCGCAAAAAACCAACTACAGGCATACATTGATGATATAGTGATCAAGAGTAAGAATGAATTGGACCATCTTAGCGACCTAGCTGAGATGTTTCACATTTTGAAGACTCATAAGTTCTATTTGAAAGCATCTAAGTATGCATTTGGTGTGTGATCAGGCAAATTGTGGCTTCTTGTGACCAACTGTGGAATAGAAATTAATCCTTCCCAATTTAAAGCCATTCAAGAGTTGAAGAGACCAAACACTATAAAGGAGTTGCAACATTTGATGGGGTTGGCGGTCGCACTAAACAGATTTATAAGTCGGCCTTCAGATCATTGCCAACTATTTTTCCAAGCTCTCAAATCAAAATTCAACTAGGACGAAGAATGCGACCGCGCTCTGGAAGAATTAAAACAATACTTGTCCTCTCCACCACTTTTGGTGACTTCGGTACATGGGAAAGAGTTGTATTTGTACTTGGTGGTCTCTTAACATGCCATTAGTCCTGTACTTGTGCGTATAGAAAGAATACATCACCTACCTATTTTTTTATGTAAGTAAGACTATGCTTGACGAGATACCTTCTGTTGGAGAAGCTTGCCTTGGCTTTAATGATGGGATCCATAAAGTTGTCGCACTACTTTCACGCACGTACAATTTTGGTTCTGACTGCATTCCCACTAAAAGCTCTGTTTGAAAAAGCGAATTTTTCTAAGAGGATTTTGAAGTGGGCAGTTGAATTAGGACAATTCGACATCAAATTCTAACCCATAATAGATATCAAAACCTAGGCATTGGCAGACTTTGCCATAGAGTTTGATCCAAAAAGTTATTCTATTTACTTAGTTGATTTGATAGGTGAAATTGAGCAAAGGGGTAAGTGTCGCAGGAATAGGGCAACCCTTAGCAGCCTTACAACCGGTTGTGGCTTCACTCTAAGAAAAGGAACCGCGCAGTGTACCACTGAGTTTGGCAGTAATGGCACCATTTACTAGTTTCAATGACATATTGCAGAGGGGTGAAGAGATAGGATTAGCAACAGAAAACGAGATTTGCAATGACGTGCCTGAAAGAGAAATGAGAGGGCAACCGAGCAAAGAAGTTGGCAAACCAATAGATTTGTCGTAATTAGAGGACACGATCGAAGAAGTAATTGAAGTACCGGACCCAAAGACATCTTCGTATCTATCTGTTTGTTGCAAACTATTTGTTGAATAAGTGAGGGAGCTGTTTGTTGAGGAAGCTTCTAATAGGTGTGGAGTTGGGCTTGGAGTCATGCTTATTTTGCCAGATAATCTGATTGTTGAATAAGTAATCAGACTTGGGTTTCCAGCATTCAATAGTAAGGCATAGTACAAAACGCTCTTAGCCAGTTTAAAATCTGCCTTCAGCATGAAGGCTACCGAGCTAATGGTGTATAGTGACTCTCAATTGGTGGTCAACCAAATATCCGGCGAATATGAAATGAAAGATGATAAAGTGGCTAAATTTCAAGAGTTGGTCAAAATGGAGATCAAGAAGTTTGACGTCATAAGAATAGAATAAATTGGTATAGACGAAAATAGCAAGGTAGACGAGTTGGCCAATTTTGCTGCAATATCATAATCATCCATTCTCAATACTTTGCTGATTGATTTTCTACCAAGACCAAGTATTGAAGAGCCCAAAGCAGCCAAAGTTTTATGTGCCTAGTTAGGACCTTCCTAAATGGACCATATCCTTATCTTTTTGAAAGACATGATTTTACCCAACGACAAGAAAGAATCAAATAAAATACAAGCAAAATCCCAATGGTTTTGGCTTTCCCCATCAGGAGTGTTATACAAGAAGTTTTTCACTGGTCCATACTTGAAGTGTGTGCATCCTAGTAAGGTTGATGTATTCTTGTTTGAAATTTACGAAGGAATTTGTGAGAGCCACCAATGTGGGAGATCCCTGGCCTATCGAGCTATTTTTCAAGGTTATTAGTGGTTATACATGCAAGCAGACACGGAGAAGTATGTCAGAAAGTGTGAAAAATGTTAAAAATTTGCACATCAAATCCACCAACCGGCCAGAGAACTTCTACCTTTAACTAGTCCTTGGTTATTTGTTATGTGGGGCTTAGATATTGTGGGGCCGCTTCCAACCGTACTGGGAAACATAAAGTACTTTATCGCGGTGATACACTGCTTCACTAAATGGGTTGAAGCAGAAGCACTTGGATTTATTAAAGAGAAAGATGTGAAAATTTTCTTTTGGCAGAACATAATCACTCGGTTTGGAATCCCTAAGACTCTAATATCAGACAATGTCACTCATTTTGGTGGGCGGATCTTTAGAGGTTTCTGTGAAGAACACATGATAGAATTCTACAACTCCACATCGGCTTACCCTCAGGCCAATGGTTAAGCGGAAGCATTGAACAAAGTAATCTTGATGGATTGAAGAAAAGATTGGAAAAGGTAAAGGGAAAGTGGATTGAAGAACTACCTCATATCTTATGGGCCTATCGCATAACCCCAAGATGATTGACTAGTGAAACGCCCTTTGCCTTGGCTTGTGGTATAGAGACTGTCATCTCTTTGGAGATTGGCCTTCCTACTATTAGAATTAAGAATTTTGATCCATATTTGAATGAAGAAGCAATAGCCTTAGAACCTGATCTTGCAGAATAAAGAAAAGAAAGTCCTGATTCATATCTTGGCTTACCAGCAAGAGCTATCCAGAAAGTATAACAAAATCGTGCATCCAAGGCAATTCAAAGTTGGTGATTGGGTTCTACCTAAAGTCATAGGCAACACTATAGTCCCTGGTGATGACAAGTTGGGACTTAACTAAGAAGGTCCTTACAAAGTTATTGGGTTAGTTGGAAAATGAGCTTACAACTTAGAAGACATGGATGGTCGAGCTGTTCCAAGATCATGGAATAGTTCCAATTTAAAGTTGTTTTATTTTTAGCTTTTACCATTGTAATTTTTAAAACCTTTTAGCAATAAAACAACTAGACAGCTTTTCCTTCCAAACTCTTTTGTGGTTTCATTTTGTAGATGTGATGAACTCAGATTTCCTTGAGTAGACCAGCTAAGCATCGAAAGTAAGATCTAGGGGCAAATACTTTTGTCTGAACTTTGGAAAACCTTTGCTGAGTGGAATTTTGCTCAGTAAAATAGGTTAGCAAGTTTGACCAACCTTGAAAAATCTTTGCCTGACGGGTTTTACACTGCAAAGTAAGCTGGAAGGATTGACCAACATTGGAAAATCTTTGACTAAGCTGTTTTGCTAAGAAAAATAACTTGGGAGGTTTGTCCAACTTTGAAAAATCTTTGCTTGACGGGTTTTGCTCGGTAAAGTAGGTTGGGAGGTTTGTCCAATTTTGGAAAATCTTTGACCGAGCTGGTTATGTTTGGCAAAGTAGGTTGAGAGGTTTGTTGAACTTTGGAAAATCTTTGCTTAGTGGATTTTGCTCAGCAAAGTAGGTTGGGAGGTTTGTCAAGCTTAGAAAAATCTTTGCTCAATGGGTTTTGCTCGACAAAGTAGATTGGGAGGTTTGTCCAACTTCGAAAAATCTTTGACCAAGTTAGTTATGCTTGAAAAACTTTGGAAATCTTTGCTCGGCAGGTTTTGCTCAACAAAGTAAGTTAGGAGGTTTGTTTAACTTTGCAATATCTTTGTTCAGCAGGTTTTTCTTGGCAAAGTAGGTTGGGGGGGTTTGTCTAACTTTGAAAAATATTTGACTGAGCTGCATCTTACTTGACCAAAATAGGTTGGGAGGTTTGTTCAACTTTGGAATTTTTTGTCGAGCTGGTTTGGCTCGGTAAAGCAGGTTTAAGGATTTATTTAACTTTGAGAAATACAAAAATACTTACAAGGTGAGCAAAAAGTTGTGATATTTTCATTAAATCCAAAAAACATAACAAATGATGGGGCTATTGTCCGATTACAAAAGTAGGGGTAGATAGCCCGATTACAATTTGAAGAAAATGAAAAAGAAATATTGTCGCTATCAGGTGGTGGGATCTCCTTATTTGAGCGCGGTGCCAACATCATCGCCAACTGTCAGGTCGATAATTTCTTCTTCGGTGACAACACTTGGTTGAGTTTGGCCTGCTTCTTCACCCCAAGCTATTACATTCTTACCTTGTTTTGTTAGGCTCTCTTCTTTCTCCACTTCAAGTAGTTTTTGTTATACGACATTGGCGTATTCAGTCATGCACTCTGGGATGAAGTGAGGAGGTGGGTTCTTGAAGACCTCAGAAGCTGAGGCTTGCCCAAGCTTTTTGGCCATCGTTTTCCAGCCACACTAAAAGAAAATATCTTTCGTGGCTTCGAACTGGCGTTCGTAGGCCCTTTCACCTTTTACATAGTTGCGATCCTCAGCTTCCTCTATTTACGTCTGTAGCGTTTTAACTTGAGCTTCATAAGTGTCTTTGAGCTTCTTCAGCTCGTGCAAGTATCTGCTCTTCTTCTTAGCCAAAGGTTTTTGTTTGTCTTTCTCAGTCATGTTGACTTGCTCGGCCAGTCGATCTCTTTCAATGGTTAGGTTAGCCAAATTTGCTTTTAAGACCTTCAACTCGGCCTCATTTTCATCTTTGTCTACTATCGCGGCCCTCAAGTTCTTCCTCAGGTCCAACATATGCTCATGAGCGACATAAGCTTTTTGTGCAGCTTGTGAAATGAGATTAGCATGGAAAACCGAACAGATAGTTAGATGGAAAAAAGGAAAGTTCCAAGTCTTATCAAAACTATGGATTTGATGGCCAACCTGATGGCTCTTAGGTCAGTTAACTGTTAGTGCCTTTCCATGTCAGCAGGCAATAGCTACTCCTTGGCCAGGTTGAAGGCCAGCTGGTTATCCTTGTCCACATAAATCGAGTCAGTTGTGGTCATAGCTCGGTCCTTGTAAGTCAGCAATGGTGCTTACACTGAGGACGCAGAGAGACTGGCACCTTACTTGATTTGAGCTAGCTCGAACTAGACATGTAGGTCAGTTTGCTCGGCGTCTTGCAACCCGATGCTTTTCTTATCCACAAGACACTGTTCGGAAGAAGTGCACGCTCTTTTGCTGGGCTGAGATGAAGTGGCCTTGGCAGTGGGAAGAGCAATGACAGTGCCCGCGCCCTGCTCGGGTGCCTATCCTTCGGTTTGGACATTCTCAAGAATGGAAAAAGGTTGTCCAGTGATTAAGGCATTGAGGGCTCTCTTTTTTACCATATCATGCTCTTCAGTTTAGGGAACAAGAATAACTTATGGGAGTAAAGGATCTGGTTCTGGTGAAAATTCTAAGAGGAAGTCTATGACCTTGCTCTTCTGCTTGCCGCTATACCGATAGGTCGGCTTGAAGTTAAGCAGGTGAATCCAATCTTGCTCTTTATGCCTCAACACGGCGCAAAGGGCATTTTGGTTTGCGTAGGCATAGGTGGACTTCCAGTGGGCTAGATCTGCAAAATAGTGCAAGTGTTATGCAAAGAGCTGAAACAGTTAGCAAAGAGAAAATTGGGCTACTGGTTATACTAGCTGATCCTTTCTTATGGTTTATGTGCCAACCCGACACAGGGGCCTCAATGTCTTCATAATTTTCAAAGACCTACAAGAAGTCATCATCATACAGGTCCTTGTTTGGCGTTCTTTTAACGATCTTCTCGCGGCCTCTTTTATTTTTAAATAATAACATCAGTTATCGTTTGTTTGGCTTAAGGTGTACTGGTGGAATAGCTCGGTAAGGCCCAAGTTGAGGCCTAGACGATGGTTTTGTAATAACCTGACCCTTATACATGTCTCCTGATATACTCTCGATCCCTTATTCTATGCATCTAAATACTTATTGTAAAATTGTATGTGAAAGTAAGTTTAATGAAGTGAATCTTATGCTTATGGATGTGTATCTGTTTATTATGAGAAATATCTGTTACAATCCTAGTGTTTGAATCAGAAATTGAAGGCCTTAGAAGCTTAATAATCTGAAATGGATTTTACATTTGAGATCAGCATAATTTTTAAGTCATAATAAGCATTTTTATAAAAATTCGATTTAGAATGATTAAACTGATTGATTTTTGTTTTATTCACTTTATATATATATATTTGTCCCTTAAACATTTGACTTGGGAATTGATTTCACAAATATCTCCTGCGTGCAAATTGGAAGAGGAAAGTTAGAGAGGTAGAAGGGAAGTCTAGCAAGAGAGGAAGATTGGGTAAATTAGGAGGGTCTATAGAGATTTTAAGCTCAAGGTATGTATTCCTTACTTGTGTTAAGCCCTCTTGAAGATTGATTGAGAAATTCTCTACAATATTAAGTTGAGGTTATAATTGAAATCAAGAGTGTGTGTGTGTTCTTGTTTAATTGTATTTGTGGTTGTTGTGGTAATCTCAAGCTTGTGTTAGGAATCTTATCTTTCTCTCTTGATCTTACTTGTTGTGTGAAGTTTATTTACTTACCTAGATGATCATCTATATATGTATATCTATGTCTTTATATATAGTTGGAACTAAACATGATTTAATCATGAAGAGAGTAGGTGTGCATGTGTAAAGGAAGGTGATGACCTTAATTGCATTTATAATGCATGTTATAGTGATATTGAACTATCATATGGCACTAAATTTTCTTACTTTGAGCCTTGCCTTAAGTGTACCAAGTCAGGGTTTTGTTGAATTTCGGACTGAAATTGTGCAGAATCGCCGCACGTACGGGGGTCATGGCCGCAAGTGTGGGAGTTGTGCCGCACGTGCGGGAAATGAAGAATTTTTGGGCTTTTGGCTACTGCTAAAAAGGCACGTGCGGGCTTTACTACCGCACGTGCGGGACCAACCGCCGTACATGCGGGGCTCACAGCCACACGTGCGACCCATGCTACAAAACTTTGTTCGCTTTGTTTTACGTGCTTGGTCCTTTGGTATTTTTGAAATCTGTATTTGATGTTCTTAAGATATCTGTAAATTCATGCGAAGTGAAATGAGTCAGAAAATGAATTAAGAAGGAAAAAGAATTAATGTATAAGTTATGCCTGTGTGTAGGTGTAACGGGTCCGCGAGGGAACTCACGGATTACAGTTCGGACTCAATTTGTCACGGTTCTTAATCTTGAACCAAAGAGTCCAAATCTGGCAAATCGTTTTGAGAAAACAGATTTTTAGAAAAGAAGTGCCAAACATGGACTGCTTTGCCAGATACAGAGTCGCCACCTAAATATTTTTAATGGGGGAATTTAGGAAACCCTGACTCGGTGCCAAAGGCCACATGTCCGTCATCACCAAAGTTGCCTCGGCTCGGGAACTTGGGTACGATTGGGGAAGGTCAGCTATGAGCACCCCCTCTCGCCCGATCCAAAGATCGGCCTCTACTAACCATGATATCTTATTTTGAAAATGTTATGTGTTCTTATTCCGGTTATTAGCCTAGATTTACTATGTTATGCGTACAGCAAACAAGTATAGACCAAATCGCCCAAATTGGAACAAAACATTTCATGTTGGTTTTAAAAATGGTTTACTACTCCCAAGTAGGCTAAAATACGGATTTCAACGAGTTGTTCCAACTCAAACAATCCAACCTTCATCCACAGGCATTCAGGCAGTTATATCACATAAGCACATAGTCATATGGTAAGCATGCTGTCATGTTAACATTCACACTCATGCGGGATGCTAAAGCATAAATGCTCACCTAGTACTCCAAGCCAAAATAGAAACTAGTTAGTAATCATATGCATGATCCTAGTTCATGTTAAGATGGCTAATGCAACACATGCAAAATGCAACTAAGATAGGCTCGGCTAATCTAAGATGGCATATGATGATGCTACAGCTATCACGTATTCAATCTTAGAATTGAAATACAATGCAGTTAGTATGATGCGCCGAGCCCGGTGCATGCAATACTAATGAATGATGCACGCATGCATAGCATAAGGATGCTAAATTAAACATGTCTTAATACTAACCATCAAAGCAAGTAAGTAAAAGGGAGAAAGAAGTGGGGGTTGTAAGACATGCACACACGCACCCACACTTATTACAAATTTGCCCTCGCTCGGAGAGACCGAAAGAATAATGCAATTAATTAACCTACAAGCTAATTATTTATTACAGACCACCTAATTAATTGACAAATCAATTGAATATAATTAAGCAGTAAACAGCAGCCTCGGGAAGAGGGTCCAATGCATGCGCGCTCGGTTCCGGTCGGAAGTCACTGCCATGCATAAGATGCCTCTGTTTTGGCTGTTATCCTCCTCTGAAGACTGCACGAGTCCCAGGGTTGCTTCTCTGAGTGTTGTAGAACACCACCGGCTAAAGGGATTGATCACCGGCCATGTATAATGGTCACCGGCCACAAAATACTCCATCGGCCAACAATTGATGGCCGGTTGGCACTGGAGATGGCCGGCCGGCCAAATCTTCCTGCAGAAACTGATTTGACAGCAGCAGAGGACAATACTTGGCATGGCAATGCATTTCAAGCAATGTATGCACCAACCACACTCCTTATCATGTGTATGACTCAAAGGGACATGGTCCTTGATTCTCGGACCACCAATCGCGCATTCCCATGCGTGATGGCCCAAAGAATCAAGTGTGCATTTTGATATGGAATGCAATGCACATAATCAAGTAATGGGGCTTAACCTCTATCACAAGCAATTCAAGAGGCCAAGCATGCATGCTAATGCAATGCAACTTAGGCATGGAAGCTAAGTATGCAACATGGAAATGCAAAGAAGCATACAAAGCATACAATGGTCATGCAAGATATGCAAGGCATGAGACAATGCAACCAACAAGTACGCAAGGCACAATGTGGGTATTCGAGCATGCAAGCAAACATGTGACTTCATTCAATCATGCAACTTTAACTATGCAACAACCCACAAATGTGCAACAACATACAAGGTGAGCATGCAACAACATGCAAAGGGGTGGACTTAAACTAACATGGATAGCTCGCAAGCATACCAAAATCAGTGGCCAAATGCCAAGGAAATGAAGGCTAGTGCACACACAAACATGCATGCATACAAGGCCCAACACTTAGGCATAAAGAAGAAACTTTTAAGCACACTTAAAAGGGGAAAGCATGGACATATGGCCTACATAGAAAGCTCTGAAATCATGTTATAAAAGGTGCCAAACCACTGAAACAAACCAAGTAATGCATGCTACACACTCACACACCCAAGGCTAGCAAGCCAAAATGCAAGGTGGCTATACAAGGCATGTCTTGGATGGCCTAAACAACCAAAAACAGACCTCAAGCATATAAAAACATGCACAAAAGCTTCACAAAGCTAAGCCAAAATCATGCTAAAACAAGGGTCAAAGCTTAAAGCATGTTAAGGCCTAAACATGGCATTACAAGGCATGTATGCTAAGCAAGCATGGTGTACCAAAACCAAGCAAAACAGAGATAATACATGGCAAAATACCACCAAATAACACTTAAGACATGGCCAACATGCACTTAAATTAGATGCTCAAACATGAGGCAAAAAAGGCCCTTTTCAAGGACAACAAGGAGAGGGGGTGGCCCTCTCCTTCCTAGGACCTCAAGGCACCATCCTCACCTCTAAAATCCGTCAAGATTTCAGTGGTGAGGAGGCCCAAACACAAGGGTCCCGGAGCTCAACCAAAATGGCACAAAACAAAGGCCAAACAAGCCTTAGGAGGGGTCAAACAATCCCAAAGCTTGAAACACCCTTAAGCAACTATTTAGAGCAAGCAAAAACAGAACTTTTCTATGTTATATGTTAAGCTCAAAAACAGTTGTAAGGTAGGCAAAAATACAATGCAAAAATGGGATAAAAAGAGACAAAAGTCTTACCCGTGAAGACCTCTTTCAAGAACAGCACTCCAGCTGCTTCTTTAGGTTCAAATCAGTCCAAAACCTCCAAGAACAAGCCCTCAGCACCTCAGTAGCCAAGGTAAGGTGTAACACTATGAGTTTGTGTGCAATAATAAGACTAAACACACACTAAACACACAAGAGAGAGATATAGAGATGGAGGATATATGTAAACCCTAACCCTAAAGCTCAAGCTCTGGAAAAATGTTGCCTAACTTAGAGGAGGGAGAAGAGCCTCCTCTTTATAGAACTTTCCTCTTGCAAAGCTTCTAAAATAAGCTTGTTAAGAGAGAGATCCCTCTATACACGTGTATGGAGGGAAGCAAAGGTGGGTGCCAGCTATCACAGCTGGCACAAAAATATCTGCAAAAGCAGATGAACAGTGGTCGGCCGGCCAAAAATGCAATTGACCAAAAAAAGATAGCCGGCCGGCCATCTATAGTGCCGGCCGGCCAAACATTTGGCCGGTGGCAACAAAACACAGCCGGTGGCCTCAAGCCATGGCCGGTGGAGTGTGGGGATGGCCCACAAGCCATTCTCTGCCCCTCCAAGGCAAAGCACAAGTGTTTGGTGCAAAACCAGACACGAAACAGTCAAGTCGAGAGATCCTGAGGCAAGGCGTACGTGACCGAGACCTCCGGGAACTCAAGACGAACACAAACATGGATGATCACCGAGTGTTCAAGTGGTGACGTCCAAGTCTTGAGGACAGTCAAAAATGTGGTGTCTACAGTAGGTCATGACCCGGGAGGAGCAAGCACTTCGCTACAACACTGTGAGTAGTAGTACTGTCGTAGTATGCTTTACTTACAGCTAACAATTACCATTAGCACTTTGTTAATTGCAGGTTAACTATGTTAACGTATATGAACGATTAAACAAATGTGTATACCTCTGTATGATTCTGATTAATAGTTAATATTAACATTCTATTCTCCGTAAGTAAATTACACCGTTTCTTAATGAATAAAGGGAACTTATGTTCATTCTTGAATAACGGTTTCAGTGTAAATACGAGAGCATACCGTTTTGCTACTAATGGGCCTGAGGCCATTCAATTATAAGTCATCGAGTATGGATATCTCCGAAGAATCAGAATAATTGGAAAAGTTATGTGTATCCGTATTAATATGAAATAATGCTGTTGTGTTACATATGGACCCGAGGTCGTTCAGAACCTACGATATGAATGCAAAGGTTTAACATTGTTATGTGCTTTCTGTAATAGTGACTATTCTTATTCTGTTATACGCGAGACAACTGTGTTAATCTATAACTAAACCATGAGAAACTTATGCGCATTATTGTATAATGGTATTCTTAGGAAACTGAGATTATTCTGTTTCTGTTTATCCGTTCCGGTTATGCTATGTTATGACATGATATGGATTGTTCGGTCTTTAAGACCTAATGATTTCTGGTATGGAATAAAGTGCTGTACGGAACTAAGTGCTGCAATGCGAGTCACCTCTAGAATCCGTGCAAGACACCTCTTGAGTCCATACATACATGAACAGGACTTAAAGCCAATCTGGGCTTATGGCCATTCTGTATGATCTGTTAGGCCAGAGGCCATTCTGTATGATCTGTTAGGCCAGAGGCCATTCTGTGTGATCTGTTAGGCCTGAGGCCAATATGTATTTTCTGGTATGAAACAAAGTGTTGTACGGAACTAAGTGCTACAGTGTGAGTCACCTCTAGAATCCGTATGAGACACCTCTTGGGTTCATACATGCATGAACAGGGCTGAGGCCGTTCTGCATTCTGGGCTTAATGCCACTCTATTTAAGGGCTCAATGCCACTCTGTTCAAGGGCTTAAAGCCATTCTGTTTAAAAACTGGGCCTATGGCCGTTCTGAAAACAATTACAGGATAAGTTTAACTATAAGTTCTCTGCCTTTACATATCTTGTGATTCAAGTTAACCATTGGATTATTTACGTACTATTACTCACTGTGCTTGGCTCGATTTATGTTATGTCTGTTTCTGTAGGCACTCAACCTGGAGGTCAATCTTACCCCGTGGCATTCGTTCCTCTTTTGTCAACCTCAGAGTGCCCAGGTACCTAGATGGAGGCCGCTTATTTTGTGGAGTTTTGTTAAGCTCTCGGTTTTGGTACCCTGAATGTCTGTCTAAGGTTAAAGTGTATACAATCCTTTTACTTCCCAATGTGTTATACGCCCACGTATGAGGCTGGGTCTGTATATGTATATGTGCATAACTAAATTCTTAGATGCATGTCACTGTATGTTCATCTACCTTATGCAATGTTTGTGATCCTGGCATAATAGTGATAGCTCAATGGATATTGTTTTATGCTCATTTTTGATATTAATGCTTCTGTTCAGGCCCCATATCTTATGTACATCGAGTTAAGTGCCCGTTTTGAAGTGGTCATGCCCAAACTTCTAGGGGCGGGTTTGGGGGCGTGACAGGTTTAGCTTGACTATTCCATTTATTATGTGTTGGTTAAGAGTTGGGTTGGGCAGAGTCTTGTCTGCTTGGGAAGCGTAGCCCTCCTTTAACTATGGATATCACAGTAAATGGGCAAAATCCTTCTCGGTCCCATAGCAATATCCCCTCTTTAGCCAATTCAATATGTACATCGGCTGGAATGTTGTAATCCTTGTAGAATTCAGCAATAGTGCAAGGGGAGCTCACCATAAACTGATATTTTCCCATGGAGTTCGGTTTTATACAAATAAGTTAAGTTGTTTGTTCAATTGCTCGGTTCGGCCTCAATTGGTTTTGTGTTTGCTCGGTCGTTGGGCATCGCCAAAAGGGTAATATAGAAGATGTGCCTGACTGAACCTAGTTGAGTCTGCATAGTCGAAAATGAAGTTTTATGCTCAAGTGTGGACCAAGCTAAAATAGTGGTGCAAGTTGACAAGGTATAAAGTGTACTGAAGTTCTAAGCTAGTTGCTTAGTTAAAATTGGCGTGCATGTTTTGGTACTGTTTTTTGCTCGGTCATTGAATTGATTTTTTCTTTTGAGCTGTGTTAACTCGGTCATGCAAGCAAGCAAGGTTTTACCTTGGTTAATTTCACGAGCAAGGTTTTAGCTCGGTTATATGATAAGGTTAGGTTATAGTTTGGGTTTGGATAAGCTACGTTTTAGCTTGATTGTGGCATTGTTTTAGTTCGGTTCTCTTGGAGGTGCTACAAACATAGAGTTTGCCCAGTTCCAATGGGGTTTTGGATAAAAAAATATGGTTTTTTTCTCAGTTCCGCCTAGATTCCTTAGTGTTCATCAGAGATAATGGAATGTGCATTAGAAAACGGAAGCTTAAAGGTTTTTTTTTTTACCTTTTATCATAGTTTCAAACCCTATTTTACCCAAAGTTTGTTAACCATTAATCCTATAACTTTATTATTAGATATAATAGTGAGTAGGGCTGCAAATGAACCGAGTTGTTCATAAACAAGCTCGGCTCGGCTCGTTAAGAGCTCAGCTCGGTTCGTTTAGTAAACGAGCCGAGCTCAAGCTCGCATAAGTTCGGCTCGTCAAGCTCGGCACGTTTATCTTTATTTAAATTATATAATAAATATATTATTGATATATTAAATAATATATAAATATATATAAATAATAATATAAATACATTATTTTTTATTTAAATAATATAAATAATATTAAAAAAAATTATCGAGCTGAGCTGAGCCGAGTTGAGCTTGAGCCAAGTTTCTTATCGAGCGGAGCTCGAGCTTAATAAATGAGCTCGAACAAAGCTCAGGCTCAACAAAACTCGGCTCGGTTTGGTTCGTTTGCAGCCCTAATAGTGAGGTTAGGATTCAGGAACATGAAGAAAAGTATGTATATTGATGAAAAATGCATTGAAGGGTTTAGAGAACTCATAGATTAGGGTGCAGAATCAGATTCCGATGGGTGAAGATACTTCTTTGAAGATGGCGAGTCAACTGATACAAGAAAAATGTCTAGATTTGAGTCTAGAATGTGAGGAATCAAAGGTTTGGAGCTCTGGTTTTTAGGTTTGTACCTTAGATAAAGATGAACAATAGAAGTATGGTATGTATCTATTGGTTAAATATGTTGAATAAGAAAAGGCGCTTTGATTTGAATTTTTAGAGGATATATGTGACGATTGGAGTAAGCGTATGGGTTCAATCAGCATAAGCCACGTGTCCCTAGAAAGACGTGCTAAACGTGCTGTATGATTGAAGAATCAACTTTAGACCAAATAGATATTGCGATCGAGCAACAATGATTGACTCGATGGAATGGATTATCTTAGCTCAGTTTGACATGGTAATCTTAGTCATGTAAAGCAGATAGAATTAAAGGGCAATGGAGAGGGTAATTTGTGTTGAGCAAATTAAGCCGAGCTAATTTGACATGGGCCTTGGATTTAGGCCACATAGGTGGGCTAGTCTATGGATGCGTACAAACGGACCGAGCTAAATCATGCCCTTGGCATCAACCGAGCTGCTGGTTGAAAGACTACATGATTTGAATAGGTCAAAAGAGTTTGAACTAGTCAAAGATGACTCTAGGTTTGACCGGGCAACTATCGAAGCAGGCAATGACTGAGCTACCAATGAAGACCGGTCAAATGCAATTGGGTGCAACACTTTGACTGAGCTAGATAAAGAACTGCATAATGTTAGCATGGTGGCGTGCCGTATTGGACATGCACGGCACTGCCTATTATACGGTGGGAACAAATGTTGGCAAATGTTAATGCAGTTTGATTGCTCGGTTAGAAGATGTGCAAAGAGTTGTGCCATCTCACTTGGCTTGCAGTGAGCAGGGTGTTAAAGGATAGACGTTACCCACTAATAATGTGATTCCTAGAAGGACTCTACAAAGGGAAAGTGGAGTCCCACTAGAATTGTGCCATGCGAAACTTATAAAAACTTAAATATAACTTAATTCTAGGTATTGTAGTTACTATTCGTGAATTCATAGAGCTTTTCATCCTTGCTTGTCTTATTGGCTGACTTAGGCATCGGAGGGGTTTCTGGCACACACCTACCAGCTAACCCATGTTTGTGATTCCAAGTTAAACGATGGCATTCGGAGGATCTCAAGCTTGATCAATAGGATTATACAACTGAAAATTATTTTGTATACACAAACCAGTCACCTTTTATAGATGATATGCTTAACAAACTTTACAATACGAGGGTTTGGGGTGGTTGCTATGGATAGTGTGCAACAAGCACTATTGTGCGGACTTTTAGGCCCATTTCGGGACTTATTTGAATAATCTGAACTGTTCACTTTTTAAAGCATGTCAAGTGGAATATATCTGCAAAAAAATCAAGTTAATCAAATATCAGTAGCCTTTTCATCAAATCATAGTTGTATCAAAAAAACTAATGACAAGTGTAATTTGAAGTATAAAACTAAATACAAATATGATTTTATGAAAAAGCTATCAATGTCCAATCAACTTGTTATTTTTCAGGTATGTTCTACTCGACAAGCTTTAAAAAGTGAACGATTCGAATAATCCAAATAAGTCTCAAAATGGTCAAAAAATCTGCACAACAATGGCTGCTGCAAATATTACGTAGATACCCAAACCTTCTATTGTACAGTTTGTCGAACATATCATCTATGAGAAAATCAGATTAATCGGACATTTGTAGCCTTATTATAGCTATTTATTTTTTACAATACAAATATGATCATATTATAAAGTTACAAATATACAATTAATTTAATTTTTCATAAAAATGATTACTTAACAAACTTTAAAATATGAACCATATAAATTAGGGAAATGGTTGAGGCTCGAATGCCTCGAATTCCTCTATTTTTTAATTTTTTTTTGGGCTGTATTTTTTTTTTTTTTTTTGAAGGGTGGTTATGTGTAAGGGTGTGCCAAAAAATAAGACATCTCGCACCCATTCAGCCTGTGTGGTTTGATAAGGTGAGTTAGTTAGGTTGAACTAGTTAGATGATAAAATTGACTAATCAATTAGAAATAAAAATATAGTAGGAACTCGTACAAAATTATATGGAATTAATAAATTTTAACCAACAACTTAACTGATCAGTCGATTTTATCACTCAACCAATCCAATCCAGGCTGAGTTAGTGCGGGATGTCCACCCTACCCTCCCCCCCCCCCAAAAAAAAAAAAGGAGCTTAACAAATAAAAAAATAAATACAGAAAAAGAAGAGAGAGGAATTGCCTCACAATAATGCTACAAGCCCCAAGAAAATGACCGAATGAATGACCAAATGACTAGCTAGGTTGCCACCTAAGAAAAGTGGGTCCCACCCCTAAACAACCCTTCTTCTCTCGAGTCTGGATCCTCTGTCATGTTCTCCTGTAGTGGTTCCTGCAATGCCCCAAAACGACATTGTTTTGGGGCAAAATTTTTTAAAAAAAGAAATCAAACACAGAACCAGAGGAAGAGGAAGAGAAATAGGGGAAGAAGAAAGAAGGCACAAGCAAACGATTTCTCTATTTTGCAGTCATTTTTCTGTCTACTTTCTCCTTCAAAACCCTCCATTTCTCACCATCACCCAGAAAAACACCAACATTAACAACCATTCAAACAAAAGTTTGAGGTTAAAAAATATGATATTTATATACACACATACATACAGATTAACACTTTGAACATCTATATTTACATACATATTTATCTGTTTCTCTTTCTCTCTCTCTCCGCCGTCTGATTCTCTGGCGTCTCTTCCTCCGATTCTCCATCGCCCGATCTCCTCCCACAACCCCCTACTTGATTCTTCCGTTTGTTTCCCGAGAGTTTTTTTGCAGTTTGTGATTGGTCCCATCAAAAGAGTCCATTTTTTAGGCAGATTGGAAGAGAATTTGATGTTTGTTTGTATTTGTCAAATTTGAAGTTGGAATTTGATGGTTAGTAAAATAAAAAAATTACAAGTTTGTTTTTATGTATTTTGAGCAGAGAGAGATTTGGATTCAATGTGAAAAATGGGCAACTTAAAGCTGTGAAAAAGGGGGCACTTAAAGGTGTTTGTTAATTTGCAGAAAAGAAAAAGTTTTAATGGATTGAAAAAGAATCAAGATGGTTGCTGGCCGTTGGTGGCGAGACTGACGAACCTATCTTTCTACTTGATTCTTCTTCCCATCTTTCTATTCCTCTGGTTCTTTTTTTTTTTTTGTTGAAATTTTGCCCCAAAACGACGTCCTTTTGGAGCACCGCAAGAACCCAAGGAAACACGGCAGAGGATCTAGATTCTCTTCTCTCACCAAAAAAAAAAAAGAAAAAGCAACAACTCTTTTACTACTTAGAGAGAGAGAGAGGTTCCTAAGAATCTTCGCTCATCTTATACCCAAAAAAAAAAATAAAAAATAAAAAAAATAAAACTAGAGAGAGGAGTTGATTGAATTTTCCCTTGAGAAAGCCAAAGATGACTTCTGACTAGGTTCTTTGTGGCAATGGCGTTCTCTTCTTCTTTGAGCCAAAGACGATCTCCCCCAATTGTTCGCCTTCTCCGATGATCCTCTCCCAGCCACATCACCCCCTCTCCTTCCTTGCTTTTCTTCTTCCTCCTTTCTTTCTTCTTCTAGATCTAGAAAAAAAAAAAAAAAAAACAGAGGAAGAGGCAGATCTGCACTTGTTCCTTTGGCTTCACTCCATCTCTCTCATCTTTGTTGATGTTGTTGTGATACTCAAATTATATACAATAAATTCATTTGTTCCATACATTTTATAGCATAAATGATGTTTATTTTGTTCAATCCCATAAACGATATTTACCTTCTGAAAAATATATTTGAATAATGAAAGTTAAATACACAAAGAAGTGGGTTTAATTGAGAGAGAAGTTAGAAAGATAAAATGAAATATTCTATTAGAGTTTGCTGGTGGTGGCTAGAATTGAAAAGCAGTAGTGAAGGCAATGGAAGGGTGTGAAGAATAGATTTTATTTTATTTATTTATTTATTTATTTTAAGAGAAGAAGAGTTATTTAGTGGTGGAACCCACTCTTCTTAAGTGATGGTCCAACTAGATGTTGGGTCATTTATTCGATCATGTCTTGAGCCCTGTAGCATTACTAGCCTTCAATTTTGCTACGGAGCTTTAATTAGAGCGGCTCTAAAATAATTCTAATGAGTTGGCGTCACATATAAAATAAAAAATAAAAAACAGTGAGGTAAAAGACAAAATATAAGAGAGAAAAAGACAAATTAATACTCAATTAAAGCTCTCTTTTTAGAGGTCTCACTCATTTTCAAATTTTTTACTGCCCATAAATTAAACCCATTAATTTAACCTGACTTTAATTAACTTAGAATAATTAGTTTGTTTAAAAAAATTAGGGAAATATTTGGAGCCTCGAATGGTTGAGACTCGAATGCCTCGAATTTTTTTATTTTATTTTATTTGTTAGACTGTATTGATTTGATTTTTTATTTTTTTAAGAAATGTGGTTATGTATAAGGGTATGTCAAAAATTTAGCTGGCATACCCATGTGATTTAATAAGATAAGTGAGTTGAGTTAAACTAGTTGAATGATAAAATTGATTGATCAATTAGAAATAAAAATATAGCAGAGACTCGTACAAAATTATATGAAATTAACAAATTTTAATCAGTAGTCTAACTGATTAGTCAATTTTATCACTCAACTAATCCAACCCAAGCTGAGTTGGTGCAGAATATTCACCCTTTCAGAAAAAAATAATAATAACCAAACTAACATAGCCCAACAAATAAATATATAAAAAAAATAAACATATAAAAAAAATTAATCATTTCTATATTTGAAGAGAAATATCCACCCTTCTAGAAAGAGGAATTGTCGAGCCTCAACAATTCGAGGCCGTACCACTGCCCAAAAAATTAATCGTTTCCATATTTGAAGCGGCAATAAGAAGTGGAGTAGCTGCGCTAAATAACTTAGACCATAGGTATGCTCTTTTATTTATTTATTTATACATTTTTTATGCTTGCTAGCTTTTATATATGTCATTTTTTTTAAATGTATATACATTTGAAATTATTATTTAAATGAAATTTCGTTTTGGGATAACTGGTGAAAAATCTACACTTGTGGGGCTATTTGTTATTTAGCTTAAGGGTTAATCTTTTTTTGGTGATAAGAATATATTTAATGAAATTGTTTGGTAAAAAGAACAAATTATTATTTTGAAGGATTTTTTTTTCTAATTTTATCTAACCGTTGCTAGACCATCATCGGATCACTATGAAAAAAGTCGCCAGCTTCAAAAGTTTGTCAGAAAAGTCCCTAGAAGTGGTTGGCGGTGCAGGAAGTGGTGGCTATAATATGAACATATAGGGAGATTAGGTGGACAGACAAATAGGTGATAGATAAACAAATAAATAGGTAAAGTGAACATATAGACATATAGGTATGAGCAATATATTCTTTCAAAATATTATAGTTTTTTAGTCACCAAATTAAACTTATGGCCAATGTACACTTTTAGTGTGCTCATTAATTTTCTTGAATCAACTTTCCAACTACGTTGTTAAATATGTGAACAAAAGGTTTTTTGAACTAAAATGAGTTGGTGATCTTACTAGAAAATTGACAAACACAAAAAGAAATATTGTATATTCATCAGTTTATTACCTGTGAAATTAAATTGGTTTTCATCAATTGTAACTACAATAATAGTTTTTTATTTTTATTTTTATAGAAATACTCATAAAAAAATTTAAAAAAAATCAGTTACACAACCGAATGTGGGATTAGTGAACTAATAATTGTTTGCTCACCTCCTGGTTTGAGAATGATGTATTTGAAAGAAATAACAAAAAATGCTTGAGACTCCTATTTTTTGTGACCCCCACAACTCTTAATTGATTTGTGACTATTCATTATTATTATTATTTTTTCCCCTCTCTTTCTCTCCTTCCTCTCTCTCACAAATGTTGTGGGGTCTAAAGGTTGTAGAGGTCTGGACCATTACTGAAGAAATAATAGTGAGATGATTATTCAACTGTTCCAAGATATGAAAACTCATTTTGAACACATCAATAATTGATATATTAATATTTTTAACATTAATATGAATGTGCTAGATTATTTATTTATTTATTATTTGAGAAATTTAATTTAATTTATTTTTATCAAATTATTTGAAATAAATAATAGAAGGCTTTGTTTGGTATATAGAGTTTAAGCTAAAATAATCACACAAAAAAAAAAAAAAAGACTTTTTAGCTCAATAAAACAAAACATCACATCTAAATTATAATCATTTTATTTTTTCTCTCACAAAAATTAAAAAAGCCAAAAAGTCTATCACAAACGAGATTTTTTAGCACTAGATTAAAATAGCTAAAAATTCAAAAAATCAACTCACATCCCACACGAATGTTGAAGTCGTCATTGTCTTTTTTTCTCTAGCACAAACTCGATTCTCTCGCTTATTTTTGTATTATATGTACGGGGAGCAAATATTCCGCAAAGCCCGTACTCCTTTCCACAAAGCTCCTTATCTGTCCGATCGATCTGCGAATACAACGGCGGTGTGTGACCGGAAAACCCCTCCAACGGTCAAGTTATCTAGAGAGAGAGAGGAGAGAGTTGAGTGTTTAGGTTATTCTCACCCAATGATGTTCTTTTTGCATGGGGGGCGCAGACACGTTTATATACTTTCTGCGCCCAAATCTGCTCCCATTAGTCTCTTGACACGTGGTGCTGCTCTCCCATCTGTCAGCACAAATCCGACAATCACCACCTAACCAAACCGTCAGGCTATATTAGCGGAGCCCGGCAGACCGGCGGAACCACCTCGGCCTTTCACGACCGCGTTGCGTAGCGCACCCGAGTGCTCCACTCGCCGAGCTCCAGAACGACCGAGCTCGGTTGCATTCCGACAAAGCCGAGTTCAAGATAGGTCGAGCCAGCAAACCGAAGGCTTTCCTGCCGCGCTAAACGCATGAACCGTGAAATCCAGAATGGCAGGCAATCATCTCGGCCGAGCAACTCAAGTAGCTCGGTTTTCTCCATAGACAAGCCCACGTAGCTCGGTCCCAACATAGTCCTGGGCCCCAACCGAGCAAAACCTTATCTGGATGAGCCCAAGCTATCGCGGCCCAAACATGTTCGGCCCCTCATTTTGCCCGGCCTTTACCATGGCCCATTCCAGCTCATAAATCTCCCTCTCACAAATTATAATCATTTTATTTTTTCTCTCACAAAAATTAAAAAAGCCAAAAAGTCTATCACAAATGAGATTTTTTAGCACTAGATTAAAATTGCTAAAAATTCAAAAAAATCAAAAAATCAACTCACATCCCAAACGAATGTTGAAGTCGTCATTGTCTTTTTTTCTCTAGCACAAACTCGATTCTCTCGCTTATTTTTGTATTATATACTTTGGACAAGTTCAATCATAAGGAATTTATTAATCTTTCTGTGTAACACAAACGTTTAAATGATTGACAATAATTTCTCTTTATGATCAGTAAAAAAAAATTATTGATAAAAATTAATAATACAGAGATAAACATCAATAAAATGAGGTGTTGTAAAAAGCATCCTAACAAATTAGACGCTCCCAACTATATTGGAACCGCAAAGTAAACCCAATTATCTGCTAGCACTACACCGACTAGCAGTGATTTGGATTCCTTCAAGACAATAATTACATGCATATATCAAAATCACAAGCCTTTTTATTTATTTATTTTTATTTTTATTTTTATTTTTTTGTAAATAGCTGAATTTACATATTTACATTATGTTTATTAATTTTATGTGATAATAGTGGTTGTGGTATATTCATAATAATTTTCCCAACCACAGACTACAGTCCACCATTTTGTCGTTTTGGCACCTGCTATATTATAAATATATATGAAAGGCAATACAATTCC
Source organism: Camellia granthamiana (assembly GCA_036172215.1). NCBI lineage: Eukaryota > Viridiplantae > Streptophyta > Magnoliopsida > Ericales > Theaceae > Camellia > Camellia granthamiana. The sequence goes on along the minus strand of CM069915.1, from coordinate 53,892,230 downwards.
CAACACTTGGAACTCTGTTGTTTCTTTTTCATTGCATCTTAAACTCTCTCTTTAGCTTCTCATTTTCCTTGTCCAATGGAGTTGGGTAGTGTTGTCCATTTTCTTGAGAACAGAACAATTTTAGTCACTGGTGCCACTGGCTTTCTAGCAAAGAGTACTCTCTCTCTCTCTCTCTCTCTCTCTCTCTCTCTCTCTCTCTCTCCATATATGTATATATGTATATATATATGCATGGTTTTAATGAGAATATGGTTGTATTTGTATGGATGTAGTATTTGTTGAGAAGATACTAAGAGTTCAACCAAATGTGAAGAAACTCTATCTTCTTCTAAGAGCTTCAGACGCTCACTCAGCCTCTCAACGGTTACATAATGAGGTAAGCATAGCTAATCCAAAAAATCATGGCTCGAATGGTTCGAAACACCTAAAATGACGTCGTTTTGACACATTCGAGCCATTCGAGTCACAAAAATTCCGGCCACCAAACATTTTCCTTAAAACATTTTGTATATATATATATATATGTGAGAGATCATCTTGATACATTTTAAATAGGTTAAGGTCTTGTTTAAGAATAAGTTATTTTAGTAATTTTTTAATTTTTTAAGAAAAGATGTGTGGAAAAATAGAAAGAATAATGTGATAAATTATAATGATTTTTGATTTTTTTGATTAAAATAGTTACTCCCTAAACTAGGCCTAAATTTATATTTGATCATTTTTTCCACTTTGATCCTTAAAATTTGTTTTTTCTCATTTTGACATTTCATATTTCAACTTTTTTCTCAATTTATTCCTAAAGTTAATTTCCGTTAAAAGTTAGACAGAAAGTGGTACATTAACAATCACGTATTATAAAAATATTTTATTACATATAACTTACATATCTAACATATAGTTAAACTCCAATATAATAATATATTTTTTTATGTTACATGACAAAGGCTCTGTTTGGTAGGGTTTATTTCTAGCTTATTTCAGTTTTTAACTTAATTTAAGCTATTTTGATGTGTTTGGTTAAGCTTAACAATACAGCTTATAACTTTTTGGAAGTCAAAAATCAACTTATTCTTTGAGTGGGGGAGGAGAAACTTAATTTATAAGTCAAAAATCAGCTTATGTTCACAGTTATAAGCTAGAAACTGTTAAGGTATAAGTTATAATCATTTTCCCACAGCTCTACCAAACGGGGCAAATTTTGAACAAAAATTAGCTTTAGGAGTAAATTGAAAAAAAAATTTAAAATAAATAAATAAATAAACAACAACTTTAAGAGACAAAGTAAAAAAGTGATCAAATAAAGGAACAAAGAAATGGAATATTTTTATCCATTGGGGATGAAATTTATGGAAAAAAGATTAGAAGTTCTAATTGTACAGCTCTAGAAAGCTCTAATAGTGTGTGGGTCCCTCAATGATGTGATGTTTGTATCTTGTGTTTTTTTTTTTTTTTCATTGCCAAGTCATTGGAGCTCTGTTGAGAGTTCCAAAATTAGAAAGATGTATCATTTCTATAAATTTATATAACTTAAATATTGAGAAATAAAATGACAAGACTTATATTTTGGGGACAAGAAATGGAATATCCGTAGCATTTAAATTTGGTTTTTAATTTTTAACAATGGTGCTATATGTATTAATTAGTGCATTAAAATATATTATGACATTGTCATTTCAAAACTATAGACCTTACTCACTATATAAATTACAAAAATTTAAAACCTCTAAAATTATGTCACATTATCGTTAATACTTTAATTAGTATATCAATTGGGACGTATAGTTTCAATTTTTAAACTGTTATCACTTTTAAATGTCGTTTGGCAATTAGGTTGGGTTGATTTTTTGGTTAAATTAGTCACAAAAAGACAAAATAAATTAAAAAGAAAAAATCTCACATTTAAATTATAATCATTTTACTTTTTCTTTTATAAAAATAAAAAAAAATTAATCAAAATAAATTTTTTAACCTAAACTAAAATAGGTAAAACGCCAAAATGACAACCCAACTTTCCAAACGAAACTTACCTGTTCGATTTTGAAAAAAATGATACTTTAAGATTGTTCTTGTCGAGATCTAACTCGTGCTAAATACAAAATTTAAAAAAGTAAAAATAAATATCTCAAAATTGACAGCTAGACAAGACAAAATTCAGGGAAAAATAATTTCAATTTTGGCGATTGAAAATTCTAAATTCAAAGGGGCAAAATGACAATTATTTTGCTGTTAATTACACATAGTATCTCTAGAGGTGTAAATTTGACCCGATCCGATCCGATCCAGTCCATGTCAAACTTTGCAGACTCCTGCCAAAATTTGAGTCAAGTCGGACTGGGCCACGAGGCAAAAAATTAGGCTTGGCTCAAGCCTAGGAGTATTCGGGCCGGTGGGCCTTGACATGGGCTTTGACTTAGGCAAGCCTGAATAATTTTTTTTGTTTTTTTATTTTTTATACTAAAATTTTATTAATTTTCATTAAAAAATACGTTGGGTCTCAGGTGGATCGTACTCTGGATCAGGCCTTGAGTGGGCCATAAGCAGGCCCATGGGTGGAGCCAAGTGGATCGGGCCCACAGGCCGGGCTTTAAAATGATGTCCCAAGCCCAAGCCAAGGGTCTCACATTGGGCTCATCCCGGGCTACGAGCAATTTTTACACTCCTAAGCATCTCTATATTTTTATTAAAATATTATTTTTGTTGTTTTAATTTTAATTATAATAGTCAATTTTTTATATTTTAAGTCAAATTGCAATTTCATCTTTTCATCCGTCTACTATTAACAAAGTTGATAGAAATTGTCATTTGAAATATGTGTGAAATTTTTGTTATCTCATTAGCAACTTTACATTGAAAGCAAAATGACTAAAGTGAGATTTTGCTAAAAATACAAGAATATTAAATGTAATTACCTTTATTTTACTATCATAATTTTCTGACTATAAAATTTTATTATTTTGTGATAGTGAAATTTTACTTTGTATATTTCAAACAGAAAAGGACGAAGTGGCTTTTAATAATGGGGAATTTACAAATCAGCAATACTATTCTAAAATAATTAAAAATACATAGAAAAATTTATAACTTTAATCATTAAAGTGCATAAAATTTACTATAAATCTATAATTATTTTTCAAAATTAACACTGATTTGTTATTTCTCCTCTAATATTCACTAGTTAAAAAATAAATAAATAAATTAAACCAATCTATTTTGAATGATTCTATAGATAGTAGTTTAGAAAATTTAGTGCACTTGTCCCATTACAAATCTATTTTGAATGATTTATCCATGAAAATGGTTGGAGTGTCCTTTTACTACTAGCATACTATGTTGAGGGGTTTTTTTGTTGGTGGGAGTGGGGTGCAAACCACTGTTAGTGATTCACAAAGAGAAGCTTAAAATCTGAACCAAATTGATATTTATTTCACTCACAAATAAATTCTGAACAACAAACACAAAACACTCTCTTCTTTGTTTCTCCCACACTAATTTTTCTGTCATAATACAATGGCTATTTATAGATAGCCTAGACAGCATAAAAACTACAATCAGAAATGTGAATACAGCAAATGCAACTACGGCTGAGGCGTGAATCGCAGCTATTGTTGACAAACTTGTTCTGCAGCCTTCAGTTTTGGACAAACTTCATTGTAGACTTCACATGCCTACTCTTAGGCCGGTGGAAAAAACAAGCTATAGGTGAAGCAAGATTACTTCACAACATTCCCCCTTAATCTTGATTCTCCATGCTGCTTCATTCCAAGCATTAACTTCATTCTGTTGAACAGATCATTTTTCAATGGCTTCGTGAAAATATCTGCAAGCTGATCTTGGGATTTGCAAGGCAACAATTCCACCTCTTTATTTTTCACATGCTCTCGGATGAAATGATAGCGGGTATCAATATGCTTACTTCTTTCATGATAAACTGGGTTCTTTGCCAATGCAATTGCTGAGCGATTATCAACATAGATCTCAGTGGGTTTTTCTTGTGGAAATCCCAAATGCTTCAGCATGTTCCGTAACCATATTGCATGACACACAGCTGAGTTGGCTGCAACATACTCAGCTTCGCAAGTTGATAATGTCACAATGGCTTGCTTCTTGGATGACCATGTGAAGGCTGTATTTCCCATAAAGAAAGTAAACCCCGTAGTACTTTTCCATTCATCCAAGTCACGTCCCCAGTCGCTATCTGAGTAGCCAACAAGACTGAAATTATCAGTTGGTTTATAGAATAAACCATTATCGGCTGTACCTTTGATGTAGCGAAGAATCCTCTTTGCTGCATAAAGGTGTGACTGATCCGGTGTTTCCATATATCTGCTGATCAGTCCTACTCCATAGAGTATGTCTGGCTTGGTGCAAGTAAGATAGCGAAGACTTCCAACTAGGCTCTTGAAATAAGTTGGATCCACATCAATTGCCTTCGTACCTTTTCTGAGCTCCACTCCACTGTCTACAGGAGTATTTACTGGATTGCAATTCTCCATTCCGTATCTCTTGAGAATTTCCTTAGCATACCCACTTTGGGAAATAAAAATTCCATCTTTTCTTTGTGCTACTTCAATGCCGAGAAAATGAGCCATCAATCCAATATCTGTCATTTCAAATTCTTGAACCATGCTTCTTTTAAAATCTTTGAACATGGCTGGATTGTTTCCGGTGAAGATTAGATCATCAACATAAAGACAAGCAAGCAACATGCTTCCATCAGCTTCCTTCTTCAAATATAGTGCGTGCTCATATGGACATTTTTCAAAACCATTGTCATGAAAATACTGATCAATTCTAGTATTCCATGCACGCGGAGCTTGCTTCAATCCATAAAGTGCTTTCTTCAATTTGTACACTTTGTCTTCATGCCTATTCTGAACATACCCCGAAGGTTGTTCAATATAGATTTCTTCTTCGAGGAAACCATTAAGAAATGCAGATTTCACATCAAGTTGATAAATCTGCCACTTATGCTGGGCAGCCAAAGAAATCATTAGCCTGATAGTTTCCAATCGGGCAACTGGAGCAAACACCTCTCCATAGTCAATTCCAGCTCTCTGCTTGTAACCTTTTGCTACTAACCTTGCCTTGTAGCGTTGCACTTCGCCTTGTGCATTCCTCTTTGTCTTGTATACCCATTTCACTCCAATGGGTTTATGCCCCTCTGGTAGACTGGTAAGCTTCCATGTGTCATTTTTCTCAATGGCATGAATTTCTTCATCCATTGCTTTCTTCCATTTATCTTCCTGGATGGCTTCTGAGAAGGTAAGTGGATCACTATCTGCAAGTAGGCAGTACAGATTCAGATCTACTTCTTCTGTAGCTTCATATATTTCCTGCAAATTTCTTATTGGTCTTGGTTGTTTGAAAAAACTATCATCAGATGATGCTGATGCTGATGATGATGTTGATGCAGCACTTCTATGAGAAACTGGCGATCTAGGTGCAGGAATTCTATATGGAGGAGTTTGTGGCTCATCTTGAACTTCTCTTGTGATTTCAACAGGAGCTTTTGATGTTTCATCTTCAAGAATAAGTTCTGTATCTTTGACAACTTCATCTTGATTCCAGTTCCAAGCTTCTTCTTCTTCAAATATCACATCTCGACTCATGATCACCTTTTTGGTAATGGGATTATACAACTTGTATCCCATTGTTCTATCTCCATATCCGACAAGGATACATTTTTCTCCCTTATCATCGAGCTTGGTTCTTCTTGCTTCTGGAATCTTAGTGTACGCAACACACCCAAATATTCTGAGATGGTTGACACTTGGCTTATGTGAACTCCAAGCTTCTTCTGGAGTCATAGAATGAAGGCTCCTGGTTGGACATCTGTTCAACAAATACACAGCACATGATACGGCTTCAGCCCAAAATTGCTTGGGCAGTCCCTTTCCTTTCAACATGCTTCTTGCCATATCTAAGATTGTGCGATTTTTCCTTTCAGCAACACCATTCAACTGTGGCGTATAGGATGGTGTTGTTTGATGCTTGATTCCCTGTTTTTTGCAATACTTCTCAAAAGCATCTGATGTATATTCTCCACCTTGATCTGATCGCAATGTCTTGATGTAGTAGCCGCTTTGCTTTTCTACAAAAGCTTTGAATTCTTTGAAGATGCTGAACACCTCCAACTTTCTTTTAAGAAAGTACACCCATGTCTTCCGGCTATAATCATCAATGAAGGTGAGAAAATATCTATTCTGTCCATTTGACATCGGCTTCAATGGACCACACACATCAGTGTGCACTAGCTCCAGCGGCTTTGTTGCTCTCCACTTCACTTCTTTGGCAAAGCTAGTTCTGTGATGCTTGCCAAGAATGCAGCTTTCACAGACTTCATTAGTATGAGCAATATGAGGGAGCCCTTTCACCATATTCTTGCTTGACAACAGCTTCAAGCTTCCAAAGTTGAGATGTCCAAACCTTAAATGCCATAGCCAATCTTTGTCTTTGATGATGGCATTTAAACACTTCGCAGCATCATGTTGGATGTTCAATGCAAACATCCGATTCTTGGACATTCTCACCCGAGCGATCAAATTACCAGGATTGTCTTTGATGGTAAGATGACAATCTTTCATGCTGATGTCGTATCCTTTCTTTAGGAGTTGTCCCATACTCAAAATGTTGTTCTTCATGGCAGGAACATAATAAACATTGGAGATATAATCATGATCTCCATTTTTGAGCTTGATCAGAATATTACCTCTTCCTTTCACTGGAGTCTTTGAAGAATCACCAAATGAGACTTGTGCTTGAACAGTCTCGTCAAGCTCAACAAACAGTTCTCTTTTACCACACATGTGATTACTGGCTCCCGAATCTAGATACCAAACATTGTTTTGGTTTTCAGTGTTTCCATGGTGGACAAACAGGACTGTAGGTCCAACTTTGTTTGTTTCCTGCTCGGCAAAATTTGCTTGCTCGCCGGCTTCTGTTATTGCTCTATTTCGGCATTCATTGCTGTAATGCCCGAACTTGTGGCACTGGTAACACTGAACATTACTTTTGTCAAAACCTGGTCGGTTGTTGTAACCACCTCCTCTACCGCTTGCTCTTTCTCTTGGAGCAAAGTGTGATTGACTTCTTCCTCTTCTGGCTGGACGTCTTCCGCCTCTTCCTCGAAAACCAGAACTTCGGTTATTGTAACCACGACCTCTTCCTCGGCTTCTTTGTGATGTCCCCCCTTGCTCGTTTCTGTCATCTCTAAAAGACAGCTTTGATTGAAGAGCTTGCTCTAGAGAACTTGAGGAAGTCTTCTTGATAATCCTTTGTTCATGAATCTCAAGTGTGCCCATCAACTCATCGGTGGTCATGGCACTGAGATCTTTGGACTCTTCTATTGCTACAACCACGTGCTCGAACTTGGAACTGAGTGATCGAAGAATCTTCTCTATCACTTGAAGGGATTCCATCTTCTCTCCATATCTTCTCATCTGATTAACAATGGTCAATGTTCTGTTAAAGTACTCAGAAATTGACTCATTCTCATTCATGTGCAACATCTCGAATTCACCACGTAACACCTGGAGTCGAACTCTGATTGTCTTCTCAATTCCACGGTGTGAATTGCGAAGAATACTCCATGCCTCTTTAGAGGTTGTTGCTGCTGAGATCTTCTCAAAACTTGATTCATCAATACCTTGATAGAGTAGATACAAGGCCTTTTTATCTCTCTTCCTTGAATCTTTTAACGCCGTCTTCTGAGCATCATTTAAAGTTCCTTCATCTGCGAGAGTAGCTGGCTCATCATATCCTCGATCCACTAATTCCCACAAATCTTGTGAGGCTAGTAGAACTTGCATTTGAATACTCCAATTTTCATAGTTCTCCTTGCTGAGTTTTGGAAACTGGGGCTGAAAGAAGTTGTTTGTGTTGGCCATTGGTTGTCTTTAACAATCTGCAAATTTTAAGAATGAAATTTGCAAATTCTGACCGTACAGATGTGTCCGGAATATTCCAAATAGTTGGAAACCACTATTGGATCACCCGAAACAGACTCTGAATGACTCAGATCGGGCCAAAACAAGTTGAACGGCTCAGATCTGAGGCTGCAGCTTAGCCGCGGCACACTGGATTAATTTCCGTGCGGCTCAGTCAACGGATACGGTCAACGGCTTGGACCGGCTCGGATCAACGGCGGCTCGGCTGGGTCAAACGGCTCGGCTGGAGGCTCGGCTTGTCGGCTTAACGGCTCGGCTTAGAGGCTCGGCTTGGCGGCTCAAGACTCGGCTTGTATGACGTCAGCAGATGACGTCGTTGACGACGTCAGCACCTGGATCCGGATATGAGTCGACGGATCGGATCTCGGGTCAAAACCTGCAATTCGGGCGAAGAAGACGCGTGGGGCGCGTGTGCGCGTGTCGGCGCGTGGCGACGGCGTCAGGGAGGCGCGTGGGGCGCGTGCATCGTCTGTGAGGCTCGGTTTTCGACGTTCTTTTCACAGTTGTGCTCGTCTCGTCGAGAGCTTCACTCTGATGTGATCAAAAATGAATTTTGACAACTTTGATTTCTGGGCAATTTTCCAGAACACTCTGTTCTTGGCAGTTTTGCAGAATTGCTGCAAATTCAAGCTACCTTCGGGCTCTGATACCACTGTTGGTGGGAGTGGGGTGCAAACCACTGTTAGTGATTCACAAAGAGAAGCTTAAAATCTGAACCAAATTGATATTTATTTCACTCACAAATAAATTCTGAACAACAAACACAGAACACTCTCTTCTTTGTTTCTCCCACACTAATTTTTCTGTCATAATACAATGGCTATTTATAGATAGCCTAGACAGCATAAAAACTACAATCAGAAATGTGAATACAGCAAATGCAACTACGGCTGAGGCGTGAATCGCAGCTATTGTTGACAAACTTGTTCTGCAGCCTTCAGTTTTGGACAAACTTCATTGTAGACTTCACATGCCTACTCTTAGGCCGGTGGAAAAAACAAGCTATAGGTGAAGCAAGATTACTTCACAACATTTTTTCCTAAAAATTCTATTCTTTGGAACTTGTACTTTTAAAAAACGCACCATTAGATTGCTCAATTTTCAATAGACACAATTCGATATTTCTGATATCAATACCTCTATTTAAAACATTGCATGCAATCCATTATAGTAGAAACAATTATTCCAATAAATCCAAATGCCATTCTAACAAAATTGCATCATTTTATTTTCAAGCCTTGGGACTATAATTTTGGTAATCATTTTTATTAATGTAGGTCATATCAAAGGACTTATTTAGGGTTCTAAGAGAGAAATTGGGTGCAAATTTGAATTCCCTCATATAAGAAAAAGTCACTCCGATTGCCAGAGACATCACTTGTGAGAACTTGGGGGTTAAAGACTCTAATTTGGTGGAAGAGATGTGGAGAGAAGTGGATATTGTAGTTAATTTAGCAGCAACAACAAATTTTGAAGATAGGTATCGGCTACAAAATCTTAATTCATCTAATTATATTGGATACCCATTCTCAAGCTAATGGTTTTTTTCTTTGCCGATCAAAAACTAAATTGATGGTTTTATTTTATTTTATGTAGATATGATGTTGCATTGCTTGTTTTGGACTTTGCAAAGAAATGTGCTAATATAGAGATGCTGCTCCACATATCTACAGGTTAGTACAATCCCTCTAATTCTTCATTACCTTATTCATTTTCGTATAAAAGTTCAAGAAAATTACACAAAAACAATATATATATATATATATTTAGGGATTGAACCTGTTAATAAAATAAATCCTAATTTTTTAATTTTGTTTTCAATTTAAATCATCCATCTATTTTCGTTATGTAAAACTAATGAAAAAAATAGTATTTTAGTTTTTAAACTCAATGAAAATGATATTTTAGATATTTTTAATAATTTAAATTGAGTTTAATAGCTAAAATATCATTTTTCATCAATTTTACTTAACGAAAATAGACGAATTATTTAAATTGAAAATAATATATATATATATATATATATTTGCCTAAATTTATTTGTCATAAAAAAATTTCAAAATTTATTTGTCATAAAGGTCAATTAAAAAAAAAAAAAAAAAAAACAATACACATTTGGTGAATTTGACTATCCCTCTAAATTCTAATTGTTGTTTCCCACAATCCTGTCCCCCTCTCCAATTCGTTCGTCCCTTCAAAATTACTTCGTGTTTTATTACATTGTTAGCCCTATTTATTTGTCTATATTATTAATCACGGTATCCTAGCCGCTATGCTATACAAATAAAAAATAATGTATATTATTTTTATATATAATGATATAGTTCATTATAAATCATTTACTTTAAAATAAAATATCATTGAAGATGGATTTAATTTTATACATAATTATGCGACTTAATGTGGACATACGGGTGTAAAATCGGCTCACCCGAAACCTGCTAGTGGCCAGGTTTGCCCATGCCCGACCATACCTATGACCCAATGTTTGGGTTGTTTGTTTTGGGGCTCGGCCCAACCTGTGAGCCTGAACCGATTGGCCCTGCCTGGAGCCTAGCCCACTGACCTACTCAAGCCCTACTCCAAGGCCCAGTTCGAGGCCTAGCTCGTCTGAGGCCCAATACCATTTTCATGATATTTTGGTGGAAAAAAATAAAATTTTGATAAAAAAGGATTTTAAAAATGGTTGGGCTTGCCCCAAGTTTGAGCCCAGGTCGAGCGACCAGGCCCACCAACCCACTCGAGGCCAAGCCTGACCCAATTTTCGGCGGGAGAGTGCTAGGCCTGACGGTGGGTCGGGCCGAGCCAGACCGAGCCATTTTTACACCTCTATGTGGACTTTTTCACTTTAAAACAAAATATCCTTAAAGATGGATTTATTTACTATAAGGATATTGTCACATTATTCTTGTTAAGTTTTTTATATAAATTTTATGTATCTTTAGAATTTTCGTAGAATTTTCCATCGAAATTTTGTAATGCTTGGAATTTCACTTAAATTAAGTTTTCATACTTCAACTTGAGTTTTAATTTAGTTCATTCCATCATATTTAATATTTGAATGAAAGTTGAAAGTAATAAAGTAAATTTTTTTTCTTTAATGCTTTTAAAACAGGTGACCATCACATGAGCACTCTGTCCATTTTTTTAACATTGGATGACAGAAGGATTACATTAAAATTAAGGTGAAAGTAAACTGATAAAAGTGAAATTTATGTAAAAGTTAAATATATGAAAAATATAATTTATCAATAATAATAAGTGGGGACCACACACTAACTATTTTCTAATTAAATTTTGAGACAAATTTTTAGGCTTGGTAAAATTACTAATGTAATACATCATTGACTCATAATTTTAAAAATACCATCCACACATTAATTGATTTGAATATATTTTCCGCAGCAAAATTTTGTTTGTGATTCATTTTTCAATAACCATCATTGGGGTATGGTTTGTTTTCAGCTTATGTATCAGGAGAAAGGGAGGGACTCATAGTGGAGAACTCATATTACATGGGTGAGACACTCAATGGGGCTCGTGGATTAGACATTGAAATGGAAATAAAAGTTGTTGGAGAAAGACTGAGAGAGCTTAGGGAGGAAGAGGCTACAGATGGAGAAATTAAAATGGCAATGAAGAAGTTGGGCATTCAAAGGTTTGCTTGACATAACCCAATCCAGTTCAATCTAATCCATCATTTTTTAATTATGACAATTAATTTTACCGTTAAAGAGACTGACAAAAATTAAAAGGGAGTAGCTTGCTTCCAGTCGGAGATCGGATTAAACGGTGCTGTTCGGCCCGTGGGGGCTCACCACGAGTCCCATTTTGATAATCTGAACTGTTTGTGTAAAACTCGTCAAGTACTATATATTTGTAAAAAATCATATTGATCAGATATCGATAGTTATATGATCAAATCAGTTTTGTATTAAAAAAAATGGATGGTGAACAAATTAACAGTTGACAAAAAATTAATCCGATGAGATACTTATCGATATCCGATCAACGTGATTTTTTACAGACATATAGTACTCGACGAGTTCTACACATTGAAACGGTTCGGATTATCAAAATGGGATCCGTGATGAGCCCCCACTGGCCGAACAGCACCGTCCAGTCCGATCTCCGACTGGAGGCAAGCTGCTTCCAAATTAAAAATAGAGGGATAGAGTAATATTTCAATAGAAGTGTAAGAATTAAATTGAGATTTAATAAAAATTTGAAGGTGCTAATGGCGCGATAAAAATGTCATCTATAACTCACATAACAAGTTTCATTACCCTTATTAATATCAAATATACAAAAAGATAATATTGTAATTTGACTTAAAGTGTTGAGAGTTAACTGTTATAATTGAAAAAGGAAGGGTGAAAGTGAAATTTTGATAATAAAAAAATTTATATGGGTGCCAAGTGTAATTAACCCTGGAAGAGAGAAATTCTATGAATAAAGCAAATAATGCCTAAATTAAAGCAGCCATTGTTATTACATGTTTCTTCAACAACACACTAATATGCCATAATAGTAACCCTATGCGCATAGAGGATCAAATACATAAATTGTTTATTCAAACGATTAGTTTGATGACTGACCAGAGTTTGTCAACCACGGCAATCATCTTATTAACCGCAGTTGTCATCTTGTCAATTGCGGTCAAAATTTGTCGACCACGGGTATCATCTTGTTATCCGGTCGACCACACCCGATCATCCGACCAGTCATTCGACCAGTTGTTCAAATGAACCATTTATGTATTTGATTTGGTGTAACATTATTGATGCCATCAATTCAATATCTCCATATTAGAAGTTTGACTTGACACCATTAAAATTACAGGATGTTAATTATAATAATAATTAGGTATTTCATTAAGGGCCTGTTTGGTTGCATGAATTGCTTCATTTTGAATATGAATTAACTATTCAAAATTTCTAAATTTGTAAATGGGTTAATTTGGATTTTATAGGCGTTGAGCAATTAGATTTTTGATTTCTCAATTTTCAGTTAAATAGTTCTAGTTCTTAAAAGAATGAATAAATTTAATTTACCATCCAATTCACATTTTTGAGACAACCAAACAAAGAGGACATCAAACATTGCTCAAACCTCTTTTATTAGCAACCTATAGATGATTAAATCAATTATGACATTAAAAAGTCTATTAACACATAAACTTATCATAAAATTAGACATATTAAATATAGGACAAGTCTTCTCTTCAGTCCACAACTAGATAGTACTATTTTCTTATGGGACCTATCATAGATCTCATTTAAATTATGCAAACCGTTTTATGTATAAAACTTGTTGAGTATTTTATCTTTGCAAAAAAATCATATTGATCAAATATCGATAGGTACTTGATCAGAGCACATTTTTGTTAACAATTTATTTTTAAAATGTTATTTATTATTGGCAAAAATATGAACTGATCGAGAGACAATTGATATCTGATCAACGCAATTTTAGCAAGGATGAAATACACAACAAACTCTACACAATAAATAGTTTGGATCATCGAAATTGAACCCGTGGTGGGACTCGTTGCCCAACAATTTGTGGATTAGAGAGAAGCCTTGTCTTTAAATATATGGATAGATACAATTTTCTAAAACTAAATTCAACTAATAAATTTTACAAATTATTATCCATTTATATATATTATATATATATAATTTTATGATCGATTTTTGTATTCATAATAGAATTGTTAATCCATTTTTCCATTATTTTTTATTTTTTAGTTTTTTCAACTGATCTTACAGAGCAAGGAAGTATGGATGGCCAAACACGTACGTATTTACAAAGGCAGTGGGAGAAATGCTTTTGGGACAATTGAAAGAAAATATGCCCCTAGTTATCATCAGGCCCACCATCATAACTAGCACTTTCAAAGAGCCCTTCCCCGGTTGGGTTGAAGGTGTAAGGTAAAAGTACAAAACTGTCCTTTAGGATTGTTTGGGATAATTTATTAAAGTTTTTTTTCTTCTTAAAACCAATTTTCGGTTCAAAATGGGTTTGAGATTCATCCGAACTGAAATCTAGACCGATTAACGGTTCAATATTCAACCGACCAGCCAATTCGGACCAATTCTTAAAGCACTATTTAGGCCAAGTTTGGCATCTTCAAAAAAATTCGAAAAGTCAAAAAGTCACTATCCTATTTAAGTCACATCACCTCTCTAACACATCACTTCAAACCCAATCCAAATCCAACCCATATTTCATAAAAAGTCAAAAAGTACACTTATTTAGTCTTCCCAAACTTAGCCTTAATAGTCTTTTGAGTAGGCCCTTTTTTTTTTTTCTTTTTTTTTTATTTTTTTTTATTTTTACAGAACGATTGATAGCATAGTAGTTGGATATGGCAAAAGAAATATGACATGCTTCCTTGCTGATCCGCACTCCATTATTGATGCGGTAAATCTCTCATTTTACTATCTTTTTTTTTTTTTTTTCATTGGGTTAAACTATATAAGTGTACTCGCCGATCTGCACTCCATTATTGATGTGGTAAATCTCTCATTTTACTATCTTTCCTCCTCCTTCTCCTTCTTTCTTTTTTTCTTTCTTTTTTTTTTTTTTTTTTTTCATTGGGTTAAACTATATAAGGTGTCGTTTGGAAAGTGGGTTGACTTTTTAGCTTTTTGATTTTTTTGATTATTTTAGTCTGGATTAAAAAGTTTGATTTGAAAATGGCTTTTTGACTTTTTTGGCTTTTTTTGTGAGAGAAGAATATAATGATTATGGATTGGATGTGATGTTTTATTTTTTGTGACTAAAATAGCCTATTTTGTCTTTTGTGGCTAAAATAGCCAAAAAAAGCTTGGTTTAGCTCTTCCCAAACGGCGCCCAAGTGCACTTTTTTATAGAGTAATGCTACGTAACTCGAATTGTGGCCCCCCGAATCCCCCTAATTTACGAAACGACGTCATTATGTCGTTTTCATTTTTTTTTTTTTTTCAATCAGAAAATCAGAAGAAAGAAAGAAAAGAAGAAGAAAGAAAGAAGAAGGGAAGTAGAAGAGAAGAAGGCAGAGGCGGAGAAAGGAGGCACAGGCGGAGGCGACGGCAGCCGGGCGGAGCTACGACGATCGGACGATCGGCTGGAATGTAGGAGCCTCTGTGTGTGTGTGTGTCTCCATTCCCTCTTCTCTCTTCTCTCCCTCTCTGTTTCCCTCTCTCCTCTCCTCTCTCTTTCTCCCTCCCTCTCTCTTGCCTTCACCCTCTTTTCCCCCTCTTTTCCCTCTGTTTCCATTTTCGGGGGATTCGGGGGGGAGCTCATTCGAGCTCCCAAGCTTTATCCTTATAATAAGTACACTTATTTGGGTCACATCAATCAACATTTTTTTTTACTTTTTCACACTTTGCTTTTTTTTGACTTTTTGGTTGTATAGGGGTCAATTTGGTAATTTTGCATACAAACTCAAGTGTTTTGGCATTTTATGATTTTATAGCTTTTTTTGTCCATATGTGATTATTTACCCCCACAACAAATGTCAAACTGGGGCTCAACCCCATAATCATTTCATTTTTTCTCCCACAACCATCAAATTAATTACAAAAAAAAATCAATTAGCTTCACAAACATAATTTTTTTAGCCAAACTAAAATAATCAAAAAAACTAAATACCCAACTAAAATAACCAACTTTCTAAACAAGACCAATATTGATCAATGTTCATTGTATAATTTTACACCAACACACAACAAAATAAATAAAATATGCAAGCACACTCAAGCAATTGGGCCTTCTTTAATTGGGAGACCAAGGAAGTGGCCTTAGTGCCCTTGTACTTAGGCCGGTCCTCTGTAAGCATCATAGGCCAAGTTTGGGAAGACTAAATAAGTGCACTTTTTGACTTTTATTGTATTATGTGTAGAAAAAGTAGAGAGGAGATGTTGATTGATGTGACTCAAAAAAGATAAAAAGATGAAATAAGTGCACTTTTTTAGGTTAGCCAAACTTGACCAAAAACAATGTTTGAAATATTTAATTTATCATTTTTAAAATTCACTTTTAATGATATATTTGATAAATGTTAAATTTTTATTTATCAAATATTTCATCATGTAGGGTCTAATTTTAAAATCACATTAGAGATCATTTATAAGTGATAAATTAAGGGATGTAACATTTTTGACATACGTAACCACTAAATATTAGTGAGACTCATTTGGCACCTATTGTAATAAAGGAAATTGACTGAAAAGTCATATTAAAAAGATGGGTGCATTAATAAGTATTTTTCACTTTTTAGTGTATTAAAATGTCTTATTCACTTTTAATTGTTATCGTAAAGTCTTATTTTTTAATGTTTTTAACGGCTTTTTCAAAAAAGTGTCACTAATTATTAGTTTTTAGCAACCATTACAAAATTAGTCACAAAAAAATATCACTAATTATTACTAATACTTGTGGGGGTTTTATTCTATGCAAACACTTGTGGATGCACATGTCCTTATAACAAACCTGTAAATAATTACCCTTATAATAATAGTTATGCATATGCCAAATCATGTTAGCAATAAAAAGTGGTATAAAAAAATTACTTGTTTGGTTTAGTTTTCAAATCAATTTTTGAGAATTCAAAATCTAAAATCTGTTTGATTTACAATTTTTTCAAAAATATTTTTAATTATTTTTTCTATCTCCTCTCTCCTTTTCTCATAAATACACATCAATCAATACCCACCCATGAGATGGCCCAGTGGTAAGGGCGAACACGGGACTGTGTGGGTAAGGCGCACGATCACGGGTTCGATTTCCCCTGGGAATAAACTCGTGATTTAAGCAGGAGTCACGACGGTGGATTGCTGTGATTGTTTCTCAGGGGATTAGTCCTGTTGCAACCAGTGGGGATACCCTCGTCATAAAAAAAATAAAATAAAATAAAATACACATCAATCAATCACTTTTCTTTCTTCTCTTTTATTTTTTCACATCTTACACATCAATCAATCATTTTTTCTCTCACACAAATCCATTTAACTACAAAAAAAATTACAAATCATCTCAAACTACAAAATTCCAACTACAAAATTATTTTCAAAATATACAACCAAACAAATTTTTAAAATTTGAAAACCTCTTTTAAAAAACTTATTGTTTAAAATTGAATTCAAAACCAAACCAATCGGACACTAACATTTTTGGGAAAGTTAGATTCTTAGTCAAAAAAATTACTACAAATTATTAAATTACTCTCTTAACTCTTTACAAGATTTTTTGTAAAAACTTAAAAAATTACGTAAAAAATTAATTCTAAATGAGTCCTGAGTATGGGATAGGATTGTCTCTAGTCTTGTTGGGCCGCATGGACCTACTATGAGTCCCGTTTTAACGATCTGAACTATTTATTTTGTTGGACCGTATGCATAAATCATTCATTAAAAGAAAATTAGATTGATTTGATAATCAGAGTCATATTATTTCATTGGTCTCCGTCTTCAAAAATCATAAATGATAAATATAATTTTAAAAATGGACTATTTATTATTTTTAAAGAGAAATTTAATAAAATCATATATCTATTATAATTGAATTTCTTACAAATAATTTATACATAACAATTTAAATTGCCGAAATGTGACCATGATTGCGCTAGGTTATGAGGGTTTACATCTCCCTATTTGCATTACGTACATGCATATGAATTTCATTTTTTTTTTTTATTTATGTTTTTTTTTTAATTGGCCTTTATATTTTTTCCTAAACGTTTAGGTAATTGAAAGAATTTTTTTATTTTTTTTGGGTCTCTTTTTGAGTAACTGTGTTTTAGCCTTTATAATTGGTGCTTGTCCCTATCTAAAAATAATAATAATAATAATAATTGGTGGTTGTATCTATCTATACTTATTAATCATGGGAATACCTTAGTTGGTGTTTTGAAGTCATCTTTCACTTTAATGCCAAGTGTCCATTTTGACATTAAAAAAAAAAAATTAAATAAATAATAGGCATGAGACTCAAACTACTCACTTGAATCAAACAAAATATTTATGATAAATATTCTATTTTATTTTTACTTATTTAAATTGCATACGTATTGTATATATATACTAGTAAAGAAAAGGCACATTCAAAGCACGGTCCAAGGTTCGAATTATGTCATTTTATTGAGAAATATAAATTAATTAAATTATTTAAGGTAGTCTTTGATAATTTGATTTAATATTAAAATTTCATTGTATTAAGTAAAAATCAATTAAGCATGTTTGATAACCACAAGTATTATTACTTAAAAATTTTAAGTGGTTTTGAAAATGTAGGTTAAAAAAATAATTAAATGGCAAAAAAATTATTTAATTTTAACTGAATTTATAAATACTTACTAATGAGTATCAACATATACTGTTACAATCTCACTATCATTACCATCCACAACCATTACCTTTGTTGTCATTATTACCATCATCATTTGGCCTCCACAATAACCACCATCATTATACCACTACCGTCACCCAATTTTCATCACCACTACATTGCCTCTTCATCATCATCATCACCACTGTGGGAGCCAGAAAATTATAAGTACCGGCTTATTGGGCCTAACCCAAACAAGGCTTGCTAAAGCCCCAACTATTGGGCCTATTCAGCCCACCCCCGTCTATAAAAGGAAGGGACCTCATAACATACAGGTATGTTCTCATCTCTCTCGACACAACACACACCCCTTCAAATGCATATACTATTTCTTCCTTTATACAGGGACTGACTTCATCATCGGAGAGTCCCCGGCCGGCAACCCCGGTTGGGTGGCACCGACTATGTTCATCATTGCAGATCTACAGGGGTGAAGCTCTTCTCTTCGTTGGATCTCCACAACATCCATGTGAGAGGATATTTCATGGTCTCACAATTGGCGCCGTCAGTGGGAACGACTGAATGAGATCAACGAAGAACACAAAAAATATACTGCTGTAAGTAAACATATACTGGTTGCTTTGAGGTCAGCGTACTTTCTACAAAAGCAAAACCAATCCCAAGTAATTCGGCCCACAACTGGGTTTTTGGCTTCTTTCATTCTGATTATGTTTTTTGCTAAAGTTCAGGTATACATATATATATATACATATACACATCTATGTATGTATCTATTTATGCTCACAGATTTGATCAAAGCATCGTTGAGTATTAATATTGCTTAGAAAGGTTGTCAAAACAAGATGAGGTTAGTAGCTGTTTTTCTCTCTCTAAAAATGGGTTTCACACCTTTATATACATATATATATATACACATCTATGTATGTATCTATTTATGCTCACAGATTTGATCAAAGCATCATTGAGTATTAATATTGCTTAGAAAGGTTGTCAAAACAAGATGAGGTTAGTAGCTGTTTTTCTCTCTCTAAAAATGGGTTTCACACCTTTATTGGTACAAACATCTTTTCGGCAAGTCAACACATCTGCTCGGCTAAATTAATACATGTGTCTATCTATTTATTTATTTATTCTTTGTTTCACAAAACATATCTTGAAGGTGATTCTTCATATATATGCACATGTACACAAGTTGGGTTCACTTTTTCTCTAATGGCTTCCGTTGATGCCAACCCAAATCTCGGCAAAACCAAAGATCAAAGGTGTCGCATGCATAACGCAGTCTTGCCGACCACATTCTCAGCAAAGCCAAATTCAAAGAGATGTCGACCAAGTGATTCGACAACATTGCTTATCAAATTCCGCAAATTCGGCATATCATTCGGCATCTTATCAACTATTCTCTGCATATTATCTCTTCTTCGGCAACTTATTCGGCAAGTATTTAACACTACACCGCGATATTGCTTATTCGGCTAACATTTATTACTCGGCAACCTACCGCTGAAGTCGGCAATCCGACAAGGCTATTCGGTAGCTCTTCCTCCCTTCTCGGCAACCGACTAAACGGTACTACCCAACTTTACAAATCGGCATCGTCATTATTCATTACTCGCATATTTCATGCTGTGCAATTATTCTATTGTTAAAGGAATTAGGACAATGTAATCTGAATCATGTAAGTAGAATGACATTGATGATATTCTGGTCTGTCATTATTCCTCTGCATGTGCTTTAAATCTTTCCAACCATATATGGAGCTGTTGTTCTGGGGCAAGGCCTCATGTTCCTTAATTACATCAAACACCCAAGGTAGTTGGTTCACAGTGTGAGTGTAACACTGAAGAATTCCACTAATGGTAGCTGTTGGTTCGATAGATTTCTTTCTTTGATAATTTCAATGTATCTTGCTCACTGTCAATAAAAATCAATGGCTGTTCTCATGTTGACCTGCAAAATGGTAATTATGCAGATACATGTTCTTGTATTTAATTTGGATTCATTGATTTTGCTCATGTTTCTACACCTATTCCAGTTAATTTAAATAGCTAGGATTTGGAAAATCTTCTTCTTCACTGAGTACTTGACATGGATGATATGAGTATTTTATTCGACGAGCTATAGTTGGGTTTACATCATTGCTCGGCCAAATAATTCGGTGGTGTCGCGGTAGTGCCGAGTCGCTACCGCCTTGAATCTCAATATAATTCTCGGACATATCACCACTGCACGGCGCTACTATCACGGCATATCATATTACCGTCTCGGCTTCGGAAACACTATTCGGCTTCGATGTTGCTTATCAACTTACTTATGGTACTCGGCAAACATCATCTCGTATTGCTAATCCTCTGCGATTTGGTACATCATTCGGCCTATTATCAACTGCATATTAGCACAACTATGCATATTCGGCAACCACCAACGAACCAACTTACCTCCATAGGCCCAACGAACAATTCGGCAATTTGATTGGCTTACTCGGCATATTATCAACGAGGAGTTTCGGCAAACCTATTGACTTATTCGGCAATTTATATTTTCATCCAAGCTACATGCATATGATCAACTCGGCTTATCACTTATTTGGCAAAAATTACACCGCCAACATTTCTTGTTCGGCACATTCTTTGACCAGCGCAATATTCTGCATCAAATAATCGGCAACTTTATGTCTTATTCGGCACTAATATCTCGGCTCAGAACTATCATCTTGGCTTGCCGAAATTCACATCTGAACATATCAGAGGATTCGTATCGGCTCAAAGGGTCCAAACCCACAAACCCGAGAAGTCAAGAAGTAACCAAAGTATGCCGAAAATTGCGATACGGCTCACATTTTCTGACAAACTGAAATTTTCGAAGCTGTCAAACTCAAGTTTTGCCTATACCAACGTGAAGTACTCATTGAGACGATTCCAACGCAACAAACCGCGTCAAAATCGGAGCTCAAACGAAGCCTTACGGGCCATTCAAAGTTTGCCCAGAAAATAAATTCATTCGCTGGAGAAGATGATCCAACAAGTTATGAAGAAATAATCATGTGCTTCGCGGTCGCATTACACCCTGTTGATCTAAGCTGTTAAATCTATTTTGGCTACAATTACGCTATCAGAAGACTGATCACAGTGATCCAATAGTCCTTTCCAGCTATCTGACGCATTTCGAGTCCATCCGTACAGTCAGAATTTGCAAATTCAGCACAAAATAAATATATACATATATATTAAATAAATAAATAAAAATACAAATAAATTGCAGATTTGATTCCGATATCACCAAGCACCTTACTTTGTCTCGGCTTCATTCTGATATTGCCACAGCACCGAACAGGGGCAAGGAATCCGTTTCAAATCATTATCGGCCTACTCGACAATTTTGGCCCAAGTCAATTTTATTCCTTTCGCATAACAAATCTTATTCAAAAGCAATAGGGCAAATATACGATTGGACAAGAAGCTCAACTCCACTAAATTGGCAACCACTGCTGACCAAGTTCTTAGCAAACCACTGCCGACACACCGTCGACCAAACGATTGGCACAATCGCCGGTCCAAGTGTAAACGGACACCGATGTTCTGACACTAGTTACTCGGCAGTATATCAACTTTACCCGGCAAGATTATTCGACCATTATTAATTCAATATTATGCATGATCAGTATTCGGCAACATTGGCCACAGTATTCGGCAAAGCAACATTATTTGTCAACTTTATACAGCAACATTGGCCACAGTATTCGGCAACTTTATTCACCTACCAACATTATTTGGCAAAACATTTGCCCACTCGGACATCAGTCAATTTTCCGCTTTCCAATTGGGGCACATCAGCCGATCATCATCTCGGCACCTTTGATATGCATATATACTCGGCGAACTTGGTACAAACACTACAAGGACGATTACTTGAGTTACAAACTTCCGCCCCCTTTTTACACAGCTTCAAGCAAGCGCTCGTTTTGAGGCAATACATTACACACTTGGCAGACAGCAGTTTGCATATTTTTGCACGCCGTCATTTTACCAAAGCCGAATCTTCCTTGCAACATAGGGCAATGGGAATCTACATTCCTTCCGACTAACACCTGTCATTCGAAAGCAATGGGGCAAGTCTACCTCGGAATAAACGTAAACCGAGCAACTCGGCAATGACATAGTTGGCCTAATATCTACTTGGCAATTCCATATAAGCGGAGCAATATTATTGGTGATTAACACGTCCACCTTATTCGGTACAGGATACATTATTCAAAATCCTTGCCACTTTGGCACTTGCCACTTAAAATCAGCAAAAGTCTCCGAGTACAACGCAATCTTCGCACTCGGCACAGAGCGCCGTTAGCAAAAGCCTACACCCTTGCCCGGGGTTATAATACCACAGGTCTACACCCTCACCCGGGGGTAATAATACCGTGGTCCAATTTTTGACTGATATATCTACCTTATTTAATCTATCTTATTTGGTTCAGGTAATCATTTCCGTCTTCGGCCTATAGAAATATTTCTAGCTCGGCATAAAAGTCCATATTTGGAAGCAATCTTTGCACTTGACAAAACACTGCACCCATGCCCGGGGGTTATAATACCGTGGCCTACACCCTCGCCCGGGGGTCATATTACCGCGGCCTACAGCCCTTGTCCGGGGGTAACAATACCGTGGCCCAACGTTATGATTTGTTTGTATTCCTTTCTGGGTTTTAGCTCAACCCCCCTCATCTTATGATCAACATATATACATTTATACATACATTCAAGACATAAATACATTTATACATACATTCAAGACATAAGTACATTTATACATACATTCAAGCATACATTCAAGCATGCATGCAGTCATCCATTCATATATTTTATTCATTTATCCAAAGTGTTCTTTACCAAAAAACCTAACAGCTATTTGAACAGCGTAACTTGGCAAGAAAAAACTTTCATTCCTTCTACCGCAGACAATGAAAGTTTTGGGACAATTGTGGGAGTCAGAAAATTATAGGTACCAGCTTATTGGGCCTAACCCAAACAAGGCTTGCTAAAGCCCCAACTATTGGGCCTATTCGGCTCACCCCCGTCTATAAAAGGAAGGGACCTCATAACATACAGGTATGTTCTCATCTCTCTCGACACAACACACACCCCTTCAAATGCATATACTATTTCTTCCTTTATACAGGGACTGACTTCATCATCGGAGAGTCCCCGGCCGGCAACCCCGGTTGGGTGGCACCGACTATGTTCATCATTGCAGATCTACAGGGGTGAAGCTCTTCTCTTCGTTGGATCTCCACAACATCCATGTGAGAGGATATTTCATGGTCTCACAACCACAACCCCTATCTAGACAATATATATATATTTTTTTTTCCTGAAATTTTGAATGAGTTTCACTTTTCTTTGCCCTTTTAAAATCTAAAACAATTGGTTTAATCATCTTAAGATTTGAGTCGGTCTTGATTTACCATAAAATAGGCCTCTAAAATAGAACTCACAAATTTTTTTGAATATAATAAATTTTACGTAAAGGCATGTCATTTGTATTGTAGATCTACATGGGAGATGAATTCATCCGATGACATTTATCATTTATACATATACTCATAATATTTAGAAGATTATGCAGATCCCAGGAGATATGGTGGTGAATGCAATGATGGTAGCAATGGTGGCTCATGCAAATCGAGCATTTGCTGCTTCTGATAAGATGATGATATACCATGTGGGTTCTTCAGTAGCAAACCCTTTCATAGTAACTTGTCTTAAAGATTATGGACAGCGTTACTTCGCAAAGCATCCATGGATTGATAAAGATGGAAAGCCTGTTATTGTTGGCAATGTTACACTACTCACCTCCATGGATAGCTTCCACAGATACATGACCCTTCGTTACTTGCTTCCCCTCAAGGTAAGTTTGTTTGTCTGTCCTTTATATATATATTTTTATATTTTTTTAATAGCAAGTGTGTGACGCTTTTAATTTTGTGTTATCTTTTGGGCTTGGAGCCCAATGAGAAAAAACCCGGGAAGCCGATTGTTGACTTGGGTTTTAGTGGATAATGGTTTTAGGGTGGGGATTGAGTCACACGTATAACATGATATCAAATGCAAAGTTGTAGTTACATCTAAATAAGAATGTTGGCATCTTGCATATTGGATGAGAACAATGTCCAAAATGAACTTAACATGATACTTCTATTCTGGAGGCACATTTTAGGCATGCAGCCCAAAGCGACAAACTCGTAAGACTCTTTGTTTGAATTCAGCCTTAGTAGATAATACTTCTAGATCTAAGGAAACCATAATATTGAAGGATCACTTTGCACACTATCACTCCTCTAAGTTAATGAAGAACTATTCTGTAGAGTTACGAATTGATGGATAGTAGTTATTCAACTATTTTTTTGACAATTTCTTAATAATCTACAAATTAAATTACCAATTATTACTTTTAATAATGAGACGTAGACCTTAAATACAAATTAAATTACAAATGATTACTTCTAAAGCATTTTTGTTGTTCAATGGATGGGTTGAATTAGATGTGACACTCGATGGAGAGACCACAAAGAGGCCTATATATGGATGGCACTTGTCCTCATTTCTAGGCAACTCTCTTGGGTGTGTAATAAAAAATAACCTTATAGGATTGCTTTTCACCAACCTCTAATTCCAATTGACAAGGGATTTTAAGATTTGAAATTTTCTTTTCTTTTGATCCATATTTCCCAGTAACCAAACAAAGCATTACACTATTTTTCTTTCAACTCATTGCAACTCTCCGTAGGAGAAGGATTATATGATTCACTATTCAGAAACTAAGTTTAGTACTATTGTTAGTTTTTACTTATACATCACAGATCTTGTCTCTTCCATTATTAATTTTTCTTTTCATATTGTCTTTTTTATTTTTTTTTCATCTTTTGGGGATTAGAATTAGTAAATACAGCATCTTGCCAATATTTTCAAGGCATATATCTCAAGCTGCGTCAAAAGATCAACTTCGTGATGCAGATGATTGAAATTTATCGACCATACTTGTTCTTTAAGGGCATGTAAGTATACATTTGTTACCTATGTAGTCATATTAAGAAAATCTACTTGTGATTATCATTGTAATACTGCTAATAACAAGCTTGTTTTTTGGATTCAGATATGATGATATTAACACAGAAAAGTTGCGAATGGCAGCTAGAGAGAGCGGTGTTGAGACAGACGTGTTTTACTTTGATCCTAAGAGCATTAACTGGGAAGACTACTTTATGAATACTCACATTCCTGGCTTAGTAAGATATGTGTTTAAGTGATTGTCGCAATTGGACTTTATGACTAGGACTACAAACAACTTGAGCTGAGAGAAAGATTTTGAAAATCAAACTCGAGATCTGCTTGAAAAATTAATATAGTATATATATATGTTGTGTTTGGGGAGAACTCACATCTCAAAGAATTTCCCAATTTGATATATTTCATTGATTACGAGACCTGTAGTATGAATATTTACTTTTTGGTTGCTAATGTGTTTGTGTACTTGATAGAAAATATTAAATATTTATTTATTTATTTATTAAGTTTTTTTCACAAAAGTATAATATGTTACCATTCTGCTAGGAACATTTGCATCTGTTCACATCAACTTTTCATTTTTTAAGAGATGTGATTCATGTCTGCTCACCATGGGTGGTTGCAACCAAACAATCATCAACACGTCTGTATATACATCCCTCATTCTTGTATTTTATTTAATTTGTTTTTCCTTCTTTGCATCATACATAGAGTTTTAGTTTGAAAGTATAGCCATTGGTGGTTCGCCATGTATATAGTCAAAGTGTTACGTCTATGTAATTTTGATCATTGCATCCTAGGATATAAACGCCTATTAATTAATCTCATAACACCGTAATAAGGGACAAATTGTAATTTTGATCATTGCATTATGGGATACAAATGTCCATTAATTAATATAATGGTTCCAATTTAGACCTGACCCATTTTGTGCTTTTAGATCCGAGATTTTGTACCTTTAATTGTTGTTTATGCCTTTTATTGTCTTATTGATAATTGAGTTGAGTTGTTGGTTGTATTTAAAATAGAATAGGAGTTAATTTTTCAATAGAGTTGATATCTGTTTCACTTTTGGTTCACTCAAGTGATGCTTTGGTTGGTCAAGCAGTATTTGAGATCTCTCAGTATCTTTGCAGACTTGTAAAACTTCTGGAAATAGGTGATCTTCGCTTGAGCGGTCTTTTGTAGGCCTGAACTTCTAGAAGGGGATCATTGTGCGCTCAAGCGGTGTTTATGTCGCTCGAGCGATGGTTTGGTCGCTTGAGCGGTCTGCATGTATATCAGATTTGGGAAAGGGCATTTTTCATTCCTCTCTCTCTCTAAAACACTAACAACCCTAATTTCTTCACTTTCTCTTTCTAGTTCTTGCTTAAACCTTATCCATTGATTCCAATACCATAGTGCTTTAGAGTAAAACATAAAGCTTGTCGAGGAGGTCAATCTAATCAAAGAAGATTTTGTTTTGGCTTCGTCAGACTTCTACTCTTGTTCTTTTCTTCTTCTAGACTTGAGGTAAGGATTTCTTCAACCTTCTAGTATGATTCTTAACCTAGTTATGTGTTCCTTGTCAAGTATTAAGATTTAGGAGATGAAATTTTTGATTCAGGGTTTAGGTTTTGAAATGTAAAAGATGAGTTTTTAAATGGGTTTTTGAGAAAGGTTGTGGGGAAGTAATTATTGTTGAGATATGTTGAAATGTTGGGAATCTCTTTCCTAAATGCGTTTTGAAAGTAAAGGATGAGTGATTTGAAATTCATTGATGTTTGATTTTTGAAAGACAAAAGGAATAATGTTGGATTTTGAAAACATAAAATGAATATATTTGTTGATGATAAGAATAAAGGTGGATATGTATTATCACTTCTATTTTTTTTTTGTTGAGAATTTGACATTTATACTTGTTGTTGAGAATATATTTGTTGAGTAGCAATATTTGTTTTGGGCTATCAGTGGAGGATAGTTTTGATTGTTGTAGAAATTACATAAGAACTAAGTTAATCACAACTAAGTACTCATACATCTTGCATTAAGCATTGTTTCATACTTGAACATTGAAAATGTATCGTTTTTGACAAAAATGGGTGTATACCTTTGTGAATCTGGTTAGGGGGTGTGGTTGTGGTTTATATTATTGGCTTATGTGTCCTTGATAAAAGTCTAGAAACCAAGCGGTTAGGTGCCAATTCTTCCAGTTAATACTGGTAAAATGGCTTGATAGTGCTTGTATAGTCTACTAGCAGACACATATCTAGAGATTCTCAATATTTTGTATCCACTGTCCTGTTTTCTAACTTGAAAGTATTGTTTATTGAATTGAATTACATATAATTGATACATGGCATTGCTTTGAAAGAAAATGCATAGTGTTTGACAAATGGCATGCATTGCATTTACCATATGATTTTGTTAAGTTTCATATTTCGTGTTTGAGTATCTCTATTGGGTTTTAACTCACCTTACGTAAAAAAACAACTTTCAAGTATTGATGATATATCTCTACAAAGGACTTAGCTTGGAAGGACCGTGTAGCTGAATGTTCATTTTGTTTCATTTGTGTAATTATTTTTGTACAAGCCTTGGGTTTTATATGTATTGAGTTTAACTCACTTTTGTTTTATCCAAGTATTGACTTGAAAAGATGTAACTACTAGGGCATAGACATATCTGTACTTTCTTTTTGTTCCAATTCATTTACCTATGTTATATGCTATAGATTTATGATTTAGGATTTATGAATATATATTCGCATATGTCATCTTTTGTACAAGCAATGAGAATTAATGAAAGGGTGTTATTGTGTAAGTTCTTTTATTCTTGGAATATTATGAATGTGGGTTGTTGCTTTTATTTCGGAGCGTTACAAATGATATCTAATAGGAGCTTAAATCGTTTTTTTGTATTTGTTAGTTTGTGTTTATTTTTAGTACTATTTATTTTTTAATTAAACAAATACCATCTCTATATCTATTTTGGTTCTTATTTACTTTTAAAACAGACCCAAAATATACATCACTATACAAAAATATGAAACTATAAAGATCTCTACACAAAATTATATAACATTTATTATAAAAATACATAACATACACCAAAAAAAAAATACTATTATACATATACTATTATATGATGTAACCACTTAAAAATTGGTATCAACATCCATTTAAGATTATGTCACTCATTTTTTTATGCCTAAATTATCCTTTTGCAACTATCACCTTTTTTTTTTAAAGATTAAATTTACATTTTAATTTCTTTTTTTCTTTTCTTTCCATCTAAATTCTTTTTTTTTTTTTTTAGATTGATTTCTTTCCATCTAAATTCAGCTTCTTAAATTTTGATAACAAACAATTATCTTAAATTTTTATAACATAATAATCATCAAGTAACCTTATATGCACACTCAATCATGTTCTCCAACAATCCTCTCGGCCACAACTTTCAGGAAAATTATACAATAATTTTGGAGTACTACGTGATCATATTTCCTTACCAATCACTATTTACTATATCCCTCATGTTTCTCAATTACCTAGTACAAATAATTAATGCTCTACATTTTCCACCAATCATACTGTTACGTGACCATACTCCTGAACTACCGAATAACCCAACACAAATAATTAATATTATACATTCTCTACTAATCATGCTACTATATAACACTACATAACCATACTCCCGTACCAACGAATAATCATCTCAACTTTCTGTCACGACCCGAACTCGTCCCTAACGGTCTAGGCCATGACCGACCAGTAATCCCAAATTACTTCCGGCCTCATAGATAAATTTGATCTACAATAATAATAAAGGTGCACTGCTTAAGCACTATTAAATATAAACATGACCATCGGGCGATGCATATATGAAAATCATACAAATTCAAAACCTCAACTCCTTCATAGATGCATGCAATTAGCCCTACAAAGTGGTGAATTTATCTTCCTACATGGATTAACTTCTTGAATTAATGATAAGAATCTTACCTAGATCTTGAATTTGGCATTGACTAAACTTATTCTCTACAATCACTCTTGGCTTCTCTTGAATTTTTCTTCTCTCTCTCTACAATGTTGAATTCTCTCTCTAACTCTCAATTTTCAGCACAAATTTGATGTCCAAAATGAAGCTTAAGCATGTTTAGCGCGCGCACACACACACACACACACATATATATATATATATATATATATTTATAGGGTGATTAGTGTTTAAGCTAATTAAGTGTGATTAAAACTAATCATTTGGCTTAAGTCTAAGCAATTATACTTAATTTATTCTAATTATTTTGATCCAAATCAAATTTTAATCAAATTTATCACATGATTCTAAAAATTTTAACTAGCATATTGAATTAACCAATTCTGGTTTCTGAATTCATCTGTCATGATTAATGAAAAATTTTATTGATGAAACCACTCAAACTTTTATTTACTTACTATATTTCCCTTATCATCAAATATTACATCTTGAGTCATATCACTATTTTTTACACTAATTATTACATGTCGTTAAGCATCAGAAAATTCTGTGGGGTCCATAACAACTGATCCTCTCCGATCAACTTCTTTTTTTCTAACACCAACCTCCGAAATCAACAGATCAGGATCAACATCACTAGCACCATTCCCACCTCTGCGTACATCAATCTCAGACAAACTCAGACGACCTCTGCGTTCATGAATAACTGAACCACTTTCCCCAAAACCTCCTAACAACAAATCTCTTCGCCTCTTCGGTAAACCCACAGATATAGTCCCTGTCAGAATCGGAATGACCTTGGTTGGAGCACAGTGCCAAACATCAACGTTATCATTAGTATATTTTTTAGATAACACAACAATAGAGGGGGCCCTTATCTGCGAATCTTCTAGCATGTCACTCGTAGAATACTTCAAATACCCCTTCATTTTACAATACGTAATCCCCCCTTTTAGTATTCGAATTTTCAAGTCGATACTTCACCATCCATGGCACCTATTTGTCATTAATTGAACAATAACTGTTCCCATAATACACTAACTCGCATTGACAATCCATAGGGAAAATAAAATACGCTTGCAGACTGTCATTACCATCTAACCTCCTATCATACACATTTACTCTAACCAACCCACTGGTATTGGGTGCGCAAAGAGGGGAATATTTTATCAATATTTTATTAACCTTAATACTCTTTTGTTTGTATCTCAACCTCAATTGAGAAAATAAATTAGGCAAAGCAAGTTCAATACAACTGAAATCACTTGTTCAAACTCTTTCAACAACACCAGTTTTTATATCGTCCACATCTATTCACCTGAACATTACAAATAAAAATACATAAAATTAAAATTCTAAAAAGTTTTAAAGTACATTTGACTCCTTAATGTAATTTTGCATTCTTTTCCACTAACAGTATCAGTCACTAAACATATGGCACCCTTTTGAATACTTCCAACATTTCCTAACAACGTATCTTTGTAGTCCGTCCCAACATCAACTGGGAAGAACCGGTTCACAACTTCTATTCTGTGACGAACGTACTTTTTGTCCTTGCCACTAACGAGCTTGAATCTCATTTTCTTTAGCATCCGAAACCGTCGGACTGGTCAAGATCAACAATCCAGGTCTCAGAATTACCGTTGCCAACTCCAATAAATATCTTGTTAGGTGTGGGGATGGAATCTGACGGACTATTATCACTTATGACAAAAAATAATATGTTGTGGACCACAGCTTCGTCTTTAGCATCTTGTCCCAATTGAACATTCCTAATTAATTTTATACCCTTAACCACGATCTTGTCTGATTGACGGTCACATCTCTTATTACCCAATTCAATACCATTTAGTACTCTCGCCACACATTTATTATCAAATTTAACGTCCCTTAATTGTTCATTGTACAATTGTAACTTCCTTACTCCCCTCTTGTTCTTTTTAATATATCAGGGAATATTTTGTACATACAGTTTGCATACATACGCCGCCTTAAAAGGTGCACGACCACGATAACTACGCTTATATCCACTGGTCGCCGGTGTCCTTGATACGCAAAGGGAGTCCGACACTGGCTGCTTACTACTCTTTCCATTTTTGATAAAACACTCCAAATCTTTTATTCTACAAATTCTGTAAATTTTCTTACCTCTGTTAACCCTTCTGTTCAAACATTTTAGCTTTGATATTTTTTCCCTTTACTTCTCGTACACCAGAACAAACCTCGCTGGAGATGATCGCCAGCTCTGTTCCCAAAGTCCTATTTGTCACGTCAAAAAATGATCTACACACATTTGAGTGAACTGCTCGTAATTCTTGGGATACTCTTCTAAGGAGTACAATATTGTGTACCAATACAATCAACAAAAAAGAAAGACAGAAAAGGAGGGACAAAATAATGTACTAGAAAACAACTTCACCATAATAGCTATCCCACTGCAAAAGCGTATTCCTCTCTATCATCAAATGTTTTCTGGTACCAAATAAATAGCCAAAGTGGCCCATGTATAAGGATGAAGATTCTCCATTCAAAACAATTCAAAAACGTACTCATTTTCCCGCCTTTGCTTTATGTCAATCATTCTGCAAGAATCTTTACTTTATAACCACGCAAACCACTAGAAACCCGACACGTGTATCGCATTATTCGGCAAAGGAATCAAAAGTACTCACACCACTCACACCTGGGCCTAGGTGTGACTTCCTTTTAACCTCATCCATACACGTGTCTGTAGACATCCCATTTTTGACCGCTCGCAAGACTCAGACACTTGGTTCAATGCACTCAATGATGAAAATTGAAATATGAATTCATAGCGATTCGGAATCGATCAGGTTTCTGAAATAACCTCATATCTTCAACATTTACCATGTTTGAACCCATGAGTTTCATTTTTGGACCTTTTTTTACCCTGAGCTGAGTTTGAACCAAAAAAACAAGAGAGGCCATCAAGGCCCGATCGTGCATCAGTGATAGCCGACCGAGGCTATGAATGGCCGGCCGGCCTTTGATGGCGATAAACACCGTTCTGGGTGGGAGGCTGCCAGCTGTCCATTTTTTAAGATATTTATCACTTTTTGAGATTGAATTCTACAAAACCGAAGCTCTGGGATTGTTTTGAGAGTTAAACAAAATTTTAAAAGTGATATATACACCTTGAGAGCTCTTGACTCCTCCCTCTATCATTTACTTCATAATTCTTGCTGTTTTGGATTGTTTTGAGCTTGTTTGAAAAGATTGGAGTTGAGTTTGAAGAGTTACCAAAAGGGTAGAGAGAGCTTGCTCTTTCTATACCTTTATTCATTACTCAAACCTTCTCATTTTCACTAATTTCCTTTGATATTTACACTGAGTTTCAGAGGTTTGAAAAGGCTATAAACCATGTTTTGAAGCTTCAAAAGTGGAGGGGTTAGCCACCCTCCTTATCCTTGTTTACTAGCCTTAATTTTCATCTTTATTGTCTAGCTTTTCAACCCCTTTTCATGCATGTTTTACCTCTGATTTTCATGTATTTAGGGCTGTTTTGAGGTTGTCTAGGTCTTTTCAAATGGTTCATGCC
Source organism: Camellia granthamiana (assembly GCA_036172215.1). Taxonomy (NCBI): domain Eukaryota; kingdom Viridiplantae; phylum Streptophyta; class Magnoliopsida; order Ericales; family Theaceae; genus Camellia; species Camellia granthamiana. Next base: position 53,859,354 of record CM069915.1, on the reverse strand, counting down.
TTGTTTAATACACTTGTGGTCTCATTAAGTTGGCATACTTCTTTGTTTGATATGCTTTCTTTGTTCATTTTCCATGTTTGGAGCCTAAGTTTAGTAATCAATCAATCATTCCATATCTTTCATTCTTGAGAATGGTTTCAACCAATTGAGGTTGTTCAATGCATGTAAAGGAGGCCTACACTTAATGGCTTAATCTCTCCGGAGATTCATCGTCAATGGTGTAGTCTCCTTCTCATGTTTTAGAAGGACTTCTTGTTTGACATCACTTCTTGTTTAGAGAACTTTAACATCACATTTGGACAAATGGACTAATGAATGGCAATGAGTAAAACAATTGGTTTAAAACTTCGATCAACACACCTAAAGAAAATGGCTTAATAGCTTGAACTTGGCCGGATGTTATGCCAAGTTTCTTGTGTCAAGGGTCATCAAGCATCAATTCATGGTGTTTTTGATGTTCTTGAAGCGTCTCAACTTCTTTTTTTGAGTTCATTCCATGACAAAAAGGGAGGGGTGGTCCATTTGCATTACATTCATTGATTTTTGGTCCAAAATGATATTCGAGATCATCAAGCGATCATATCGCTCATTGATGGTTTTGGAGTCAATCCCAACCTTCTCTTGAGGCTTTCCTATAACAGAGAAGGAATGAAGGACAAACAGAGATTGAAAATGCTCTATCTGCACTGATTTCACCTCAGAGCACAGAAACAGAGTTTTGCACCAAATCAATGCACAATCGGCCCCCTGTAGGCCCAACCGACCATCAGTAATGCACGGCCGGCCCTTGGTGTGTGGCCAGCACTGCAATTTTGCAGAAACAAAGGCAGTGGCTGAAAATGAAACAGAGATGGCTTGAGCAGAAAGAGTAGCTTTCAGGCGATGCGTATGTAACCTCCATTCATCTTCCTTGATGCTCATATCGAATGCGTTTGAATATTTAATTGTTTCATTAGCATAATAAATTGTGTTGTAATATTTAATTAGTCTAATTAATTGTAGCTAATTAGTTGGTGTCGTATTATTTAATTAGCTTAGCCTAGTTAAGTTCTTAATTAGCTTAGATAGTTAATTAATTATTCATTTCAAGTGATGTAATAATTAGTTAATTAGTTTAGCTATTTGTTCAAGTATTGTAATAATTAACTTAATTAGGTTAATATAGCTTGGTTAGCTAGCTTATTCATTCAGACTCTCCTTTGTGAGAGCGTAATGTAATAATGTGTATGTCTTCTAACCCCACGTCTTTCTTCCTTTTATTTATCTGCTTTTGATGGTTAGATTAGGGACATGTTTCAATTAGCATACCTTATGCTTTCATCCATTCATCTTGTCTTGCATGTACTGAGGCTCGGTTCATCATTCTAACTGTATTGTCATTTCAATACTTCTTTGAATACGTGTTTAACCGCATGTTATTTCATCGATCTATATGCCATATTAGTGGCTGAGCCTATTAATTGCATATCGTATGTGTTGCATTAGACATTTAGCATCGTTAGGAATCATGCATATTTTTCTAACTCATATTTTCTTAACTTGGAGTACTAGGTGAGTTTTTAGTGCTTTAGCATACTTGCATGAGTGTGAGTGATTGTCATGACTAGCATGCTTGCCATGAGACTAATTGCTTAAATGCTATAAACTGTTTGAATGCCTGTGGATGAATGCTTGTTGCTTGAATTGGAACAATTCAACAAATGTACGTTTTAAGCCCACCATGTCTAGTGGCAAATTCACAGTTTTAAGCCCACTTTGTTGAGCGGAAAATTCGCAAACTTTAAGCTCATCTGAGGTGGCAAATTCAAACATTTTTCAAAACAAACATGAAATTGAATTATTTCAATTCGGGCAAACTAGTCTATACTTGCTTGTGCGCATCACATAGTAATGCTAGCTTAATAGCCAGAACAAGAGCACATAATGTTTATAAAAATCATATCATGATTAGTAGAGGCCGATCTTTGATCGGGCGAGCGGGGGTACTCAATTCATGACCTTCCCTCTCGTACCTAAGTTCCCGAGCCGAGGCAACTTTGGTGATGACGAACACGTGGCCTTTAGCACGAGTTATGGGTTTCCTAAATTTTTCCAAAATAAAATATTTAGGTGGCGACTCTGTATCTGGCAAAGCAGTCCAATTTTGACATTTTTTTATCCTAAAATCAATTTTTTAAAAGATTTGTCGGATTTGGACTCGTTGGTGTTTATCAATTTCATATTGCACTTGTGAGATTAGATTCAGAACCGCGGGAGCCCGAACTGTAAGGCTTTCTTTCAAACTTCCGAAAGGAGGCATGAAAATGCCGAGCTACAGTTTCTGGCGACTCTGCTGGGGAAAGTAGAGAACTTCACTCGAACTCATGATATGACATTTTATCTACACTTATATGTTTCTTTGCATTTGCATTTGTGCGCCTTAGTCACAGTGTTTGCCATCTGCTATTCCTGAACGGTTTGCCGGAGGCTTGCTTGGAAAAGTTTGCCAAAAGGATGACCGGTTGCGGGCTTTGTCACAATGGGAACACAACCCTTGGATCTGGACTACTGTTGTACCGTTTGATCTCATTTTACTTCTCGGTGTTAGGAGTGAGAGGTATATTAGATAGTCTTGCTGAGGTACCCTTTTTTGACCAATCGGCCTAGTTGTATATTGTGGACGCGCCCCGCGTGAGGGCCTCACCCCACAGTTCGGACTCAATTTGTCACGGTTCTTAATCTGAACCAAAGAGTCCAAATCCGGCAAATCGTTTTGAGAAAACAGATTTTTAGAAAAGAAGTGCCAAATATGGACTGCTTTGCTAGATACAGAGTCGCCACCTAAATATTTTTTAATGGGGGAATTTAGGAAACCCTGACTCGTTTGCCTAAGGCCACGTGTCCCTCATCACTAAAGTTGCCTCGGCTCGGGAACTTGGGTACGATCGGGAAAGGTCAGCTATGAGCACCCCCTCTCGCCCGATTCGAAGATCGGCCTCTACTAACCATGATATCTTGTTTTTGAAAACACATGCGTTCTTATTCCGGTTATTAGTCCTAGATTTACTACGTGATGCGCACAGCAAAACAAGTATAGACTAGATCGCCTAATTTGGAACAAAGCATTGTATATCCGTTTCGTTTAGGAAATGGTTTGAAATTTGCTACTCGCAAGTAGGCTAATGCACGGATTTCAATGAGTTGTCCCAACTCAAACAATCCAACCTTCACCCACAAGCATTTAAGCAGTTAATCAAATAAGCATCTAGCCACATGGTAAACATGCTGTCACGTTAACATTCACACTCATGCGAGATGCTAAAACATAAAACACTTACAGTGTACTCCAAGCCAAAACAATAAACATGTTAGCAATCATGCATGATCTAAGTCCATGTTAAGTGGCTAATGCAACGCATACAGAATGTCACTAGAATAGGCTCGGCTAATCCTAGGATGGCATGTGGGATGCAACAAGTAGCACGCATTCAAATTAGATTTGGAATACTATGCTATTAGCATGATACGCCGAGCCCGGTGCATGCAATACTGATGAATGATGCACGCATGCATAGCATAAGGATGCTAAATTAAACATGTCCTAATACTAACCACCAAAAGTAGGTAAGTAAAAGGGAGAAAGAAGTGGGGGTTGGAAGACATGCACACACGCACCCACACTTATTACAATTACGCCCTCGCTCGGAGGGACCAAAAAGAATAATATAGTCCGAATAATGATTCAACTATCCTAGCTAATTAATTATTACAGACCCTCTAATTAATTAACAAATTAATCACAAAAATAATTTAAATATGAAGATAGAGAGTGCCACAGCTCTGCCTTGGAATGCGCAAATGATGCATGCTCGACTCGCTCTGCTCGGAAACTCGTTACCATAGCATTGTTGCCTCTGTTTACACTGCCCTGCTCCTCTGAAAATTTGCACAGGTCCCAAGGATGGCTCTATGAACACTGGGGGGCATCACCGACCAAGTGGGAACACCACCGGCCGAAGGGAATGGTCATCGACCATTGGTGGGCCATCGGCTAATTGTATTTGGTCGGTCAGCACTCCAAGTAGTCGGCCGGCTATTTCTTCCTGCAGAATCTTGCAGTTGACAGCAGCAGAGAGCAAGCAGTGTATGGCATGGAATTTTCAAGCAAATGTGAGCATGGCCACACTCCCTATCATGCAATGGACTCAAGGGAGCATGGCCCTCGACCCTCGGGCCATCAATTATGCATTTCGATGCATGATGGCCTAAGAGGCCAAGTTTGCAACTTAATGTGAATACATGGAACAAACAAATGAATGCGAACACCCTATCATATTAAGATCGAGGGCATCGGTGACCGAGGATTGAGACATGTTGCGTCACTTGGAATACGAACACTCCTCACCCCTCATGCTTGGTTTGACACCCCAAACCAAGCAATGCAATGCAAGTATACAAACATGGCTTCAAAAATGCAACATGAGGCTAAGATGCAAAACATGCTAAATGCAATGCAATCTATTATGCAAGCATGCAATGTGCTAATCATGCAAGAGGCAATACAATGCAATTTAACATATGATGCAAACATGGTGCAATGCAAGCATGTAACTAGAGGCAATATGTCAAACATACAACCATGTACAGGAACGGACTTAGACTGAAATAGGAGGCCTCAGCCACACCCTAAAACAGTGGCCAAGGGTGGTGCAAAAGGGCACAAAATGTCAAGTAAACAAGCATGCCAATTGGTCCGAGGTTCAAAGCTAGTCAAGATGCTTGAGCTAAGGCCACGTCAACCAAGCCCCGCGAGGCCAAGATGACTGAAGACAGTCTAGGGGCAGACCAAAATGCGACTAGGACATGCATGGAACATGGTCAAATCATGCCAAGAAATGGGCCCAAAACAAAAGGCATGCAAAGCCACCAAGTGAAGCATTACTCTACACCTACCCCAACCACTCATGGTATGGACTTCACATTCAAAAACAGAGTTTCAACATGCAAAATGAGCCCCCAAAACCCACTAATATGGCAACCCCAAAGACTTAAACACTTAAGCATGCACAATGCTCATTTCAAGGCATAACAAAACAACTCTTCAAGACATGAAAGGGATGATAAATGCAATCATACGAGCATGGGTTATGGACTGAAATAGCATGGGAAATGACTCCAAATCACTGAAACCACCCAACTCAAGCATGCTCATGACTCACACCCTCAAGGCTCACAAGCCAAAATGCAAAGAGGCTATACCAATCATGGCAAATATGGTCAAAACAGCACCCAATAGACCTCAAGCATCGTAAGATATGGTTAAGAACTTCACAAAGTTAGGCCAGAATATGAGAGCACGGTAAGCTACATGCATGATGCATTCCTAGGCCAAAGAGAGGAATACAAAGCAAGTATATTAAGCATGAAAGGGGCCATTAATCCGACCGAAAACAGAGGCATAATATGACCCAACAACACTCAAAAACCTCTGAAATGAAGCCAAGAACAACTGATCATGTATGCTGCCCTTATGAGCCAAAAACAAGGACAAAAGAGAGACAAACGGAGAGGGGTGTCCCTCCCCAATGCAAGACCTCAAAACCTCTTCTTCACCACTGAAAATCCACTGGATTTCAGTGGTGAGAAGGCCAATGCATAGTGGATACCAAAGCTCAACAAAGAGAGCACCAAAAGGGCCAAACAAGGCCTAAGACGGGGAGGTCGACCCCCAACACCAAAACAACCTTAATGAAGTATCTTAAGCATGCAAATACAAGACTATTTTCAGTTGTACACAAAGTCTAAAACAGCAAGCAAGACAGATTAAAGACTAGTGCAAGATTGCGGAATCTAAAGTAAAAGTGTTACCCTTAAAGAACCCTTGAAGAACAGCAAGTGCAGCCCCCTTCTTCTGATCAAAACCAGTCCAAAACCTCAAGAACAAACCTTCAATGCCTGCCAAAGTCGAAGTATGGTGTAGTAGTGTGTGTCATAGTGCAAAACTAAGAAGAAATCACCCTTTTGGCCCTTAAACCCATACACAATGAAGAGAGAGAGGGAGACATAGAGAGAGAAAGTGTATATCAGATATATATATGTATTTTGCTCTGGTTTTTGTTCAACCCCTATGAAGGAGGAGGAGGGGGCTCTTATATAGACAAGGGAAATGGCCAAGCTTCTAAGAGAAGCTATCCTAAAGGGGTCAAGGCTTCCAAGGGAAGCTAAGCCAAGGGTGCAAGCTTCTTGAGGAAGCTAAGACAAAGGGTCAAGCTTCCTCAAGAAGCTTGAGCAAAGGGTGCAAGAAGTTGGATCAAAAGGGTCAAAGGCTTAAAACAGCCACACCCGTGCATGGGGGACAGGGTCTGTGCATTCCAGCTGGCACAGCTGGCATGCATTATGCCTAAAAAGGCAAAAAGGTGGTGTCAGCCATAAAAGGATTCCATCGGCCAAACAGATGGCCGGCCGACCACACAAGATGCCGACCGGTCAATGGTATACCACACCAATGGCCGGTAGAAAGAATACACGGCCGGTGGCCTCAAGCCAGGGCCGGTGGGTTTCAGGGGTAGCTAACAAGCTACTCTCTACCCTCAGAAGCAAAAAACACAAGTGTTTGGTGCAAAATCAAACACAAAACAGTCGAGTTGAGAGATCTTGGGGCAAGGCGCGTTGCCGAGATCTCCGGGAACCCAAGACAAGCACAAACATAGATGATCACCAAGTGTTCAAGCGGTGACGTCCAAGTCTTGAGGACGGTCAAAAATGGGGTGTCTACAGTTGCCCCTCTTTGACAGAACTCGAAAGTCATAACAATGACGGGAGTGATTGTCAAAGCCCAGAGACGACCCATTTTTGACAAGGCCGAAGACTTAGACAAAACATACAAGCTGCAGATAAAGATATGCGCCCGAAGGCATGGGCAAAATGCAACTGACAATGCAAGAAGCCGAACATAACTTATGATCATGCAAAGAAATCTGTAACGAAGCACAACAATGCAACAGTTTTAAGCAATCAAACACAATTCCAACTACATTACAATGCAGACAGGATGTAAGAGAATTATGTAATTCTCAATACGTCTCACTTGGAGAATACAATACATGTCCGGTTTGTTTGGTTGCATCAGCCTCAAATGAACCGTACATACAATATCATACTTGAAAGAGAAAAAAACTTAACAGGTACAATATTGTTAGCAACATGCTTGACAATGCAAGTGAAAGTTCGTGATGACGCAAACCGATTAGAACGCATAACAATGCGATTTGAAACAAACATAACAATGCTATGAAGGCGCAAACACATGTAAGTAAGGAACACGGGACAACGTGCGCAATGTGTGAAGATGTAAACATATGTAAGTAAAGTATACGTGACAACGTATACAATGTGTATAAAATGAACTTGAACACATGTAAACAAAGCATAATCCGACGACGCATGCAATGTGTATTGAGACTTGAACACATATAAGTAAAGCATAACGCGACAACGCATGCAATGTGTATAGGAACTTGAACACATATAAGTAAAGCATAACGCGACAACGCATGCAATGTGTATAGGAACTTGAACACATATAAGTAAAGTATAATGCGACAACGCATGCAATGTGTATAGGAACTTGAACACATATAAGTAAAGCATAACGCGACAACGCATGCAATGCGTATAGGAACTTGAACACATATAAGTAAAGCATAACGCGACAACACATGCAATGTGTATAGGAACTTGAACACATATAAGTAAAGCAATGCACGTATGCACGCAATGTGTATAGGAACTTGAACACATATAAGTAGAGCATAACGTGACAACGCATGCAATGTGTATAGGAACTTGAACACATATAAGTAAAGCATAACGCAACAATGCATGCAATGTGTATAGGAACTTGAACACATATAAGTAAAGCAATGCACGTATGCACGCAATGTGTATAGGAACTTGAACACATATAAGTAAAGCATAATGCGACAACGCATGCAATGTGTATAGGAACTTGAACACATATAAGTAAAGCATAACGCGACAACGCATGCAATGTGTATAGGAACTTGAACACATATAAGTAAAGCAATGCACGTATGCACGCAATGTGTATAGGAACTTGAACACATATAAGTAAAGCATAACGCGATAACGCATGCAATGTGTATAGGAACTTGAACACATATAAGTAAAGCATAACGCAACAACGTATGCAATGTGTATAGGAACTTGAACACATATAAGTGAAACATAATGCAACAACGCATGCAATGTGTATAGGAACTTGAACACATATAAGTAACGCAATGCACGTATGCACGCAATGCGTATAGGAACTTGAACACATATAAGTAAAGCATAACGCGACAACGCATGCAATGTGTATAGGAACTTGAACACATATAAGTAAAGCATAACGCGACAACGCATGCAATGTGTATAGGAACTTGAACACATATAAGTAAAGCAATGCATATATGCACGCAATGTGTATAGGAACTTGAAGTGTGGTAAAGACAAGTTATTCATGATGTTGAAATTCAAAGCACTGCAACACAGTATAATTGAAGCGATTTGTGGAGTTCACAAGATACAAAAAGGATACGGGAAGGGGTGTTCTTCGCACGTACAGAGCATCGCTCAAAAAGACACGGCCTGAGGTTAACTCGAAGGCCTACTAATGTTCCGAAAAAGTGCACTTCCTTGCACTGTCTTGAGTAAGGAAGGTGCCAAATCGTACCGTTGACTTGAACAAGAGTGCGGGATGCATTGAACGTGAGGGGAGGTTACCAGCATTCAATCCCTATGCCCTACTTCCCTACCCTCTTTTGCTTTACTTTCCTTTTTACTAGTAGTTTAAGCACATCGCACTGCCTCAGGCAGGTTATTATTTTTTTTCAAAACTGTGTATTTTGCAAAACACATGATGGAAATGAAACAGCTATTTTGTTCAAAAAGGTGTCACATTTGTACATTCTATGCATCGCATCGCGTGGTATCACATAACAATGTGAATGAAATTGAACTTTGTTTGAAAATTAAGCACTCGCATCGTAATAATCAGGTAGTGAACCGACTTACAACTTGATAACCAAAACAAAGAAACTCGATAAGTGAACCAAGTGTGAGTACAACTCAATAAGCAAATCAAAGACTTAAAGAGAGTGAAATACAACTCGATAAGCAAATGTACAACAACTCGATAAGCAAAAGGGTGTGACCCCGCAAGAATCGATCATCGGAGGGCATCGGTAGAGGTTCCAACCACAATCCCTCAGCGTGTTCAACACATAAATAGCTCAGGGGACAAGAAGGAAGACCACCGGCCACAAGGGAAATCCATCGGCCTCAAGGAATGGCCATCGGCCAAAAGTGATGGTCGGTCGGCATTATCTTTTGGCCGGCCGGCCATGGATGGAAAGAACCACCAGAATGCTAACAGTTGTCCCCCACTCACACCTTATCTTCTACAAAAGGCCTCAGCTTCGTGGTTTTTCTCAATTCAACACTGATTTGCTCCAAATGGAAGAGTTTCTTGCCCAGAATCTCGTAGCTTGGATTGCTAACTTGGACGGCTCGGAAAAGCTGAGTTTCTGGGGGTTCGGCATAAACGCACTATTCACTCTGAGTCGTACTCCACTGCACCTTCCGTTTCTCCATGCCGCAGCAAGGTTTTGGAATCCGGTGACGCATGTTTTTAGCTTTGGCAGGCAAGAGGTATGTCCTACCTTCGAAGATTTCCACGCTTTAATGGAGTCTGAGCGCAACGAAGAGATTTTGCCCCAACTTCGTTTTGGCTATGCCCGAGCCTTAGGACAAATGTGTGGGCTCTCAATACCCAACGCTCGATCTTTGATTTATGACGGAATGTTGGATATTCCGAGTTTGATTTGCCGTTTTTCTAGTGCTGGCGATCACGGTGACCGTCAATGGCAAGGTTTTCGGCAACACGCACTTTGTTTGTGCATGCTATCTTATTTCTTACTTGCCTCGGGCTCCGGAGGATCTAGTGTCCGGTTGATCGAGGTTGCTCAAGGTTTGAAGGAGGGTAAGAGTTGCATTGCCATGACTCTGGCTGAGACGTTGATGGGCTTGGACGCTTTCCATCGCCGCGAAACGACCAAATTTGCGGGAAGTCCACTACTGCTGCAGGTAATGTTTCCCATCCAATCTCACATATGTATTGCTCACATCACTCGGCCCTCAAGCTCGGTTTTTCTCACAAAACCCTCTTCTTACTTTTTCTCTCATCATACATCTCTCTACTCTTTATTCTCTCATTTTTCATCCCTTCCCAGGTGTGGTTGGTGGACAAATTGCAGGTTGTGGACTCTTGCCCAGCTTACTCAGCTCGCGGTTACTTCTTCAGGCAACGCCTAGTCGATGCCCTTGATGAGGGTTGGTGGTTTGACTGGATGTACAGCTTGTCCGCAGACCGCATTGCTTGGCGGTGCCCTTGGCTCAATCTACCGGCAATGGGCTATAGCGTGACCCGCCAACCTGGGATTCAACTGATTAGCTTGACTCACTGTGTGTTCTACTTCCCATTCCGGTTCCAGCACCAGTTTGGTCATGATCAGACTTGTCCACCAGAGGGGATAGAGTACCCGGCTACATTCCCGATCCGAGGCGCACAGCTTGCCCGGTATACGACAGCATGGAGGACTAGAGAGCTCTTGGCCCCCGTTCCCACTTTCAGTTGCACTTTGTCTGATGAGTGCATAGATTGCCTTAATGAGGAGGCACAGATTGGGCCTAGCTTGGCATCAGAGGCTGCGACCAGCTTTGGGAGGGGGAGTGAGAACACCTGACTTAACTATGCCCCGGATTTATTGCTTTATTAGTACTTTCAGGTTTTCTTTATGAATGTAATAAAAAGCAACTTCAATTTGTATGCAAGAGCAGGAGAACTCTGTATTGAAATCAATGAAATTGAAGGTTATGGGTACTGAAAATTTTCCGCTTTGGTCCAAAAATGGTCTTAGTTGTAAAAAGATTAATTTGAACAAAGTCAACTTTTATTAAAACTTTTCAAAACTATTTTCGACATGGATCAGAACTGGACACGCCTAAAATCTGTCACTGAGATGCACAAACCCAGATCTCGGGAACTGGAAAGTTGCCCCTAGTCTGAATAGTACCGCAGCACTGCACAGCAACGGAAAGTTGCCCCTAGTCTGAAAAGCACTGCACCAGAGATCATAACCGAACTCTTGAATGTTGAATAGACAAAGATGACCGAGATGATCAAATGGACGAAATTGATGGGGGAAAAGTTTATGGCTGAACTTCAGGAAGAAGTTGCCTACGTATCCCAAGGATGGGAATCAAGCCTTACGTAGTTCAGGCCCAGGTTCACTCGGGTATTTTCACTCTCCTTTTGCGCTCTAACTTTTGCCAAGGCCGCCCTTTGCAGGTTTTCAACCTTGCGAGCTCAGTTTTTATAATTTTGAATTTTTCGTGCTCTGACTTTTGCCTAGGTCGCCCTTTCGGGTTTTCGGCCTAGCGAGCCTCTGAGGGATAATATTTCTTCAACTTGTCCATGTTGATCGGTTGGGAAAACTCTAGGCCATCTAGGTCCATCAGAACCACAGCTCCACCCGACCAGATAGCTTTGATGATGTAAGGACCAGTCCAATTGGGTCTGAACTTGCCCCTTGGGTCGTGGATGGGAGCTCGGTTGTCCTTGAGCACCAAATCTCCTTTCTTCAGATTCCTGGACTTAACTTTCTTGTTAAAAGCCCTAGTAATTCTGTGCTGATAACCTTGAACATGGTACAGTGCTTTCAGTCTACGCTCGTCAAAGAGCATGAGTTCTTCAAATCTGCTCTGCTGCCAATCTCCTTCGACTATCTGACACTCGGCCAATACTCGCAAAGACGGAACCTCAATTTCAATAGGTAGAAAGGCCTCCATCCCATAAACCAATGAATACGGAGTCGCCCCAGTAGAAGTTCTGATTGAAGTCCGGTAGCCCCACAAAGCGAACGACAGCGTATCTGGCCAGTCCCTGTAGGTTTCCACCATCTTCTGCAGTATGTGTTTGATGTTCTTGTTGGCGGCCTCAACCGCTCCATTGGTTTGCGGCTGGTACGTGGATGACTTATGAAAAGCCACGTTGTATTTCTCTAACAAGTCAATCACTTCTTTCTTGAAGTGGGAACCGTTATCTGAAATGATCTCATTTGGGACTCCATAACGACAGATGATGTTGTTTCTGATGAACTTCGCGACATGTGAAGCCTTCAACACCGCATAAGATTGGGCCTCGACCCACTTTGTAAAATAATCTATCGCAACCAAGATGAACTCATACCCATTCGACCCATTTGGAGTGACAGCCCTGATCACATCGATTCCCCAAACTGAAAATGGCCATGGCGAAGTCATGTTGTATAGTTTTGACGGCGGGATGTTCATGCGGTTTGCATGGATCTGACATTTGTGGCATCGCCGAACAAAGCCGATACAATCCTCCTCCATGGTGGACCAATAGTAACCCTGTCTGAGGATCTTTCGAGCCAACATTACCCCGTTCATATGTGCACCACATTCTCCTCCATGGATGGCCTCCATTAGGCGCTTCGATTCTTCGGCTTCTACACACAGCTTATGCATTCCCAGATGACCTCTCTTATACAGTTTACCCCCGCAGATGATAAACTGAACGGCCATTCTTTTGATTGCCCTTTTATCCTTGGCATTTGCCCCTGGTGGATATGCCTCTTTCTCCAAGAAATTCCAAATGTCGTAATACCAGGGGTTCTCATCTTGAACCTCATCTATAGCAGCAATTGCTTCATATGCTGGCGCAAACTTCTGGTCAATGATGACTGGACGCATCCGGACTCCAAACGGGATGTCTATCATGGAAGATAGCGTTGCTAGTGAATCTACGAACCTGTTGTTCTCTCTTAGTAAATGAGTAAAGTTCAGCTTTTCAAACCGAGGAATTAACAAATCCAAGGTCTAGTGATACATTATCATCTTTTCTTCTTTGACTTTCCAATCTCCTTTTGCTTCAGACACAACAAGGTTCGAGTCCCCGATGACGTCCAACCGTTTTGCCCCTAGTTCTAGGGCCGCTTCTAGACCGGCAATGCATGCCTCATATTCTGCTTCATTGTTCGAGACTTTGAACCGGAGTTTGAATGCTAGAGGGATACGGGAATTGTCGGGTGCTATCAACAACACTCCTATCCCATATCCGTACTGGTTTGACGCTCCGTCAAAGTACATCGTCCAAGTTTCATCTTCGATGTGCAAAATGGCCTCATCTGGGAATAAGTACTCAACTGCTTCACCCCCTTCCACTGGATGATCGGCTAAGAATTCTGCTACTGCTCTTCCCTTGACTAACTTGCGTGTCACGTATTTCAGATCGAATTCGGAAAGCAACAGCAACCAACGAGGTAGCCTACCCGTAAATGCCGGTTTCTCGAAAAGATATTTGATGGGATCCAGTCGTGAAACCCAACATTACGGAGTGAGCTAACAGGTAGTGCCGCAGTTTCCTAGTAGCCCATACCAAGGCTAAACAAGCCTTCTCCAGTGGTGTGTAACGGGTCTCATACTCCAACATCTTCTTGCTTAGATAGTAGATGGCCCTCTCCACCTTGTCCTCTGATTCTTGCGCGAGCATACAGCCCATTGTAGTCTCAGTTACTGAAAGATACAAAATCAACAGTCTCCCCGGCTCTAGCGGTGACAACATGGGTGGGTTCTGTAAGTATTCCTTGATCTGTTCAAAAGCAGCTTGGCATCGGCTGTCCCATTGGAATTTCTTTCCTTTCTTCAAGAGGCCAAAAAGTGGTTCACAAGTCAAGGTTAATTTTGAGATAAACCGTCTTATGAATTGCACTTTACCCAGAAAGCCTCTCACCTCCTTTTCAGTCCTTGGTGGTGGCATTTCTAAGATGGCCTTGATTTTGGAAGGGTCGACTTCGATACCTCTCTGTGTAATCAGAAATCCCAGCATTTTTCCCGCTGTCACACCAAACGTACACTTCTAAGGATTCAGCCGCAACCGAAATTCTCTGATCCTTTGGAAGAACTTTTGCAAGGCGGTGTAGTGGTCCTCTCTTTCTTTGGACTTGACAATCATGTCGTCCACGTACACCTCAACCTCTTTGTGGATCATGTCATGCAATATCGTGGTCGCGGCCCGTTGATATGTAGCTCCAGCGTTCTTCAGCCCAAATGGCATCACTCTGTAGCAGTAGGTCCCCCACGGGGTGGTGAAGGCAGTCTTTTCCCGGTCTTCAGGTGCCATCACTATGTGATTGTAGCCCGAGAAGCCATCCATAAACGAAAGCAAAGCATGCCCCGCTGTGAAATCCACCAACTCATCAATATGCGGCAAGGGAAAGTCATCCTTCGAACTAGCTCTGTTCAAATCCCTGAAATCCACGCACACCCGGATCCTGCCATCTTTCTTTGGCACCGGAACAATGTTTGCCAACCAAGTTGGGTATTCGGATACCAGCAGGAAGCCTGCATTGATTTGCTTGGAGACCTCTTCCTTAATTTTGATGGCCCAGTCAGGGCGGATCCTTCTAAGTTTCTGTTTGACAGGTCGGGCCTCGGGGTCAAGAGGGATCCGGTGCTGTACAATCTCAGGATCGATCCCAGGCATGTCTTCGTAGGACCATGCGAAAACATTTTTGAAATCTTTTAATAAAGCGACTAAGCGCTCGCGTTCCTCTGAAGACAACGTGGACCAGATCTGGACCAGCCGCGGGTCCTCCTCAATACTAATATTCACAGTAGTGATTTCATCCACTAAAGGTTTAACAAATCTTTCTTGCTCTTGATCAATTAATCGTTGCAAAACCGGAGGAATTTCTTTCTCGTCGTTTTTGTCAAAATTTTGAAAGTCCTGATTCAAGCAATAAATCAAAGGCATAGAAAAGTACTCAGAAACCACATCCACATCATTCTCATTAAGTACTTCCAAACCGTCCAATTCTTCTATTACAAACAGACTCAAAAGAGAAAGAAAAAGACAACCTGGACAGAACTGTGGCATCCAGGTTATCACCCTTAGGAATACCGGACTCAGACTCAATTGAGCTGGAACCTGATTCCGACTCACAAGACTCGGTGGAATTAGATTCCGGCTCACTACCTGACCCGGTGCTGCTTGACAAAAATCCCTCCTCGTATTGCCAAATGAGGGAGGGTGCGATGGATGCATCCAAAATAGTTGATGGTAGGCCCGCAGCCGTTTCATTCCCGATCATGGACACCGAGAAGTAATCCCCCAAGGACTTCTATTCGATCGGAGGATCTGAAAGTAGACATGCCAGTGCTACCCCCATTTCACTTTCGACGTCTTCAGACTCTACCTTCTTACTCTGCTTAACCTCAACTGTTGGGTCTGTCTGCTCTTCGGCCTCGTCATCCCCGGATAATTGTAGGTCAAGAAAGGATCTCAAACCCCGGCAAGCGCCTCTTTTCGGCATTCAGCCACGGCTCTGGGAAGCCACAAAATGGAAAGCCCTCCCCCTCCCGGACGAAGCGTCCGTTTAGGATACCCTGGATGGGACGGTGCATCAACTCAAAAGGCTTCCCCATCTGTTTCGCTCTGGCTCTCCCAGCCATTTCCTTACCTTTCCTTACCCAATCCTCTTTGGTGGGCAGATAACCCAAGCCAAAGGTGTGTGGGTTGTGTGGCACTTCGGCCAACGTTGCAACGCCCTTTCGGCCACTCTTTTCCAATCCCATCCCGGGAATGTGTTGGAGCTTATTCATGAGGTATACTGATTGAGCACTGACATACAACCCCTCATTAACAGCCATAATGTTCTGAACTACCCGAGCCTCGGCCAAGGTAAAACCTGACATGAACAAATCCTCCATATCGTGCTCAATTTCCAAAACTGGCGTAGATACTTCTGGTGGTGGATGGATCGACGAGTTCCCAAAAACAATGGCTACTCCCTTCCCATAGGGGTATTTCACCATCTGATGCAAGGTGGATGACACTGCCTTCACCTGATGCAGCCATGGCCGTCCCAAAAGCAGGTTGAAAATTGCAGGAACCTCTAAGACATGGAAATCTATCTCATGCTGTCCCGGCCCAACCTTAGTCTAAATTTTCACTGATCCCACCACTTCTCTGCTCGTGTTGTCATATGCCCGAATCACCTGGGCTGTCGGCACAAAGTCTGCATTTTTTAAACCGATTGCATACGTTGTCCTTGCCGGGCAGACGTTGATGGCGGATCCAGTATCAACAAGAACCACCGGAATCCATTTGTCTCTACATTCCACCGAAATGTAGAGTGGCTTGTTGTGACTCGCACCCTCAGGTGGCAATTCCTTATCAGAGAAAGTCAACATCGGGGTAGCTCCTCCTGGAAAAACTAATCCCACCAGCTGCTCCGGCGTGGTTTCTATCGAGAGCTTGGCCTTGTCCATGGCCGATAAGACAGCTTGCCTATGCACCCGCGATGCCATAAGTAGTCCCCAGATGGAGATGTCTGCTTGTATCTTTTTCAACTGCTTCAGTACAGCTTCTTCTTCGAGTTGCTTCTCTTTCTGTTTCTCCGCCTCCTTATCTTTCCTAGACGCTGCTGGCTGATCTAGATGCGGAGGCTTGAAATACCGTCCACTCCTAGTCATATGGTCGACTTCACCAATGTACCAGGTATCATCTGGCTGGTTACTTCCCCAATCTTCATCCGTGTGGGCAAAACATAAGTCATCATCCTCCCACCACATTCCATCGGCAGCCGACAGACGCCTGTCCGGCTCCGATATGACTGCTCTCGTATTCGCAGTACCCTCCATTCGTATGCTTGCAGCATCCTCTGTCCCTGCGCGCACAGCAGTTTCAGTCCCCACGTGGGCTTTAGCTTTCCTGATTCTCTCAAAATCCCCAAACCTTTCCTGTTCCAACTATGTCAGTACAGCTGACTGTTCAGTAATTCCTGTATTCAAAATGCTCCAATCCTGAGCGAAATTCTTGACACCAGCACTATCCGGCGACGTACTCTGCTCGATCGTCACTGACATTCTTACCCCTGCCAGACCTTGTCCTGGTTGGAACTCTTCCGCAACATCCGGTTGATCATCCAACCACCCGGTAGCCTCAGCCGATTCCTCATACTCAAACCAGCTGACTGCTGCGTCCCCTGGGTCTTGGTCCCTGAAAAACTGGAGGTTGGCAAGGTCCTCTTCCACAGCCGTCAAATCGTCTGCCCTCTATCCAAATCCATCCCCTTGGATCACACACAACTCTATCTCTGTCGGTAATTCCGCATTTGGCCCATCCTGGCCTGCTGACGAAATGTAGTCATTCGGACGGTATACCTTTTCAATAAAATTCCCAGATTCCTCGGATTCTGGCTCAACAATCCCATTCTCCTCTAAAATCTCTCCTCTTCTGTCCTCGACAGTCACCACCATTGGCTTAGGTTGGGTTCTGGAGATGTCCAACATGCACAAGTCAGTGCAGTCGGGAAGGAACACCTCCGGCTTAGGCAGGTGGGAATGAGTGATATATATGCTGGGATCATAAGCCACGACCCCAGTCTGGATAAAGTTGATTCTTTTGGGAGGTGGAGCTTGGTTGTGTGATGGGAGAGGGTTTGTTGTGACATTGGGTTTTTCGGGAGGCATGATCACTCCGTTATCAATGAGATCTTGGATCTCATGAGGTAATCGGTAGCATAGGTCGGTGTCATGACCGTGCTGTTGGTGGAATACGCAATATTTGGCTGGGTTATGGGTAGGAGGAAGTTTCTCCGGCAATGGCCGCGGCTTTAGGGGCTTTAAGTGCCCTTTTCTGATTAAAACCCCCAGAGCTTTGGACAGGGGCATATATAGTGGAGCGAAGGCTCTTTGGTTTTTGGGTGGGTATTTGGCTGTCTGTGTATTGCTCCCGGACGCACCGGAGAATGGCGTAGCTGCCATGGTTCTTGGAGAGGGGTTGGTGGTGACCATGCTCACTTCGGAGACCCTTGTAGTTGTAGCGCCGCTCGGGCCTGCATTAGTGTTGCGGTTGAAAGTTCTTCGGGGTTGTTCTCTGTCATTATCGATAAAGCCTGGCTTCAAGGCATCCTCGATTTGTCCTCCCATCTCATGCAGATCTGAAAAGGTAGGAAAGTGGAGTACGATCATTTTCTGCATCAGTTTGGGTTGGAGATTGCGCATAATCATCCGAATTTGATCCTTGTCAGTGGGCCTTAGGGTCATCATTGAAGCCTTAGCCCTCCAACGGGTCACAAATTCCGAGAAGCTCTCCTTAGCTTCCTGTCTCGTCGTCTCAAGATCACGGGTCGTAATCTCGATCTGTGTGTTATATGAGTATTGTGCAATGAAGGCCTCAGCCATCTCGTCCCAGTTTCTCTTGACATCGTCTTCTAATTTGGCGTACCAGATGGCCGCCACACCCGACAGGGTCTGGCCGAATAGAGACAGTTTCTGCAGTCTGGTGAGGCCCATTGGCCTTAAGATATCTGAAAACAATCTTAGGTGCACCATGGGATCCGCGGATCCATCAAATCGGTCGATATGCGGCATCTTGAATCTGTCCGGCGGCGTCATAGCTGCGTCGGTATATCCATCTTCAATGTCAGGGATGGTCTTGACTCCCCGGGATCTCTTGAACAGCTTTTCAAGCTTGCTCAACTTCAATGCTGTGGGATCTGTCTCGAACTCAAAGGGGGAGTCCGGTAGGTTGGTAGGCGTTTTGGATAACTGGGGCAGGATCTGGGGTAGGATCGGGGGCGGAGGTGGCCCTGTGGGAACGTCTGTATCATTCTGAACATTAGCTGTCTCCCCGGGTGTTGGAACTCCTGGCGAGGGAGGAGCTTGATGTGAAGCAGATGCTCCGGCTTGCTGTTGTAGCCTCACGATTAACTCTGCTTGTTCAGTCATAACCGTGGCCTGTTGTTTGGCGAATTCCGCCTGTCGAACAGTGTCTTGCTACATTATTTTCATGCTTTCTTGGAGCTGGCGCACCATCTCCTCTAAGCTTGCCATATTGTTCTGATCTGATTGAATTTCCGTTATATATTCCCCCTCTGCGGGAGAAATAAAACCCTGATCCCTACTGTACTCAGGTGGGGTAGACAAAGCCCTCTGTACTGATCGCTGGACTGATATCTTCTGCCTAACTGCCCTTCGTCTAGTAATCGGGGGTAGTGAGTAGTACACTGGTTGTCCGTCTATCAGATCCTCAGATCGATGGAGTCGACGACCTCTAGTCCAGAGTGCTTGGGGAATATCTACTGGGTTAGAAGCAATGCGCGCTAAACTACCTAGCAAAAAGATAAATAAAGCGATGATAAAGAAATAAAACAACCAGATAAACGGACAACATAACAGCGTAAAATAAACACACAACACACAGTTGGGTATCACAACACACTATTGATAAGCTGAGTACACTGTTCCTCAATCACCGATCACTGTTTCCCAAATCATTGCCCCCAAGTCTGAATCTGATACCCACAGATAACTAATCCTCAAAACACTGGTGCCCGCAGGCCCGATGCCTAAACTTGCGAACTGATATGCATATTCCCTATAGAGATACACTCTAAAAGCACGTAGCAAGTAAAAGAGAGCCAAGACACCCCTACGTTGGGGGAGGGTTTCCCTGTCCCATTTTGTCAGGAGCTAGGGTTTCACTACGCACATAGCGGTTTCAAACAACCTATATCGGGTAAGCAACCTGTCCTAGTTTGGAATGGTCACTATGGATTCCGAATATGTACTAGGTCGAATGGTCAAAAGGGTGCCCCGGTAAAACCGGGGTTTGTATTCCCATACTGGCAGAGCCCGCAACTGGTCAGCCTTATGGCATGCTTTGACAAAGTCAAGCCTTCGGCAAACCGCTCAGGAATAGCAGATGGCTAACACGGTGTCCTAGGCGCACCAATGCACATGCAATGCAAAGAAACTCATAAGTGTAGTCAAAACAAGATATCACGAGTTCGAGTCAAGCTCTCTAAACTCCCCAGCAGAGTCGCCAGAAACTGTGGATGCGCCCCGCGTGAGGGCCTCACCCCACAGTTCGGACTCAATTTGTCACGGTTCTTAATCTGAACCAAAGAGTCCAAATCCGGTAAATCGTTTTGAGAAAACAGATTTTTAGCAAAAGAAGTGCCAAACATGGACTGCTTGGCAAGATACAGAGTCGCCACTTAAATATTTTTTAATTGTGGAATTTAGGAAACCCTGACTCGTTTGCCTAAGGCCACGCGTCCCTCATCACCAAAGTTGCCTCGGCTCGGGAACTTAGGTACGATCGGGGAAGGTCAGCTATGAGCACCCCCTCTCGCCCGATCCGAAGATCGGCCTCTACTAACCATGATATCTCGTTTTTGAAAACACATGCGTTCTTATTCCGGTTATTAGTCCTAGATTTACTACGTGATGCACACAACAAAACAAGTATAGACTAGATCGCCTAATTTGGAACAAAGCATTGTATATCCGTTTCGTTTAGGAAATGGTTTGAAATTTGCTACTCGCAAGTAGGCTAATACATGGATTTCAATGAGTTGTCCCAACTCAAACAATCCAACTTTCATCCACAGGCATTCAGGCAGTTAATCAAATAAGCATCTAGCCACATGGTAAACATGCTGTCATGTTAACATTCACACTCATACGAGATGCTAAAACATAAAACACTTACAGTGTACTCCAAGCCAAAACAATAAACATGTTAGCAATCATGCATGGTCTAAGTCCATGTTAAGTGGCTAATACAACGCATACAGAATGTCACTAGAATAGGCTCGGCTAATCCTAGGATGGCATGTGGGATGCAACAAGTAGCACGTATTCAAATTAGATTTGGAATACTATGCTATTAGCATGATGCGCCGAGTCCGGTGCATGCAATACTGATGAATGATGCACGCATGCATAGCATAAGGATGCTAAATTAAACATGTCCTAATACTAACCACCAAAAGCAGGTAAGTAAAAGGGAGAAAGAAGTGGGGGTTGGAAGACATGCACACACGTACCCACACTTATTACAATTACGCCCTCGCTCGGAGGGACCAAAAAGAATATACAATCTGAATAATGAATCAACTATCCTAGCTAATTAATTATTACAGACCCTCTAATTAATTAACAAATTAATCACAAAAATAATTTAAATGTGAAGCAAGAGAGTGCCACAGCTCTGCCTCAGAATGCGCGAATGATGCATGCTCGACTCGCCCCGCTCAGAAACTCGCTACCATAGCACTGTTGTCTCTTTTTACACTGCCCTGCTCCTCTGAAAATTTGCACAGGTCCCAAGGATGCCTCTATGAACACTGGGGGGCATCACCGACCAAGTGGGAACACCACCGGCCGAAGGGAATGGTCATCGACCATTGGTTGGGCCATTGGCTAATTGTATTTGGTCGGTCGGCACTCCAAGTAGTCGGCCAGCTATTTCTTCCTGTAGAATCCTGCAGTTGACAGCAGCAGAGAGCAAGCAGTGTATGGCATGGAATTTTCAAGCAAATGTGAGCATGGCCACACTCCCTATCATGCAATGGACTCAAGGGAGCATGGCCCTCGACCCTCGGGCCATCAATTATGCATTTCGATGCATGATGGCCTAAGAGGCCAAGTTTGCAACTTAATGTGAATGCATGGAACAAACAAATGAATGCGAACACCCTATCATATTGAGATCAAGGGCATCGGCGACCGAGGATTGAGACGTGTTGCGTCACTTGGAATATGAACACTCCTCACCCCTCATGCTTGGTTTGACACCCCAAACCAAGCAATGCAATGCAAGTATACAAACATGGCTTCAAAAATGCAACATGAGGCTAAGATGCAAAACATGCCAAATGCAATGTGCTAATCATGCAAGAGGCAATACAATGCAATTTCACATGTGATGCAAACATGGTGCAATGCAAGCATGTAACTAGAGGCAATATGTCAAACATACAACCATGTACAGGAACGGACTTAGACTGAAATAGGAGGCCTTAGCCACACCCTAAAACAGTGGCCAAG
This sequence comes from Camellia granthamiana, assembly GCA_036172215.1. NCBI lineage: Eukaryota > Viridiplantae > Streptophyta > Magnoliopsida > Ericales > Theaceae > Camellia > Camellia granthamiana. The sequence goes on along the minus strand of CM069915.1, from coordinate 53,837,385 downwards.
GGTGGTGCAAAAGGGCACAAAATGTCAAGTAAACAAGCATGCCAATTGGTCCGAGGTTCAAAGCTAGTCAAGATGCTTGAGCTAAGGCCATGTCAACCATGCCCCGCGAGGCCAAGATGACTGAAGACAGTCTAGGGGCAGACCAAAATGCGACTAGGACATGCATGGAACATGGTCAAATCATGCCAAGAAATGGGCCCAAAACAAAAGGCATGCAAAGCCACCAAGTGAAGCATTACTCTACACCTACCCCAACCACTCATGGCATGGACTTAGCATTCAAAAACAGAGTTTCAACATGCAAATGAGCCCCCAAAACCCACTGATATGGCAACCCCAAAGACTTAAACACTTAAGCATGCACAATGCTCATTTCAAGGCATAACAAAACAACTCTTCAAGACATGAAAGGGATGATAAATGCAATCATACGAGCATGGGTTATGGACTGAAATAGCATGGGAAATGACTCCAAATCACTGAAACCACCCAACTCAAGCATGCTCATGACTCACACCCTCAAGGCTCACAAGCCAAAATACAAAGAGGCTATACCAATCATGGCAAATATGGTCAAAACAGCACCCAACAGACCTCAAGCATGGTAAGATATGGTTAAGAACTTCACAAAGTTAGGCCAGAATATGAGAGCATGGTAGGCTACATGCATGATGCATTCCTAGGCCAAAGAGAGGAATACAAAGCAAGTATATTAAGCATGAAAGGGGCCATTAATCCGACCGAAAATAGAGGCATAATATGACCCAACAACACTCAAAAACCTCTAAAATGAAGCCAAGAACAACTGATCATGTATGCTGCTCTTATGAGCCAAAAACAAGAACAGAAGAGAGACAAAGGGAGAGGGGTGTCCCTTCCCTATGCAAGACCTCAAAACCCCTTCTTCACCACTGAAAATCCACTGGATTTCAGTGGTGAGAAGGCCAATGCACAATGGATACCAAAGCTTAACAAAGAGAGCACCAAATGGGCCAAACAAGGCCTAAGAGGGGGAGGTCAACCCCCAACACCAAAACAACCTTAATGAAGTATCTTAAGCATGTAAATACAAGACTTTTTTTAGTTGTACACAAAGTCTAAAACAGCAAGCAAGACAGGTTAAAGACTAGTGCAAGATTGCGGAATCTAAAGTAAAAGTGTTACCCTTGAAGAACCCTTGAAGAACAGCAAGTGCAGCCCCCTTCTTCTAATCAAAACCAGTCCAAAACCTCAAGAACAAACCTTCAATGCCTCCCAAAGTCGAAGTATGGTGTAGTAGTGTGTCTTAGTGCAAAACTAAGAAGAAATCACCCTTTTGGCCCTTAAACCCACACACAATAAAGAGAGAGAGGGAGATATAGAGAGAGAAAGTGTATATCAGATATGTATATATGTATTTTGCTCTGGTTTTTGCTCAACCCCTATGAAGGGGGAGGAGGGGGCTCTTATATAGACAAGGGAAATGGCCAAGCTTCTAAGAGAAGCTATCCTAAAGGGGTCAAGGCTTCCAAGGGAAGCTAAGCCAAGGGTGCAAGCTTCTTGAGGAAGCTAAGACAAAGGGTCAAGCTTCCTCAAGAAGCTTGAGCAAAGGGTGCAAGAAGTTGGATCAAAAGGGTCAAAGGCTTAAAATAGCCACACCCGTGCATGGGGGGCAGGGTCCGTGCATTCCATCTGGCACAGCTGGCATGCATTATGCCTAAAAAAGGCAAAAAGGTGGTGTCGGCCATAAAAGGATTCCATCGGCCAAACAGATGGCCGGCCGACCACACAAGATGCCGACCGGTCAATGGTATACCACACCAATGGCCGGTAGAAAGAATACACGGCCGGTGGCCTCAAGCTAGGGCCGGTGGGTTTTAGGGGTAGCTAACAAGCTACTCTCTACCCTCAGAAGCAAAAAACACGAGTGTTTGGTGCAAAATCAAACACAAAACAATCGAGTTGAGAGATCTTGAGCCAAGGCGCGTTGCCGAGATCTCCGGGAACCTAAGACAAACACAAACATGGATGATCACCGAGTGTTCAAGCGGTGACGTCCAAGTCTTGAGGACGGTCAAAAATGGGGTGTCTACAGTTGCCCCTCTTTGACAGAACTCGAAAGTCATAATAATGACGGGAGTGATTGTCAAAGCCCAGAGACGACACATTTTTGACAAGGCCGAAGACTTAGACAAAACATACAAGCTGCAGATAAAGATATGCGCCCGAAGGCAGGGGCAAAATACAACTGACAATGCAAGAAGCCGAACATAACTTATGATCATGCAAAGAAATCTATAACGAAGCACAACAATGCAACAGTTTTAAGCAATCAAACACAATTCCAACTACATTACAATGCAGAAAGGATGTAAGAGAATTATGTAATTCTCAATACGTCTCACTTGGAGAATACAATACCTGTCCGGTTTGTTTGGTTGCATCAGCCTCAAATGAACCGTACATACAATATCGTACTTGAAAGAGAAAAAAACTTAACAGGTACAATATTGTTAGCAACATGCATGACAATGCAAGTGAAAGTTCGTGATGACGCAAACCGATTAGAACGCATAACAATGCGATTTGAAACAAACATAACAATGCTATGAAGGCGCAAACACATGTAAGTAAGGAACACGGGACAACGTGCACAATGTGTGAAGATGTAAACATATGTAAGTAAAGTATACGTGACAACGTATACAATGTGTATAAAATGAACTTGAACACATGTAAGCAAAGCATAACGCGACGACGCATGCAATGTGTATTGAGACTTGAACACATATAAGTAAAGCATAACGCGACAACGCATGCAATGTGTATAGGAACTTGAACACATATAAGTAAAGCATAACGCGACAACGCATGCAATGTGTATAGGAACTTGAACACATATAAGTAAAGTATAATGCGACAACGCATGCAATGTGTATAGGAACTTGAACACATATAAGTAAAGCATAACGCGACAACGCATGCAATGCGTATAGGAACTTGAACACATATAAGTAAAGCATAACGCGACAACACATGCAATGTGTATAGGAACTTGAACACATATAAGTAAAGCAATGCACGTATGCACGCAATGTGTATAGGAACTTGAACACATATAAGTAGAGCATAACGTGACAACGCATGCAATGTGTATAGGAACTTGAACACATATAAGTAAAGCATAACGCGACAATGCATGCAATGTGTATAGGAACTTGAACACATATAAGTAAAGCAATGCACGTATGCACGCAATGTGTATAGGAACTTGAACACATATAAGTAAAGCATAATGCGACAACGCATGCAATGTGTATAGGAACTTGAACACATATAAGTAAAGCATAACGCGACAACGCATGCAATGTGTATAGGAACTTAAACACATATAAGTAAAGCAATGCACGTATGCACGCAATGTGTATAGGAACTTGAAGTGTGGTAAAGACAAGTTATTCATGATGTTGAAATGCAAAGCACTGCAACACAGTATAATTGAAGCGATTTGTGGAGTTCACGAGATACAAAAAGGATACGGGAAGGGGTGTTCTTCGCACATACGGAGCATCGCTCAAAAAGACACGGCCTGAGGTCAACTCGAAGGCCTACTAATGTTCCTAAAAAAGTGCACTTCCTTGCACTGTCTTTAGTAAGGAAGGTGCCAAATCGTACCGTTGACTTGAACAAGAGTGCGGGATGCATTGAACATAAGGGGAGGTTACTGGCATTCAATCCCTATGCCCTACTGCCTTGCCCTCTTTTGCTTTACTTTCCTTTTTACTGGTAGTTTAAGCACATCACACTGCCTCAGGCAGGTTATTGTTTTTTTTCAAAACTGTGTATTTTGCAAAACTACATGATGGAAATGAAACAGCTATTTTGTTCAAAAAGGTGTCACATTTGTACTTCCTTTGCATCGTATCGCGTGGTATCACATAACAATGTGAATGAAATTGAACTTTGTTTGAAAATAGAGCACTCGCATCGTAATAATCAGGTAGTGAACCGACTTACAACTTGATAACCAAAACAAAGAAACTCGATAAGTGAACCAAGTGTGAGTACAACTCAATAAGCAAATCAAAGACTTAAAGAGAGTGAAATACAACTCGATAAGCAAATGTACAATAACTCGATAAGCAAAAGGGTGTGACCCCGCAAGAATCGATCACCGGAGGGCATCGGTAGAGGTTCCAACCACAATCCCTCAGCGTGTTCAACACATAAATAGCTCAGGGGACAAGAAGGAAGACCACCAGCCACAAGGGAAATCCATCGGCCTCAAGGAATGGCCATCGGCCAAAAGTGATGGTCGGTCGGCATTATCTTTTGGCCGGCCGGCCATGGATGGAAAGAACCACCAGAATGCTGACAGTTGTCCCCTACTCACACCTTATCTTCTACAAAAGGCCTCAGCTTCGTGGTTTTTCTCAATTCAACATTGATTTGCTCCAAATGGAAGAGTTTCTTGCCCAGAATCTCGCAGCTTGGATTGCTAACTTGGACGGCTCAGAAAAGCTGAGTTTCTGGGGGTTCGACATAAACGCACTATTCACTCTGAGTCGTACTCCACTGCACCTTCCGTTTCTCCATGCCGCGGCAAGGTTTTGGAATCCGGTGACGCATGTTTTTAGCTTTAGCAGGCAAGAGGTATGTCCTACCTTCGAAGATTTGCACGCTTTAATGGAGTCTGAGCGCAACGAAGAGATTTTGCCCCAACTTCATTTTCGCTATGCCCGAGCCTTAGGACAAATGTGTGGGCTCTCAATACCCAACGCTCGATCTTTGATTTATGACGGAATGTTGGATATTCCGAGTTTGATTTGCCGTTTTTCTAGTGCTGGCGATCACGGTGACCGTCAATGGCAAGGTTTTCGGCAACACGCACTTTGTTTGTGCATGCTATCTTATTTCTTACTTGCCTCGGGCTCCGGAGGATCTAGTGTCCGGTTGATCGAGGTTGCTCAAGGTTTGAAGGAGGGTAAGAGTTGCATTGCCATGACTCTGGCTGAGACGTTGATGGGCTTGGACGCTTTCCATCGCCGCGAAACGACCAAATTTGCGGGAAGTCCACTACTGCTGCAGGTAATGTTTCCCATCCAATCTCACATATGTATTGCTCACATCACTCGGCCCTCAGGCTCGGTTTTTCTCACAGAACCCTCTTCTTACTTTTTCTCTCATCGTACATCTCTCTATTCTTTATTCTCTTATTTTTCATCCCTTCCCAGGTGTGGTTGATGGACAAATTGCAGGTTGTGGACTCTTGCCCAGCGTACTCAGCTCGCGGTTACTTCTTTAGGCAATGCCTAGTCGATGCCCTTGATGAGGGTTGGTGGTTTGACTAGATGTGCAGCTTGTCCGCAGACCGCATTGCTTGGTGGTGCCCTTGGCTCAATCTACCGGCAATGGGCTATAACATGACTCGCCAACCTGGGATTCAACTGATTGGCTTGACTCACTGTGTGTTCTACTTCCCATTCCGGTTCCAGCGCCAGTTTGGTCATGATCAGACTTGTCCACCAGAGGGGATAGAGTACCCGGCTACATTCCCGATCCGAGGCGCACAGCTTGCCCGGTATACGACAGCATGGAGGACTAGAGAGCTCTTGGCCCCCGCTCCCACTTTCAGTTGCACTTTGTCTGATGAGTGCATAGATTGCCTTAATGAGGAGGCACAGATTGGGCCTAGCTTGGCATCAGAGGCTTCGACCAGCTCTGGGAGGGGGAGCAGGAACACCTGACTTAACTATGCCCCGGATTTATTGCTTTATTAGTACTTTCAGGTTTTCTTTATGAATGTAATAAAAAGCAACTTCAATTTGTATGCAAGAGCAGGAGAACTCTGTATTGAAATCAATGAAATTGAAGGTTGTGGGTACTGAAAATTTTCCGCTTTGGTCCAAAAATGGTCTTAGTTGTAAAAAGATTAATTTGAACAAAATCAACTTTTATTAAAACTTTTCAAAACTATTTTCGACATGGATCAGAACTGGACACGCCTGAAATCTGTCACTGAGATGCACAATCCCGGATCTCGGCAACTGGAAAGTTGCCCCTAGTCTGAATAGTACCGCAGCACTGCACAGCAACGGAAAGTTGCCCCTAGTCTGAAAAGCACTGCACCAGAGATCATAACCGAACTCTTGAATGTTGAATAGACAAAGATGACCGAGATGATCAAATGGACGAAGTTGATCGGGGAAAAGTTTATGGCTGAACTTCAGGAAGAAGTTGCCTACGTATCCCAAGGATGGGAATCAAGCCTTACGTAGTTCAGGCCCGGGTTCACTCGGGTATTTTCACTCTCCTTTTGCGCTCGAACTTTTGCCAAGGCCGCCCTTTGCGAGTTTTCAACCTTGCGAGCTCAGTTTTTATAATTTCAAATTTTTCGTGCTCTAACTTTTGCCTAGGTCGCCCTTTCAGGTTTTCAGCCTAGCGAGCCTCTCAGGGATAATATTTCTTCAACTTGTCCATGTTGATCGGTTGGGAAAACTCTAGGCCATCTAGGTCCATCAGAACCACAGCTCCACCCGACCAGATAGCTTTGATGATGTAAGGACCAGTCCAATTGGGTCTGAACTTGCCCCTTGGGTCGTGGATGGGAGCTCGGTTGTCCTTGAGCACCAAATCTCCTTCCTTCAGATTCCTGGACTTAACTTTCTTGTTAAAAGCCCTGGCAATTCTGCGCTGATAACCTTGAACATGGTACAATGCTTTCAGTCTGCGCTCGTCAAAGAGCATGAGTTCTTCAAATCTGCTCTGATGCCAATCTGCTTCGGCTATCTGACACTCGGCCAATACTCGCAAAGACGAAACCTCAATTTCAATAGGTAGAACGGCCTCCATCCCATAAACTAATGAATACGGAGTCGCCCCAGTAGAAGTTCTGATTGAAGTCCGGTAGCCCCACACAGCGAACGGCAGCGTATCTGGCCAGTCCCGGTAGGTTTCCACCATCTTCTGCAGTATGTGTTTGATGTTCTTGTTGGCAGCCTCAACCGCTCCATTGGTTTGCGGCCGGTACGTGGATGACTTATGAAAAGCCACGTTGTATTTCTCTAACAAGTCAATCACTTCTTTCTTGAAGTGGGAACCGTTATCTGAAATGATCTCATTTGGGACTCCATAACGACAGATGATGTTGTTTCTGATGAACTTCGCGACATGTGAAGCCTTCAACACCGCATAAGATTGGGCCAAGACCCTCTTTGTAAAATAATCTATCGCAACCAAGATGAACTCATGCCCATTCGACCCCTTTGGAGTGACAGCCCCGATCACATCGATTCCCCAAACTGAAAATGGCCATGGCGAAGTCATGTTGTATAGTTTTGACGGCGGGATGTTCATGCGGTTTGCATGGATCTGACATTTGTGGCATCGCCGAACAAAGCCGATACAATCCTCCTCCATGGTGAACCAATAGTAACCCTGTCTGAGGATCTTTCGAGCCAACATTACCCCGTTCATATGTGCACCACATTCTCCTCCATGGATGGCCTCCATTAGGCGCTTCGATTCTTCGGCTTCTACACACAGCTTATGCATTCCCAGATGACCTCTCTTATACAGTTTACCCCCGCAGATGATAAACTGAACGACCATTCTTTTGATTTCCCTTTTATCCTTGGCATTTGCCCCTGGTGGATACGCCTCTTTCTCCAAGAAATTCCAAATGTCGTAATACCAGGGGTTCTCATCTTGAACCTCATCTATAGCAGCAATTGATTCATATGCTGGCGTAAACTTCTGGTCAATGATGACTGGACGCATCTGGACTCCAAACAGGATGTCTATCATGGAAGATAGAGTTGTTAGTGAATCTGCGAACCTGTTGTTCTCTCTTAGTAGATGAGTAAAGTTCAGCTTTTCAAACCGAGGAATTAACAAATCCAAGGTCTGGTGATACATTATCATCTTTTCTTCTTTGACTTTCCAATCTCCTTTTTCTTGACACACAACAAGGTTCGAGTCCCCGATGACGTCCAACCGTTTTGCCCCTAGTTCTAGGGCCGCTTCTAGACCGGCAATGCATGCCTCATATTCTGCTTCATTGTTCGAGACTTTGAACCGGAGTTTGAATGCTAGAGGGATACGGGAATTGTCGGGTGCTATCAACAACACTCCTATCCCATATCTGTACTGGTTTGACGCTCCGTCAAAGTACATCGTCAAAGTCTCATCTTCGATGTGCAAAATGGCCTCATCTGGGAATAAGTACTCAACTGCTTCACCCCCTTCCACTGGATGATCGGCTAAGAATTCTGCTACTGTTCTTCCCTTGACTGACTTGCGTGTCACGTATTTCAGATCGAATTCGGAAAGCAACAGCAACCAACAAGCTAGCCTACCCGTAAGTGTCGGTTTCTCGAAAAGATATTTGATGGGATCCAGTTGTGAAACCAACATTACGGAGTGAGCTAACAGGTAGTGCCGCAGCTTCCTAGTAGCCCATACCAAGGCTAAGCAAGCCTTCTCCAGTGGTGTGTAGCAGGTCTCATACTCCAACATCTTCTTGCTCAGATAGTAGATGGCCCTCTCCACCTTGTCCTCTGATTCTTGCGCGAGCATACAGCCCATTGTAGTCTCAATTACTGAAAGATACAAAATCAACGGTCTCCCCGGCTCTGGCGGTGACAACACGGGTGGGTTCTGTAAGTATTCCTTGATCTGTTCAAAAGCAACTTGGCATCGGCCGTTCCATTGGAATTTCTTTCCTTTCTTCAAGAGGCCAAAAAGTGGTTCACAAGTCAAGGTTAATTTTGAGATAAACCGTCTTATGAATTGCACTTTACCCAGAAAGCCTCTCACCTCCTTTTCAGTCCTTGGTGGTGGCATTTCTAAGATAGCCTTGATTTTGGAAGGGTCGACTTCGATACCTCTCTGTGTAATCAGAAATCCCAGCATTTTTCTCGCTGTAACACCAAACGTACACTTCTAAGGATTCAGCCGCAACCGAAATTCTCTAATCCTTTGGAAGAACTTTTGCAAGGCGGTGTAGTGGCCCGCTCTTTCTTTGGACTTGATAATCATGTCGTCCACGTACACCTCAACCTCTTTGTGGATCATGTCATGCAATATCGTGGTCGCGGCCCGTTGATATGTAGCTCCAGCGTTCTTCAGCCCAAATGGCATCACTTTGTAGCAGTAGGTCCCCCACGGGGTGGTGAAGGCAGTCTTTTCCCGGTCTTCAGGTGCCATCACTATCTGATTGTAGCCCGAGAAGCAATCCATAAACGAAAGCAAAGCATGCCCCGCTGTGAAATCCACCAACTCATCAATATGCGGCAAGGGAAAGTCGTCCTTCGGACTAGCTCTGTTCAAATCCCTGAAATCCATGCACACCCGGATCCTCCCATCTTTCTTTGGCACCGGAACAATGTTGGCCAACCAAGTCGGGTATTCAGATACTAGCAGGAAGCCTGCATCGATTTACTTGGTGACCTCTTCCTTAATCTTAATGGCCTAGTCAGGGCGGATCCTTTTGAGTTTCTGTTTGACAGGTCGGGCCTCGGGGTCAAGAGGGATCCGGTGCTGTACAATCTCAGGATCGATCCCAGGCCTGTCTTCGTAGGACCACAGGAAAACATCTTCGAAATCTTTTAATAAAGTGACTAAGCGCTTGCGTTCCTCTGAAGACAACGTGGACCCGATCTGGACCAGCCGCGGGTCCTCCTCAGTACCAATATTTACAGTAGTGATTTCATCTACTAAAGGTTTAACAAATCTTTCCTGCTCTTGATCAATTAATCGTTGCAAAATCGAAGGAATTTCTTTCCCGTCGTTTTTGTCAAAATTTTGAAAGTCCTGATTCAAGCAATAAATCAAAGGCATAGAAAAGTACTCAGAAACCACATCCACATCATTCTCATTAAGTACTTCCAAACCGTCCGATTCTTCTACAACAGACTCAAAAGAGAAAGAAAAAGATGACCTGGACAGGACTGTGGCATCCGGGTTATCACCCCTAGGAATACCGGACTCAGACTCAGTTGAGCTGGAACCTGATTCCGACTCACAAGACTCGGTGGAATTAAATTCCGGCTCACTACCTGACCCGGTGCTGCTTGACAAAAATCCCTCCTCGTACTGCCAAATGAGGGAGGGTACGATGGATGCATCCAAAATAGTTGATGGTAGGCCCGCAGCCGTTTCATTCCCGATCATGGACACCGAGAAGTTATCCCCCCCAAGCAGTTCTGTTCGATCGGAGGATCTGAAAGTAGACATGCCAGTGCTACCCCCATTTCATTTTCGGCGTCCTCAGACTCTACCTTCTTGCTCTGCTTAACCTCAACTGTTGGGTCTGTCTGCTCTTCGGCATCGTCATCCCCGGATAACTGTAGGTCAAATAAGATCTCAAACCCCGGCAAGCGCCTCTTCTCGGCATTCAGCCACGGCTCTGGGAAGCCACAAAATGGAAAGTCCTCCCCCTCCTGGACGAAGCGTCCATTTAGGGTACCCTGGATGGGCCGGTGCATCAACTCAAAAGGCTTCCCCGTCTGTTTCTCTTTGGCTCTCCCAGCCATTTCCTTACCTTTCCTTACCCAATCCTCCTTGGTGGGCAGATAACCCAAGCCAAAGGTGTGTGGGTTGTGTGGCACTTCGGCCAACGTTGCAACGCCCTTCCGGCCGCTCTTTCCCAATCCTATCCCGAGGATGTGTTGGAGCTTATTCATGAGGTATACTGATTGAGCACTGACATACAACCCCTCATTAACAGCCATAATGTTCTGAACTACCCGAGCCTCGGCCAAGGTAAAACCTGACATGAACAAATCCTCCATACCGTGCTCCATTTCCAAAACTGGCGTAGATACTTCTGGTGGTGGATGGATCGACGAGTTCCCAAAAACAATGGCTACTCCCTTCCCATAGGGGTATTTCACCATCCGATGTAAGGTGGATGACACTGTCTTCACCTGATGCAGCCATGGCCGTCCCAAAAGCAGGTTGAAAGTTGCAGGAACCTCTAAGACATGGAAATCTATCTCATGCTGTCCCGGCCCAACCTTAGTCTGAATTTTCACTGTTCCCATCACTTCTCTGCTCGTGTTGTCATATGCCCAAATCACTTGGGCTGTCGGCACAAAGTCTGCGTTTTTTAAACCGATTGCATACGCTGTCCTTGCCGGGCAGACGTTGATGGCGGATCCGGTATCAACAAGAACCACCAGAATCCATTTGTCTCTACATTCCACCGAAATGTAGAGTGGCTTGTTGTGACTCGCACCCTCAGGTGGCAATTCCTTATCAGAGAAAGTCAACATCGGGGTAGCTCCTCCCGGAAAAACTAATCCCACCAGCTGCTCCGGCGTGGTTTCTATCGAGAGCTTGGCCTTGTCCATGGCCGATAAGACAGCTTGCCTATGCACCCGCGATGCCATAAGTAGTCCCCAGATGGAGATGTCTGCTTGTATCTTTTTCAGCTGCTTCAATACAACTTCTTCTTCGAGTTGCTTCTCTTTCTGTTTCTCCGCCTCCTTATCTTTCCCAGACGCCTCTGGCTGATCTAGATGCGGAGGCTTGAAATACCGTCCGCTCCTAGTCATATGGTCGACTTCAACAATGTACCAGGTATCATCTGGCTGGTTACTTCCCCAATCTTCATCCGTGTGGGCAAAACATAAGTCATCATCCTCCCACCACATTCCATCGATGGCCGACAGACGCCTGTCCGGCTCCGATATGACTGCTCTCGTATTCGCAGTACCCTCCATTCGTATGCTTGCAGCATCCTCTGTCCCTGCGCGCACAGCAGTTTCAGTCCCCACGTGGGCTTTAGCTTTCCTGATTCTCTCAGAATCCCCAAACCTTTCCTGTTCCAACTGTGTCAGTACAGCTGACTGTTTAGTAATTCCTGTATTCAAAATGCTCCAATCCTGAGCGAAATTCTTGACAGCAGCACTCTCCGGCAATGTACTCTGCTCGATCGTCACTGACATTCTTACCCCTGCCGGACCTTGTCCTGGTTGGAACTCTTCCGCAACATCCGGTTGATCATCCAACCACCCGGTAGCCTCAGCCGATTCCTCATACTCAAACCAGTTGACTGCTGCGTCCCCAGGATCGTGGTCCCTAAAAAACTGGAGGTTGGCAAGGTCCTCTTCCACAGCCGTCAAATCGTCTGCCCTCTGTCCAAATCCATCCCCTTGGATCACACACAACTCTATCTCTATCGGCAATTCCGCATTTGGCCCATCCTGGCCTGCTGACGAAATGTAACCATTCGGACGGTATACCTTTTCAACAAAATTCCCAGATTCCTCGGATTCTGGCTCAACAATCCCATTCTCCTCTAAAATCTCTCCTCTTCTGTCCTCGACAGTCACCACCATTGGCTTAGGTTGGGTTCTGGAGATGTCCAACATGCACAAGTCAGTGCAATCGGGAAGGAAGACCTCCAGCTTAGGCAAGTGGGAATGAGTGATATATATGCTGGGATCGTAAGCCATGACCCCAGTCTGGATAAAGTTGATTCTTTTGGGAGGTGGAGCTTGGTTGTGTGGTGGGAGAGGGTTTGTTGTGACATTGGGTTTTTCAAGAGGCATGATCACTCCGTTATCAATGAGATCTTGGATCTCATGAGGTAATCGGTAGCATAGGTCGGTGTCATGACCGTGCTGTTGGTGGAATGTGCAATATTTGGCTGGGTTGTGGGTAGGAGGAAGTTTCTCCGGCAATGGCCGCGGCTCTAGGGGCTTCAAGTGCCCTTTTCTGATTAAAACCCCCCAGAGCTTTGGACAGGGGCATATATAGTGGAGCGAAGACTCTTTGGTTTTTGGGTGGGTATTTGGCTGTTTGTGTATTGCTCCCGGACGCACTAGAGAATGGTGTAGCTGCCATGGTTCTTGGAGAGGGGTTGGTGGTGACCATGCTCACTTCGGAGGCCCTTGTAGTTGTAGCGTCGCTCGGGGCCTGCATTAGTGTTGCGATTGAAAGTTCTTCGGGGTTGTTCTCTGTCATTATCGATCAAGCCTTGCTTCAAGGCATCCTCGATCTGTACTCCCATCTCATGCAAATCTGAAAAGGTAGGAAAGGGGAGTACGATCATTTTCTTGCATCAGTTTGGGTTGGAGATTGCGCACAATCATCCGAATCTAATCTTTGTCAGTGGGCCTTAGGGTCATCATTGAAGCCTTAGCCCTCCAGCGGGTCACAAATTCCGAGAAGCTCTCCTTAGCTTCCTGTCTCGTAGTCTCAAGATCATGGGTCGTAATCTCGATCTGTGTGTTATATGAGTATTGTGCAATGAAGGCCTCAGCCATCTCGTCCCAGTTTCTCTTCACATCGTCTTCTAATTTGGCGTACCAGATGGCCGCCACACCCGACAGGGTCCGGCCGAATAGAGACAGTTTCTGCAGTCTGGTGAGGCCCATTGGCCTTAAGATATCTGAAAACAATCTCAGGTGCACCATAGGATCCCCGGATCCATCAAATCGGTCGATATGCGGCATCTTGAATCTGTCCGGCAACGTCACAGATGCGTCGGTATATCCATCTTCAATGTCAGGGATGGTCTTGACTCCCTGGGATCTCTTGAACAGCTTTTCAAGCTTGCTCAACTTCAATGCTGTGGGATCTGTCTCGAACTCAAAGGCGGAGTCCGGTAGGTTGATGGGCGTTTTGGATAACTAGGGTAGGATCTGGGGTAGGATCGAGGGCGGAGGTGGCCCTGTGGGAACGTCTGTATCATTCTGAACATTAGCTGTCTCCCCGGGTGTTAGAACTCCTAGCGGGGGAGGAGCTTGATGTGAAGTAGATGCTCCGGCTTGCTGTTGTAGCCTCACGATTAACTCTGCTTGTTCAGTCATAACCGTGGCCTGTTGTTTGGCGAATTTCGCCTGTCGAACAGCGTCTTGCTACATTATTTTCATGCTTTCTTGGAGCTGGCGCACCATCTCCTCTAAGCTTGCCATACTGTTCTGATCTGATTGAATTTCCGGTATATATTCCCTCTCTGCGGGAGAAACAAAACCCTGATCCCTACTGTACTCAGGTGGGGTAGACAAAGCCCTCTGTACTGATCGCTGGACTGATATCTTCTGCCTAACTGCCCTTCGTCTAGTAACCGGGGGTAGTGAGTAGTACACTGGTTGTCCGTCTATCAGATCCTCAAATCGATGGAGTCGACGACCTCTAGTCCAGAGTGCTTGGGGAAATATCTACTGGGTTAGAAGCAATGCGCGCTAAACTACCTAGCAAAAAGATAAATAAAACGATAATAAGGAAATAAAACAACCAGATAAACGGACAGCATAACAGCATAAAATAAACACACAACACACAGTTGGGTATCACAACACACTGTTGATAAGCTGAGTACACTGTTCCTCAGTCACCGATCACTGTTTCCCAAATCATTGCCCCAAGTCTGAATCTGATAACCGCTGATAACTGATCCTCAAAACATTGGTGCCCGCAGGCCCGATGCCCAAACTTGCGAACTGATATGCATATTCCCTATAGAGATACACTCTAAAAGCACGTAGCAAGTAAAAGAGAGCCAAGACACCCATACGTTGGGGGAGGGTTTCCCTGTCCTATTTTGTCAGGAGCTAGGGTTTCACTACGCACATAGCGGTTTCAAACAACCTATATCGGGTAAGCAACCTGTCCTAGTTTGGAATGGTCACTATGGATTCCGAATATGTACTAGGTCGAATGGTCAAAAGGGTGCCCCGGTAAAACCGGGGTTTGTGTTCCCATGCTGGCAGAGCTCGCAACCGGTCAGCCTTATGGCATGCTTTGACAAAGTCAAGCCTCCGACAAACCGCTCAGGAATAGCAGATGGCCAACACGGTGTCCTAGGCGCACCAATGCCCATGCAATGCAAAGAAACTCATAAGTGTAGTCAAAACAAGATATCACGAGTTCGAGTCAAGCTCTCTAAACTCCCCAGCAGAGTCGCCAGAAACTGTGGATGCGCCCCGCGTGAGGGCCTCACCCCACAGTTCGGACTCAATTTGTCACGGTTCTTAATCTGAACTAAAGAATCCAAATCCGGCAAATCGTTTTGAGAAAACAGACTTTTAGAAAAAAAGTGCCAAACATGGACTGCTTTGCCAGATACAAAGTCGCCACCTAAATACTTTTTAATGGGGGAATTTAGGAAACCCTGACTCGTTTGCCTAAGGCCACGTGTCCGTCATCACCAAAGTTGCCTCGGCTCGGGAACTTGGGTACGATCAGGGAAGGTCAGCTATGCGCACCCCCTCTCGCCCGATCCGAAGATCGGCCTCTACTAACCATGATATCTCGTTTTTGAAAACACATGCATTCTTATTCCGCTTATTAGTCCTAGATTTACTACGTGATGCGCACAGCAAAACAAGTATAGACTAGATCGCCTAATTTGGAACAAAGCATTGTATATCCGTTTCGTTTAGGAAATGGTTTGAAATTTGCTACTCGCAAGTAGGCTAATACACGGATTTCAATGAGTTGTCCCAACTCAAACAATCCAACCTTCACCCACAGGCATTCAGGCAGTTAATCAAATAAGCATCTAGCCAGATGGTAAACATGCTGTCATGTTAACATTCACACTCATGCGAGATGCTAAAACATAAAACACTTACAGTGTACTCCAAGCCAAAACAATAAACATGTTAGCAATCATGCATGGTCTAAGTCCATGTTAAGTGGCTAATGCAACGCATATAGAATGTCACTAGAATAGGCTCGGCTAATCCTAGGATGGCATGCGGGATGCAACAAGTAGCACGTATTCAAATTAGATTTGGAATACTATGCTATTAGCATAATGCGCCGAGCCCGGTGCATGCAATACTGATGAATGATATACGCATGCATAGCATAAGGATGCTAAATTAAACATGTCCTAATACTAACCACCAAAAGCAGGTAAGTAAAAGGGAGAAAGAAGTCGGGGTTGGAAGACATGCACACACGCACCCACACTTATTACAATTACGCCCTCGCTCGGAGGGACCACAAAGAATAATATAGTCCGAATAATGAATCAACTATCCTAGCTAATTAATTATTACAGACCCTCTAATTAATTAACAAATTAATCACAAAAATAATTTAATTGTGAAGCTAGAGAGTGCCACAGCTCTGCCTCGGAATGCGCGAATGATGCATGCTCGACTCGCCCCACTCGGAAACTCGCTACCATAGCACTGTTGCCTCTGTTTACACTGCCCTGCTCCTCTGAAAATTTGCACAGGTCCCAAGGATGCCTCTATGAACACTGGGGGGCATCACCGACCAAGTGGGAACACCACCGGCCGAAGGGAATGGTCATCGACCATTGGTTGGGCCATCGGCTAATTGTATTTGGTCGGTCAGCACTCCAAGTAGTCGGCCGGCTATTTCTTCCTGCAGAATCCTGCAGTTGACAGCAGCAGAGAGCAAGTAGTGTATGGCATGGAATTTTCAAGCAAATGTGAGCATGGCCACACTCCCTATCATGCAATGGACTCAAGGGAGCATGGCCCTCGACCCTCGGGCCATCAATTATGCATTTCGATGCATGATGGCCTAAGAGGCCAAGTTTGCAACTTAATGTGAATACATGGAACAAACAAATGAATGCGAACACCCTATCATATTGAGATCGAGGGCATCGGTGACCGAGGATTGAGACATGTTGCGTCACTTGGAATACGAACACTCCTCACCCCTCATGCTTGGTTTGACACCCCAAACCAAGCAATGCAATGCAAGTATACAAACATGGCTTCAAAAATGCAACATGAGGCTAAGATGCAAAACATGCTAAATGCAATGCAATCTATTATGCAAGCATGCAATGTGCTAATCATGCAAGAGGCAATACAATGCAATTTAACATGTGATGCAAACATGGTGCAATGCAAGCATGTAACTAGAGGCAATATGTCAAACATACAACCATGTACAGGAACGGACTTAGACTGAAATAGGAGGCCTCAGCCACACCCTAAAACAGTGGCCAAGGGTGGTGCAAAAGGGCACAAAATGTCAAGTAAACAAGCATGCCAATTGGTCCGAGGTTCAAAGCTAGTCAAGATGCTTGAGCTAAGGCCACGTCAACCAAGTCCCGCGAGGCCAAGATGACTGAAGACAGTCTAGGGGCAGACCAAAATGCGACTAGGACATGCATGGAACATGGTCAAATCATGCCAAGAAATGGGCCCAAAACAAAAGGCATGCAAAGCCACCAAGTGAAGCATTACTCTACACCTACCCCAACCACTCATGGCATGGACTTCACATTCAAAAACAGAGTTTCAACATGCAAAATGAGCCCCCAAAACCCACTAATATGGCAACCCCAAAGACTTAAACACTTAAGCATGCACAATGCTCATTTCAAGGCATAACAAAACAACTCTTCAAGACATGAAAGGGATGATAAATGCAATCATACGAGCATGGGTTATGGACTGAAATAGCATGGGAAATGACTCCAAATCACTGAAACCACCCAACTCAAGCATGCTCATGACTCACACCCTCAAGGCTCACAAGCCAAAATGCAAAGAGGCTATACCAATCATGGCAAATATGGTCAAAACAGCACCCAATAGACCTCAAGCATGGTAAGATATGGTTAAGAACTTCACAAAGTTAGGCCAGAATATGAGAGCATGGTAGGCTACATGCATGATGCATTCCTAGGCCAAAGAGAGGAATACAAAGCAAGTATATTAAGCATGAAAGGGGCCATTAATCCGACTGAAAACAGAGGCATAATATGACCCAACAACACTCAAAAACCTCTGAAATGAAGCCAAGAACAACTGATCATGTATGCTGCCCTTATGAGCCAAAAACAAGAACAAAAGAGAGACAAAGGGAGAGGGGTGTCCCTCCCTATGCAAGACCTCAAAACCTCTTCTTCACCACTGAAAATCCACTGGATTTCAATGGTGAGAAGGCCAATGCACAGTGGATACCAAAGCTTAACAAAGAGAGCACCAAAAGGGCCAAACAAGGCCTAAGAGGGGGAGGTCGACCCCCAACACCAAAATAACCTTAATGAAGTATCTTAAGCATGCAAATACAAGAATTTTTTCAGTTGTACACAAAGTCCAAAACATCAAGCAAGACAGGTTAAAGACTAGTGCAAGATTGGGGAATCTAAAGTAAAAGTGTAACCCTTGAAGAATCCTTGAAGAACAGCAAGTGCAGCCCCCTTCTTCTGATCAAAACCAGTGCAAAACCTCAAGAACAAACCTTCAATGCCTCCCAAAGTCAAGGTATGGTGTAGTAGTGTGTGTCTTAGTGCAAAACTAAGAAGAAATCACCCTTTTGGCCCTTAAACCCACACACAATGAAGAGAGAGAGGGAGATATAGAGAGAGAAAATGTATATCAGATATATATATGTATTTTGCTCTCGTTTTTGCTCAACCCCTATGAAGGAGGAGGAGGGGGCTCTTATATAGACAAGGGAAATGGCCAAGCTTCTAAGAGAAGCTATCCTAAAGGGGTCAAGGCTTCCAAGGGAAGCTAAGCCAAGGGTGCAAGCTTCTTGAGGAAGCTAAGACAAAGGGTCAAGCTTCCTCAAGAAGCTTGAGCAAAGGGTGCAAGAAGTTGGATCAAAAGGGTCAAAGGCTTAAAACTGCCACACCCGTGCATGAGGGGGCAGGGTTCGTGCATTCCAGCTGGCATAGCTGGCATGCATTATGCCTAAAAAAGGCAAAAAGGTGGTGTCAGCCATAAAAGGATTCCATCGGCCAAACAGATGGCCGGCCGATCACACAAGATGCCAACCGGCCAATGGTATACCACACCAATGGCGGGTTGAAAGAATACACGAGCCGGTGGCCTCAAGCCAAGGCCGGTGGGTTTCAGGGGTAGCTAACAAGCTACTCTCTACCCTCAAAAGCAAAAAACACAAGTGTTTGGTGCAAAATCAAACACAAAACAGTCGAGTTGAGAGATCTTGAGGCAAGGTGCGTTGCCGATATCTCCGGGAACCCAAGACAAACACAAACATGGATGATCACCAAGTGTTCAAGCGGTGACGTCCAAGTCTTGAGGATGGTCAAAAATGGGGTGTCTACACATATCGAAAACCATAGAGGCTATTCCAAACTAGGACAAGTTGCTTACCCGAATGTAGGATTGTATGAAACCACTTTCTTGAATAGCTAACCATAATTCCTGACGAAACTAGAATAGGGTAACCCTACCCCATCATAGGGGTGTTTTGGCTCTCACTTAACTGATATGTGCTTTTAGAGTGAAACTCTACAAGAATGTATGTATCAGTTGCAAGTTTGAGTATCAGATTTGGGGGTAGAGTTCAGTGTTGAATATAGTGCTGCAGCTTTTGATTACAATTGTGTCTTGTTCATATTTGAGCTGAGGTGCTGTGCAATTTCTGATTTTCACTTTCTTTTTGCTTTATTTCTTTTTGCAAGATAGTTAATCACAATTGCTTCGGATAGTCCTGTTACCCCCCAAGCCTCTGGACCCGTGTAAGAAGACTTTACAGATCTGGGGATATTGTTAGGGGACAGCCAGTGTTTGCTTCACTCCCACCGGTTACAAGACGGAGGAGAGTTAGGCATAATTTACCAGTCCAGCAGTCACCTTTTATTTCACCTGCGTCCAGTCAGGCTCAATCTTCTACTTCCACTCTAGTACGAGATTATTCACCAGTTTTGATGGCTCAACATCCCCCGGTTAGCATGGAAGACATGCTTCGTCATCTCTAGCAAACCATTGAAACCATGAAATTGGATGTTGCCCGCCAAGATGAGGTTACAGCCCACCAAGCGGAAATGATAAATAGGCTCCAGCAACAGCAACCACCGTAAGCAACGGCTTCTGCTTCCCATGCACTTCCAGTGGGTATTCCAGCACTCGGAGTTACTGTCAATGTCTAAGAGAATCTGGGCATTCCAGTAGATCTGATCCCTCCACAAACCTCCAGGGCAAGAGTGTACCAAATTGAGGCACCATTTGAATTCGAGGTTGACCCTACTACACTGAAGGTAAACAAGCTAAAAAAGTTCTTTAAGCGGGCACAGGGCGTGAATTCAATCCCTGACATCGAGAATGGATACACAGACTCCGTAGTAACTTTGCCAGACAGATTCAAGATGCCATACATAGACCAGTTCGATGGCTCCGGGGATCCCATGGTCCATCTGTGGTTATTCTCTGATATCCTGTGATCAATGAGTCTTACTAGACTTCAAAGGTTGTCGCTTTTTGGTCGAACCCTGTCGGGTATAGTGGCCATCTAGTATGCAAAGCTGGAAGACTCTGTGAAACAGAGCTGGGAGGAAATGATTGAGGCCTTCATCACGCAGTACTCCTACAATACCTAGATCAAGGTCACTACCCGTGATCTTGAAGTGACCCGTCAGGAGCCAAATGAGGGCTTCTCGGACTTTGTGACCCGATGGAGGGCTAAGGCCTCAATGATGACTATCAGGCCATCAGAGAAGGATCAAATCAGAATACTGGTCCACAATCTGCAAGGAAGATTATTGCAGAAGATGATAGTCTTGCCATTGTTTACATTCACTGAGCTCCATGAGATAGGGGTTCAAATTGAAGATGCGATGAAACAGGGGTTAATAACCGATGAGAAGGAACAGCTCAAGAGGCCCTTTACATGCAGTTTCAAGGTAACCACGAGTGGTAACACCTTTGCACGACCTTCGGATGTGAGTATGGTCACCACCACACCCAAAGCTGCCAACCCTTTTGTCAATACATCCAATACAAACCCACAAACCTCAACCAGCCAGGCCCGATCTCAAAGGGTCTTTACCCCGCTCTACATGCCTTTATCCAAAGCCCTAGGGGTCCTGATCAAAAAGGGGCATCTTAAGCCACTAGAGCCTCGCCCTCTACCCGATCATCTCCCCCCGAAACACTGATCAATGCTATAGGCTTTTCACCAAATACTGTGCTTTTCACCAGCAGCACGGCCATGATACTGATCAATACTATAGGCTGCGTCATGAGATTCAAGATCTCATCGATAATAAGGTGATAGCACCTCCCAAAAAACCCAACATCACTACAAATCCTCTCCCACCACATAATCAAGTCCCTCCACCCCGGCATATAAACCTTATCCACACACTGGCCGTCCCTTATGACCCCAGTATATATATCACCCATTCTCACCTACCTAAACCGGCGTTGTTCATCCCTGAGAGTAGGGACTTGTGCATGATGGACATGTCTACACTCTAACCTGAATCCGTTATGGTGACAGTGGTGGATGAAGGGAGGTTGGCCTTAGTGAAAAATGTTAGTCCGTTCCCCGAGGGCTCTGAGGACTTATCTGAAGAAGTGTACAACTTGTACTGCTATATTGTGCCAATCAATCAAGCTAAGCCGGAAGTGGTGCTGTTGGCTAGGATGGAGGTCAATGTAGCTCGAGAGGATGGCCCAAGTCAGGGATTAGAGGATCTAGCCGACCTAGAGGAGAACATAGACAATTTGCAGTTCTTTGATGAGCAAGATCAACAGGACGTGTATATTGATTGGTTTGATCTGAACGGGTCGACAGACAATTCTGGGTGGTTAAGTGATGAACCCAATAGAAATGAGGGAACTGAATTGAAGCTGGAAAAACAAAAGGTGGGAACCGCTACAATGGTCGGAATGGCCGATGGGAAGGGTAAACTGCCGGAATACACCGGTGTATAACAATCGGCACAGGAACTAGGCGTTGTTAGTACTGTACATACAGAGTAAGAAGCCGAACTGAAGCGTTTTGAGTAAGAAATGGATGAAAACAACCGAAAAGCTGGAAAAGCCCAATACCCTACCGAGAAGATTTGTGACGAGAAGATAATCCGAACGGAGCCGGACAAATGCTTGTCAGCTGCCGAACGAATTTGGTAGGATGACGACAACCTACACCTGGCTCATACTGATGAGGATTGGGGTGAAGACCTTCCTGACAACACTTGGTATGTGGAAGAGGTCGACCATATGACGAGAAACGACCGATATTTCAAACCACTGCATCCGGACCAACCTGAGGCATCCGGGAAGGATAAAGAAGTCAAGAAGCAGAGGGAAAAACAGTTGGAAGAAGAGGCTGTGTTGAAACAGTTGAAGAAGATTCAAGCTGATATATCAATCTGGGATCTGCTTATGGCTTCGCGAGTGCACAGATAGGTTGTACTGTCGGCAATGGATAAAGCTAAGTTGTCCATCAACACTACCCCGTAACAACTGGTAGGATTAGTCTTCCCGGGAGGCGTTGCGCCAACTCTAACCTTCTCAAACAAGGAATTGCCACCGGAAGGGTTTATACTCAACAAGCCTCTATACAAATCAGTGGAGTGCCGAGAAAAGTGGGTGCCAGTGGTATTGGTCGATACTGGGTCAGCAATCAATGTATACCCATCTCGTACAACACATGCCATTAGTTTAAAATCGGCATATTTCGTACCTACAGCCCAAGTGATCTTGGCGTATGACAATACTAGCAGAGAGGTAATAGGAACAGTACAGATCAGAGTACAGGTCGGCCCAACTTAACACGATTTCGAGTTCCATGTCCTGGATGTTCCGGCCACTTTCAACTTACTACTTGGGCGACCCTGGCTGCACCAAGTGAAAGCTATCTCTTCCACCCTCTACCAAATGCTGAAATACCCCCATGGGAAAGAGGTGGCCATAGTCTTCGGGAACTCATCTATTCATCCTCCACCAGAGGTCATTACACCTGTGCTGGAGATTGTGCATGGCGAAGAGGATGTTTTCCTTTCGGGGTTTACCTTGGCTAAGGCCTGGGTAGTGCAGAATATCTTGGTTGTTGATCAGGGCCTGTATATTAGCGCCCAACCTGTATACTTCATGAACAAGCTCCAACACATGCCAGGAATGGGAATAGGAAAGAGCGGCCGAAAAGGCGTCACTGTATTGGCTGATGTGCCACATAACTCGCATGCCTTTAGTCTTAGTTATATGCCCACCAAAGAGGATTGGGTTAGGAAAGGGAAATAGATGGCTGGAAGAGCCAGAGATAAGTAGATCAGGAAGCGCTATGAACTTGTGCATAGACCAATCCGAGGGACCCTGAATGGCTATTTTGTTCGGGAGGGTAAAGACTTCCCATTCTATGGTTTCCCCGAGCCTTGGTTCAACTCTGAGAGGCAGCGAGTTCCCGATTTTGAGATTTTCTTTGACTTGCAGCTGCAAGACAGTGATATGGCGGAAATGGCCGAATCGACTGTTGAAGCTGCGAAGAGCACAGAAAGTGATTCTAACAGCAACGAGTTTGAAGTAGGAGCAGTGCTAGCATGTCTCTTTTTGGATCCTCCAATCAACTCAGAGAGCTTGGGGGATAACCTGACCGTTTCCATGATCGGGGACCAACCGAGTGTAAACCCTTCTAGTAGCATCTTAGATGCATCTAACGCACCATCCCTCGTTTGGCAGCTGGAGGAAGGCTACCTGTCTAGCAGTTCTGAGTCAGGTAATGAACCAGAATCTAATTCCACAGAGTCTGTGGAGTCGAATTAGATTCCGATTCTTCTGAGTCTGGGTCCAGTATTCCTGGGGTTGATAACCCGGATGCCAAGGTTTTGTCCAGGTTGCCATTTTCTTTTTTCTTTGAGTCGGATGTAACCGAGGAACTGGATGAGCTCGACTTTGTGAATGAGAATGCCATTGTAGATTCCGAGTATTTCTCTATGCCTCTTGTTATTGCATTGATTATGATTTTCAAAATTTTGATGAAAACGATGGGGAAGGAATTCCTCTGGTTTTGAAAAATTTGATTAATCGAAAGGATGAGAGGTTTTCAAGACCCCTTGCTGATGAAATCATAGCTATTAATGTGGGTATTGAGAAGGGTCCGCGTCTGGTCCAGATCGGGTCCACGTTGTCTTCGGAGGAGGGTGAGCGCTTAGTCGCTTTATTAAAAAATTTCAAAGATGTTTTCGCGTGGTCTTACGAAGACATACCTGGAATCGATCCTGAGATTGTACAACATCGGATCCCTCTTGACCCCAAGGCCCGACCCATCAAACAGAAGTTGTGAAGAATACGTCCGGATTGGGCACTAAAAATCAATGAGGAGGCCACAAAGCAGATAGACGCAAGGTTCTTTCTAGTATCTGAGTATCCGACTTGGTTGGCCAATATTGTCCCAATACTGAAGAAAGACGGCAGAATTCGAGTGTGTGTGGACTTCAGGGATCTGAACAGAGCCAGTTTGAAGGACGACTTTCTTCTACTGTACATTGATGAATTGGTGGACTTCACCACAGGCCATGCGTTGCTCTCCCTCATGGATGGATTTTCCGGGTATAACCAGATTCTGATGGCACCCGAGGACAAAAAGAAAACTGCTTTCACTACGCTGTGGGGAAACTACTGCTACAGAGTGATGCTGTTTAGGTTGAAGAATGCTGGGGCTACCTATCAACGGGCTGCGACCACAATTCTACATGATATGATCCATAAAGAGGTCGAGATGTACATGGACGACATAATTGTCAAGTCCAAAGAAAGAGAGGGCCACTACACCGCCTTGAAGAAATTCTTCCAACGAATTAGAAAATACAGACTGAGGTTGAATCCACAGAAGTGCACTTTCGACGTAACAGTAGGAAAAAAACTGGATTTCTTGATCACACAGAGGGCATCGAAGTAGATCCTTCTAAAATCAAAGCCATCATAAAAATGCCACCATCAAGGACTGAAAAGGAGTTGTGAACCACTATTTGGTCTCCTGAAGAAAGGAAAGAAATTCCGATGGGATAATCGATATCAATTCTCTTTGGAGCAAATCAAGCAGTACCTTTCAGAATCCACTTGTGTTGTCGCTGTTGGAGCCGGGGAAAACTTTGATTTTGTATTTGTCAGTCACAGACACAACAATGGGGTGCATGCTTGCTCAGGACTCTAAGGATAGGATAGAGAAAGCTATCTACTATTTGAGCAAGAAAATGCTGGATTATGAGACCCGTTACACCCCGCTGGAAAAAGCTTACTTAGCCTTGGTATGGGTTACCAGGAAGTTGAGGTACTACTTGTTAGCTCACTTCGTAATTCTGGTTTCGAGATTAGATCCCATCAAATATCTCTTTGATAAACTAGCGCTTACGAGTAAGCTAGCCCGTTGGTTGCTTCTTCTTTCCGAATTTGATCTGAAGTATGTTACTCCCAAGTCGGTCAAGGGGAGAGTAGTAGTGGAGTTCCTGGCAGATCACCTAGTGGAAGGGGATGAAGCGGTAGAATACCGATTCCTAGATGAAGCAATTCTGCAAGTCGAGGAAGAGATTTGGACAATGTACTTTGACGGAGCATCTAACCAGTACGATTATGGGATATGGGTGTTGCTGATAGCACCTGACAATTCTCATATACCCTTAGCCTTCAAACTCCGGTTCAGGGTATCCAATAACGAAGCAGAATACAAGGCATGTATTGCTGGTTTGGAAGTCACCTTGGAACTAGGGGCAAAACGATTAGACGTAATCGGGGACTCGAACCTAGTTATGTCTTAAGCAAAAGGAGACTGAAAAGTTAAAGAGGAAAAGATAAAGATCTATTATCAAACCCTCGACGTTCTAATACTTAGGTTTGAGAAGCTAACTTTCACGTATCTATTAAAAGAGAACAATAGGTTCGTTGACGCCTTATCAACTCTATCTTCCATGATAGACATCCCGTTTAGACTCCGAATGCGTCCGATCATCATTTAGCAGAGATATACGCCGGCCTACGAGACTATCACTGCAATAAATGAAGTTCAAGATCAAAACCCTTGGTACTATGATATCTGGAACTTTTTGGAAAATGAGGTTTATTCACCAGGGGCAAATGCTAAAGACAAAAGGGCAATACAGCGGATAGCCGTTCAATTTATCATCTACGAAGGTAAAATGTACAAGAGGAGTCATCTAGGAATGCACAAGTTGTGTAGCAAAGTAGAGGAATCAAAGCGCCTAATAGAGGCCATCCATGGAAGGGAGTGCGCAGCGCACATGAACGAAGCAATGTTAGCTCGAAAGATTCTCAGGCAAGGTTACTACTGGTCTACCATGGAGGAGGATTGTATTGGTTTTGTTCGACGATGCCGCAAATACTAAATTCATGCCAATTGCATGAACATCCCACCGTTGAAGCTGTACAATATGACTTCACCATGGCCTTTCTCAATCTGGGAAATCGACGTCATTGGTGTAGTCACACTAAAAGGGTCAAACGGGCATGAATACATTTTGGTGGCAATTGATTACTTCACGAAGTGGGTGGAAGCTCAGTCCTACGCAGTATTAAAAGCAGCGCATGTGGCTAAGTTCATCCGAAACAACATCATTTGCCGTTATGGAGTCCCGAACGAGATCATTTCAGATGATGGCTCCCATTTTAAGAGGGAAGTGAGAGACTTGTTAGAAAAATACAATGTGGCTTTCCATAAGTCATCTACATATCGACCACAAACCAACGGAGCTGTTGAGGCCGCCAACAAGAACATCAAGCATATTTTGTAGGAAATGGTTGAGACCTATAGAGATTGGCCAGACAAATTGCCATTTGCACTCTGGGGCTATAGAACTTCAATCCGGATGTCTACAAGGGCAAATCCTTACTCTCTTGTTTATGGAGTGGAAGTTGTTTTGTCAATCGAAATAGAAGTCCCGTCACTGCGAGTTATGGCTGAGGGTCAAATAGTAGAAGCGGATTGGCAGTAGAGCAGGTTCAAAGAACTAATGTTGTTTAATGAGAGAAGGCTGAAAGCATTGTGCCATGTTCAGGGTTATCAACGCAGGATTGCCAGGGCTTTTAACAAGAATGTTAAGTCCCGGAATCTCAAGAAAGGGGATTTGGTGCTGAAAGACAATCGAGCTCCCATCCATAACCCTAGGGGCAAGTTCAGACCCAATTGGACTGGTCCTCACATTATCAAAACTATCTGGTCGGGTGGAGCTATTATTCTCATAGACCTGGATGGCCTAGAATTTTCCCAACCGATCAACATGGACAAGTTGAAGAAATATTATCCCTGAGAAACTCGCTAGGCCGAAAACTCGGAAGGGCAACCTACGCAAAAGTTAGAGCACAAAAATTAGAAATAAAGAAAAACTGAGCTCGCAAGGTTGAAAACCCTAAAGGGTGGCCTTGGCAAAAGTTAGAGTGCAAAAAGGAGAGAGTTAATACTCAAGTGAATCCGAACCGAACTATGTAAGGCCTGTTTTCCATCTTCAGGATACGTAAGCAACTTCATCCTGAAGTTTGGCCATAAACACCTCCAACTCAACTGTCCTGTCCATGTGTCTGATCAGGTCACCTTTGTCTGTTTTTTTACCTGAAAGTTCAGTTGTACTCCTTACTCTGAGAGAAGAGCTGGTTACAGTGTTGAGCAGTGCTATTCAGTCAAGGGGCAATCTGTGGTCTTTGGATTCGAGGTTGTACATCTTAAGGATAGATTCCGTATGTGTCAAGTGGTGATCCTTATCGAAAATGGTTTTGAAAAGTTTTAATAAAAGTTGATTTTTGTTCAAATTTTACCTTTTACAACATAGACCATTTTTAGACCAAAAGGAAAATTTTCAGTGCTCATAACTTTAATTTTATTGATTTCAATACAAAGTTCTCCAACTCTTGATACAAATCAAAGTTGCTTTTATTACATTCATAAAACTTGAAAAGTAAGATTAAAGCAATAAACTAGGGGCATAGATGAGTCAGGTGTTCCTACGTCCCCTGTTTGTGCTCGTGGAAGCTTCCGATGCTAAAGTGTGCCTAGATTGTGCCTCATCTTAAAGCCAAGTCAGGCACTCGTCAGAAAGGGTGTAGCTAAAACTAAGGGTTAGGAGCCAGAAGTTCTCTTGTCCTCTAAGTAGTGAGGTACCGTAGACGTCCCCGAGCGTCCCGGGAAAATTCCGTTTTGTTCATTGGACTCATTACAGTTCAGACTCGATGTCACGGTTTTGAATCTAATCTAGCAAAGTGCAATGCAAGATCGATAAATCACCAAAGAGTCCAAATCCGGCAAATCGTTTTGAAAAACAGATTTTTAGAAAGAAGTGTCAAACATAGACTGCTTTGCCAGATACGGAGTCGCCACCTAAATATTTTATTTTGGGGGAATTTAGGAAACCCTAACTCGCGCCTAAGGCCACGTGTCCGTCATCACCAAAGTTGCCTCGACTCGGGAACTTGGGTACGATTGGGGAAGGTCATTTCATGAGCACCTCCGCTCGCCCGATCAAAGATTGGCCACTACTAAGCATGATATTTTGTTTTTGAAAACACATGTGCTCTTATTCTGGTTATTAACCTAGAATTACTATGTGATGCGCACGGCATACAAGTACAGACTAGATTGCCTAAGTTGGAACAAAGCATTGCATATCCGTTTGTTTTGAAAATGGATTGAAGTTTGCTACTCTCAAGTAGGCTAAAACACGGGTTTCGACGAATTATTCCAATTCAAGCAACCCAACCTTCACCCACAGGCATTCAGGCAGTTATATCATATAAGCACATAGCCTCATGGTAAGCATGCTATCATGGCAGTCACTCACACGCATGCAAGGATGCTAAAGCATAAACACTTACCGAGTACTCTGAGCCAAAGAAAGAAGCTAATTAGAAAACATGCATGAATCCTAACTATGCTGAGATACCTAATGCAACACATGCAAGAATGCAACTAAGATAGGCTCGGCTATTCTAAGATGGCATATGAGATGCTACAGGTAACATGTATTCAACTTGGAATTGAAATACGATGCAGTTAGTATGATGCGCCGAGCCCGGTGCATGTAAAACAGATGAATGGATGCAAACATACGAGCATAAGGATGCTAATTGAAACATGTCCTAAAACTAACCATCATAAGCTGGTAAATAAAAGGGAGAAAGACGTGGGGTTGGAAGACATGCATCACACACACGCACACTTATTACAACATTGCCCTCTCTCGGAGGGTCCGAATAAATAATACAGAATCAAATTAACTAATTATTACACAACACTAGCTAATTAACAAATTAAACTAAGGAAGTAAATAAATTAGCATGCAAGCTACATGAAATGGACTGCCTCAACATTGCCTTGTCGGGAAATCCATCGCGATGTCTCAACTGGCCTTTGTTTGTAATTGAACTCAGAAACTTGCACAAAGCTCCAAGGAGATGAAACTCCACCTCGGGAATCTAGGGGAAGGCTACTGACCAGCTATAGGCATTGGAGACCACCTACCGGCCACCCTTTGGTGGTGAAAACCAGAAAAGGTGGTCGGCTTGCCAAAAAACCTGGTCGGCTGGCCAGTTTCTTCTCCTGGTTTCTGCATTTTCTGCAACAAAGGCAAGAGAGAGAGAAGGCAAAGTATTTTCAATATATGTGTGCCCGACCACTCTCCCCATCATTGCATAAGCTCTGGGGAGTGTAGTCCTCGATCCTCGTGCCATCAATCACGCATCCCTGATACATGATGGCCGAGAAGTCGGATTGTACGACTCAATGTGAGATGAATGCACATGTAAACACCTAAAGCCAAAAAATCTATCATGGATAGTCAAGAGTGTCGGGTGACCAAGAATCGAAGCACGTTTCATCACTTTGAGTACGGAACGTCCCTCGTTTCCCGTGTTTGGACTAAACCTTACTCCAAACACAATGCAACAAACAATGTATGGGACAAAATGCAACTCTAGCATGCGATCTAAATGCAATGCAACTAAGTGATGCAAAGATGCACGGAATGACATGCAAGCATGCAAATGGTATACACAATGCTATGAACTAATCAATGGCATACTCAATGCACATGGATTATATGGCATGCATACACAATGCACTAACATACGCAGTGTTATGAACGAGGCATACGCAATGCAATGATCAAACATGTGATAACATGGACTATAGGGCATACACAATGCAAGATGGACTTAAACTAAGATGGATGGGCCTCAACCACACCCAAATCAGTGGCCAATATGATGAAAATGAGGCAACAAAGGTACATGCAAACATACACAAATGCAAGGGACCAAACCTAAGGAATAAAGTGCAACTCTTCCAAAGCATGACAAGGATGAAATATGGCATACAATAACACATGTTCCAGCTCTGAAATGACATACAAGATGGTCCCAAATCATGCAAACAAATCACCCGATGCACGTTGGATGGCACAATTACCGAAACTAGTGAAGTGCATTACACTAGAGGTATGCAAAGCGATGCCCAAATGACCAAACCAACCCCAAAAAGTCTCTATGCAGATCCAAAACAATGGCAAAATGGACTAAAATGATGGCTTGCAATGCACAAAAATGAAGCTCATACAATAGCCCAAAAATGAGGCATACAAGCACAACTCTTAAACGCATTTAAAGAGTGAAAAACATGGGAATATGGCATAAGTATAAGCTCTGAAATAACATGTTCAATAATGCCAAAACATGAAAACAATTCAAGTTAAGCATGCAAGAGGCTTCAAAACCCAAGGCTAGGCAAGGGTATTACACTACAACCATGCATGGCAAGCATCATTCGACCAAGAGGCCTAAAAACAGAGCTAAGGCAGCCCAAAATATGAACAAAATCAGTTTAGAGCATGGCCAAAATGTGCTAGAATCAAGGGCTAAAACCACATGCAATGTAAGCTAGTGAGCATGGTTTACACTACAAGCATGTGATGCATTCAAGAGGCCATTGAACCAGCAAAAAACAGAGGTATGACATGCTAAATAATGACCAAAAACCCACTGAAACATGATCAATGCATGCAAGAATGACATGCTTCTTTGATAGGCTATAAGAGGGGTTATTCTACACATGCAAGAGACACACCCAAGGTGACAAAACCAACTCTAGAAAGAGCCTAGGCAGGCCCTAAGAATCACTGAAAAGGGCTTGAAACAAGGCTTGGAGGTGTGCAAATGAAAGCTTTTTTGTAAGGCCAAAAATGCTAATGAACAAGACAAGGAGGGAGAGGGTCACCCCTCTCTGATTTTGGCTGTCAAAAACACATGTTAACCACTAAAAATCCGCTGGATTTCAGTGGTTAAAAGGCCAAGCAAAGGTCAACACAAAGGCCTTAGGGCATAGCTCAAAACAAGGCAAAATGAAGCATGCAAGGGGGTAGATGACCCCCAACAACAAAATGACCTTAAACAAATATTAAAAGGACCTCAAAACAAGACTTTTTTCAGTTGACAACAAAGCTCAAATATGCATGCAAGTAAGGCTAAGAGATGGATCAAAATAAAGCTTAAAAGAGGAAAAAAGTGTGTTACCCTTGAAGCTCAGCAAGACAGCAACTTTTGGACCCAAAACCCAACTCCTTAACCTCTGAAAATGGCCTCCAAGAAGCTCTAAGTGATGGTGGAAGGGTTAGGCTATGAGGTGGTGTGCAAAGGTGCAAGAACAATACACTTTTTAGGGCCAAAATGTAGAGATATAGAGAGAGAGGTATGCCTTTTGCCTTTAGACAAAAATTTGAACCTCACAAAGGAGGGGGAGGCCTTCCTTTATAGGACAAAGGAGGCCAAAGCTTCTCAAAGAAGCTAAAAACCAAGGCCAAAGCTTCTTAAAGAAGCTAAAAACCAAGGCCTTCTTTTGAGAAAATCAGTGCAGTGTCAGATATCAGTACAACGTCAGAATGGCAGTATTGTGTCAGAAGTCAATGTAGTATGAGAAATGGCAATATGGTATAGTACAGTAGTACAACAGTATAAGAGTAATCATATAGTGTGGAAAACAGTGCAATACCTGATCTGCCGTGATAGTGTCAAAGAAACGGCGAAAATATGGGAATGTGCAATCTACAAGGCGACGTCAATCAAACCGCGAGTTGTGGTACCGAGAGTGGGGTACAGACAACTCGACCGACCTCACTAGAACTGGGGCCAACGAAGTGAAATATGTATAGACCCAAAGCTGCAAATCAAAGGCAGGCAGATGACATAAGAAAACGGATCAAATGAGCAAGAAATGCAATAGTGAACAGAATGTAAAGCATATCAAAAAGGTGAGTGTAGGGTGTACCTCCCAAACCCTCTAATAGTCGCCAAGTGAATCCGCCTTGCGGCGGGAGACGGAGCTCATGTATCAGTATAAGGTGGCCAGACTTGTGCCACTCTAGTCGTAATCCGCTACCCGAGGAAGATGTACCAGTGCCCCGAAAATATATAATCCCACAGTATTTTCCCTGTTTGCAAACAGGGTATTACCGAAAAGATGTATGAGGAAGCCACGAGTGTACTGGGTAGCCTCGTCTGTAGTGACTGGCTGTGTACCGAAGAAGTGCTCCAAGAACCAGCTATAGTGCACCATCCTATGGCTAGTAGTGTCCGGGATCGCCCGAGAAGCTGGAGCTGTGCATCTCTCCACTGAGTCATATCTGGATCGAAAGGGACTGGGCCGCCAACCCTAACCCACAAACTGGTCAACATCGAGAAGTCATACGGGGTCAGTGTCATCTCCCCAGTAGAAGAGAAGTGAAATGAGTTGATGGTGTCCCATCATCTCTCCACCAGGGCCCCACAAAGCGAAGAACTCAGCCCTCATCTGTATGAGCCTGGAGCAAAAAGGCCCAAAGCCAGCAGCATCTACCAAAGTGCGGACCTCTGTGGGAAGCCGCTCATACCAACGTCGGGGGCCGGAGACAAAGCCATAGCCACCTATCCTTCTGGCGATCACCTATCAATTGGAAGTTTTATCAATACATGTGCAGCAGGGAATAAGTGATTTGTTCATCAAGTTTAACATTTCAACATGTGTGTAAAGTAAAATGCAAAGTAAAATGGGGGAAGAGTTGTGTACCGTGGAAAACGTCGGCAGAGATATGCTCCATGGGCTCTCGCAGTAGAGTATCCTCATCCAACCTGGGAATGAAGCCCTCGAATCTCAAGATGCCGCCAGGAGGTGGCACATGTGTACGCGGCTGGTATGTGGCCGCATCAAAAGGCCTCTCGGCAAGGGAAAACAATGCAGCCTTCCCTCCTCCTCCATGTCTGCACCAAGGGCAGCACTAACACCTATGGCAGGCTCTGGAATGGGAACCTTATCACTAAAAAGTGAAGAAAAAGTGAAAGGGATGAGTGAAAGTAGGTGAAATCCTAAGTTTCAAACCCTAAGAGAGAGAAAGTGAAGAAGGGATGGAAAATCAAAGAGGAATAAGAAAATTTGGGCAAAAATGTGAGAAAGTGAGGAAAAAACAAAGAAAAAACCCAAAATTCAATCAAAAAATTTTTCAATCGGTTCAAAATGAAGAGGAAAACAAGTTGTTTTAGGAAATTTTTGTGAGGGTTGTTGGGTAAACTCAAGAAAAAAGGAAATCTAGAGAGAAGGGAGGTTTAGAGAGAAGCAGAGGAGATTTTTGACGTAAGTGGTGATCAAAATGGGAGCCTTTTGTGTTTTAAAGAGCCACGAGTGTGGCTTTTTACCGAACTATCCTTCGTCGCTATCGAAGGCCGGCCGACGCTATCGAAGCCCGGCCATGCATCGCTGAGGCCTGGCCGGCCTTCGGTGATTCAATCTGTTTTCTTTTTTTTTGTGTTTTGTGTTTTGTGTATTGCAGATTTATTTTATTTTATTTTTTTTCATCATTATTTTAATTTCTGAGTTATAGTCTCGGTTTTTTTAATTTTGAGTTTTAAATTTTGGTTTTGATTTTTGAGTTTTTGATCGTGGGTTTTGATTTAAATCGAATAAGGAGTTGTATGTTAACAAAAAATGAGTGTTATAAAAGAAAAGAAAAAAAAAATATAATAACAGAAACACAAAGAAAAAGTGAAAAATATAAAAGAGTGGAAAAGAAGAGAAGAGAAGAGAAGAGAAGAGTTGTTTTTATTGTGTGAGCACATTTGTTCTGTTTAAAATTTGTTATTTAAATGTATTTGTTCAAAAGTGTTTGGACTGAATCATAGTTTACTTCATTATTATGTTCTATCGTAACCAGACGATATTGTATGTACGATTCATTCAGAAGAGTTCCAGGTAAAATCACTCGTGCCCTTCGAATTGTATCCTTCTACCTTTTCTCCTCTCACGTGAGATGCGTTAGGATTGATTGCTTCGGTTAAAAACATTCGGGTGTGTCCCAGTGTTCACACCACCTCTTCACCTCTCGCGTGAGATGCGTTAGGATTGATTGTCTTCGGTTTAAAAACATTCGGGTGTGTCCCAGTGTTCACACCACCTCTTCACCTCTCGCGTGAGATGCGTTAGGATTGATTGCTTCGGTTAAAAACATTCGGGTGCGTCCTGGTGTTCACACCACCTCTTCTCCTCTTGCGTGAGACACATTAGGATTGATTGCTTCAGTTAAAAACATTCAGGTGCGTCCCAGTGTTCACACCACCTCTTCTCCTCTCGCGTGAGATACGTTAGGATTGTTTGCATCGGTTAAAAACATTCGAGTGCGTCCCCATGTTCACACCATCCTTTTTCTCCTTACGTGTGCAACGCGTTAGGATCTCGATTGAGACCTTGGGTCCACCCGACGGTTATGTCACTTTTTGCCTTTCCTGCGCATCGCATAGTTGAGCTTTAATTTTCTTACATCCTTCTGTATGAAATGTGGTTTGGCTCGTGATTCTCACGCATGGCATGTTTATTCATTTTCTTTCCATGATTGGAATTGATGTACTTTGTTTCAGTTTGTTTAACTATGGCATTTTCTTTACATTGCATTCGCCTTCAAATGTTTCATTGCACAACCTCATTGCATGATCATAAGTTATGTTCTTGCATCATGCATATCATTTGCATCTTGCCCCAGAACTACGTTGGTTTGATTTCTTGTAGAGGGATACGTAGGTAGCCTGAGGGCACAACCATTTTAATTTATGTCTTGCTTTCTTGTCCAGGTCTTGTGGCCTTGTCAAAATGGGTTGTCTCTGGGCTTTGACATTCACTCACGTCATTTTATGATTTCGAGCTCTGTCAAAAAGGGGCAACTATAGACACCCCATTTTTGACCGCCCTCAAGACTCAGACGCTTGGTTTAATGCATTCGATGATGAAAATTGAATTATGAATTCGCAGCGATTCGGAATCAATCAGGTTTCCGAAATAACCTCACATCTTCAACATTTACCATGTTTGAGCCCACGAGTTTCATTTTTGGAGCTTTTCTTATCCTGAGTTGAGTTTGAACCAAAAAAACAAAGGAGGCCATCAAGGCCCGGCCATACATCAGTGATGGCCTGTCGTGGCTATGAATGGCCAGCCGGCCGGCCTTCGATGGCGATAAACACTGTTTTGGGCAAAAGGCCGCCAGCTATCCATTTTTGAAGATATTTATCACCTTTTGAGTTCGAATTCTACAAAACTGAAGCTCTGGGATTATTTTGAGGGTTGAACAAAATTCTAAAAATGATATATACACCTTGAGAGCTCTTGACTCCTCCCTCTTCCATTGCAAGGCATCTTTGAGCTAACCTAGCTTGCTTACACCACCTATATACATCGTATACAACCTTGTCTTATCACCCAAAAGCCTTGGTTGATCTTGGAGAAGTGTAATTCAAGCTTGAGAATGCATTGAAACCAAGTTTGAAGCATCCATAACAAGCTTACTTCTTGAAAGGTATAAGTTTATTTACTCTTCTCTTGCCTCTATTTCTATCATTTACTTCATAATTCTTGTTGTTTTGGATTGTTTTGAGCTTGTTTGAAGTGATTGGAGTTGAGTTTGAAGAGTTACCAAAAGGGTAGAGAGATCTTGCTCTTTCTATACCTTTATTCATAACTCAAACCTTCTCCTTTTCACTCATTTCCTTTGATATTTACACTGAGTTTCAAAGGTTTGAAAAGGCTATAAACCATGTTTTGAAGCTTCAAAAGTGGAGGGATTAGCCACCCCTCCTTATCCTTGTTTACTAGCCTTAATTTTCATCTTTATTGTCTAGCTTTTCAACCCCTTTTCATGCATGTTTTACCTCTAATTTTCATATATTTAGGGTTGTTTTGAGGTTGTTTAAGTCTTTTCAAATGGTTCATGCCTTGTTTAATACACTTGTGGTCTCATTAAGTTGGCATACTTCTTTGTTTGATATGTTTTCTTTGTTTATTTTCCATGTTTGGAGCCTAAGTTTAGTAATCAATCAATCATTCCATATCTTTCATTCTTGATAATGGTTTCAACCAATTGAGGTTGTTCAACACATGCAGAGGAGACCTACACTTAATGGCTTAATCTCTTCGGAGATTCATCGTCAACGGTGTAGTCTCATTCTCATGTTTTAGAAGGACCTCTTGTTTGACATCATTTCTTGTTTAGAGGACTTTAACATCACATTTAGACAAATGGACTAATGAATGGCAATGACTAAAACAATTGCTTTAAAACTTCGATCAACACACCTAAAGAAAATGGCTTGATAGCTTGAACTTGGCTGGACGTCATGCCAAGTTTCTTGTGTCAAGGGTCATTAAGCATCAATTCATGGTGTTTTTGATGTCCTTGAAGCGTCTCAACTTCCTTTTTTGAGTTCATTCCATGACAAAAAGGGAGAGGTGGTCCATTTGCATTACATTCATTGATTTTTGGTCCAAAATGATATCTGAGATCATCAAGCGATCATATCGCTCATTGATGGTTTTGGAGTCAATCCCAACCTTCTCTTGAGGCTTTCCTATGACAGAGAAGAAAGGAAAGACAAACAGAACTTGAAAATGCTCTATTTGCACTGATTTCACCTCAGAGCACAAAAACAGAGTTTTGCACCAAATCAATGCACGGACGGCCCTCTGTAGGCCCGACCGACCATCAGTAATGCACGGCTGACCCTTGGTATGTGGCTAACAGTGCAATTTTACAGAAACAGAGGTAGTGGCTGAAGGTGAAACAGAGATGGCTTGAGCAGAAAGAGTAGCTTTCAGGCAATGCGTATGCAACCCCCATCCATCTTCCTTGATGCTCATATCGAATGCGTTTGAATATTTAATTGTTTCATTAGCATAATAAATTGTGATGTAATATTTAATCAGTTTAATTAGTTGTAGCTAATTAGTTGGTGTTGTATTATTTAATTAGCTTAACCTAGTTAAGTTCTTAATTAGCTTAGATAGTTAATTAATTATTCATTTCAAGTGATGTAATAATTAGTTAATTAGTTTAGCTATTTGTTCAAGTATTGTAATAATTAGCTTAGCTTAGCTTGGTTAGCTAGCTTATTCATTCGGACTCTCCTTCGTGAGAGCGTAATGTAATAATGTGTATATCTTCCAACCCCATGTCTTTCTTCCTTTTATTTATCCGATTTTGATGGTTAGATTAGGGACATGTTTCAATTAGCATACCTTATGCTTGCATCCATTCATCTTATCTTGCATGTACCGAGGCTCGGTTCATTATTCTAACTGCATTGTCATTTCAATACTTCTTTGAATACGTGTTTAAGCTCATGTTATTTCATCGATCCATATGTCATATTAGTGGCCGAGCCTATTAATTGCATATCGCATGTGTTGCATTAGACATTTGGCATCGTTAGGAATCATGCATATTTTTCTAACTCATATCTTCTTAGCTTGGAGTGCTAGGTGAGTTTTTAGTGCTTTAGCATACTTGCATGAGTGTGAGTAATTGCCATGATTAACATGCTTGCCATGAGGCTAATTACTGAAATGTTATAAACTGTTTGAATGCCTGTGGATGAAGGCTTGTTGCTTGAATTGAAACGATTCAACAAATGTACGTTTTAAGCCCACTATGGCCAGTGGCAAATTCACAGTTTTAAGCCCACTTTGTTGAGTGGCAAATTCGTAAACTTTAAGCCCACCTGAGGTAACAAATTCAAACCCTTTTCAAAACAAACATGAAATTGAATTGTTCCAATTCGGGCAAACAAGTCTATACTTGCTTGTGCGCATCACATAGTAATGCTAGTTTAATAACCGGAACAAAAGCACATAATGTTTATAAAAATCATATCATGATTAGTAGAGGCCGATCTTTGATTGGGCGAGCGGGGGTGTTCAATTCATGGCCTTTCCCTCTCATACCTAAGTTCTCGAGCCGAGGCAACTTTGGTGATGACGGACACATGGCTTTTGGCACGAGTCATGGGTTTCCTAAATTTTTCAAAAATAAAATATTTAGGTGGCGACTCTGTATCTGGGAAAGCAGTCCAATTTTGACATTTTTAATCCTAAAATCAATTTTTCAAAAGATTTGCCGGATTTGGACACTTTAGTGTTTATCAATTTCACATTGCATTTGTGAAATTAGATTCAGAACCAAAGGAGTTCGAACTGTAGGGCTTTCTTTTAAACTTCCTAAAGAGGGCGCGAAAACGTCGAGCTACAGTGTCCAAAAGTACAACAATGAATGGCCTAGATCAGCGCGGAGAGAGAGGGCGCTGGTAATATTAATACAGCGCCCCCCAGTCACACCACTCACACCATTTACACCGGGTTTTTTTAACTAATTGGAAGGCCTTATACAGTTGGTGTGAGTTCATTGTTTACCTCTACAAAATGCCTTGCCAAGTCTCTTTCCGTTTCTATGCCAAAAATGTTTTCCTCATATACCCACAATGCCCATGCCCAAAAAAATAACTCTTAGACCTCCTCCAATCCCTTCTCCAACTGGCCTATCAGCCATACTATATATTTGTCGTAAGGGAGCTCCACGAAGATGGAAACCCTCACTTTCATGCCATGGTTCAATGCACGAAGAAGATCTAAACCTCAAACTCGAGATTTTTTGATCTCACTAGAGCCAACGGAAGGATCTATCATCCAAATATAGAAAAACTTCATTCTCTAACAACAAGTCGACATTATATATAGAAATGGGGCGACTTCGTAAAATGAGAAGAATTTTCATCGAAGAGGAAAAATCCCTCGAAGATTTCAATTTCGCATTTTATGTTGACATTTAAACAGATAGTTCATTAACAAACAAATAATTATCAAATAAACACATAATCATGTAAAATATACCTAATAAAATATTATGTATCATTTATTATGTAAAAAAGATAGGAAGGTTGGATCGTTATACTTTCATTCTAACTTTTCAACACTTTTTGACTAAACTTGTGTCCTTTGTAGAAATTATCCACCGGTGAGAAAGATTAGGTGTCTTTGTACCCATTTAATAGTATCACATCAATTTTTTTTACAATTTTCTTGTTTTTAGTTTCATATAATTATTAGGTACCTAATTATTAGTTGAGCACAATATCAATGTATAGCTCTAAAGGGAGAATTACCTGTCAATTATGGCAGTGAAAAAAAAAATTATAAACTAATAAAAATATTATTATTTTAATTATTAATATTTTTATTTTTATTTTTTGTAAATATTTTTCCACTGACATATGTCAATGTAAAATTATTTTAAAAAAATTAAAGATAAAGGTACTTGACCAAAAATAATAACAAACACATGTGGTTGCAGTTTTTTTTTTTTTAAATACAACAAAATTACACTCCATAAAGATTCTTGAAAAATAGGTGGTAGCTCGAAATTCGTGGCCCAATTTTGGCTCGAATTTGAATTCGAAGAGGGAGAGAAGAGAGGGAGAGAAAGAGGAGGAGAGAAGAGGAGATCGTCGCAGCAGAGGGAGAGAAGAGAAGAGCAGGATCGCCGCAGCAGAGGGAGAGAAGAGAAGAGCAGGAGATCGTCGTCGGACACAACTCGTTGGCGTCGCAACTCGTCGGCAGCTCGTCGCTCAGCCCCGCCTCCGCCTCTGCCTCCACCTCCAACTCCGATTTTGATGGCCCCCTCCAGTCCAGTTCTTCTTCTCCTTCTTCTCTTCTGTTCTTCTTCTTCTGGAAAAAAAAAAAAAATGAGGGAGGGAGGGAGGGTGTGTGTGGACAGAGCTCTGTGTGTGTGTGTGTGGGTTGGTTTTCCAGAGGGAGGGGATGAACAGAGGGAGGGTGGGTGTACAAAGAGAAAGGGTGGGTGTACAAAGCAATTTGGGCCTTTCGACCCACGCCATTTCGAGTTACGAAATGGAGTTGAAGATTCTTACATTTACGTTATATTTGGTTGCAAGATAATGAAAGAAAAAAAGAAAAAAAAAATATAAGTAAAATGTGAATAAGAATATACTTATATTTTACTTAATTTTATACATATTTTTTCTTTTACTTTTCCTTTCCAAATCCCTTCTCAAATCTCTTAATCAAACATAATTATTTGTCTCACTTGTCCCATCTGGTAGTTTGCTCAAGTCATTTTTTCACCCTCTGACACTTGTCTAATTGTTTCTCAAAAGCTAACATAAAAATAATAAATCTCACTATTTTAATCAATAAGCTAATACACCATATAAATTTGCCCAGAACCCTAATATAATTTTGGGAACCCCTTCCGTACGTAACCTATAAGAGGTGGGTACCATATATATACTTGTTATATATTTTTGTGATAAAAGTTACGTAATTTTTTGACAATCTTTAAAAATTTGGGGTTCAATAATTAAATTACTTATTGGTGTGGTCGTGTTCTGCATTTTCGTGGTTCAAAATATTTTAATGAAAAAATATGAAATATTACCAAAAAAATTCATAACATTGTGTGTAAATTCATTTTTGAACCACTAATTGCTATAACTCTATAAAATATCTATATATATCATATAATATATACTATAAAAATACAAAAAATACTTTGGTATGCACCATTGTTATATATTTTTATGATAAATGTTATATATTTTTTTGATATAATATATTTTTATGGTATACTTTGGCATACACTAGTTAAAATTTGTTATGTATTTTTATGATAAATGTTATATATTTTTTTGGTAGAGTTACCACAATTTATAAATAAAACATAAGATTACACATTTTGCGATAATGTTAAGTGTTTTTGCAATTATGTTATACTTTTGTTTTATATTTAAATAATATATTTTAAATATAAAAAAAATGTAATATTTATCATAAAAATACCTAACATAACTATATAATACATATATTGTAAAATTTTCCAAAAAATACATAATAAAATACGTATAATACACACCTCCTTTATGCTGTGTTTGGTTGGAGGATTTGAGGAGGGATTTGGAAAGGAAAATGGAAAATGTAGGTGAAATGTGAATAAAACATACCTTTATTTCACCTAGTTTCACACATCTTTTTCTTTTCCTTTTCCTTTTCCAAATCCCTCTCCAAATCCCCCAACTAAACACAGCATTAACAAGTGTACGCCGAAGAGATATTTTTTTTATAATTTTACCTTCGAAGGACAAAACACACATATTGTGTGTGCTGTTTCACCGACAGACAGATTACACACACAATGTGTGTGTCTCTCTCTTCTTTAAATTCTTTTTTTTTTTTATTAAAAAAGAGTCAAAAAAAAAAAAAAAAAAAAAAAAGAAAAGAAAAGAAAAGAAACAAACGTTATAAAAATTCAAGTGTTTACAATATCTTTGTTATGAATTTTTGTGATAAATATTACATATTTTTCTGATAAAATTACGATAATTTATGATTAAAAAATAAAATTACACATTTTGTAATAATATTACATATATTTTTTTTTTATCCAAACATATTTTAACTCAATAAATGCTCAAGTTAACTATAAATTATTTTAACCATAGAAAATTACATAACATTTATTATAAAAATACATAACATATATCATAAAAATGTGTAATTGTGACGAGCTTACATATATATGTATATATGAATGCAAATTGCAATACATGACTCAGACAGTGTCTCCTGTGGGTTGCTCCTGGAGTTTGGAACTCTTTTCCAGTTTCTTAAACTCTCTCTTTAGCCTGCTAACGGGGAGTTGGGTAGCAGGACCATTTTGGTCACTGGTGTCACTGGCTCTCTCTCTCTCTCTCTCTCTCTCTCTCTCTCTCCATATATGTGTGTGTATATATATGCATGGTTTTAATGAGAATATGGTTGTATTTTTGTATGGATGTAGTATTTGTGGAAAAGATACTAGAAGTTCAACCAAATGTGAAGAAGCCCTATCATCTTCTAAGAGCTTCAGATGCACACTCTCAACGGTTGCATAATGAGGTAAGCATAGCTCTGAAGGAGGTCTCTAATATATGCCACATTCTGTTGTTCCTTCTACCCTTTCTTTTTCTTTTGGGAGTTCTAATTTGAAAGTTTTAATGATGTGGAGAGTGCCCATGTGAAGGTGAGATTCACTCTCCTCTCTCTATCTCTCTCTACTCTCTCTCTCTCTCTTCCACCTCACTAGAACTTTTATGAGCTCTAGTATTAGAGATATATATCATCATTGATTGTAGAAGCTCTATGTATATGTATCTGTCTGCAATTGTTTGTTGATGTTTGACCCCTGCAAAAATTCTAAATCCTACAATTAGGAGTGTAAAAATAGTCCACAGCCCGTGGGCCGCTCGAAGCCTACCCGAGGCCTAGGATGGGCCCGGCCTGTTTAGGCCCGGGTTCGAGCCCTTGTGCTTGGGCCTAGGCCATAATTTTAAAGCCCGACCCGACCTGCTTTGGCTTGGCTTGTGGCCCAGCCCATCGGCCTTTTAAGGCCCACTCAAGGCCCGCTACGCCTGAAACCTAGTGTTTTTTTTAGTGAAAAATAATAAAATTTTGATAGAAATTTTTTTTAAAAATATAAAAAAAAATAGTCAGACCCGTCCAAGTCCAGCCCAAACCCGAGGCTAGGCTCAGGCTCACCGGGCCGGCCAGCCCAAGGCCTGAATACCCCTGGGCTTGGGCCTAATTTTTTGGCCCGTGGGCCAACTCAGTCCCGGCGGAATTTTGACGAGAGTCCACGAGGCTTGACATAGACGGGGTCGGACTGGGCCGAGCCAGGCCAGATTTACAGCCCTACCTACAATACATATCTATCCCACAAAAGATAGAAGTGAGCCCAAACATTAATGCCTTGTTTGGCATATACTAAAAAAGCTAAAAAGTCACTGTCCTATTTAAGTCACATCACCTCTCTACCACATCACTTCAAACCCAACCCATATTTCATAAAAAGTCAAAAAGTGTACTTATTTAGAATATCCTAAACAACCCCTAAGTCTCATCAAAAAAGTGTGGCAAAGAAGCAATATTTAGTAGTAATTTTTAATAGATTTTGTTAATCTATTATTCAGGCTGTGTTTGATTTATGAATTTGGATAAAGATTTGAAAAGGGAAAGCAAAAAGATGTGTAAAATATAGGTGAAATATAATTTTATTTTTATTCATATTTCATCTACCTTTTTTATTTTCCTATCCAAATCGATTAACCAATAAAATAGGTATAATAAAAAATATATAATTTTTAAAAAAAATTTATGAGTTAACCAAACCCATTTTAATTAGATCAATAGAAAATTAACTCTAAATTTGGAGTTTTTGAATTTTATTTTCAAAATTTACCCACTTGGAAAGTATATATTCAAGTTTGACGCAATAATTTTTTATTTGGACCATTGTCAAAAGCTTGTTGGCATGTTAAATTTGTTTTAACACATGAAATAATCAAATTATTTTAACCACTATGCTGTTTTCAAATTTATAATGCTACACTTGCTCAATATCTTAATCAATTTATACAATATTAATTTATATACACACAAATTACAAAATAAATAATGAATTTTAAGTGATTTTTAATTATTATTTT
Source organism: Camellia granthamiana (assembly GCA_036172215.1). Lineage (NCBI taxonomy): Eukaryota > Viridiplantae > Streptophyta > Magnoliopsida > Ericales > Theaceae > Camellia > Camellia granthamiana. The sequence continues at coordinate 53,793,886 of CM069915.1, read as the reverse complement.
TTGAGTAATTCAAAATTTTATTAGAACCGTCTTGGTTAGATTTTTCCTATCCTATTCATTTCCGTTTGACCCCTCCACTTTTGTAATCATAGCTTTACCCTGCTAATAGTCCTTATAATTTGAAACTTGTATTATTTTAATTCATGACTTTTTAATTGTGATATATTTAATTATCAATTTTGAATCTTGTTCCAAATAAAAGCAATCAAAGAAGTTTCCTTTACAAATAATCTATTTTAAGAGCAAAGCCGTCATACAACTTATTTTATATTAGTTAACTTATATATTGTTTAAAATATAATGGCTTTTTTTTTTTTTTTTTTTTTAATGAATAATATTAGAACTTTCTTAATTATAGAGTTCTATATAGTTTGTTTTTCAGATTTTTTCTTTTTTAAGAAACTAAAAATTAAATTGGTGAAAAAATTAAAAAGACATCATTTTTATATAATTTTATCTTTTAGGATGGTAGAAATAAATTTTTTTAATATTTATTTTTGTTAAATTAGTTTCTATTTTTTCAGAAGTCAAACATAACTACAACTTTGACATCATTATTAAACCAATCTATTAAATTAAAAAATCTAAAACAAAAAACATTTTATATATTAAACATATTGATTACACATTAAAAACCTAATAACTATCTATTATATGATAACCATCGAAAAATATTTGTTAACAACAAATATAACCATCTATTAAATGATAACCATCCAAAAACATCAACCAAAAAAAAAAAAAAACATATTACATGATCATCATCCAAATACATACTAAAAATTAATTTAGTAAAAAAATAAAAATGTAAAAGATTTATCATTTTTATATAATTTTATCTTTGGTGGGTAGAAATAATTTTTAAAAATTCAAAAATAATTTTTTGACATTTATTTTTGTCAAACTAATTTATATTTTATCAAATTAATGAATTTACTTTGAAATGAAGTAACAGTATCTTCAATTGTACTTGTTTGAAACAAAGAACAAGATTGAAAATTCAGAATCAAATGTATCACAATTAAAAGGTCAAAAATCAAAATAACACCAATCTTAAACTATAGGAACCGTTAATGTAATTCACTACTTTTTATTTTTATTTTATTTTTATATTTTAGTAGCCAAACAAGGAATATTTGAACATGGTTTTATCAATATCATCTAACTTCCATGCCTCATTTCTAGTCCTATGAGGACCACCTGATTCAATAAAATAAAAAATCACTCCATTGTTGAATAAATTGACTATCAGCATATATGTGAGAAATGGCGGAGTCAAGATTTTAGTTTAAAAGAGATTATTAAATTAAAATCTTAACAAAATTCACGATCTAAGTTTTAATATTATGAAAAAATAATAATTTGCTAGTTTCTTTTTTCTTCAAATCCATCCACTTTTGGAAAAAAAAAAATTCAAAATGAGTGTTATAAAAGAAATAAATTTCTCTCTATTACTTTCTATTTCTTTTCGGTTTACTCAGCCAATCTGGTGACATGAAGCAAGATAAATGCATTTCTTCTCTCTTTTCTTTCCCCCAAATCACTCAATCTAAACCGGATATAAGTTTTACATGTACACATGCCACTGTATTGTAGAATCTACGCAAATCTACACAGGAGGTGAAATTCATCTGATGACATGTATCATATTCCTATATATGGGTAAATTACACTTTTTTAACACTTAATCTCCGTTTGTTTTCAGAGATAGAATGAAATGGATTCATAATGAGAGGATTAATAATGAGAGGACTAAGTAAAATTGTGTTTATTTTGATGATAATTGTTGGTGTAGAGATTGTCAAATTATTTTTATATAAAATAAATATAAAACAATAAAACAAATAAAAAAATACAAAAACATTAAACATTAATGCTGAAAAAATAAAAATGTCCAACATGTAAAAAATAAATAAAAAATAAAAAATTTCCAAAAAATAAAAAATAAAACAAATAAAATAATAATTTTTACTTAACAAAAAATACAAAAAAAAATACACATTAATTTTCAAAAAAAATGCTCAACATGTAAAAAATAAAAAATAAAATAAATAAAAAATAATTCGGCGGACTATTTTTCTAATATCATCCCCACCTCTTCCATCTCAATCCCCCTTCCAAGGCCTATCATAATACCAAGGGATTAGAAATTTCCTCCCCATCTCTCAAAACAAACATATAACATATAGTGAGTCCCACCTCACTATTAATCTCAATTCCCTCTCTATAATCCCAAACAACAATCCCTTAAATTTGACCTAACTTTCATTTGACCCCTCTCATTTCAAGTTCAGTGATTTAGTTCTTTAAGTCTTGTTTCAACTTTTTTATATTTTTTATTTTTTTGGGGTTCAAATTGAAAATTAAAATTAATAATTTTCAAATACTTGTCAAATTTTTGAGATGTACATGTCAAAAAAAAAAAAAAAAAACTTTATCAAAAGTTTAGACAAAAAGACCAGGTTGAAACTGAACTTTGACATATCTTCTTATTAATTGTAATAGATAACACTAATCTTGTTTCTTTTATGTTAATTGTTCCTTTCCTTTTGCTATGCCTTTTTTTTTTTTTTTTTTGAAGGGATTACAATTAGTAAATACAGCATTTTGACAGTGTTTTCGAGCCCTATATCTTGATCTTCATAGAAAGATCAACTACATGATGCGGTTGATAGAACTTTATTGACCCATAGAACTTTATCGACCCTACTTGTTCTTCAAGGGCATGTAAGTATATGTATATTCATTACCTACACAGTCGTGTATGTATTTCGCAAATTATGTTCATCATCATAATACTATAACAATGAACTTGTTTTGGATTCAGCTATGATGATATGAACAAAGAAAGCTACAAATGGCAGAGAGAGTGGCATTGAGACAGAAGTATTTTACTTCGATCCTAAAGATCATTAACTGGGGAGACTACTTTATGAACACTCACATTCCTGATCTAGTAAAATACACAGTAACAACTATGCCACAAGAATGATGAAGCTAACACAACTAGCAGTCAAATGAAAAGAAAAGTGGCACAAGTACCATTTAAGTTAATCTTAAAGCATTTCCATTATAAGTAAACTCAAATAATTAAATTACAGAACAAAACCGAGGATCAAAACAAAAACATAACATTATTTATCCAAAAAAACAAAAAACAAAAACATAACATTTTCACCAGTTATAGATGTAGCCAACAATCAATATTGTCTTAACGGTGGTGAAGAAGACCTATCCTTTCTTTTGCCCGCTATGGATATGGTTTTATTATTATCATAAAAATGAGAAGAAACTGAACTGCCATGTAAATTATTATTGTCAATTGAAATGCTCTCTGACTCACCTGGCTCATGTAATTCATGGTTGTTACCGAGTTGGCCAACTTCAGAAGCATCTTTAGTGCTGGGAACTCTTTCAGAAGCTTCACAATAACCTCGCCTGGTGATGCAGAGCCAAGTTCTTGAAGACTCATCATTGCTTCCTGCTAGAGGCACGTGCCACGTTCCTTTCTCTGATTCCTGAAACAGTGAGTAGTGTCTCAATGCTTGATAAAAAATTTAATTTGCTCTTAATCTATCCTTCAATAACATCAAAACACCAATTGGTACAAAATTTCTAATTGATATGCCTATATGTTGCCAACGCATATATTATCAATATCCAGGTTCAGTAACTCATCCATAATTAAGGCTGCAAATGAACCAAGCCGAGTTGAGTAGTGGATTGTTCAAGTTTAGCTTGAAAACTTAATGAGCTTCAAAACGTGTTCGCTTGGCTTATTTACATAACAAGTCAATCTCAAACGAGCTTTTAATGAGCTGAACATGAATCAAACTCAAACAGCTTTTTTTTCTTTTTAGTGCATATATGCTTATCGAGCCGAATAATAACTTGTTTAAGTTTGACTTGAAAACTTAACGAATTTTAAAATATGTTCAAGATTGACTGCTTACATAATGAACTAATCTCAGACGAGCTTTTAACAAGACAAATACAAGTCAAGCTCAAGTAACTTAATTCGTTTTGCAGTCATATCCATAATATAGATTATCACCCTTATTAGTATGATCAAAAATGTTAACAATTTACTGATACTCAAATCCGAGTTGGCACGTCTGACTCTCTCCTTAGGCCTCATAGACTGTGTGGTTACCAAAATGACAGGCAAAAGTTTGAATAAGGTCAAAAGTTATCATAATGGCAATGTAGCCTAAGCCACTGAACAGCCTCTTCAACCCTTAAAAGCTGGGCGGCTCTCACCATTTGATGCATTAAAATCGTAGCAAAAGTTATGTAATACAAAACTTTAAAAGCATCCGCATCAGCCTCAACCAATTTTGAGCCAAATTATAATCCAAAATCCACTTTTGCTATTTTAGCTAGTCACTTTTTTAGTACTTACTGCATTAAACTCTCTATTCTAATTCAATCCTATTAAAATATTATTTTCTTATTGCATTTGTTATTCTTTCTTTTTTTTATTAAATTGATGAGGTGAGGTGCCATCCAAACAATTCTTTAAAAAAAAAAAAAAAAATTGCCGTTGACAGGTCGACTGGTTAGGTTAATTTTGGGCATTTTTCTTCTTCTGCTACAGGCACTCACGGGACATCCGGTAAGATATCCGGGAGGACGACCGGTTTAAAGATTTTGACCCAATTTTGCTCCAAAAAATATAATAAAAAATAGAATAGCCAATGAATAGTGGCTCAACAAAGTTGTTGAGTTACTGTAGCAAATATAAATAATAGCTAGCCATAGAATTAATTTGTTGAGTCTGATATAGCACGAATTCTTGATTTTGCTCTCTACAATAGTTTCAAAGCTATTGTAGAGAGCTTGATGTTGATGCTTTAAGAGAGAGAAACTTTAAATCTGTAGATAAAAAACATTAAACTAAAAATGTCTATTTCCAAATAATGACTTCACAACTAACGAAACCCTAGTAAGCATTCAGTAACTTGTGCATATAGAATATTCCAACACACAAAGTTTAAGACAAAAACACAGTATTATAGTTTTAGAGAAGAGAAAGTGATAGGGAATGAGTTAGACTTCATTCCCTTTATATTAATAATACTGAGTAATTATAGGAGTGCCATAAGGCATAATATATGGGCCAGGCCATTACACCAATCAAAGGAATAAATAAGAATAAAATACAATTGCTTATTTCCTATTCTAACTTATTTCCTATTCTAATACTCCCCCTTAAGCTAGTGCGAAGATTTCTCTTATATCCAGCTTGTTGAAAATGTCATGAAATGGTTTGCTCCCTAGCCCCTTGGTGAGAACATCAGCTAATTGGTCTCCAGTCTTCACAAAAGGAATACATATGATGCCATTAGTGAGTTTCTCCTTGATGAAGTGCCTATCAATCTCCACATGCTTAGTTCTATCATGTTGCACTGGATTATGAGCTATGTTGATTGCGGCCTTGTTGTCATAGTATAGTCGCATGGAGTCAATCTGATGGATTCCCAAGTCTCCCAACAATAGTTTAATCCATAGTAACTCACATACACCTTGAGCCATAGCCTTGAATTCTACCTCAGCACTAGATCTAGCAACCACATTCTATTTCTTACTTCTCCATGTGACTAGGTTGCCACCTACAAATGTGCAGTATCTGGAAGTTGATCGTCTGTCAGTGACTGATCCAGCCTAATCTGCATCAGTAAATGCCTCCACACTGACCCTTTCCAGGAGAAGACTTCAGGTATCTCAGGATTCTCATAACTACCTCTAAGTGGGAAGTTCTAGGACCATGCATAAACTGGCTCACCATGCTCATAGCAATGGCAATGTCTGGACGTGAGTGAGGTAAGTATATAAGCTTGCCCACTAGTCTCTGGTATCTTCCCTTGTCCACTGGATCTCCCTCTTGATCCTCACTCAGTTTCTGGCCTGGTTCTAGAGGTGTATCACATGGTCTACGTCCAAGCATTCCAGTTTCTTTTAGCAAGTCAAGTACATACTTCCTCTGGCATATGAAGATGCCATCCTTGGACCGAGCAACTTCAATGCCCAAAAAATACTTCAAATAGCCTAAGTCTTTGATTTCGAACTCAAATGAGGAATCTCCTCAATATCATCTCCTGTCAGAACAATATCATCAACATAAATAATAAGAGTTGTTGTCTTACCATGTGAGGAGTGTTTCACAAACAAGGTATGATCAGATTGACTTTGCTTGAATCCATATTTCAACATAGCTTGAGCAAACCTTTCAAACCAAGCCTTAGGAGATTGCTTTAGCCCATAAAGTGACTTTTGGAGCCTGCATACTTTATCGTTGGACTTGGCATCCGCAAAACCAGGAGGAATATCCATATAGACCTCTTCTGCTAGGTCTCCATGAAGGAAGGCATTCTTCACATCAAACTGATGAAGTGGCCAATTCAAATTTGCAGCAAGAGAGTAAGATCCTCACAGAATTCATCTTAGCAACCAGTGCAAATGTCTCCTGGTAATCCACCCCATAAGTCTGGGCGAAACCCTTAACAACCAGTCTTGCTTTGTACTGTTCTATGGAACCATCTGCTTTGTATTTTATCGTGTACACCCACTTACACCCAATTGGATTTTTGCCTCTAGGAAACTCCACTAACTCCCAAGTGCCACTCTTGCCGAGAGCTCTCATCTCTTCCATCATGACATGTTTCCATTCAGGAATAGAGAGAGCATCTTGAAAATTGATAGATAGACTCACAAAAGACACTTTAGGCAAAAAAGTTTTATATGAGGAAAACAGATGAGAATAAGAGCCATGATTACTAATAAGATGCTGAGTACATGACCTAATTCCCTTCCTGTTAGCAATAGGAACATCAAGATCTGAAAAAGTAGGAATAAAAGCACTAGAATCAGAATTACCTGGACTCTCAGGAGAGGGGGGTGACTCTAGACACTCATCCGGAGAAGAAGTTGGCAGTAGAGAAAGGAAAGTAGTCTCTTGCATCAAGGTGACTTGCCGTCTGTCTTTGTCCCTGATATTAACTTTGCCTGCTTCCTTTTCCTCAACAACTACTAGCTCATCATCCTCTATCTGTTCAATCACTGGCGAAAGTGGAATGGGAATCTCTTCACACTTGCGAGTGGGAGGATGATAACACTTATAACCCTTTTTAGTGGTAGAATAACCCAGAAAAACACACTTAAGAGACCTAGGATCCAATTTACCACGAATGGGTGAATGATTATGGGTAAAGCAAACACATCCAAAAGTCTTAGGAGGAATTGACAACCCAGAAGGGGTAGACCTGAACAAAACTTGAAGATGTGTTTGTTTTTGAAGGACTTGGATAGGAAGATGATTAATCAAATAAGCGGCAGTGAGAATCGCGTCTCCCCAATAGGATTGAGGAACCCACATCGCAAAGGATAGACAACGGGCAACATCAAGAAGATGGTGATTTTTGCGTTCTGCAACACCATTTTGTTGAGGGGTATTAGTGCATGAAGTCTGGTGAATAATGCCATGAGTGGCGAAATAAGTAATAAGACCAGAGTCAATATATTCTCACCCATTATCAGAACATAGAATTTTGAAAACCGCCCTAAACTGAGTACAAACCATTTTATGGAGGTTTTGAAACACAGAAAATACCTCACTTTTATCTTTCATCAAATAGACCCAAGTGGCACTAGAACAATCATCTATGAAAGTAACAAACCATTTTTGACCAGTTAGAAACACAAAACGAGATGGACCCCATACATCAGAATAAATCAAAGAAAATGGAACTACACTTTTATTAATAGAAGAAGCAAAAGAGGCTCTGTGTTGTTTTCTAAATTGACAAGACTCACATTGAAAATCTGACACATTATTTTTCTCAAAAACAGAAGGAAATAAATGCTTAAGTAATAAAAAAGAGAGATGTCCTAAGCGACGGTGCCACAGCCAAATATCTTCTTTGGTGGATGATAACTGAATAGATGAATGAGCCAGCTTGTCTATCTGATTCAGAATGTAGAGCCCATGTTCCTCTCTACTACTGCCAATCCTCTTCCTCGTGATAAGGTCTTGAAAAAGATAATGATCAGGAAAAAATATCACGCTACAATTTAAGTCACGGGTAATACGACTCAAACGAAATTGGGAAATGGAAGACAAAAGACAAAGGAAGGGAAGGGATGGCATGAATTAAACATTTCCCTGACACAAACGAAATGGTACTATCAACAATACGCACTTTTTCCTAACCTGAAGAGGGATTATACTCTGAAAATAAATTAAAGGAGCCAGACATATGGTCGGAAGTACCAGAATCAATAATCCATAGTACAGTTGTATGAGATAGCAATGCACATGGGGAAGAAGCCAAGTTACCTGAATTGGCAAAGGAAGAAGAAGGTACACCTGTAGCAGAAGTGGAGGCTCGACGGTCTAGCAAGTGGTGAAGAGCAATCTCAAAATCTGAGGCAGATAACTCCGAAACATCAGCAGCGGAAGAGACAACTGGAGATGAAGATGGGGGCTCAACAGTGTCTGAAAGATGGGCTCGTGCATTGACCTCGCGGCCTCTAGTACCAAACCTACCAGGACAATCGCCTCAGCCACCAAAGGGAGTTCCATGCAGCTTCCAACAAGTTTCTCGTGTGTGGCAAGGTCAACGATAGTAGTTAAGAGTAAAGATTATCCTTCTCAAAGGAAGGACGAGAACCATGAGTCACATGGTCGCCATCGCAAGAGGGTGCACAAACCAAGGCCGAGCGATTAGTAGTAGCAGAATGAAGCATCGCAGAACGGCGACTCTCCTCATTCTGCACAAAAGCAAAGGCTTCCTAGAGAGAAGGAAGCACATCCATGCAAAGTACTCTGCTCCGAACCGGATCATACTCCACATTGAGGCCTTTCAAAATCATGGGCAGAACCGCTCTTGCGTCACAAACTTCCAGTAACCAGCAGAATCAATGGGACAGAGAAGCTTGTAATCCTGAAGGTGATCAAGCGGCTTCCACCCATTGCTAAGGAAGGTTACATACTGGAGGATAGTCTGCTCACCTTGTACCGACCTTTCAATGGAGCAACGTAACTCGAAAGCCTGTGAGAAGTTCCCCTTCCTGGAGTAAGTAGTTACTACGGCCTCCCAAATATCATGGGCAGTGTCCATAGACAAGTAGCCCTCTCCAATCTCCGGAACCATAGAATGGATCAACCAGCCCATAATCAGAGAATTGATGATCTCCTACTGGTCATAATGAGGGTCGGTGATACTGGGTGCCTGAACCCGCCCATCAACATATCTCATCTTCCCCTTGCTCTTCAAGAAAATAATCAGACTCTGCGACCACGCTAAGTAATTCTGACCATTGAATAGAGAGGTGGTGATTCTAAGGCTGGTGTGGAGGTTATTAGTCATAGTGGAAAGGATAACAGAACTCTCGCCCTACGATGGCTGAGAGGTAGTAGATTCACTGGTCAAATCCGCCATGGATACTCTACTAAGTATTCCTCAAACACGGTGCCAATCACAAACCTAGAAGATGAGAGGGGAGTAACAAGCATTTATGTTACACGGATTCGGGTGCGGGTGCGGGTGCGGGTGCGGGTGCAGGTGCATATCTGGAGGTCAGACACTTCAAAATTAAAAATTAAGAATACGTGGATATGGATCCAAATGTGGATACAAGTACGGGAATACGTTAAATAGTTATTTTAAAAATATATTTATTATATAAAAATGAGTTAAATAGTTATTTTTAAAATATATTTATTATATGAAGATGAGTTAAAAAAAGTTGACCCAATAATTTTTTTTTATGAATAAAATCAAACATATGAATAAGTCATATAATAACCCATGTTATTGTTGAATAGAGTTTGTTAATAGGCCCAAATATTTTATTTATTTATTTGGATCCAACCCATTAAGATTTATTATGATACAAACCAGCCAATAGGTGTAAATTTTTTCTTTATTTTTTTGGGTCCAGCCCATTATAGTTTAAAATATTAATTTATGATACAAATCAGTGCCCAAACCTTTTATTTATTTATTTGGGTCCAGCCCATTAAGATTTATAATATTTACTAGCCAATAGCCCAAAGCCTTCTATTTATTTATTAGGTCCAGCCCACAAACCTTTTATTTATTTATTAGGTCCAGCCCATTAGGTCCAGCCATTAGGGTTTGATACAAACAGCAGCAGTAGCTTTGACATGTCCGTCTCACACGCACAGCATCCAGCCATTAGGGTTTGATACAAACAGCAGCAACAGCTTTGACATGTCTGTCTCACACGCACAACAACAACACGATGGATCTGTCTCCTCTTCGCTTCTCTCTCACACACAGCAACACGATGGGTCTATCTCTTCTCTTCTCTTCTCCTCTCACACACGCACAGCACGATCGAGAGAGATATCAAGGGAGAGAAGGAGATCGTGATAGAGAGAGAGGAGACCGAGACAGAGAAGAAGATCGAAAGACACTATCACGATCTTGAATCCATACATCAATGTAAGTATCTCAACCTTGTTCTTCCTTTTTGATTAGCCGTGTCCGAGAGAGGAGAGGCGAATCCGACACAGATCCTACACCCGCACCCGTGTCGTGTCGACACGGGTACTTCGCCCCAAAGTGCCGAGTCCATGTAACATAGACAAGCACAACAATAACTATAAAAGCATAAAGACTGAAGAATCCAGTGGGGTTTTGTTGCTATACTGTTTTTACATCACCAGAGGTTTTTGTTTTTGTTTTTTTTTTTTTTGTGTCAGTTTCTTTTCTTTGTATTTAGGTTAAAACATAAAAGAAAAAGAGACAGAGATTGCTGACAGGGACAGTGGCCAAGGAGGACCAAGCGACAGCAACCTAGGGAGAAGGGGACCAAGCAACAGTGTCCTAGAGAGCCAGTGGGGTTGTCGTTGCAGGTAAAAAAGCCCTGGGGTTTGCCGACAGGAGCTCTGAAGCCAAGAGGGACAGTCGACACAGCCTAGAGAGCCAAGGAGGGCTCTCGACAGACCCCTAGAAGCCTAAAGGGGACTGTCAAGGCCTGGATAGATGATTCCGGGAGACCTAGGTGAAGAAGAGAGGTTGGGTGAAGGGTTGTGGTTAGCCTAGAGGCTAGGTGAAGGGCTTTGGTTAGCCCAGAGGCTACCGGAGAAGAAAGAGGTTGAGTGGCTCCTATGTGTGGCTTGAATAAGGTGGCTAGGGCCTGAGTGGCTCTGATACCATGTAGTTTTAGAGAAGAGAAAGTGATAGGGAATGAGTTAGACTTCATTCCCTTTTATATTAATAATACTGAGTAATTACAGGAATGCCATAAGGCATAATATATGGGCTAGGCCATTACACGAATCAAGGGAATAAATAAGAATAAAATACAATTGCTTATTTCCTATTCTAACAGGTATTTGGTTATGGAGTGCAAAGCAAGATTCCTTATATTATGTTTGAATACCAGAAGGATTAGAAAATGTTGCACTGAAAAATAGATATATATGGAACAAGAATGACCAAAAATAGAACATACCTGAATGACAAAAGAATAAGAGGGTGGCATTTGAAGTTTCGGGTCACCTTTCGTGAAAGTATATCGAACCTGCAAAATAGGTAGCAAAAGAGGTTAATCTTAGTTGCATAATGAAAATCACCTCTGATAAAATCAAATATATATAAGAACCAGCATCAAACATTCACCATAAAGTGCTAAGGGAACTTAGAGCTTGTTCGGTTGTACTTTCGTTTTATATGTTTTCAAAAACAAAAATATTAAAAAGTTTCAAAACACTTGTCATTTCCATTTTGTGAGAAACAGTTCTAAAAAATAATTAGCTTATATGTGTTTTCCACAAATGAAAACAAAAAACAAAAAATAAATATTTTAGTAATTCTTCATCACAAGGATACTTCAACACTGTGTTACACGGACTCGGGTGCGGGTATCGGGTGCAGGTGCGTATCTATGGGTTAGACACTTCAAAATTAAAAATTAGAGATATGTGGATATGGATCCAAATTTGGATACGGGTACAAAAATACGTTAAATAGTTATTTTTTTAAATATATTTATTATATGAAAATGAGTTCAAAAAATTAAGGAATAACAAATTTTGTTTAAAAAAAATAAAATAAAATATAAATAATTAATAATAAATTATTTTAGACATAAAATAAATTATATTATATATGATAAAATAAATTATTTTTATTTTAGACATAAAAATTACATCATTTATGATATATTATATTATATTATATAATATAATATTTTTTTGAGTGAATATTATATAATATGAATACTATTATATATTATTATATTAATATCATTTATAAATAGAAAGTAGAGAAAGAGAACAGAGACGACGAGAAGACAGAGTCAAAGAAGAAGAGAGAGAGAGAGAGAGCCCAAAGGGGAATCAAAGCCCTAGGGTCATTTTCTGGGTGGAATTGACTTTAAGATGTTGGTTTTCAGATCTCCTTCAATTCGGTCTAGTTCGCAACTAGGATTCGCGTTTTGATCTTGCTTCGCGACTCAACTTGCTTCGCAAAGGTGAGTTTCAGCCCCTCTCTCTCTCTCTCTCTCTCTCTCTCTCAACAACCCTTCTTTCTCCTCTCATGTCAACCGTGTCCGAGAAAACCATGCCGAATCCGACACATATCTCACACCCGCACCCGTGTCGTGTCGACACGAGTACTTTGCCCTAAATCAGTAAGTCCATGTAACATAGCTTCAACATGAGCAAAGTAACCATGTTAGTGGAGAACTTGGAAGACACAATTTCACTTGCTTGTAAGAAATAGACTAGGAAAAATCAGCATTTTGAACTTTACTAAATACTAATTTATTTATTTTTTTCACAAGTCATTTTTTCCAAGATTTTGGAAATAAAGGAGTCCAACACCCACATACACACTCAACCAAAACTCTAGCCAAGACCATATAATATAGACTTGCATAGTTATTTGTATTCCTTCTATGTTAACAAACATTTTTTTTTCTCTTTCTTCTACTCTTTTTTCCTTCTCTGTTGCTTCTCAGTTCTAGTTATACACAAATGAATTTTGTATTCTTCTAATCTCAGCCATACAAATGTATATATGCCCAATACAAATGAATCCTATGAAGTTGGCCTAACAATCAACGAAGAACCAAAATACGAACCCAAAATGAGAAAATCTATATCAAGCATAGAATTTTCATGTAAAACATACTTGATGCCGTTCTTTCCACTTGAGAAAGAAGCTGCTACCCAGAAGTTCAAATATATGATCACGCATTTCATCATTTGTCACAAGCAAACACTTGAGTTTTACTGCAGCATAAAGCCAGTACCTAAATTATAGTCGAGAACCATTATTAGCATATTTGCTCACAAAACATCTTCGAAAAATGGTAAACATAGAAGTGAAAAATCATATGATGCGTGCATTATTGAAAAAGGATGAACTCCCACTTCAAATGAGAAATGCCACAAGCATTTATTTTTTAAGTAACAAATGAGAAATGCACCACCGCTAATTCAGAATGGAGTTGAGAAGTGAAATTATCAAAAGAATTAGGTGAAAGAACAGTTGTACAATAAGAAGAAAAATAAAACATATAGGCATATATCATAGTTAAAAAATAAAATGAGAGAGAGAGAGAAAGAGAGAGATTTCACAAGGTTCAGAGGTTACCAATCATCATTGGATCCATATGGGGTCCCATATAGCACTCCTTGAGCTATCCACTCCTCAAGCAACTCTCGATTGGCAGCATTTTCTTGAAGTGTCCGGATACGTTTATTATGCAAGACAACAAGTGGCCATTTGTTGCTCCGCTTATACAGCTCTTTCACTACAGCATCAAGCTGCTCTATTGCAATTTTGAGAAAATAGATATAATGAATCAAACAGAATAGCTGGTATAGAGGTGCCAAACCAAATACAAGACAGCAGTAAACCAATCACCAACTCAAGATGTACAACCTGAGAAATACTAAATCCACCTTCCGCAAAATTCTGTTGGTAAAGTCCAATGTTTGCACCATCTACTATAGCTTCGTATTCAGCATGTTTGTCCAACCAGTCCTAAACAAATCATTTTTAAAATAAATAAGTAAACAAAAGTTAGCAATAGACAATAAGAGTATCATCAGCAGCATTCAAAAATATAAGGCAGAATAACAAGAAGTTCACAACTTTGCATAATTATTTTCTGATACAACAATATCAATATAATATACATTTCTAGAATTGACAATGATGTAAGCACGTTTTCTAAACATGAACCGAACATAATATTCAAGCACCAAGAAGCATTATGTGTGGAATAGAACTTAGTTTAACATCTTTCAAGCAGAGGTGATCTAACTCAAAAACAATCAATTATTCCATTAATTAATATTTCAAAATAAAATTATATCGAAAGAAATAAGTTTAATAGAAACAGGATTCCAGTTGATGAATCTTGAAATAAGACATGCCCACAGTAAACCAACGAAACTAGCCGGTTCGCTCAAAATGAATCCTTGTTTGTTTTGACTAAAGTGTTATGGACAACTTAACAATTATAATTCTAATTATAATTCAAATCAACTAATCCAGTATATTTTCCACATCCATAGGAGTGGGTACAATCAATTATTCCATTAATCAAGCGAGATAACCAAAATCACACCTGAATTTTATTGGTACCAATTTCAGATCTTCAAATCAGAAGCATGTAATTAGAACCTATATATTCTCAAGCCATGTAGTTTCAGTGTTTATGAATTAAGTTTACAAGTACCAAACGCAACAGTAATTCTAATTGACACAGTACTAAAAGCAACACCATTATATTGCCTACCTCAAAATCCCTGAAATTGGACTGGACTTCCCTTTCCATAGCTAAAGAAGCAACAGATTGAGCAAACTTCTCGGTCTCTGCTTTATCAATGTCAACACAACCCAATTGCTCACCACAAGAGAGACAACCACCATCCGAATCCACATTAGACCTACACACAACCCACTTTCCTTTCCCAAGCCAACCCATCCCATGCCAACCACCCCCATTCCTCAAAATTGTTTCTTTAACACAACCCTCGTCCCAATTCGACACACCCACCTCGCCCACCACCGCCCCACCAAACCAACGCTCAATAGTCTCTGCCGTTGATGCACTCACACACCTCACTGTCCCTCTCAGCTTATGCAAATACTCATAAACCTTCTCTTCCCTCCCAGTTTCCACACTCACCTTCAACAATGCCGAGAGCTCTGGCTCCTCCAAGCTCACCCCATTCGAAACCATGTGTTGCTCAACCTCATAAGCCTTATCAGCCTCCAAATTTTTACAATAACACACCAACGCAGGGTCATAGGACCTCAGTCTCGGCGAAACCCCGTACTTTCCCATACTCTTTACCAACTCGAAAGCTAGGTCTCCGTCGCCCTTCGCCGCAGCGAGCCTCGCCACGGCGGTGATCGTCGCCTCCGTCGGCTTAACTTGGCTCGACAACATGTGATCGAAGATGCGAAAACCGAATTCGAAGGCCGATTCGGAGGAGTCTGAAACGGAGTTAGAGGAGATGTAGAGGAGGGCATTGAAGTGGTAGTGGTTGAGGCGAATGTTCTGTGAGATTGCGAAGTCGTAGAGCGAAATCGCGGACGAGAGGTCTTTGTTCTTGGAGCAGAGATCGAGGTCGTGGCGAAACTTGCCTTCTGGAGTTTGGTTCTTCTTCTTCTTGTTCTTGTAGTTTGAATGGTGGTTTGGGTGGTTAGGGTTTGAGACCTCCATGGATGGATTGATTGAGAGCTTGAATTGGGGGAGGAAGTAGCAGAGATGGAAAAACCCTAGAATTTCAAAAATTTTAGCTTATATGATCTGTGTGCTAGTATGGGCCTAGCAGGCTTGAGCTTCACTGTGAGAGCTATGCAAAGCATCATTTAATCCGTTAAACTTGTATCAATTTATTCGCATCAATTCATTTATTAATTACTGATTAAATTTTGAATCGATTTCAAAATTGTTCCACTTAATGCTTTATTCTTCCTCTCTTTTTCTTTTTCTTTCTTTTTTTTTCATCAAGTTTGAGTAAAAAAATAGGATTAAAAATTTCATTTAATACCAAGTATTTCAGTTAAATTTTCAATTTTTATCAAATAACCAGTTAACTTAGAGAACGATTGGGGGAATGTCCGGGCAGTCTTCTGGCTTAGTGTGAATTTTCTTCAAATTTTTCCAATCCGGTCATGCACCCGATTGTCCACCAACGGTTACTTGCGAGGTTTGATGAAAGGTTAAAAACTCTCTTAATTTGATGAAAAAATTAGTGCTCTCTTCATTTGATACAAATTTAGTGAAATGGTTAGAACACCATTTTTACTAAATTTGATGAAAAATTTGAGTTTGGAACTGGTCTAATGAAATATTAAAGTAAAATTAAATGTGAAAAAATTTAAGATGTAAAATTTATCACAAATTAGTAATTATATATGTAAAATATTACTACGTAAAATTATTTTATATTATATATATGAAAAATATTATATAAATTAATGTTATATATTATTTAAATACTTGATAATTGTTTAAGAATATTCTTCAATCAACAAGTAAATTGAAACCATCCCAAACATTATTTGATTATTTATCAATCTGTTATTCATAATTTGATTTATAATTTTATTCCCAAACTGTCTAAACCACATCCTACACAGCCCTAATTGTGAAAAGGGGCACTTACCAGTAAGTCTCATACAGAAAGTTCAAAATCCATCTAATTCCAAAACAAAATATTTGCACCAGTTAGTCCTACAAATTTTTAATTGCTACCAAAAAATCTTCTTTTTTTATTTTATTTTTTTAACTTTAAAAACGCTGCTACATCCCACACTATAGGAAATTGCACTTTTAGCAACTAAATTTTTTGTCACCAAAAGTCAAGTTTCAATCGCCAAAGGTTTTTAGCGGCTTAAATTTTTGGTCGGCTGCTTAGCCGCTGAAAACTTATCGGGAAAGGTAATTGGCGACTAAAACAAATTTAGTTACCAAAACTAGTAAATTGCCGACTATTTTTTTAGTCGCCAAAAGCATTGATATAAAATTAAATATGCATTTTCGGCGACTATTAGTCGCCAATTTTTTTTTTTTTTCATCCTAATTTCTTTAGCTACTAAAGTTATTAGTCGTGTAAAGTCAAATTGTTTTTGGCTACTAAAAATGTTTTTAGTTACTAAATATTGTAGTCGGCTAAAGGCTAATAAATTTTTGACTACTAATATTTTAGTCGCCTAAAGTCTCAGCTTTTTCCCTACTAAACTTTTAGTCGCCAGAAATATTTTTGTGTTCCAGCTTGTCTTTTTAAGCTACTAAATATTGTGGTCGCCTAAAGTTTGATTGGCTTTTAGCTACTAATTTTTTAGCCACCTAAAGTCTGACCTTTTTCCCTACTAAACTTTTAGTCGCCAAAAATCTTTGGTTGTGCATCAGCTACTAAATAGTTTAATCGCCTAAAATCTGATTGGTTTTTGGCTACTAAAATTTTTGTCGCCATAAGCTTTTTTCATTGTATTTTTTTTAGCTACTAACTATTTAGTCACTAAAACATATATTTCCTTATTGTCATATCAAGCCAAAAACATGATTAAATGTTTTCTCTCAAAATTATAATTTCTCCACAACTTGTATGTATTCTGTGCGACCTGTATTTATTCCGTGCAACTTGTAGCATGTATATAAACAAAACAATACGTATATTATTAATCATTCCACAAGCTGCATCCATTTCACTTCCAATTATCCAAAAAGGAATAACTTTAAATGTCAAATTTCATACAAACCAACTATAGTTCAAACTGGAATAATAATTCCATACAAAACAGAGAAGCACACAAAAATCAAGCCCTCCGTATTCAAAAAATATATTTACTACCATACCAAATGGCCATTTGGCGTGATATAAATTACCATCGTAATCTGTACCACGGTAAAAGGTTATCTATATACCATGCCAGTAAGTATCAGTTTGATGCCAAAAGTTATCAGTATGAGTAATAGTAATCTACACAAAAGTACTAGACGACAAAATTAGCAAGAATGTACAAAAGTGTAAATTGCCCTCCATACACAAAAATGGATTATCCATAAGTCCACACTAAAAGCCATCTACAAAAAAATAAAAATAAATAAATAAACAAAAAATAAATTGCGCCTATTAGAAAATCTCTCGGTTTAATCAGCCATACAAAAAAGTTTTTAACATGCAATTAAGTTAGGTTCAACCTATGAATGCCTTATTGGACATAAAATCATATATATGTGTGAAGTTAGATTTTTATTTATTATATATATATATATGTATCATGAATGTGCACTTGTTTGAAGTTTGAATTTAATTCCCCATTGACAAAAGAACACAAGTTAATCAATCAATATTACTCTCCACTATGATGCTTATCTTTGTTTACATCATACAGTGAAAAAGTGCATTAATTAGATTCGACAAATAGTAACTACAAATAATCAACATCCATATCATGTAGAATATGTATTGTCAAGAACATATAGCTGAAGTATTTTATTTTCCTTTTATCCTAAATGAACAAGGTGCATTTGCATTTCTGAAAGTTGAAACAAGACTTAGTCTATTAAAGAGATTTTACCGTGAACTTATAGTGAAAGTCTATTAAAGAAAATTTTTGGGGGATTTGTACTTGTGATGATGTAATGTGGACTGTATAAAGCAAAACAGAGCATAAATCTGATGAACTATTGCTCAGATATCAACCCATAACTGATAGGAAAATGCTAACATAAATTACAAGAAAATGCTATGAACTTATGGTTATTTTAACCCCCAACAGGTTGAAGCTTTGTCATGAAATGTAGAGTCTCATAACATAATGAATGGCAAAGTACACTTGTAATTTCATTTTGAGTGGCCTATTCCATACCAAGTTCAAAACTACATCATAAAATTTAACTCGCAATACTGACAAGGTTAACACTTACTCTGTTAACCTTTTCATTTGCTGTAGAATTTAATCGTCACATATCGCCCTTTTTCAACTAAGTTTAAGGTGTTTTTGGCTCTAAGTCCCAACCTACGCGTGCTAATTACATTTTTTTCTATTGCAACAAGTCCTATTTGTCACGAGGAAGCTTGTCGTGACATGAATACAGTGGTTCAGGGGCTGTTTTGCATTTTTGCCCTCCGAACGCCCTTTTTTGAGTAAGTTTAAGGCGTTTTTGGCTCTAACTCCCAACCTACACGTGCTAATTACATTATATCTGTTGGAACATGTCTTATTTGTCATGAGAAAGCTTTTCGTAGCATAAATACAATGGTTTGGGGGCCGTTTTGCATTTTTGCCCTCCGAATGCCCTTTTTTTACTAAGTTTAAGGTGTTTTCGGCTCTAACTCTCAACATACACGTGCTAATTACATTCTGTCTATTGCAACAGCTCCTATTTGTCATGAGAAAGTTGGCCATGACATAGATTTAGTGGTCAGGGGCTGTTTTGCATTTTTCAGCCCCCGAACGCCTTTTTTCGACTAAGTTTATGGCGTTTTCAGTTCTAACTCCCAACCTACGCTTGCTAATTACATTCCGTCTGTTGAAACAGGTCCTATTTATCACGAGGAAGCTGCTCGTGACATGCATTTAGTGGTCGGAGGCTGGTTTGCATTTTTCGCCCCCGAATGTTCTTT
The DNA here is from genome assembly GCA_036172215.1 of Camellia granthamiana. Lineage (NCBI taxonomy): Eukaryota > Viridiplantae > Streptophyta > Magnoliopsida > Ericales > Theaceae > Camellia > Camellia granthamiana. The sequence continues at coordinate 53,774,253 of CM069915.1, read as the reverse complement.
TTCGACTAAGTTTAAGGCATTTTCGGCTCTAACTCCCAACCTACGCGTGCTAATTGCATTTTGTCTGTTGCAACAGGTCCTATTTTTCATAAGGAAGCTTTCCGTGACATGAATACAGTGGTTCGAAGACTGTTTTGCATTTTCACCCTCCAAACGCCCTTTTTTGACTAAGTTTAAGGTGTTTTCAGTTTTAACGCCCAGCTTATGCATGCTAATTACACTTCGTCTGTTGCAACAGGACTTACTTTTCATGAGGAAGCTTTTCATAACATGAATAAAGTGGTTCGGGGGTAATTTTACATTTTCGCCCTTTTGAACGCTTTTTTTCGACTAAGTTTAAGGCGTTTTCGGTCCGAACGCCCTTTTTTGGGTAAATTTAAGGCGTTTTTTGCTCTAAATCCCAACTTACGCGTGTTAATTACATTCTATCTATTGCAACATGTCTTATTTTTCATGAGGAAGCTTGCTGTGACATAAATACAATGGTTCAGGGGGCTGTTTTGCGTTTTTACCCTCCGAACGCCATTTTTTGACTAAGTTTAAGGCATTTTCGACTCTAACTCTCAACGTACACGTGCTAATTACATTCCGTCTATTGCAACAGGTCTTATTTGTCATGAGGAAGTTGGCCGTGACATGCATTTAGTGGTCGGGGGCTGTTTTGCATTTTTTAGCCTCTGAACGCCATTTTTCGACTAAGTTTAAGGCGTTTTCGATTCTAACTCCCAACCTACGCTTGCTAATTATATTCCGTCTATTGAAACAGGTCCTATTTTTCATGAGGAAGCTGCTCGTGACATGCATTTTGTGGTCGGGGGTTGGTTTGCATTTTTCGCCCCCGAGCGCTCTTTTTCGACTAAGTTTAAGGCATTTTCGGCTCTAACTCCCAACCTACGCCTGCTAATTACATTTCGTTTGTTGCAACAGGTCCTATTTTTCATGAGGAAGCTTTCCGTGAAATAAATATAGTGGTTCGAAGGCTGTTTTGCATTTTCACCCTCCAAACGCCCTTTTTCGACGAAGTTTAAGGCATTTTTGGTTTTAACTCCCAGCTTACGTATGCTAATTACATTTCGTCTATTGCAACAGGACTTACTTTTCACAAGGAAGCTTTTCGTGACGTGAATACAGTGGTTCGGGGGCAATTTTGCATTTTCGCCCTTTCGAACGCCCTTTTTCGACTAAGTTTAAGGCGTTTTCGGCTCTGACTCCCAATCTACACGTGCTAATTACATTCCATCTATTGCAACATGTCCTATTTGTCACAAGGAAGCTTTCCGTGACATGAATACAGTGGTTCAGGGGCTATTTTTCATTTTCGCCCTCCAAATGCCATTTTTTGATTAAGTTTAAGACATTTTTGGCTCTAGCTCCCAACCTACGCGTGCTAATTGCATTCATTTTGTTGTAACCAGTCTTATTTGTTACGAGAAAGCTTTCCATGACATGCACATTTATAGTGATCGGGGGCTGTTTTGCATTTTTGTCCCTCCCGAACGCCCTTTTTCGACTAAGTTTAATGCTTTTTCGGCTCTAACTTCCAACTTACGCGTACTAATTACATTCTGTCTATTGCAACAGGTCATATTTGTGACCAGGAAGCTAGCCGTGACATGTATTTAGTGGTTAGGCGTTGTTTTGCATTTTCACCCCTTTCGAACGCTCTTTTTCGACTAAGTTTAATGCATTTTCGGTTCTAACTCCCAACCTACGTGTGCTAATTACATTCTGTCTATTGCAACAGGTCCTATTTGACACGAGGGTGTTGCCCGTGACGTCCGTATAGTGGTTCGGGGGCTGTTTTACATTTTTGCTACGTGTGCTAATTATGAAACTTAGTTGGATTATTTTTTTATGTTTTCAATGAATTGAAATGAATGTATATAGTTCTTAGTCTCACAGCAGGTTTGAAGGAAATTGAATTGCATTAGTAAGATTGATAGGCTTCACACTTTCATACAACTTATTCTGTATGCACATAGCAGAAGCATTGCTTGATGAAATATCTTATTGGCAGGTAATGTACTGTATTATCAAAGTGACACCATACATATATACAAGTACATCTATATATCTGTGTGTGTGTGTATGTGATTGTGTGAGGGGGTTCCTAATGAATTAAATACGTATATCTATATGTGTTTGTGTGATTGTGTGAACGGGTACTAATGAATTAAAATGAGGCTTTATTAACTCATTAAACATACTCTTGTTTATGGTTTTAATTTCCAAGTCAACTAGTGGGTCAACCTAGAAGAATGAAAGGAAGGTTTAATGACTTTGAAATTTCACTTTCCACAACATTCAATTTCAATTTCAATTATAAAAGGCAAACAAATTGTTAATTCAACTTCAATTTCGTTTCAACATTTTGTCAAACACATGGTGACCAAGAGGGTGGAAAACAACAACAATAAAAAGCATAGACCAAACAACAACAACAACAAATAAACTACCAACAACAACAATAGCAACATCATCACACACAAACTAATTGATTAAAAGAAAATTAGAACTGAATGGAAATACGATTAAGAATCATTATGTAGGACAATAAAAGAATGAATTGGATTTAACAGGGTGTGCTCCAATGGTTGTGAGAGAGAGAGAGAGAAAGAGAGAGAGAGAGAGGAAGAAGGGAAAGAAGAAGGAAAAAACCAGGGTGTGCTCCAATGGTTGTTGTGAGTGAGAAATAGAGAGAAAAAACACTACTCTTACGAGAAATAGATAGAAGAGAAACTCTAACCCTCTGATTTATAACAAAAAAAATAATAAAAAATAAAAAATAAATCCTTTGTTATAAAACCCTAGAAATTGGGTGAATATATATATATATATATAGGGAGAGAGAGAGAGGGGAAGAGGCCCGAAATACCTGGTGTGCACTGGAGGACACACAAATTAAAATAACTACTGTTGTCCATCGCTGGTGGGGAGATGAGTGGTACCGTCGTTGGTGAGGAGGTGGGTTGTACCATCGCCAGTGAGGAGGTGGGTGCTTGTGTGTGACAGTGGTGGACGGTGGCCGGTAGGAGGGTTGCCTACAATGGAGTGAGACAAAGGGAGAGTGAGAGAAAGGAAGAGAGAGAGAAGAGGGATGATAAGAGAGTGAAATGGAAGAGAACTGACAGAGTAGTCTAATTAAGGAACAAAGTTTGATCAATGCCAACTAAATTTTTTTAGTAGCCAAAACCTTAACTAATGGCGACTAAATATTATTTTAGTCGCTAAAAGTAGTAATTAGGCGATTAAACATTTTGGTCGACAATTAATTTTATAAATCCCTCCAAAATTTGAAATTTTTCCTCCAAATATTTTAATTCTTTGGCGACTAAACTTTTGGTCGCCAAAGATAAAAAATAAATTTTTATTTTTTATTTGGCGACAAAATAATTTTAGCAGCCAAAACTAACTATACAGTGACTAAAACATTTGTTGGTTGCTGAAAATAAAATTTTGGCGACCAAACTTTTGGTCGTCTTGGTCACCAAAAGTTTGAAAGTAAATTTTTGTTTTTCATTCGGCGACTAAAAAATTTTAGTAGCCAAAACTATCTATACAACGATTAAAACATTTTTTAGTCGCCAATTGTGGCATTTTTAGCGACTAAATTTTTTTAGTTGCCAATAATCAATATTTCCTAACTAAAAAAAATTAGTAGCTAAATATTGTACTTTTGTCAACTAAAAAAATTTTTGGTAGCCAATTCCACAAGTTTTGGCAGCGAAATTTTATTTTGTCGCCAAATTTGGTTGGCAAAAGTGCATTTTGTTGTAGCGCCACCACCGTCGGACTTCCGTTACATAGTCACCGGAGACTCGCTGGAATATTCAACATCACCAAAAGTCACCGGAATATCGCTGGAAGTTTGCCAAAATATCGTCGGAGTGTTCTAAACGTCATTGAAAGTCGTCGGAATGTTCAGAATGTTCGTTGAATGTCAAGAATATTATCGGAGACTCACCGAAATGTCCAGAATATTACCGGGAAAAAAAAAAGAAATAAATGGAGAAATTATAGTGAAAAAACATAGCAAAATGTGCTAAATATTGATAAACTGAAACGAAAAAAAAAAAAACATAACAACAACAAACAATAATGGGAAAAAGTATATATTATTTTTTAATTTTTATAGGATTTAAAGAAATAATTTCCAATATTGATCAAACTGAAAAGTAAGTTTTAAAACTGTAAAATGTTATAGTTTCAAAGTATGATTCTATTAAGCATTTATCCTTAATCAAATTAAAAAAACATGTTATGAAACTGCAAAATTTTACAATTCTAAAGAATGCTATGAGATTGTAAAATTTTATAGTTTTAAAGTATGATTCATTTCAGTACCACAAAAACTTTACAGTTTCCATCACTTGTAAAAACTTTAAAATAACTTGTTTAGAATTTGAAAATTTTCTCCATTAAAACAGAAAAATAGAAGTGTATAGCAAAGAAAAGGTAGAAAAATTTAGAAATTGAAGGAGAGAAATAGATATAGAGAAAATATTGTATTCCGACGACTATTTTTGATTTAGATCTAGTTGAATCTCATGTAGATTTACTCAGATCTGATATAAATCTGAGTAGATCTACTCATCTTCTTCCCCGAAAACTCGTCTCTTTCGTTGTCGGTGAGGGTGAAGTAAGGAGTTGATGGTTGGTAGTTGCCGGTGAACCCCAAGTAATGATGATCATCGGTGACTATATATTAGAAAAAGAAAGAGACGAAGGCATGGTCGTCAGTCATCGGAAATCATGAAGAGAAAGAGGTATAGAAAAATAAATGCACAAAGAAGAATGAAGAAAAAAAATACGTAGTGAACTTTTGAGAGTACTCAAAAGATTGTGCAACTAAATAGACTTATCTTATTTTAAATAGGATTTCCAAATAATTCGTCTCTTGTGAAAATAAAACAGTCATTTTATGGGCTTGGAGTGACATGATTTTAGGATTGATCCCAACTGCAGTTTTAACGTTTGGGCCAAGAGTCCATTGGGCTCAAGTCTAAGCCAGTTATATTTGTTGGGCCAAGAATCCATTGGCCCAAAAGTGTAACCCAGTTCTCTTATAGCCTGTTCGGGGATAGATTACTTTATCCTAAAAGTCTCAAAAAAAAAATTATTATATTATTTTCTCTACTAAAAAAATTAAAAAATTAATTAAAATAGTAAATTCTTAAATCAACTTGCTTTGGATTGTGTGGCCGTATTTAAATAGCTAAAATTGAATTGTGTCTTTTTAAAAATCAAATCAACCTAATTTTATTTATTGGAGATCAATTTGGTCCAAGTCTGTTTGACTTAGGCTAAATAAGTTGAAAACTAAATATTTTTTTTTTTTGGATTAAAAAAACTATTTAAAATGTTTAAAAAGCCAGTTTTTTCGCTAATACCAATTGCGAGTCACATAAATTTTTGGGTTTCATTTTTGGGATAATTTTCCTATCTCTAACGTATTACTAAGGTTTCACTTTTTCAACGTTTGGTTAAACAAAAAAATAAGTAAAATATTTTTAATAATTTTTATTTTTATTTTTTACTTTTTTTTAATCTTCAAAATGACATGCCAATGAAAGTGAATTTTATATAAATGAATTTCTAGAAAGTTCACTTTCAACTTAAGTTTTGTTTGGTAACTACATGTTTTAGTTAAAAAGTTTAAAAATCACTATAAATTGTCATATTACTCTCTCTATTTTTTTATATGTCTTTTTATAAAAAGTTAAAAAATTACTAAAATTATTTATTCCTAAACGAGGGCTTAACCTTTTCAACATATTGACTTTTCAAAAGTGAAAAAAGTGGCTCTTGATTATTTTCTATTCGAGGCATGCAATTAAAAGTAATATATTTTAATAATCAACCAAACATTTAAAAATAAATAAATATGGCTTCGTTTGAGAAGTGTGTTGACTGTTTAGTTTTTTTGGCTATTTTAGTTTAAGTTAAAAAGTTTCGTTTGAGTTGAACTTTTGACTTTTTTAAATTTCGTAAGAGAAAAAATGAAATGATTATGATTTAGATGTAACTAGTGATAGAGTCAGGAAATTAAGTTAGAGGGGACACTTAATAATTATAATTTTTTATTTAAAAAAAAATCATGATCAACATTAAGATGATAATAATTTTATGAGCTAAATGTAAACATAAGAATTAAAAATCATTATTAATAGGAATAAATCAAAATTCTATAATAGTGTGTAATAGCTCGGTGCAGGATAGTGATGTAAGTTTGTAATTTTAGCACAAAAAACTTATGGTTCAAAATTCCTAATTTTAGAAAATAAAAACATATCATTTATAGTATAAGTTATTATAAAATCTATTTAATTTTTATTTGACAGAAAATATTAGAGAGATGATATTGCTTATAAATGGTGTTTTGAATGAAAATTATAAAATAGTTAGAATACCATATGCCGTTACCTATGTGATGCTCAAAGCATAAAAATCACAAACCACATTAAGGAGTTTGTTAACTACTTGAAAAATAATAAGATAATTATATTTAATCCATAAGATTTCGCACTACATTATTGGTTTAGACTACTATATAAACATTATCACATAGTACTCCCAAAGTATCAAATAACTACTTATTGTGAACAATACAATAAATCTTTTACCAAAGAACATGTTATATATATATATATATATATATTGTATATGACCACAAAACAAAAACAAAAAAAAATTCAATGCTTAAAAAAAAAAAAAAAAAGTTCAAAATTGAGGGGGGGGTACGTGACCCCCTCGGCCTTCTTTGGCTCCGCCCCTGGATGTAATATTTTATCTTATTAACTATTTAATTTATTTTGTCATTTTATAATTATTTTAGCATGTTAATCCTATGCCAAACCAGGACTATATATATTTTCACAAAATCAATTTACAAGTGTAAAATTTACATCAAATTAAACTAAGCTTAAATAAAATAAAATAAAATAAACGTGGGGAACCATCTCAGTGAGATGATTGCTTTCCAAAAATAAATTCCACTTAACTTGTCGGCGATTGCAATGTCATGTGCTGAAACCAATACATAATAATCTATTTTTCTTAATCATGTGCTGAAACCAATACATAATTCTCTTTTTTTTTTTTTGGTAATGTGTATCCTGCCCCATACCAGCCTCTTGTATCATGCTCTAAAAATGCCTGTCTACTATTCACATGTCGCTATCTCGTTTAAAAACTAAATAAAATAAATAAATAACTGTATAGTGCTTGTGCTTGATTCTTAGGATCATCACTTCTTGGAAAACTTATATCGTGCTCTCGGGCATCACGTGGATCCGTTGTTAATTAATTATAATTTAATATATATTTTTTATATTTTTTAATTACTTAATATAAATTTATAAGCATTACTTTCTCAATTAATTACCACTCACTTGCGATATTATGTAAGGTTGAGTATCGGTTTGTTGGTTCGTCCGTCCCAATTCGATCCTATTTTTTTAGGATTTAGAAAGATTAATTTAGTTCATAGGATCAGATTGGACGAACATTTTTTACTTGATATATTAATGAGCTAAATTTGGGAGTTATACTATTAACCGAGCCCAACCCGACCTATTTTTAAATTAATTATTTAATTATAATATGTTAAAATATAAAATTTTTGTTAAGATTTAAATTTTATCTTTTTAATTTTATTAAAACTCATATTTGTGGTGATATTTGATGAAATTTATTTAAGAAATCTTTCTATTTATACATAAAATTCTTCAATTTATAATGTTGTCAGCATATTTATTGAAGAAATATAATGTGTGATTGAATTTAATTATGAAATATTTTAAAAACATATTAACATATAACTTGATGAGTTGACTTGAGATTTATAATTATTTTTTGTGATGGAGTTGGGCAAATGTAGAAACCAAATGTTAGGGCCAGACTGAGCTTGGCAAACACAAAATCTCTTATTAAGTAATGTACACCCCTACACTTCCCTGCTTGCTCCAAAACCACCAAATAACTTCTCCAGTTCTGGGCAATTGTTGGAATCTAGATAGATAAATATTCTTTGGTTGTAGCTCCCAACATCAACTTTGATTTGATGGTTAATTAGTTGTCTGATTCACAACCTTTGTGTTATATGTGAATTATAATATTTATGAAATTGATTATTATAAATATTATAATTAAATTATTTTTATGTCATAATTGAAAAAAATAAATCACAGTCAAATTGATATTTTGAATTATAATTAAAATAATGTCATAATTAATATTATAATAAATTATAATTAACATTATAATAGGCCATAATTAAAGACTGTATACGTTATAACCGTGACATATGATATATACCCTTTTTGGATTATGTATGATAAAATCAAATTAACCCATGATCACATAATTAAATCAAATTCAACACAATAATAATTTAAAAAAAATCAAATTGGCAAATCTTGGGTTGAGTTGATATGGATAGAGAATAAGAAATAAATGAATAAAAATTTTTTTAAAAGAAAATGGGACAAACAGTCTAAGGTCTTTGCTCACACACATAAAAAAACAAAAAATAAAAAACAAAACAAACAAGACAAATAAATAAATACTGTCTAAGGTCTAAGGTCTAAGGTCTAAGGCCTCTTTTGAGTAGGCAAAATAAAAATATTTATTAATTTATTGATTTATTTAAATTATATTATTTTTTTACTTTTTTATATATATTTTTTTATAAAAAAAATTACTTCCCAACTTAAGTTTTATGCGCCCACCATTGACAGTCGAACAAAATATATGGAAATTTGAGTTCCCATGAAACATCTTAGTCAAGTCCCAAGTGCTGAAGTGTACCTCCCTCATCTTTTAAAAATTGATGTTACATGAGATAAGAAGAGTGTACTTTTGTTGTCACATTTTTATAACGTTATTGTCATGTTCAATACAAAACTATCACAAATAGTCGATCCCCAAAATCACTTTTCTTTTTTCTTTTTTTCATTTAAAAGATGACAGCAGACTAGTTTGGAAATTTGATCATTTTAATTAATTTTTTTGACTTTTTAATTATTTTAATCTAATTAAAAAAGTTATATTTAGGATGATAATTAATTTATTTGTAATTGATTTGATGATTATAAGAAAAAAATAATTATTATTTAGATATGACATTTTATCTTATTAATTATTTTAATCAATTTTATATTAGAATATTTACCAATAAATCTCATCTCACAAACAGTTATATTAATAAGTCTCACTTTTGAAATGTTGATCGGATAAGTCCTACTAGTGGAGAGGTTTAGATCCACGTGATCCTATCTTCTAAGTTTGGTAGTGAGCCGTAGACAGTTATGCCCTTTCTTATTTGATTAGGTTATTTTTGGTGGGATCACGTTCATTTTTGATAAGTTGAATGTTACAGTGATACACATTTCCTGCTAGGGTTTTGGGGTTTCTGTTAGGGGTTTTGGTGCGTCGTCTGTGTGACGTCGTAGCAATGATAGCATTTTCGGTCATCCACATTGCCGTTGTCATGCAGGTATGTATTCTTTTTTTATTTTTTTTTTATCTTTTTTAATAATGCAAAGTTGTTTTGTTTTGTTGGTAGTACCAGTTTGTGTTAGGGGGTTGTTTGTGTTAGGGGATATGTGATGTGTTTTAGGGTGTGATGCTTTCCGGATAGTACGGGTTTACATAGATGGACTGGAGAGTGGGGGAGTGGGGGAGAGGGGGTTGAATGGGTGGGGTGTGTGTAGTTTTTTTGGTAAGGGACGTGGGAACAGGTTGATTTCGGGGTTAGGGGAGTCATGGTAGGTGTGTGGCGGGGTGTGTTCTGGGTTGTGTTTTTGATGTTATGTTTAATATTACAGGGGATGGACACGCATGTCATGTTGGTTTGTTGTTACAGTAATACAAATACCGCAGTCAATTTACAAGCCCCGTTTCGTTACCATGATTTGGTGAATCATGCGTGTAAAAAATTTTGTGGGTTGACAGCCGAGAATGTGAGTTTGTTTTTCAAAATGCCAGGTTACAATAACTTCACGTTACAAAATGATGTTGATATGGAGAACATGGTCTTACTTGTACGGTTTTTCCACCTACAATGCGTCGATGTCATCATTCAGTTGCGAGGCGCTGAAGATGCTGATAACATTGACAGTCCGCCAACCAACTAGGCCTAGCCTAGTTGGCCACCATACCTTCCTTAGGGCTTAGTCCTAAGGAGGTCATGGGTTCAATTCCCCTTAGGGGGGTTGAATTAAGGGTGTGTAAGCACTTAGGTGCTTTGCCAAGGGTGGAGATAGTTTCTCCCATAGGTGTTATTCTAATAACTAACATTTGCCGATAAAAAAAAAAAAGAAAAAAAAAAAGAAAGAAAGAAACATTGACAGTTCACCTTACAATGCACGAATTGTCCCATATGAGATGTTTGGGGATGTTGACGAGACGGACGTGGATGATGAACAAGATTTGTTAGCCAAATTATGTCCTCATGTCAATGTTTTCAAACCTGGACCGGACCGGTTGGATCGGGAACCGAGCCTTGTTCCGGTCCGGTGAACCCCCTAAACCCGGAGTGGGAGCAAAACCGGTCAAAACCAGTGACTTGGTGGTCGAACCAGCAAAATCGGTGACCCAGACCGAGTCGGGAGGGTCGGCCCCTTTTTTTTTTTTTTTTTTTTTTTACTTTTTTTTCAAAATTTTTTTTTTCTTTCTTTTCTTTCTTATATATTTTTATATATATATAAATATATTTCAAAATTTTGACTAAAAATTCTTATTTCAAGAGTCTCCTCTCATAAGGAAAAGTCTCATTGAAAGCTTGAGAAGATTATGAAAGTCTATTCCTATTTATAGGAAAAGATTTTTCAAAGAGAACCTACAAAATTCTATGTGGGATTCAATCAAATTATTTGAAACATATTGATTGGAGGGAGGGTTAAAAATTTCATTTCCTTCCAAAATTAAATCTAGCATTCAATCAATTTGTTTGGAGGGAATGTTTAAAAAATTTAATTTCTTTAAAATAAGTGACTTTTTTTTTTATATATCAATTATGACTTTATTAAATATTATTAATAACTACTATGCAATAATTGTTATTTTTATTTGATTATTTATATATATTTTTATTTATTTATAATTTATACTTATATTTTCTAATTATATAATATTAATTATGACATCACGGTTCGGCCGCTTTGACCTGACGGTTGAATCGGTGACCCGTCCTCCCGGTCCCTTTTCCGGTTCGCTCACCAGTCCGATTTTGAAAACATTGCCTCATGTAGACAAGGTTTTTTTGTCTGCTTCATGGGCTAATGGAATTCAACATGTTGGGCAAAGTTTTGAGGGGGGAGCTGTTGAGTTCCGAACGGTTTTTCACAAGTATGCAGTTGAGTGTGGATTTCGGTTCAAATATGTGAAGAATGATTCTGTTTGGATTACTGCGGTATGCATCATGAGGGAATCCAAAGGATGCATGTGATCTATACATGTACGTGTCTTACATGGCAATGGATTTTTTTACCTTTGTAAATGGAATAGCGAGCATAGTTGTGGTGTTACTGTGCGAACACCCAAAAATCCGAGGGTTGGGTCTGACTTAGTGTGTGATTTTATATCCGAAAGGGTACGTGACAAACCACTCACACGGCCTACCAATGTTGTGTACGACTTGAAAAAAGATTACGAATTAGAGGTTAGTTATCGGGTCGCATGGTAAGGTGTTAAAAAAGCTCACGGGGAAATGTTCGGTGCACACCCCATTTTGTTTGACTAATTACGGTGGTACAGTAATGTAGTTATGGACAACAACTCGGGAAGTTATATTAACACTAACTACGACGAACAAAACAACTGTTTCATAAGGTATTTCATATCATTCAAAGCACGTATTGATGGGTTCAACCATTGTTGACCTTTACTTTTTTTGAATAGAACATTTCTTAAAGGGAAATTCAAGGGGAACTTGTTAGCTGCCACTGCAAAAGATGGTAACCAAGGTATGTTGTCTTTTACTATATTGCATCACACTATTACTGTTTATTGTTTAATTTCATTTTTACTCTTCGGTGTGTCTCCCCACATTTTTTTTTTGGAGGGGGGGAGGGCTATTATGCATGTCTTGTGACACGACATTTTTGGGGTGTGTTTATCTGCCGCCCGAGTGTGTGGTCCCCCATTAAATTGGTTAAAATTGTAATCGACATTGCTTGTTTTGTCCTTCACGGGAAAAAAAAAAAAAAAAAAAACTAGGATTGTTCCCTTTAGTCATCGCGATCGTTGATTTGGAGAACACCGCCAACTAGTCTTGGTTTTTGGGACACCTCGCGAATGTGGTGAATGGCTTACATTCGTCTTAGACCGATATGCTGGACTGCTGGAATCAATACCCATCATGTTTCCACCGCCCATCATGCATTCTCCTTATAACATTTGCAATGTAACTTGCAAGACAAAATGCAATATGTGAACAATTTGTACCGGGCTGGGTTGTTGGGTAAATTCCGAGCGTGCACATATGCTCTAACTGTGGCTGCATTCAACCATAGCTTAGGGGAGTTTATGAAATCTTGACGTAAAGTTGCACCAACATTTTTGAAGGATTTTCCGTCAGAATATTGGGCAAATGCTTATTTTCGGTAAAAACTTTTAATCCATTTTGTTCATGCCTATATCATTTTCCATATTGTTTGTCACCATAACCTGTTTTTGCTTGCACGTTGTTCTGTGTTTTTATCCACTAGCGGTGCATGTTACGGCGAAATGAGTTCTAATGTAATTGAGTCATTTAACTCATGGGTACGGGATGCACAACACCTTTCAATAACTCAAATGGTAGACAGTATCCAGACTCAGATTATACGTCAAAGTGCCAAACATCAGCGTAAGGCAGAAGCGTGACATGATGTTGTCAGCCCCAAAGATGGAAGCTTATTCGGTTAAAGCGTACAACAAAGGCAGATCGTGGCTTGTAAGCCAATCAAATGATGAGGTTTACGAGGTTCACTTTTTTCCATCAGTGATGGTTGATGTTGGGAGGCGTACATGCTCATAGTGGCAAATCAAAGGTTTCCCATGAGCTCATGCAATTGTTGCCATTCGTAACAGCAACAAAGACCTATAGAATTTCGTTGATCCGTACTACCATGTGGCAGAGTACCACTTTTTGCATGCACACAACATAATCCCAATTCCAACCGTTGAGAAACCACCATTCAGCGTAGAAGATTTTGTCATACAACCACCGATTGTCAAAAGACCACCGGGCAGGCAGAGACGCATGCTTTCCATAGGGGAACAAGTGCAGCAAATTTGGTGTAGTCGGTGCTAATGTATGGGGAACCATAATAGGAAGACGTGCAAGGAACCAATCTAGCATTCAAGTTAGTCATAAAGATTCCAAAGATTTATTTGATATTTTCAAATTATTTTAGTAGAAATAAGGGAATGTACCAAACACACCTATTCAGACATGTATGATGATTACATATCTCGTATTGATCGATTTTTATTTCCAGTTGAACATTTGTAACTTTGCATTTTTCCTGTAACTATACCTCTTCATCAAGATTCAAACAAACAAGGTACATAACTAAGCCAACTACCGGGACAAATCTAAGATAATTCGCAATATTAACCTTACGTAATGTCCTGGTTTGACTCTCGATATGTATAAAAGTCAGTGTGCAGTGAGGCAACTAACTGCTAAATGTCTAGCTAGCGGGCATTGAGCTGGTCAAAAGCCGCATGAGAATAGTCCCGATGTGCCTAAAAATCCGTGTACAATCCTAGTAGTGATCATGAAGAGTACTTTGGACCTGATCCACAGAGTGTTGAAGCTGTAAGTACTCCTTACGAGTCATGTATAGTGGATCCCCTTAGGGAGGCACATGGGAGGCATGAGGAGGTGGTTGGTCATGTACGGGGTCATTGACCTTATCAACCGGGGCGCCAACTTGTTGTGGGATGCGGGATAAGCTATGTTGCCATTCCTGCTGGCCGAATGTAGGAAAGGTAGTGTCAATCTCCTCTGTTGGATCAATTGCGAGGCCGTTCAACTCGAAGAGGAGCGTGAGCAAGTTGGCAAATGGTAGGGGCCAAGTCGTGTTCTGCATAGGTTGAGGCTGAACGGCCCCTAGCAGAAATTTTCGCATACGTACCCAAATCACGTGCTAAAGGTGTACCCAATAACCATGCTGGTAACCCTGTAAGACCCGAACAAACTCTTTCCGGCGCTCTGCTTTGTGCCTGAGCGGAAGGGCATTCTTATGCAACACTGAGTCAATAAATAACAAGCGGTCAGACAGCTTGCTCCAGTGCAAGCACGTATGGCTAGCATCACCATAGGCCCCTGGAAAGTACTCTTGGATAAGGCGGTGTATGGGTTGATGACCCTCAACTTCCAGGAAGGGTTGGTCGTCTGGCTGGTTAAAGAAACCTAACACTTCGGCAATCATGGGTTGTGTGATGCTGATGATATGGCCATCAATAGTGGACAAAAGGCCTTCACTAGTGAGTGACTCATACATATTCTGGTAGAAAAGTCGTACCAGACAAGGATAAGTGGGTGTCGTAACAATGCAAAGGCCCAATTGTTGTTAGAGGTGGAGCTGCTCAATGGCCCAAGAGGTGACTGGGTCATGTTGAAAATAGTTGATGTTGAACTGTGTGAGCTTGTGAAGTGGGCGTGAAGCCCAGTCCGATCGTGACAACTCATTTGGTGGTGGCAGCGAGGATGGTGGTAATGGTGGTGGCGGTGACGCCGAGGAGGACGAACCTCTAGCCTTTTTAGAGGCCTGTGTGGATATCTGTTGACTCATGTCCTGTACACACCAAAAACATACACATATACCCTTGGAACCCGCATGAGAATAAAGTAAGATATTAAAGCACAAGTCTGCCCACTGATATACCACATGCAATTCTCATCTTTTTTTTTTTCAAAAAAAGAAAAGAAAAGAAAAAAAGAACTAAGTGAGACATATGCATGTAAATTAAACTAGTTACTTAACTATGGTATAATAAAATGCATTAACATTTTATTTAAATAACTAATGACTAAACAAATAAAAATGAACTACACTAACAAGTAATGAATTAAACTAACAAGTAATCAATGAAATAATAGAATAAAAAAAATAAACAACTAAATAAATAAATAAATAAACAACCTATGAAATAAAAAGAATTAGAAAAGCTAAGAATTAGTTTTTTTTTTTTGGTGGGTCACACGTGCGCGGAGATGGCCGTACATGCGGCGATCGTCTTCTTAGCTGCCCAGATTTTTTTTTTAAAGGATGAACAAATATTAAACTATCTCTAAACCTTACTACAAGGGGAGATTGACAGAAGAAATACAAAGTTTAAACAAAAAGGAGAATGTACCTTGAATTAGTGAAGAGAAAGAGAGAAAGAAAGAAGCTCTACTGGAAAGAATGGTGGTCGTCGGAGATCTTCGGACGGAGAGAAGATAAGGTGCCGGTGGTGAGACTCTGGTGATAGAGTAGTGGTAGGAAGAGGTTGGGTGAAGATTGGTGATGGTGGGAAGAAGAATGAAGAAAGTTGGTGGTGATGGGGTTTGAGTGAAAGAGAAAGGAAGGAAGAAGATGATAAAGTAGAGAAAGAGAAAGAGAGAATAAGAGAGAGAGAGAGAGAGTGTGTGTGTGTGTGTGTGTATCTGTGAGAGTGATGGGAGTGGGCTAGGGTTGTGATGAAATCAAATTTTTTTTTTTGGGACAAACAAAAATAAAATAGATAAAATAAAAAAATGTAATAAATTTTTATTATTTATTTATTTATTTATTTTTGAATAGATAAATTAGAAATAAACAAATAAATAAATAAAATGGGAAAAAAACTATATATATATATATTTATAATTCAATGTCATTTCACACCAGGTCATGCACTTGCATATAAAGCAGGCGATGCAATTTGTTTCAGGAAATTTCCTGCACGTGTGGGACCCAGGCCGTATGTGCGGCGACTGTGCGCACCACCTCGCGCACCTGCATTTAAAGCAGTAGCAAATTTGTGGACTAGAGTTTTCGTCGCACGTGCGATGGGTTGTGTCGCATGTGCAGGAATTTTTTATTTTTTTTTAAAAACCCAAGTACATCAAAAAACAATTCAAGCCATTTCTACCTTCATTTCACATTCGAAATAAATATAGCATTTCAAAAATAACTAAATGCTCAACAAAGGTATAATCTTCACGCGAAAACCACGGGTACTACTTTTCTTCCAAACAATGTTGGTAACTTTCCCTATTCTCCAACAGAGTGATAGACTAAGTTGATTTGGTATCCAGAATCGAGGCGCATAAAGCTAACTCAACCAATGGGGCTGCCATATAGAGTTCAAGTCAGGGTGATTTTGAAGCAATCTCCACACCCTTGGGTATTTAAACCAGACTTTAGTCTTAGAAATTCCAAACTTTTGTGTTCTAGGCTTTGCCATTCGAACTCTAGTTTCCACCGTCTAAGTTGGTCTCTTAGGAACTTACTACGAACACAGTTAGGTGGCTATACCAGATTGTCAGATGTTGTTCGGACACGGCTGACACCAAGTAATTACACCTTTAGAGGATTTAAAGTCTCCTAGACTTCAAATAAAGCACGACAAGAATAAATAAAAATAGAATATAATAGAAAGGAAAGAAAAGAAAAGAGAATGAGACATCAATCTCTCAATCAGAGTAAAAAGGGTCCATCAAAGTAGTGGACTTAATCATATCCCCATTCTCAATCCCCTCTATATACGACTTCAGTCTTTGGTCATTCACTTTGAAAGTGTGGCCATTCCTTGGATCTTGCACCTCAATGGCACCATGAATAAATGCCTCTACAACCACAAAAGGGACCATCCCATCTTGATCTAAGCTTACTCGGAAAGAGTCTCAATTTTGAGTTAAAAGGCCATACTTTTTGGCTAGGTTCAAAGGATTTTCTATTAATGTGCTTATCATGGAATTCCTTAGCCCGAGCTTTAAAAATTTTTGAACTCTCATATGCATCATTTTGAATTTCCTCCAACTCATTGAGTTGCAATTTCCCATTGAGCCTAGCCGCGGCCATATCGAAGTTAAACTTCTTTATAGCCCACAATGCTCGGTGCTCAAGTTCAACCGGGAGGTGGCAAGCTTTACCAAATACCGCCCCATATGGTGACATCCCAATGGGTGTCTTACAAGCAGTGTGGTAGGCCTATAATGCATCAATCAAACATTTTCACCAATCTTTCCTATCTAGCCTCATCGTTTTCTCTATTATGTGCTTTACCTCTCTATTAGATTCCTCTACTTGGCCACTAGTTTAAGGGTGGTAGGGAGTGCCAACTTTATGAGTGATAAAGTATTTCTTAACTACCGACTCAAAGAACCGATTACAAAAATGTGTACCCTGGTCGCTTATTATGGCTCTAGGAAACCCAAAATGACGAAAGATATTTTCATGCAAAACTTTTATCACTACTTTATGGTCGTTTGTTCAGGCTATCGCCTCCACCCACTTAGAAATGTAATCTACTGCCAAGAGAATATACTCAAACCGGAATGACAACGGGAAAGGGCCCATAAAATCAATCCCCCAAACATCAAAGATCTCTACCACAAGAATAGGGGACACTGGCATCATATTATGACGAGAAATCGAACCCATTTGCTGATAGTGCAAACAAGTTCTACAAAATTGATGGGCATCTTTAAAAATGATGGGCCCATAAAAATCACTTTGTAAAACCTTGGCAGCTATTTTATGCCCACTAAAACTGCCACATGAAGAAGAATGACAAAATGTAAGAATGCTATGCACCTCACTCTCCGGCACACACTGTTGGATCATTTGGTCGGAGCAATATTTAAACAACTCCGGATCCTCCCAAAAATAATACTTGACCTGCGAAAAGAATTGATCGTTGTCTTGCTTAGACCAATTTTTAAGAATTTGCCCAATGATCAAGTAATTCACAATGTGTGCAAACCACAGGGGGCTCGCTCGTGACACCATAAAAAGTTGTTCGTCCAGGAACGAATCATGCAAAGTTAAAGGGTCACTAGTATACTCAACAACGACTCGGGAGAGGTGATCCGCCGCCACATTCTCTGATCCTTTCTTATCTCAGATGTCTAGGTCAAATTCCTGAAGCAACAAAATCTATCTAATCAACCTAGGTTTGGTCTTTTTTTCTTTTTTTTTGTTTTTTTTTTGTTTTTGTTTTGTTTTGTTTTTTGTTTTTTATAGTAAATACCGCAAAGCGGCATGATCAGTGAAGACTATGACCTTGGAACCTAGGAGATAGAACCAAAATTTATCTAAGGCAAAGACCACAACTAGCAACTCTTTCTCAGTAGTAGTGTAATTCAATTGTGCATCCGAGAGAGTCCGACTAGTAAAGTATAGAGCATAGGGTGCCCTATTGACCCTCTGGCCCAACACAGCCCTGACAACATAATCTGAGGCATCACACATGATTTCAAAAGGAAGCGACCAATCCGGTGATTTCATGATTGGGGCGGTAGTAAGGGCCACTCTTAGTGTTTCAAAGGCTTTCAAACATGCCTCATCAAAGATAAAATGTGTGTCCTTAGGAAGTAAACTACACAAAGGACGAGATAATTTACTAAAGTCTTTGATGAACCTACGGTAAAAACCTGAATGCCTTAAGAAAGATCGGACTTAATGCACAGAAGTGGGTGGAGGAAGGCCTGCAATGAGGTTAACTTTAGCTTTGTCTACCTCTATACCTCAAGGGGACACAATGTGTCCCAACACTATCCCCTCATGAACCATAAAATGGCTCTTCTCCGAACTCAAAATCAGGTTTGCCTTAGTACATCGCTCCAACACTCTAGTCAAATTCCGAAGGCATTCCTCAAAAGACGGTCCAAACACTGAAAAATTATCCATGAAAACCTCTACAAATTTCTCCACCATATCGGAGAAAATGGCCATCATACACCGTTAAAAAGTCGCCGGTGCATTACATAGCCCAAAGGGCATGCGTCTGTAAGCAAAAGTGCCAAAAGGGCAAGTGAATGTGGTCTTTTCTTGGTCAGCGGAGTACACTGGGACTTGATTATACTCTGATTAGCTATCAAGAAAACAATAAAAACCCTGTCCCGCTAACCTCTCAAGAATTTGATCAATAAATGGGAAAGGAAAATAGTCCTTCCTAGTCATGGAATTCAATCTCCTATAATCAATACACACTCGTCACCCAGTAGTGGCTTATATGGGGACTAACTCTCCTTGCTCATTCTCTACAACAGTGATGCCCGATTTCTTGGGCACCACTTTTGTGGGACTCACCCACTTGCTATCCGAGATGGGGTATATAATACCCACATTTAACAATTTCAACACCGTTTTTTTTCACAACCTCTTTCATGTTGAGATTAAGCCTCCGTTGCATTTCACGAGAAGGTTTGGAGTCCTCTAGATGTATATGATGTATGCACACGGAGGGATCTATCCCTTTCAAATCAGCCACCGACCACCCTATAGTACTCCGATATGCCACAAGAACACTCATTAATTGACTTTTCTGCTCTGCAGTTAAGTCAGATGCAATGATGATAGGTAAAGTATCCTTTGGCCCTAAAAAAACATACTTGAGTGTGGCCGGGAGTGGCTTCAACTCAAGTGTAGGTGGTGTGACTAGGGATGGTATGGTAGGAGGAAGGGACTCAAATTGAGATTTCCACGGAGGAAAATCCGGTGTAGAAGAAGAATTAAGTCAGGCATTCACCTCCTTAACTGACCCGTTAATATCAAAACTTTCAAACCCAAAATGAGCTAGACAAGCTTCTAGAGGGTCCTCTACAAAATAGAGGGTAAAGTCTCCTCCATAATCCCATCTACAACATTCATAAATAAGCACTCCTCTCTTTCATGGGGTTGTAGGGATGCTTGAAAAATATTAAGTTTCACTTGGATATTTCCAAATGAAACATCTATAACCTAAGTGAGTCTACGACCTTTTGGGACACGTGGGTCCTAGATTTACGCTTGTGCGTGCAAAGGTCCTTCAAAAATTTAGCATAGGAGGGTATTTTCTTAATCACCTTGAGCAGGGAGAGGTTGATTTTAAATTGTTTAAAAACCTCCATCATCACTTCCATGGATGCCACCTTCTTATTAAAAGAGAACGGTGTATCAAGGCATTGGGGAAAGGATGCCTTAGACTCATGTGAAGTACTAGGGACTAAGTCACCCCCCTTCTGTGTTTCTCCCTCCCCCTTGCTCTCATTGGGTTTACCACCATGGTCACCATTCTTAGATCTAGTTACTTCAAACGTAACTGGCCGAGGCTCTAACCCTTTCCCACTTCTCAAAGTGATCACTGCTTGCACCTGCTCATGGTGCTTTCCATTCCCATTCGACCCCTTTGCCCCATATTGACCCTTAGGGTTGGCCATAGTTTGACTCGGTAATTTTCCTTCCTCTCTCCTATTTATGTTATTAGCCATTTGACCAAATTGGGCCTCTAGCTTGGCAATAAAGTGAGTATGGGAGTGAACTATTGGTGCTAACCCCTTAAGTTCTGAGACAACTTCTAACACCTGAGTCTCAAAGGCAGAGTTGCCTTGAGGAATAGGCGGGGGTTGTGGTTGTTGGTAAGGCTGTGGGGGTCGATAAGGTTGTGGTGGTCGGTAGGAAGATTGGTTGGCAAAATTATTAAAATTCTGCCTTGGTGGTGAAGGATTGTAAGAAGTGCCTTGTGAAAAAGGTCTCCATGAAAAATTAGGGTGATTTCTTCATCTCGGATTGTATGTGTTGGAATATGGGTCATTACTCGGGTTGGAGAATCCTTGAGCTGCATTCACAAGCTCTTGGACTAATTCCAGAAATTGTGATGCCGAAGGGCACTCACTTAAGTCATGAGCAAGGCTCGCTCAAATAACACATGTCTCATGAAATTGAGGCTGATCTTGTTGTGTAAGGGCATGTCCCGCAGCTAATAATTGGTCCATTTTGTGGGACAATGCCTCTACTTGTTGGGCTAACTCTAAGTTTTTCCCTACCTCATAAATGCCTCCTCTTTTCGGGGCTCCAACTACCGGTTGCCAGACTTGCTGAACTGCGGAGGCATTGTGAAGGGAATTATCACTTAGGTTCTCAAATAATTGGCATGCCTTGGCGGCATTTTTGGACATGAGTGTCCCACCACAAGAAAAATCCACCATTTGGCGGTGAGGCTCAGTTAAGCCATAGTAAAAGGTCTGAACAAGTTGCCAATCAGGCACTTAGTGGTAGGGACACTATTGGAGAAGGTCACGAAGACTCTCCCATGTCTCATGAAATTGCTCGCCATCAATTTGAGCAAAATTGGTGATGGTTCGCCTAAGTTGGTTGGTCTTACCAGTGAGAAAGTACTTCTCTAAAAACTTCTGTTGTACTTGGTCCCATGTTGTGACAGAATTAGCAGGTAAGGAGTTCAACCAATGTTTGGCTTTGTCTTTTAGTGAAAATGGAAACAGTCGCAGCATTAAGGCCTTATTTGTGAAATTCTGGATCCTTATTGTAGAGCAAATTTCCAGAAATTCATGAAAATGTTTATAAGGATCATCATGAGCTAGTCCATGGAATGATGGGAGCATGTGGATGGTACTAGACTTAATCTCATAATGAGTAGCGATTGTGTCGGGTAATTGGATGCATGATGATGATGTATATGCAGTGGGTGTGAAGTAATCTTTAAGGGTCTAGTTGGGCCCATTTAGGCCATTCGGGTTCGCCATCTCTAATGGCTTGAAGTATGGATATGGATATTCAAGCCTAGAAACACAGGAAGAGGCTCTAAGTTTCCTAAGAGTCCTTTCTAGTTCAAGATCCAAATTCCACAATTTAGGGCGACAAGAACGGCGTCTGTGCATACACTACTCACACACACACACACACACTAAGTTCTGACTCTTGTGCACTAAGTTATGAAAGCAAAATACTAAAGAAGAAAATACTCACAGCGATTTAACGAAAATGCTTTACTCATTTTTCGGGTGCTTGACGTGTAGACGTTGTCCCCAATTTCCACTTAAGCTCTCTAGTTTTAGCACTTTGGTGCTTTGCTTGCGAGTATTTGCTATTGTTTTTTTCTTTAAGCACTTTGGTGCTGCGGTTTGTTTTAAAGCTTGGTTGCGCTCCGCTTGCACTTTGGTGATAGCTCCACTTGCAAACACTCTCCACACTTAGCAACACTAAAATTTAAAATTCTAAACTAAAAATTAAAATAAGAATGTAACTTTAAATTACTTAATTTCATCAGAAGTCCCTAGTAACGACGCCAAAATTTGATGGGTCGTTTCACACACAAAAAATAAACACTAAACTATACCAAATTCTTTAGAATAATGGTAAGTCCAGGTATCGGTCCACATGGACAAACAGGAAATTAAACAAATTTAATTGTTAAATTCCTAAATTAATTTTGATAAAAAAGATTGAGGAATTCACAAACTAAACGAGAATTAAATGAAATTGAGAAAATTGAATTGACAATTAAAATTAGGGTTTGAGATGCTTATTTTTGTACAAATCCTAGGGCAAAGAATTCACTACTAACCACATAAATAGACTTAACATCGGCCATCAATTGCACTCTGGTTTGAACTACCCAATATTTCACAACTACAAGTTTGAAACATTGATCAAGAGGATTGTTGTATTCAATGTACATGCACGAATCATCTCAAGTAGCACATGGCATTTGCTCCAAACTATGGTAGCAACACAACTTATCTCTCATAACATGACTCGTCTCATACATTAAATACAAACACAAAGAAAACTAATGTATGGAAAGTATTAAACAATCATAGAGAGTAAAATACTTGAAGAGATGAAAAGGAAAATTATTAGAAACTTCTAAAACATCCGTACATTTATTCAAACCGTTTCACAATCAAAGCCTAAGAAAAATCCCTTTACATGGCTAGGGTTTCATCAAAACCCTAAAACTGGAAGACTAGCCACTCATGGAGGAGTGGGAAGATGTGGAAGAGGAAGAAGTCCACATGAAAGTTGCCTCTTGAAACTTAAGAAGATCCCTCTTTTTAAACCTTAGCCTCCTCTTTTCCTTAGAATATTTTCAAACCCTATTCCAGCCTCCTTTTCCTTTCTTTATACCTCTACTGTCTTTTAAACAGGTTTAAAATAGCGGCACGATTTTTGAGGTGAGGTCACATGTGCGGGAATGGTCACCGCACGTGCGGGACGCTTAGGCCCTGTTTGGCTGCAAGGTAAATGCCGCATGTGCGGGAATGGGCCTCCGTACGTGCAGAAAGCACTTTTCTCTACAACTTCTACATTTTTGCTCATTTTATGCTCCCACTATGTACAATTTGATTGACATTAAATATGCATAAAATACATAGTTTGACAAGCAAGTAAAGTTAAGAGATCTTAATTAACGGCCTCAGTGTTGTACAATTAGGCCTCAATCACACACATACACAACGTAACACCCACTGGCTGTAGACATCCCATTTTTGACCGACCTTAAGACTCAGACGTCATTATTTGTGGACGCGATGATTGTGCATGTTCGTGCTGGTTTTGAGTGCCCGAAGTTCTCGGCAGAGTGCCCTGTCTTTGAGCCTCTAAACCCTCTGTGTTTTGGCCTTGGTTTTGGGCCAAACCTTGGTGCCTCTTGCCTGGCGGGGAGAAGGGCCTTGTCAGCCACTTTTGGCTATTGTTAGCCACTTTTCCTCATTGTCGGCCACTTGAAGTGGTTTGTCGGCTAGGGGAGGTGGCCGGCCGGCCACCTAAAGTGGCCGACGGCCAATTTTCTCCTTTTTCGGATATTTTATGTGCCAACTGTTGATCACTGAAAGCCTCCTCTATACACGTGTATAGAGGGATGAATGCAAGCTTTTTGCTTGTTTTTCTATATAAGGGGAGGTCTCTCCCCCATTTTGGGGGTTACAAAATTTTGTGAGCAAAATTTCTGCCTCTCTCTCTAGAATTCTCTCTCTCTTCCTATTTAGTGCTTGAAAGTGAATTTTTTCTACATATTTACATACAACCCCTTAACCAAATTAGACTACCTTGTAGCTGAGGTTCTTGGAGGTCTTATTTGAGCTTTAAAAGCTGGTTTTGGCTCAGAAAATGGCTGTTTGCTGTTGTGCTTCAAAGGTATAGGCTTAACCCCTTTTAAGCTTATTTTTGCACACTTGTTTGGCCACCTTTGCATGCTATTTTTGGCTTAGTTTTCAACCACAAAAACCTCTGTTTTTAAGGTTTAAAAGTGGTGGTTTAAGGCTTTTTTGGAGTTAGGGGTGGTCCACCCTCTTTGGTAGCTTGTTTGCTAAGTGTTGAGCCATCTTTTAAAACTTTTCAAACAACTCTTCTTTGGCCTTTTAACCACTGAAATTCAGGGGAATTTCAGTGGCAAAAAGTATGTTTTGAGGTCTAAAATAGGAGGGGGTGGCCTTCCCTCATTGTGTCTTGTTTGCATGTGTAGATGGCCTAACATGTGACCATGTTTTTTCTACCCTTTTGAGACTTGATCTCAGCATGTTTTTGTTACTGATTTAGCATGCTTTAGCTCTATTTTGAGCTATCTTGGTCATATGAGGCTTGCTTTGTATAGCTATAGTGTAATTGGCTTCACTAGCTTTGTGTTTCAAGGCCTCTAACATGTTTTGCATGAGATCATTGCATGTTATAGCATCATTTTATACATGATTTCAGTGCATGTAGCCTTGTCACACTCTCACATACTTCACTCTTTCATTACTTTCGAAAGTTGTGTTTTGAGCCTAGCTTGCGAGCCAACACATGAGCATGTTTTTATAGCTTTTTGTGCTTCAATTCCATCATGATTTAGCCACTGTTTTGGTATGTTTAAGCTCTGTCAAGAGCTGGTTTGGTCATTTAAGCTCGATATTGCATGCCTCTAGTGTAGTGCTCTTCACTAGCTTTAATATCTTCGGCTTTTGAACATGTCTTGCATGTGTTGCTTGCAAGAGTTAAGGTCTTTAGCATGCCATTTCAGCACTGAAAGTTTGCAACCTCCCTCATTTCTTCATTTTTCCATTTGTTTTGAGGGTTGGTTAATCTTATGATAGTGTTTAAGCTTGAGATGGAGCTTGTGCTCAATGGCTTTAATCCTCCTTTGAGGGTTTCTACTAGTCAAAGGCATGATCTCTCTCATGTCTTAAACCATCCTATGGTTGACCCCTCTCTCATTAGAGGACAATCACCTTGGACTTAACCGGTTAAAGAATGGTTTGGTAATGCTAAAATGTGTAAACAAAATGAGCAAAGTAAAACATGAACAAGATAATCATTTGCGTTGCATTGCATGTGTTTGGATCGGACGTTAATCCAAACACAAGAAATGTAGGATGTTTCATACTCAAAGTGACGAAACGTGTCACGTTTCTTGGTCGCCGTCACCCTTGATCATGCATGATAGGGTGGTGGCCATTTGAGTCTATTTGTACATTCATTAAGCTTGTGCAAGCTTGGTTCTTTGGCCATCATGCATGAAAATGTTTGATTGGTGGCTTGAGAGCCAAGTGCCATACTCCTTTGAGCTTGAGACATGATAAGGAGGGTGGCAGTACACACATTCCTTGAGAAATACATTGTTGTGCCTCTGTTGTTCTCTGTTGTAGCAAAACTAGAAGCCTGGAAAAAGGGGTGGCCGACCGACCACTTGTAGTAGCCGACCGGCCACTTATACTAGCCGATCGGCCAGTTAAGGTGGCCGGCAGCCACTTTTTGTGGCCGATCGGCCACCGGTCCATTTTTGTGCAAAAGTGTATCTGAGTTAAGGCAGAAGCAGTCTGGAAGTTGGTTCAATTTTCAGAGATTAAGGCAAGTGCAAACAGAGGCAACCGGGGGCAAGGCAATGGATTTTCGGGAGGAAGCCAACCGAGCATGCATATCTCCCTCGCTCGCGAGGCCACTTTATTGCTTCATTAGCTAGTTGTAACTAATTAATACATGTGTTGTAATTAATTAGTTTAATTCATTTTGTAATATATTAGCTAGCTTGGAATAGTTAGTTAATTTATTCAATTGTGTTGTAATAATTAGCTAGATTAGTTAATTAGTTGGTTTGTAATAATTAGCTTAGCTTAGATTAGCTTGGCTTATTTATTCGGACCCTCCTTCGAGAGGGCATAATGTTGTAATAAGAGTGCGTGTGTGTGTGCATGTCTTCCAACCTCACGTCTGTCTCCCTTTTATTTAATCGCTTTCGATGGTTAGTTTAGGGATCATGTTTCGATTAGCATACCTTAAGCTTGTATGTTTGTATCATTCATCTGTCTTGCATGCACCGGGCTCGGCGCATCATACAAACTGCATCGCAATTTCAATATACTTACTTGAATATGTGTTTAAAAGCATGTTATTAAATTGTTGCATTCGTATGCCATCTTAGATAGCCGAGCCTATTTAATTGCATTATTGCATGTGTTGCATTAGGCAATTTGTATAGTTAGGATCATGTATATTTTTAACTAGCTTTTGTTTTGGCTCGGAGTACACTGTAAGTTTTACGTGTTAGCACACTTGCATGAGTATAAGTGTTGCCATGATAGCATGCTTGCCATGAGGCTATTTGCTTAAATGCTAAACTGCATGAATGCCTGTGGATGAAGGCTTGATTGCTTGAATTGAAACAATACAATGATTGTGAGTTTTAAGCCCACTTTGCGAAGTGGTAAATCATGTTTTAAGCCCACTTGAGGGTGGTAACTTCAAACCATTTTCGAAAACAAATATGAGTTGTAATGTTCCAATTCTTGCGATTTTAGTCTATACTTGCTTGTGTGCGTTACATAGTAAAGATAGCCTAATAACTGGAATAAGAACACATGAGGTTTATAAAACAACATATAATGCTTAGTCGAGGCCGATCCTTTGATCGGGCGAGCGGGGGTGCTCATTTCAGGACCTTCCCCTCTCGTATCCAAGTTCCCGAGCCGAGGCAACTTTGGTGATGACGGACACGTGGCCTTTGGCACAAGTCAGAGTTTCCTAAATTTTTCAAAAATAAAATATTTAGGTGGCGACACTGTAATCTGGCAAAGCAGTCCAGTTTTGGCATTATTTGATTTGAAATCGATTTTCCAAAAATGATTTGCCGGATTGGACTCTTTGGTGTTTATTAGTCTCACATTGCACTTTGTGAGATTAGATTCAGAACCGTGATGGGAGTCCGAACTGTAGGACCAATTCGCGCCTTTCTGAAAGGGGGGCGCGCGAAGAAAGTCGAGTCTATAGTTTCTGGCGACTCTGCTGGGGATTTAGAGAACTTGACTCGAACTCATGATATATTATTTTATCTACACTTATGTGTTTCTTTGCATTTGCATTTGCATTGTTGCGCCTAAGTCACAGTGTTTGCCATTTTCTATTCCTGAACGGTTTACCGGAGGATCGCTTGGAAAAGCGTGCCATAAGGCTGACCGGTTACGGGCTCTGCCACGAAGGGAACACAAACCTTGGATCTGGACTGCCGTTGTACCGTTTGATCCTCCTTTCACTTCTCGGTGTTAGGAGCGAGAGGTATATTAGGTGGTCTTGCTGAGGCACCCTTTTTGACCATTTGATCTAGTTGCATGTCGAAACCCATAGAGACTGTTCCAAACTAGGACATGTTGCTTACTCGAATGCAGGATTGTTTGAAATCGCATACGTGCATAGTGAACCCCTAGTTCCTGATGAAACTAGGACAGAGAAACCCTACCCCACCATAGGGGTGTTTTGGCTCTCACTTGCTTGATATGTGCTGTTAGGGTGTGTCTTTACAAGAATGTATGTATCAGTTACAAGTCTGGGTATCAGTTTGGGGATATCAGTTTTGAGGCAGGAAATTTGGAGGCAGAAATTAGTATTTGAGTACAGATTGTCCAGCTTATGATTTCAACTGTGTGTTGTCCTTATCTAAGCCGAGGTGCTGTGCGTTTGCTGATTGTTGTTTCTTTTTTGCTTTATTTTCTTTTTTTGCAAGGTAGTATTTTCACCATTGCTTCTGACGAGGCAGTTTCCCCTCAAGCACTCTGGACCAGAATAAGGAGGCTTTATCGATTTGGGGATCTTGTGAGAGGACAACCAGTGTTTGCTTCGTTCCTCCTGATTACAAGATAGAGAAGAGTTCGACATAATTCACCGGTTTGTCAGTTACCTGTGCTCAGTGAGGCTCGGTTTTCTGCTTCCACCTCAGAAACAAAGTATATACTAGGTCAGACAGATCAGTACCCCTCAGTCAGTATGGAAGATATGATGCGTCAACTTCAACAGACTATCGAGGCCATACAGCGAGACACTGCTTGTCAAGCGGAAGTTATCACTCGTCAAACAGAGGTTGTAGCCCAGCAAGCTGAAGTAATTGCCAGGCT
Organism: Camellia granthamiana; assembly: GCA_036172215.1. Classification (NCBI taxonomy): domain Eukaryota; kingdom Viridiplantae; phylum Streptophyta; class Magnoliopsida; order Ericales; family Theaceae; genus Camellia; species Camellia granthamiana. The sequence goes on along the minus strand of CM069915.1, from coordinate 53,745,932 downwards.
TCAACAACAACAGCATCAACAACCACAAATAGCAGCTTCTGCTTTGCACCCACCCTCACCTAGGGTTCCAATACCTGGAGATACAGCTAATGTCCAGGAGAATACGGACATTCCAATAGGGCCAGTCCCACCGCAAACTTCCAAAGCGCTGGCCTACCCAATAGATACACCGTTCGAGTCTAAGGTCAATCCTACAGCCTTGAAAGTGAGCAAGCTTGAGAGGCTTTTCAAGCTTGCTCAGGGACTTAACTCGATCCCAGATATAGAGGATGGCTACACAGATTCGGCGGTGACATTGCCGGACAGATTTAAAATGCCTCACATAGACCGCTTCGATGGCTCAGGTGATCCCATGGTCCATTTGAGGCTCTTTTTAGATATTTTGCGGCCAATGGGCCTGACTAGACTCCAGAAATTATTCCTCTTTGGCCGGACCCTGTCGGGTATTGCGGCTATCTGGTATGCTAAACTGGAGGATTCGGTGAAAAAGAGTTAGGAAGAGATGGCCGAGGCCTTCATTGCCCAATATTCTTATAACACTCAAATCGAGGTCACAACTTGTGATCTTGAGACAACTAGGCAAGAGCCGAAGGAAGGCTTCTCTGACTTTGTCACCTGGTGGAGGGCCAAGGCCTCCATGATGACCACCAGGACAGCTGAGAAGGACCAAATAAGAATGGTCGTTCGGAATCTGTAATCGAAGCTGATGCAGAGGATGATTGTCTTACCCTTACCTACCTTTGCTGATCTTCATGAGATTAGGGTACAAATAAAGGATGCGATGAAACATGGTCTGATTGACCATGAAAAGGAGCAGCCCAAGAGGGCGTTTACACGCAATTCAAATACAGCTACGAGTAGCAATGCAGCTGCGAGAATCTCTGACGTTGGTATAGTCACCACCACACCAAAAATAGCCACACCCTTTATCGACACATTTAGAGCCACCCCACAACCTGCAAAGTACCCACCCCGAGGCCAGAGGGTTTTCACCCCACTCTACATGTCTCTATCCAAAGCCTTGGGGGTCTTGATTAGAAAAGAGCATCTGAAGCCCTTAGAGCCGCGCCCATTGCCAAATTCTCTCCCTCCGACACACAACCCGGCCAAGTATTGCACCTTCCATCAGCAACATGGTCATGATACCGACCAATGCTTTAGACTCCGTCATGAGATTCAAGATCTCATTGACAACAAAGTGATAGCGTCTCCTGAGAAGCCATACGTCACTACAAACCCTCTCCCACCACATAACCAACCCCGTCTTCCACCCAGGCAAGTAAACCTGATCCAAACAATGGTCGTCCCATACGACCCTAGCATATACATCACTCCCTCTCACCTGCCTAAGCTAGCGCTGTTCATCCCAAAAAGCACAGATTTGTGCATGATGAGCACGTTAATATCCTAACTTGAACCCGTGGTGATGGCTGTGATAGACGAAGGCATGCCTGAGGGCTCTGCGAGCTTAATTGAGGAAGCATACAACCCTTGCTGCTTTATTGCGCCAATTGATCAGGCCAAGCCGAGGGTGGAATTGCCAATGAGGATTGAGGTAAATGTAGTCCGGGAGGACGGGCTGAGCCAGGGGCTGGATGATTTAGCTGAGCTTAAGGAGGATATCAGTAACCTGCAGTTCTTTGATGAACATGATCTGGGGGATGTATAGGTTGGTTGGTTTGACATAAACAGATCAACGGATAACACAAGGTGGCTTAATGATGAGCCGGATGTTGATGAGGGGTCTCAACCGAAGCGGGAATAGTTGGAAACAGGAACATCTGCAACGGCCGGAACAGTCAACGACAAGAGAGAGTTGCCGGAGAGCACCGGTACTGAGAATTTTGCTTGGAAATTGAGCAGCACTTGTACAGCTGATACAAAACAGGAGGCCGCGCTGAAGCGGTTCGAGCAGGAAAGAATTGAGACTGATCAGAGGGCCGGAAAAGCCAAAGCCCCCGTGGGAATTGATTATGCTATGAACACGGGAATAATTACAGCGGAACTGGACAATTGTTGGTCGGTTGCCGAAGGAATGTGGTGGGAAGACGATGATTTGCGTCTTGCCCATACTGATGGGGACTGGGGACAGAATCTGCCGGATAATACGTGGTATACCGAGGAAGTTAATCACATGACTCGGAGTGGGCGGTACTTTAAGTCCCCACACCTGGACCAGCCAGAGGCATCAGGGAAAGATAAGGAAACAGAGAAATAGAAAGAGAAACTATTAAAGGAGGAAGCTGTACTGAAGCAGCTGAAAAAGATTCAAGCAGACATTTCTATTTGGGGATTACTTATGGCCTCACGGGTCCATAGACAAGCCGTTCTATCAGTAATGGATAAGGCTAAGCTCTCTATTGATACAACCCCAGAGCAGTTAGTGGGACTGGTTTTCTTGGGTGGCGCTTCACCGACTTTGACTTTCACTGATAAAGAATTGCCGCCTGAGGGCTCTGAGCACAATAAGCCGTTATACATCTCTGTGGAATGTAAAGAGAAGTGGATACCAGTTGTCTTGGTTGATACGGGATCTGCAATCAATGTGTGTCCGTCGCGTACAACCTATGCTATCGGTTTGAAACCGGCAGATTTCGCACCAACAGCCCAGGTGATTCAGGCTTATGACAATACCAGTCGGGAAGTGACGGGGATAGTGCAGATTAGGACTCAGGTTGGCCCAGCACAACAGGACATCGAGTTTCATGTTCTAGATGTCCCGGCCACCTTTAATTTACTCCTTGGACGGTCGTGGCTGCACCAAGTAAGAGCTGTCTCTTCCACTCTACATCAGATGCTGAAGTGCCCCTATGGAAAGGGGGTAGCTATTGTTTTTGAAAACTTTTCCATACATCCGCCACCAGAGGTTACTACGCCGATCTTGGAAATTGTACACGGCGAGGAGGATGTCTTTTTGTCTGGGTTCACCTTGGCTGAGGCCCGGGTAGTGCAAGATATTTTGGTTGTTGATAAGGGACTGTATGTCAGTGCGCAATCCGTTTACCACATGAATAAGCTTTAACATGTGCTCGGAATGGGATTGGGAAGGAGTGGCCAGAAGGGCGTCGCTGCATTGGCCGAAGTGCCACACAACCCTTATACCTTTGGTCTAGGTTACACACCTACCAAAGAGGATTGGGTAAGAAAGGGAAAGGAGATGGCAGGAAGAGCCAAGGCTAAACAAGCTGGGAAACACTATGAGTTGGTGCATAGACCTATTCAAGGAACCCAGAACAGACGCTTTGTCTGAGAGGGGGAGGATTTCCCATTTTGTGGTTTTCTAGAGCCATGGCTGAATTTTGAGAAGCGGCGTTTGCCCGGCTTCGAGATCTTTTTCGACCTACAATTGCAAGGGGATGAAGTTACAGAAGAGCAGACTGACCCACCAGCTGAGGCTGAACAGTGCAAAGAGGATGAGTCTGATGGCATAGATTTTGAGATGGGAGCAGCACTGGCTTGTCTCTTCTCGGATCCTCAGATCACACCGAAGTGCTTGGAGGATGACTTCTCTGTTTCCATGATTGGAGATCAATCGGCTGTGGGCCCTTCTTCTGGCATTCTGGATGCATCTATCGCACCCTCCCTCGTTTGGCAGTATGAGGAAGGCTTTTTGTCCACCAGTTTTGAGTCAGGTAGTGAACCAGAATCTGATTCCATAGAGTCTGTGGAGTCGGAATCAGATTCTAGTTCTTCTGAGTCAGAGTCCGGTATTCCTGGGAGTGATAACCCGAATGCTGTTGTTTTGTCCAGGTCGTCTTTTTTTTTTTCTTTTCTTCTTTTGAGTCGGTTGTAACTGAGGAATTGGACGAACTGGAAGTTGTGAACGAGAATGGTACCACTGCTATTTCTGAGTACTTTTCTGTTCTGCTCATTTATTACATTAATCAGGACTTTCAAAACTTTGATAAAAACGACGAGGAAGAAAAGGACTTTCAAGAAGAGGAGAGGTTTGTAAAACCTTTGGTTAATGAAATCACTTCAATTAATGTTGGTACTGAGAAGGATCCACGTCTGGTCCAGATCGGGTCCACGTTGTCTTCGGAGGAACACGAGCGCTTAGTCGCTTTATTAAAATATTTCAAAGATGTTTTCGTGTGGTCCTACGAAGACATGCTTGGAATCAATCCTGAGATTGTACAGCACCGGATCCCTCTTGACCCTGAGGCTCGACCCGTCAAGCAGAAGCTTCGGAGAATACGCCTGGATTGGGCTCTGAAAATCGAAGAAGAGATCACCAAGCAGATAGATGCAGGGTTCCTGTTAGTATCTGAGTATCCTACTTGGTTGGCCAACATTGTTCTGGTGCTAAAGAAAGATGACAGAATTCGGGTGTGTGTGGATTTCAGAGATCTAAATAAAGCTAGTCCGAAGGACGACTTTCCTCTACCTCACATCAACGAATTGGTGGACTTCACCGCAGGGCATGCGCTGCTCTCCTTTATGGATGGGTTTTTCGGGTACAACCAGATCTTGATGGCACCCGAGGATAGGGAGAAGATTGCCTTTACCACGTCGCGGGGAACCTACTGCTATAGGGTGATGCTGTTCGGTTTGAAGAATGCTGGGGCTACTTATCAACGAGCTGCAACTACAATCTTGTATGATATGATCCACAAAGAGGTTGAGGTGTACGTGGACAACATGATTGTCAAGTCCAAGGAAAGAAAAGGCCACTACACCGCCTTGAAGAAATTTTTCCAATGGATCAGGGAATATCGGTTGCGACTGAATCCTCAGAAATGTACTTTTGGTGTCACAGCAGGGAAAATGCTGGGGTTCTTGATTACACAAAGGGGCATCGAAGTCGATCCTTCCAAAATCAAGGCCATCTTAGAAATGCCACCACCAAGGACTGAAAAGGAGGTGCGAGGCTTTCTGGGTAAAGTGCAATTCATAAGAAGGTTTATTGCAAAATTAACATTGACTTATGAACCATTATTGGTCTCCTGAAGAAAGAAAAGAAATTCTAATGGGATGACCGATGCCAAGTTGCTTTCGAGCAGATCAAGCAATATCTACAGAACCCACCCGTATTATCACTGCCAGAATCGGGAAAACCATTAATTTTGTACTTGTCAGTAACCGACACGACAATTGGCTGCATGCTTGCACAGGAATCTGAGCATAAAGTGGAGAAGGCTATCTATTTCCTGAGCAAGAAGATGCTGGAATATGAGACCCGCTACACGTTGCTGGAAAAGGCTTGTTTGGCCTTGGTGTGGGCTACTAGGAAGTTGAGGCACTACCTGTTAGCTCACTCCGTAATTCTGGTTTCGAGATTGGATCCCATCAAATATCTCTTCGAGAAACCAGCACTTACGGGTATGTTTTTGTTACTGATTTAGCATGCTTTAGCTCTATTTTGAGCTGTCTTGGTCATATGAGGCTTGCTTTGTATAGCTATAGTGTAATTGGTTTCACTAGCTTTGTGTTTCAAGGCCTCTAACATGTTTTGCATTAGATCATTGCATGTTGTAGCATCATTTTATACATGATTTCAGTGCATGTAGCCTTGTCACACTCTCACATACTTCACTCTTTCATTACTTTCGAAAGTTGTGTTTTGAGCCTAGCTTGCGAGCCAACACATGAGCATGTTTTTATAGCTTTTTGTGCTTCAATTCCATCATGATTTAGCCACTGTTTTGGTATGTTTAAGCTCTGTCAAGAGTTGGTTTGGTCATTTAAGCTCGATATTGCATGCCTCTAGTGTAGTGCTCTTCACTAGCTTTAATATCTTCGGCTTTTGAACATGTCTTGCATGTGTTGCTTGCAAGAGTTAAGGTCTTTAGCATGCCATTTCAGCACTGAAAGTTTGCAACCTCCCTCATTTCTTCATTTTTCCATTTGTTTTGAGGGTTGGTTAATCTTATGATAGTGTTTAAGCTTGAGATGGAGCTTGTGCTCAATGGCTTTAATCCTCCTTTGAGGGTTTCTACTAGTCAAAGGCATGATCTCTCTCATGTCTTAAACCATCCTATGGTTGACCCCTCTCTCATTAGAGGACAATCACCTTGGACTTAACCGGTTAAAGAATGGTTTGGTAATGCTAAAATGTGTAAACAAAATGAGCAAAGTAAAACATGAACAAGATAAGCATTTGCGTTGCATTGCATGTGTTTGGATTGGACGTTAATCCAAACACAAGAAATATGGAACGTTTCATACTCAAAGTGACGAAACGTGCCACGTTTCTTGGTCGCTGTCACCCTTGATCATGCAGGATAGGGTGGTGGCCATTTGAGTCTATTTGTACATTCATTAAGCTTGTGCAAGCTTGGTTCATTGGCCATCATGCATGAAAATGCTTGATTGGTGGCTTGAGAGCCAAGTGCCATACTCCTTTGAGCTTGAGACATGATAAGGAGGGTGGCAGTACACACATTCCTTGAGAAATACATTGCTGTGCCTCTGTTGTTCTTTGTTGCAGCAAAACTAGAAGCCTGGAAAAAGGGGTGGCCGACCGGCCACTTGCAGTGGCCGACCGGCCAGTTATACTAGCCGACCAGCCAGTTAAAGTGGCCAGCAGCCACTTTTTGGGGCTGATCGGCCACCGGTCCATTTTTGTGCAAAAGTGTATCTAAGTTAAGGCAGAAGCAGTCTGGAAGTTGGTACAATTTTCAGAGATTAAGGCAAGTGCAAACAAAGGCAACCGGGGGCAAGGCGATGGATTTTCGGGAGGAAGCCAACCGAGCATGCATATCTCCCTCGCCCATGAGGCCACTTTATTGCTTTATTAGCTAGTTGTAACTAATTAATACATGTGTTGTAATTAATTAGTTTAATTCATTTTGTAATATATTAGCTAGCTTGGAATAGTTAGTTAATTTATTCAATTGTGTTGTAATAATTAGCTAGATTAGTTAATTAGTTGATTTGTAATAATTAGCTTAGCTTAGATTAGCTTAGCTTATTTATTTGGACCCTCCTTTGAGAGGGCATAATGTTGTAATAAGGGTGCGTGTGTGTGTGCATGTCTTCCAACCCTACGTCTTTCTCCCTTTTATTTAATCGCTTTCGATGGTTAGTTTAGGGATCATATTTCGATTAGCATACCTTACGCTTACATGCTTGCATCATTCATCTGTCTTGCATGCACCGGGCTCGGCGCATCATACAAACTGCATCGCAATTTCAATATACTTACTTGAATACGTGTTTAAAAGCATGTTATCAAATTGTTGCATTCATATGCCATCTTAGATAGCTAAGCCTATTTAATTGCATTATTGCATGTGTTGCATTAGGCAATTTGTATAGTTAGGATCATGCATATTTCTAATTAGCTTTTGTTTTGGCTCGGAGTACACTGTAAGTTTTACGCTTTAGCACGCTTGCATGAGTGTGAATGTTGCCATGATAGCATGCTTGCCATGAGGCTATTTGCTTAAATGCTAAACTGCATGAATGCTTGTGGATGAAGGCTTGATTGCTTCAATTGGAACAATTCAACGATTGTGAGTTTTAAGCCCACTTTGCGAAGTGGAAAATCATGTTTTAAGCCCACTTGAGGGTGGCAAATCCGTATTTTAGCCCACTTGAGGGTGGCAACTTCAAACCATTTTCGAAAACAAACATGAGTTGAAATGTTCCAATTCTTGCGATTTTAGTCTATACTTGCTTGTATGCGTCACATAGTAAAGATAGCCTAATAACTGGAATAAGAACACATGAGGTTTATAAAACAACATATCATGTTTAGTAGAGGCCTATCCTTTGACCGGGGCGAGCGGGGGTGCTCATTTCAGGACCTTCCCCTCTCGTACCCAAGTTCCCTGAGTTGAGGCAACTTTGGTGATGACGGACACGTGGCCTTTGGCACGAGTCAGGGTTTCCTAAATTTTCCAAAAATAAAATATTTAGGTGGCGACTCTGTAATCTGGCAAAGCAGTCTAGTTTTTGCATTATTTGATTCGAAATCGATTTTCCAAAAATGATTTGCCGGATTGGACTCTTTGGTATTTATTAGTCTTACATTGCACTTTGTGAGATTAGATTCAGAACTGTGATTGGAGTCCGAACTGCAGGACCAATTCACGCCTCTTCGAAAGGGGGGGTGCGCGAAGAAAGTCGAGTCTACACTGGCATACACACATTTAGACATCACATTAAAAAAGAAAAAACACCACAATATTCACCCTAAAACAATCCACCAGCCAACACCCACATTTTATAAAATGTGCACATGTGTATTCACAACCCCACCCGTAAACCCCGCATATCATAAACGAAACATGCGGTGTCACCAAACAACAAATTGATCTTTGTGTGCGTACATGGTTTGTAGATTCACTATAAGGCCAACGCGCAACATGTTACACTAGTACCCTTAACAGACAACATGCACATACAATCAAAAGCCATTTTACATGACAACCACTACACATCACACAAGCACTTCACATTAAACAAATCCAAATCCCTATCCCCAACCCAGTATCACCTCACATTTGACCTCACCCACACAACCCAACACCAATGAACCCAAGTCATTTACAACAATCAACAAACATTACAAAAATACACACCAACTAGCAACAAAATAATGTCAACAAATGAGACCCCAAACATCAGAAACAACTGACACCACAAAATCTCACAAAATGGGACCCTAAACATCCAATGCAAGGGAAATCATCTTACCTTTTAGGTCATCGTGCCATATCCATCTATTACACGAAAATCACCAGCAGGGTCTTGGCATATACCTTTATCCACCATCGATTCAGGCCACCAGCTTGAACAATGAAAGAAAGATACTTATGATTTACCGTTGTCCTCCCTCCCCTCTAAAGTGTGACGATCTACTCAACTAAATGTTTCAATGTGTCGATGGAACAGTTTCGTATATTCAGTATATCCCTCTCATCCCCTCCGAATCACGAACAATATCGCATTTCAAATTTTTTCAACACGTTCTTTTAGGGTTTGGCAGATTTCAGTTAACCTTCCATTACGAATGGGGATTGGGTCGTGGGTTTGGTGTTAGGGTATGGTACTTGAATGTGACTGGGTGGTGAGTTATGTGACATGTGACAACTGAACCACTAAAGGCTAAAGTACAAAAATCCTTTAGTGCGCTCCCCCACTATGTGGCACCCACAACGTGGCATGTGACTAATCCCACCCAAACATAAAATTTGTATACAACACCCCTAATGTACATCACTTATGCGTGGCACATGCGTGCATCCGAAATCACTCCACTCCAGCTACAACTCGTACACTAACCTTCCATATGATGGCAAATATGTCCTTTCAAAAATGAAAGGACCAAACAGATCATTAGAAAACAAATGGGACTAATTGGATGACAAGTAAGACATTTAGGATTTATTAGTAAATTTCCGTTTTTTCACCTCTTATCATTTTAGTCCTTATATCTTAAATTGACACGATTTTGACACTTAGGCTGTGTTTGATTTAGTTTTGAAATCAGTTTTAAAATATAAGCTTTTGAAAAGAGTTTTCAAAATTTAAAAATTTATTTGATTGTATATTTTGAAAATAGTTTTGTACTTGTTGTTGTTGTTTTTTTTTTTTGTTTTTTGTTTTTGAAATTGAATAGATCAGTTGTAAGAGAAAAAGTGACTTGTTAAATATAGTGTGTGTATATATATATTCTATCCATATTGTACTCATTACCATACTTAGGGTTATCACATCTAGATTTTCTCTCCTTTTATATAAAGGAGTTTTGTGTTCAATGTTTAATTCATTCAATACATTAGAGAGCCTTTCATTCATTCATTCTCTCTCTCTCTCTCTCTCTCTCTCTAGATTTCTCTCCTTTTATATAAAGGAGTTTTGTATTCAATGTTTAATTCATTCAATACATTAGAGAGCCTTTCATTCATTCATTCTCTCTCTCTCTCTCTCTCTAATATTATGATACGGTATCAAAGCTATAAGGTTCTATCAGACCAACACCATCAAAAAACAACTTTGGTAGCGTTTGGTTTAATTTCAGAATCATGATTCCAATAAAAAAAATTTCAAAATTCATAACCAAACAATCAATTCACAAAACTCTATTTTTAAAACAAAAAAAATTCAATTTTTTTTTATTTTGTTATTTAAAATTACTTTTTATTTTGTTATTTTTTTGAAATTTTTTTTCCAAAAAATATTCAGTCTGTTTGGTTTTGATTTCCAAAATTCACATTTTAGAAAATTTTACTTTTTTGTTTTTTGTATTTTTTTATTTTCACTGATTTTTTTAAAATATTTTAATTATTTTTTTTTAATTTTAGACACACCTAACATAAATATCCTTAAAAAGTATAACATTTGTGAAAAAAAATCTTAAAAAATTCACTAAATACAAAAAATATAAAAAAAATGAAAATTCAAAACACTTTTCGTATTTTTGTGTATTTATTAATTTTTTTAAATTTGTTTTCACAGATATTTTACTCTTTAGATATATCTAAGTAAAGTGCATCTAAAAAAATAAAAATATATTTAAAATTTAAAAAAAATTCACTAAAAATAAAAAAAAAATCATTTTCAAAAAATTGAAACCAAAATACTGATTATTTTTATTTTTGAAGAAAAATATTTTTTATTCTTTCACAAAAATATTTTGGTTATTTTTTTACGTATTGGCCGAATAATTTTTTATGATTTAGATATATATGGGGTGATCCAAATATTTAAAAAAAAAAAATTAAATATGTAAAAAATAAATAAAATATTCAAAATATTTTCTTAAAAAAACTATTTAAAATAAAAAATTATATTTTTTAAAATAAAAAATAAAAAATAAAAAATTTTAAATATTTGAAAATATATTTGAAATATTTAAAGAAATACAACGTACAAATGTAGTAAGTGCAACACACATTAAAAAAAATAAATATCTACAATAAAAATAATTTACCCTAAAAAAATAAAATTAAGAAAAATTTTAAATATTTTTAAAAAAATAAACCCAAAAATTTCAGAATACAATCCAAAACTGTTTTTAAAATTCTTTTCAAAACTCATAACCAAACAAATTAATCTCTTTTCAAAACTCATTTCAAAAACTCAAAACTCAAAATACAACTCAAAACTATAATCGTGATTCCGAAACTAAACTAAACAGATTGTGTTTTCCATTGGTTAATGTCCATCGAAAAATACCATTGTTTTATTTATTGCTCTGCTTGACACTATTTCTTGTCTCATGTTCATAATTTTTCTTAGAAAACACTACCATCTTGCTTGGAATCTTCTCAAGATTCCAACGCCACCAAAATCCTCCCAAGAAACCTTGTTACGTACCCCTCACGCGTCGTCTCAAGCTTCAACGAATCACCTACTTTCGCCTCCAACAACTTACACGTCTTCATGTGCGCCAATCCAACATCGCTCTTTGCTGACATCATCCCTCACAGCATGCTCTTATAGCCTTCTACGTTTTTTGATGTCAACCTTAGCCATCGAGCCACTCTAGCTGTTTCTATCATGCCGCTCCAGCCACTGACCTCATCATATGTCAACCTTATCTGACGTTAGCCTCTGTGCTTCTGTCCACGTCATCGTTGATGCCATCTTTACGTGCCACTATACCTCTTCTACTATTGTGCACCACGCGTTTCTGTTGCTATCGTGCCCCATGTGCCTCTGTTGCTATCGTGCTCTATGCATCTCTACCGCTATTGTGCGCTATGTTACGCTGACATCAGTCTTACTTCCTACTGACATCATTATTGGCTTACTTTGCACCTGCTCATTTACAAGTCTATTTTTTTTTTTGGGGCTATTTCTGGCCCCACTTAGCTATTTTTGACGTTTAGGATTCACTGGGTTACTTTGTTTTCACTTAGTTCTACTCTGACACCACTAGGCCCTCTTTGTGACTTATATTTTGATGACTTCATGAATCATTCAGACAGTCCTTAATTTTCCTCTGTTGCTGCTATTGCGCCTGCCTCATCTTCCACTCGTGCATCAACCTACACTCTTCATAATATTGAAGCTTATTGTGCAAAAGGTTCTTTCTATATCTGGTACACCCTCTACTGCTCTCTTAATCACTTTAGGTACCGCTTCATGGTATTTTGATTTAGCTTGCTATAACCATGTGACCTTTGACCCTCTACTTTTCTCTTCAATTACATCTTCTTTTAATTTACCTGTCATTCACATTGTTGATGGCTCTCAAATGCATGTTAGTCATATAGGCTATATTTCCACCTCTAACATCTCTCTTCCTCACACTTATCTAATCCCCAACCTTACGCTTAATCCTATTTCTATTGGTTAACTTTGTGATCTTAGCCTCACCATTCTATTTTCCCAACTGGTTGTGTTGTGCAGGATCCAAAGATGGGATAAACTCTTGGGATAGGTTATAGACATGGTCGTTTGTATGAGCTCATTCGCATTCCTTCATCCAATCCTTCCTCTGTCCAGCTTGCTGCTCCTGCTACTACTAGTTATCCCTTTACTTTAAGGCATTCTCGGTTAGGTCATGTGTCTTTTGGTCGTTTACGATTTCTAGTTTCAAGTGGTCAGCTAGGTCTTGTTCCATATGATAAAATAGATTGCCTCTCTCTAGTCAACTTGCAAAACAATCTGCTTTACCATTTCCTACCAATACTTCTATGTTTCATGTACCATTTGGTCTCATATACTTTGATGTTTGGGGGCCTTCACCTAATGCAACTATGGGGGGATCTAGTTTTTTTTATTTTTTTTTCATTTTTGTAGATGATTTCACTCGTTTTACCTGGATTTTTCTTATGAAATCTCGCTATGAGTTACAACAAATATACTATGATTTTTCATAAATGGTCAAAACTCAATTTTCTTCTACCATAAAACTTTTCCGTGCTGATAACAGCTAGGAATACAAAGAAACTCATTTTTTGAGATTCCTTCATCAAAATAGCACACTTTCTCATTATTCTTGTCTTGGTACCCCCCAAACAAAATGGTTATGCTGAGCGTAAACATCACCATATTTTAAATACTACCCATCCTCTTTTAATTTCCTCTTCTTGTCTTGAGTGCTTTTGGGTGGAAACTGCTTTCATAGTTGTCTATATTATCAACTGTATTTCTTCTTTGGCCATCAACAATCAAACCCCAAATGAGCGCTTGTATGGCAAACCTCCTACCTATACTAGTCTTCGTGTGTTTGGGTGTGCTTGTTGTGTCCTCTATTAACCACATGAGCGTTCTAAATTAGAACCTCGCGCCCGTTTTCGTTGCTTCTTGGGGTATGGAATCAAATATAAAAGCTAGCTTTGTTGGGATCCTCTTTCTTGTCATCTTCGTGTCTCTCGTCATTTCATATTTTGGGAACACAAGATGTTCTCCTCTATATCTAAATTCCACTTGTCCGCTCCTTCCAATACATCATTTTTTACAGATCCTTCTCTTTAGTTTGATGAGCTTGATACAGACACTACTTCTGACATGCTGACTCTGGCCCATCCTAAGGATTCTGTTCTACCTCCTGGTCCTGCTGCTACTCCACTCCCTATTCCTACTCCTGCTCCTGTTCCACTTCCTAGTCCTATCTCCATTCTTTCTCACAGTGAGCCTCATGCATCTCTTGATTCCACTTTATCATCTTTTGCACTTGAGGTACCTCTTCGTCATTCTACTCAGGTAACATAACCTTCTATCCTTCTTCGTCATTTCATTGTTGGTGCCACTGCTTTTTCTTCTCACAAACTAACTTTCTATTGAGAGGCTTGTTATAACCCTCTTTGGTAACAAGCTATGATTGACGAACTGCAGGCTTTGATAAAAGTCATACTTAGAATGTGGTTGATCTTCCTTCTAGAAAGAGTGTTGTTAGTTGCAAATGGGTTTACAAGATCAATACTCATTTTGATGGTTCTATTGAGTGTTACAAAGCTCGTCTTGTTTCTTGGGTTCACTCAAGAATATGGAATTGACTATGAGAAAACGTTTGCTCATGTTACTTGTCTTACTTCAGTTCATAGCTTACTTGCAGTTGTTGCTGCTCACCATTGGAGTCTTTGTCAGATAGATGTTAAGAATGCATAATAGTGATCTTACTAAGGAAGTTTGTATACAACCTCCTCTTGGTTTCTTTATTCTGTCAACCAAACTTTGCAAATTTCATCGTGCTTTGTATGGTTTGAAACAAACTCCTCATGCCTAGATTGCCAAGTTCAATTCTATCAATAGTGACTTTGGGTTATCCTCCAGTGCCTACGATTCCGCCCTATATATTTGTAAAACGAAGCATGGCAATATTCTTTTTCTTTTTTTATGTGGATGATATGATCATCTTTGGGGATAACACCATGGGTATCTCTAGTCTCAAACAGTTCTACAGTCGCCAGTTTAAGATGAAGGATTTTGGTTTGCTTAGCTACTTCCTGGGCTTGGAAATCTCTCATGATTTCTCTGGATATTTTCTTTCTCAGGCCAAGTATACCTCTGATCTCTAGGCTCGTGTTGGTCTCACTAATTGCAAGATTGCCTCTACTCTAGTTAATCCTCAGACTCATCTCTTACCTCTTGACAATCGCTGTAGACACCCCATTTTTGACCGTCCTCAAGACTTGGACGTCACTGCTTGAACACTCGGTGATCATCCATGTTTATGTTCGTCTTGAGTTCCCGGAGGCCATGGCAGCACGTCTCGCCTCAGGACCTCTCGACTCGACTGTTTTGTGTCTGGTTTTGCACCAAACACTTGTGTTTTGCCTTTGAGGGGCAGGGTAGGGCTTGTAGACCATCCCCACCCATCACCGGCCCTGGCTTGAGGCCACCGGCTATGTTTTGTTGCCACCGGCCAAATGTTTGGCCGGTCGGCACTATAGATGGCCGGCCGGCTATCTTTTTTGGTCAATTGCATGTTTGGCCGGCCGGCTACTGTGCATCTGCTTTTGTAGATATTTTTCTGCAGCTGGCATGCACTTTCACTCCCTCCATACACGTGTATGGAGGGATTGCCCTCTTGTTAGCTTCCTTTGGAAGCTTTACAAGACAAAGTTGTCTATAAGAGGGGGTCTTCTCTCCCTCTTTTAGAGGTTAGACAATTTAGACAAAATTTTTAGAGGGTTTTGAGTTTTAGGGTTAGGGTTCATATGTCCTCCATCTCTATATCTCTCTCTCTCTTTGTTTTGTGAGTGTTTTTGCCTTAGTTTTGCACACAAACACCCACCATCACACCTTTTCTTGGAGCTGAGGCCCTTGAGGGTTGTTTTTGGAGTTTTGGAGCTGGTTTGAGCTTGAAGAACCAGCTGGTCCACCATTGGTGAAGAGGGTCTACAAGGGTAAGAAACTTGTCCCTTTATCCCCCATTTTTGCATTGCATTTTTGCCTACCTTGCATCTGTTTTTGAGCTTTGTGTATAACATATAAAAGTTCTGATTTTTAGTGCTCTAAATAGTTGGTTAAGGTTGCTTTAAGCTTTGGGGTTGTTTGACCCCTCTTAAGCCTTGAAAGGCTCTATTTTGTGCCATTTTGGTTGAGCTCCGGGACCATTGTGTTTGGGCCTCCTCATCACTGAAATCTTGAGGGATTTCAGTGATGAGGATGGTTCCTTGAGGTTCTAGGAAAGAGAGGGCCACCCCCTCTCCTTGTTGTCCTTGAAAAGGGCCCCTTTTTGCCTCTTAAGGGAGCATCTAGTCTAAGTGTGTGTTGGCCATGCCTTAGCTGATTTTCATGCTTATTATGTCATAATATGCCTATGTTTTTAGTTGGTTTGGACATACCTTGCTTGTTTAGCATACATGTCTTGTAATGCCATATTGTAGCCTTAACATGCATCTAGGTTTTAACCCTTGTTCAAGCATGCTTTTGGCCTAGCTTTGTGAAGCTTTTGTACTTGTTTTGCCATGTTTAGGGTCTGTTTTTGGTTGTTTTGGTCAACCATAACATGTATTGCATAGCTTCTCTGCATTGTTAGCTTGTAGGCTTTAAGTATGTGAAGTGTTGAGTATGCATTGTTTGATTTATTTTAGTGGTTTGGCACCACTTATGGCATCATTTCAGTCCCCATGACATGCTTGTATGCTTGCCTTTGATGCCTCTTTGATGCCTTGAAAGCTTGTGTTGTACGCTCCATGTTTTGGCAACTATGCATGCTTTTGGATTTGAGCCATTTAGATGCCATCTAGATGTGTTGTTGGCTTTGTTTTAATATGTTAAAACTCTGTTTTTGATCATTTAATTCATGCCATGTTTGGTTTTGTTAAGGGTAGTTTGATGCCTCCCTTAGCTTACCTTGGGTTTTGGATCTTGGTTGCATGTCTTGGCTTATACTGTTTAATTGATTTGGCATCATATTTAACATGATTTCAGAGCTTAATGTGCATGCTAATTGTCCATGTTTAGTCTCTTTTAAGTGTGCTTAAAAGTTGCTTTTTATGTGCTTAAGTGTTGGCCTATTAACATGTGCATGTGTGTGTGTGTGTTGGACCTCACTTCCATAGCATTGGCCACTTTTTAGGCTTGTTTGAGAATCGCCTAATTTAGTTTAAGTCCATCCCTTTGTTTGTTGCATGCTCTCCTTGTATGTTGTAGCATATTAGTGAGTTGTTGCGCGATTGAAATCGCATGATTGAATGAAGTCACATGCTTGTTTGCATGCTTAAACACCCACATTGTGCCTTGCACTTGTAAGTTGCATTGCTTCATGCCTTACATGCTTTCTTTACTTAGGTTGTATGCCCAACATGCATTGCTTGCTTGCATTGTCTATGTTGCATACTAGCCAACCTGCTTAGAGTTGCATTGCATTAGCATGTATACTTGGCCTCTTGAATTGCTTGTGATAGAGGTTGAGTTCAATTTGTTCGATTATGTGCATTGCATTCCATATCAAAATGCACACTTGATTCTTTGGGCCATCATGCATGGAAATGCGCGATTGGTGGTCCGAGAATCGAGGACCATGTCCCTTTGAGTCATAAATATGATAAGGGGTGTGATTGGTGCATACATTGCTTGAAATGCATTGCCATGCCAAGTTCTGCCCTCTGTTGCTGTCAAACCAGTTTTTGCAGGAAGATTTGGCCGGCCGGCCATCTTCAGTGCCGACCGGCCATCATTTTTGGCTGATGGAGCAACTTTGTGGCCGGTGACCATTATCCATGGCCGGTGGCCAATCCCCTCAGCCGGTGGTGTTCCACAGCACTCAGAGAAGCAACCCTAAGACTTTGGCAGTCATCAGAGAAGCAGAGCGGGGAAAACAGAGGTAACTTGAACATGGTGGTGGATTTCTGAGCAAAACCGAGCGCGCACTGCATTGGGTCTTCATCCCGAGACTGTTTACTGCTTAATTAGATTAATTAATGTGTTAATTAATTAGGTGGTTTATAATATTGGTTAGCTTGCGAGTTAGTTAATCTGTATTATTCTTTCGGTCCCTCCGAGCGAGGGCAAATTTGTAATAAGTGTGCATGAGTGTGTGTATGTCTTCCAACCTCACATCTTTCTTCCCTTTTATTTAATCGCTTACAATGGTTAGATTTAGGGCATATTTCAATTAGCATACCTTATGCTATGCATGCGTGCATCCATACATTTGTCTTACATGCACCGGGCTCGGTACATCATACTAACTGCACTTGTATTTCAATTCCAAGTTGAATACCTGTTAGTTGCAGCATTTCACATGCCATCTTTAGGATAGCCGAGCCTATTGTAGTTGCATCTTGCATGTGTTGCATTAGCCATCTTAACATGAACTAGGATCATGCATATGATTACTAACTAGCTTCTGTTTTGGCTTGGAGTACTCGGTAAGCATTTATGCTTTAGCATACCGCATGCGTGTGAGTGTTGCCATAATAGCATGATTACCATGAGGCTAGCTGCTTATGTGATATAACTGCTTGAATGCCTGTGGATGGAGGTTGAATTACCTAAATTGGGATAATGCATTAAAAATGTGAGTTTTAAGCCCACTAGATAGTGGCAAAACCATCTTTTCTAAAGCCCACTTAAGGGTGGCAAAACCTACATTTTAGCCTACTCGCGAGTAGCAAATCACTTTCAAAATAAACATGAAATGTTTTGTTCCAATTTGGGCGATTTGGTCTATACTTGTTTGCTGTGCGCATAACATAGTAATTCTAGGCTAATAACCGGAATAAGGACATGTAATGTTTTCAAAACAAGATATCACGGTTAGTAGAGGCCGATCTTCGGATCGGGCGAGAGGGGGTGCTCATAGCTGACCTTCCCCAATCGTACCCAAGCTCCCGAGCTGAGGCAACTTTGGTGATGACGGACACGTGGCCTTTGGCACCGAGTCAGGGTTTCCTAAATTTCCCCATAAAAAGTATTTAGGTGGCGACTCTGTATCTGGCAAAGTAGTCCATGTTTGGCACTTCTTTTCTAAAAATCTGTTTTCTCAAAACGATTTGCCAGATTTGGACTCTTTGTTCAAGATTAAGAGCCGTGACACAAATCGAGTCCGAACTGTGGGGTGAGGCCCTCACGCGGGGCGCGTCCACAATCGCCTGTTGTCTGATCCCACTTTATATCATTAACTCGTTGGCAGTCTTGTTTATCTCATAGTTACTTGTCCAGACATTGCTTATGCTGTTCACATTGTCAACCAGTTCATGGCTGCTCATCGCTTTTCACACTATGAGGCTTTGGTTCACATTTTGTGCCATCTCAAAGGCACTATGTTTCATGGTTTTCACTACTCAACTCATTCTTTTATATAGTTACATGCATTTTCTGAGTAGATTATGCAGGGGATCCTACTGACCGCCGTTCTACTACAAGGTTCTGCTTCTTCTTGGGTGACTTTCTCACTGCCTGGCCTAGTAAGAAGCAAACTCTTACTGCTCGTTCTAATACTAAGGCTGAGTATCATGCTCTTCCTGAGACTACTCAGGAGCTTGTGTGGTTTTGTTAGCTTCTTTCTAATATAGGAGTTTCTCATCCTGCTACCACCAATCTCTATTTCAACAATCAGAGTGCCATTCAGATTACACATAATGATGTCTTCCATAATCGCACCAAACATATTGAGATTGATTATCACTTCATACAGCATCATGTTACTAGTGGCATTGTTCATCTTTTTGTTACCTCTGCCGATCAGATAACTAACATCTTTACCAAAACTTATCCTCTAGGATGCTTCTCTAAATTTCTTTCCAAGCTCAAGTTAATATTTGCATTACCACCTTCAACTTGATGGGGGTGTTAAATATAGTGTGTATATATATATATTCCATCTATATTATACTCATTACATGCTTAAGGTTACCATATCTAGATTTCTCTTTTCCTATATAAAGGAATCTTGTATTCATTGTTTAATTCATTCAATACATTATAGACCCCCCTCTCTCTCTCTCTAATATTATAGTAGATTGATGTGCATGATGTGAGAGAATAAGAGAGTAGAGAGACAAAGTGATTGATTGATGTGTTGGATATGAGATAATGAGAGAGGAGAGAGACAAAATGATTGAAAATAGTTTTGAGAAAATTATAAACCAAACTAATTTTAGATTTTGAGCTCTCAAAAATTGTTCTCAAAACTAAACCAAACAATAATTTTTTTTATATTTTATTGTGTCAATTTAGTCCAATCTATAATGATGATTATGATTTTTGATGAAAATAACAATTATAATCAATTGAACCAAATTGAGATAAAAACACAAATTCAAGACTAAAATGGAATCAATTCAAATTACAAGAATCAAAACAACACAAGAATCACATGTTTGGGGACATTAACTTTTAGTCAAAAAGTCACTACAAATTGTCATATTATTTTCTCTATTTTCCTACATATCTTTTCGTAAAAAATCAAAAAATAATTAAAATAGTCAATTCCTAAAAGATACGATAAGAACTAATTTCCCCTTAAGTTAAACATATAACCCTTTTGATAAAGTAGAATAAAAATAAAAGCTTATGCAGTTAACCTTTTTGTATAGTTTTCTGAATTTTCAATTCGTATAGTAAATTAAACTTTTTTTCTCTTTATGTTTGATCACTTTTCCACTTTGATCCTTAAATTATGTTTTTTTTTTCCCCACTTTGGCCCTTTATATTTCAAGTTTTTCTCAGTTTACTCTTAAAGCTAATTCTGTACAAAATTAGACAGAAAATGACATATTAACAGTCGCATAACATAAAAATATTTTGTTATATATAACTCACACTTCTGACATAAACTCTAACCCTAATATATATATATATATATTATGTGATAGTTATTGTGTCATTTTCTATCAAATTTTAAATAGAAGTTATTTTTAAGAGTAAATTAGGAAAAACTTGAACATAAAGGGTCAAAGTGGGAAAAATTAAGTTTTAAGGGTCAAAATAGAAAAGTGGCCAAACATAAAAGGGCAAAAGTGTATTTTACCCCAATTCTTATTTGAAAATGCAACCCTACCATAAAATTACATAAATTTTTACGAACTTACATAAATGATCTCATAAAAATGCGTAAGTTGAATACAAATTCGTGTAAGTTCGTGAAAATTTATGTGATAAAGCGAATTTATGTTCAACTTATGCATTTTTGTGAGATTATTTATGTAAGTTCATAAAAACTTGCGTAATTTTGTGGTAGAGTTACATACGGTGTGCATTGCACACTAAAGCATTTCCTTTCATATTTTTGTGTTTTTTGTGATTATTTTAAATATTTTAATCCATTTTTTTTAGATCCACTTAATCTTGATATACTTAAAAATTATAAAATTTGTACAAAAGTATTTAAAAAATTTATTAAATAGAACAAAATATGAAAATATATTGAATTTTTGTATTTTTGCATTTTTTCTATTTAGTGAATTTTTTTAAGTTTATTTCCACAAATATTATATTTTTTAAGTGTATTTAGATTAGGTGTATCTAAAACATAAAAATAACTACCTAAAATATTTAAAAATTCACAAAAAATAAAAAAATATGAAAAATAATACAAAAAACATAGTTAAACCAAACAATCCTGGACTGGGACTCCATCGAGTCCAGATTCTCTATTGTGATAACTCGCAATGGTTCATCTGGTGCTTTCAAAACGACTTCGTTTTAGCAATTTTTTTTAAATAATTTTCTTTTCTTTTTCTCTCAAACGTTTGAGAGACCACAACCCTAATGAACAGAGAGGCGTCGCGAAGGCGAGGCAACAGTCTTGCTCCAAGACCCTTCACCTCCTTACTACCAGCTGTGAGGGTCGCGTTGGTGAGGGTTGCTAAAGAGTGGCGTTGGTGGTGAGTTTGGTAGTTTTTAGAGAGAAATAAACAAGGAAAAAGAAGAAAAGGTAGTGGGTTTGGTAGTTTTAGAGAGAGAAAATAAAAAAGAAGAAGAAGAAGCAAGAGGATGAGGAGATGAAAATGAAGGGCTAGTCGATGGTGACCAGCGGTGGAGAGGAGTAGGGGTGGCGAGGTGACCGGCGATGGGGTAGAAGAAAAAAAAAAAAAGTTATAGGAAGCATTGTGGGTTATCATGGCAGAGGATATAGACTCGAACTCCATCCATATCGCTTTGTCCACCCAGGGACAATTTCCATGTCATCCACCAAATTTATTAATGTTGGTCATATTTTCTTTTAGAAAATCTCTTCCAAAGTGTGTATCATATGTATTTTATTATGCACTTATATATATATATATATGTTATATACTTTTGTGATAAATATTATGTAGTTTTTTAATAGAGATGTAATAATTTGTAATTCAGAAATAAAGTTATCCATTTTGTGATAATTTTACATATCTTTTCATTAAAACAATTTTAAACCACAAAATGTGGGATCCATTGTTGTAATAGTTATGATTGTGCCATATGAAATGATATTTAAGTTATGATATAAATAGTGATAATCATCAACAGTTTCTATAGATTGTAATTATTTACTCATAAGTCTTGAGTGAATTTTTTTTAATATAATTGTCTCTCATTTTGATAATGATTTTTTTGGACGTTTAAATATATGTTATATGTATATGAAATTATCATTTGGTACTAGTAATGATACTAAAAATTTTATCAAAATGATAAATAAATGAGACTTTTTTATTTTTATTTGCCAACTTTGATTTATTTGTTTATGTATAATTTGTATCGAATATGATGTAGAAAGTGTAAGTAATTGAATTGTATATTTTAAAGATAAGTTTATCATTGAAAGTTTGATTGTTATTTATTTATTTATTTAAATCATATATGATATTATAATGAAATTCAGTGAATCACAATAATAATGATGATAAAAAATACAACGTATAATTAATATATAAAAACACTCCCAAAATAGGAGGAAAAAAACTCTAATAAATACATGAGGAATAAGAAATGTATATAGAGGGGATGTTTGCTAATATGATTCAACACTTAAAATTGAATATATTGAGTGATAATTAATGGAACCCGTTTGATAATCATAATTGATATTACTTAAAAATTTATATGTATCTTAGAATGTAAGCTAAAACTTATGAAAGATTTAAATCATACGAGATTTACTTAATTTTAACTGAATTTATAAATACTAAACATAAATATCGATATACACTATTATAAATTCACCACCACTACAACCACCACCATCATGCCACCATTGTGTTACTGTAGCAATATAATAAACATAATATTTTAGTATCAATGTTATAATAATATTGACAATAAATAATATATATATATATATATAACCAAAAACTGGGAGTAGGAAAACATAGCTGTGAAGCTTTGGGAGTTGCGTTGTCACTCTCTTAAAATTTCTTTCCTCTCCTTGTGAAGGTACAATCGAAGTGAAGTAGTTCCAAAATTAAACCCAAGTTACTTATAGCATCCCTCATCTAGTATTTACAACCACGAAGAAGCTTGAACCAAGTCACGAACCAGGATTTCTCAAAATATCAATATACAGTAATATCTTATACATACATAAAGAAAACTCTCACAAACTAAAACCTCTTTCAAATCCAATTTTCTATATCTCTCTTGCATATCGTATTTTCTCATCATCTTTTTTTCCTCACAAAAATGGCAAAGTATATATACAAGGGAACTAGCATATTATCCGTGCCATACATGGATATAAATAAATAATAAAAATTAGCTTCTAAATTAAAATAATAACATAAAATTTATTTAAAATATGTAGTAAAAATTATAATCAATTAAATTTTATTCATTTTTATCGAAGTTATACGTAAGATAAGGTTTTATTCTGATGTCATTAATTGTGTGTTCTAAGTTATTATAAAAAAACTGCATGTCATAATTTAATTGGTAAAGATTAAAGAATTGTGGAGACATAATTTTAGGGTCATGCCACGTGGCCGAGGTGTCACGTGGACGAGCCAGATTGCTGAGGTGATTTGGTATTGCCGAGATATGATGCGGTAATACCAAAATTCGAGATACTTGGATAGAGGACAAGTCCTAGATAAGTGAGGCGTTTAGTTCGGATAGGAATGAGGCTCTTGAGGAGTTTATCCATATTTAATTAAGAGTCCGAGATAAGTAATGTGCTTGAGTGCTATGAAGTGAGACTTGTAGGGAACGAGGGCACTGCTAACTATAAAAGTGAGGCATCTCTGTGGGTCTAAGGTATACTTTTACTTGTGCACTGTTATTTGATTTGATATCTTTGTGAGATAAGTGACTGACTTGATTGTTGGAGTGCCCCGAGTAGACGAGCCACTGCGGTATTTCTTGTTTTCTTGTGCGTAGGTGTTGGTTTAATCTATTCTGTTGTGTGCTCTCCAGCTAAGTTCCCTAGATCTTGACAGAGAGATCTGTTTGGTTGTGAGGTCAAAAATCAACACCCACAATTTGGTGCCATCTGTGGGAACTTAGTAAGAATAGATGGCCAACGCTTGACAAGAGGTGGCAGTTGATGACGGCATACACAATGAGGAAGAGAAGTACGTGGATCTAAATATTGGAGGAGGAAACAATGACGAAGAAGTGCAAGAAGTAAATCATGAAGCAAACAATGCTACCAAGGGCCGTAATAGCCCGAGAAAAGGCAATCGAGAAAAATATTACAACGAGAGCAACTTCCAGGTATGGAAAGAAAGGTGCCTAAGAAGAGACGATGAGGTAAAGGACTTCGCAAAAAAAACTGATGGACCTGTAAACCATGGTGAACTTTATGATGCAGAACAAAGTGATGCATCTTGCGTTGCCCTTACTGGCAACACCGATCCCAGCAGCAAACATCGGCAGTCAAAATGAGAGACATATAGTGGTGCCAACTACCCCACAACATGAGAAGAGGCTTGGGAACTTGCGCTGGTGATCACAGAATGATGGGCAGACAGAATCATGACGAGAGGAGTCATAGAGAATCCCGAGGATGAGAGGAACCCAGATTAGGTGATCTCGGCAGATCAATAGGCAGGGCCTCTGCTTTGATGACATAATAGACATAGAGAAGTCCAAACGGACACATCTCAACACTGGAAATAGTGCACCAAAAAGACTAAAATCAACCGATAGCAGAGCTCCGGAGCTGACAAAGGAGGACTTGTGAGATTACTTGCAGAGAAAGGGGTAAGGCATCGAGGTCACGTCCATCGCTCAGCCGAGAACACCTTTTTCGGTAGAGTTGGATACGTTCGAGGCACCGAAGAGATTTAGTATGCCGATCTATGATGGTAAGTCATACCCAAACTTTCATGTTGGTTTATATTTGAATGCAATGTCTCTACGAAGTGGAAATGAGCAATTTCTATGCAAGGTGTTCCCGGTGACATTTGGGGAAATAGCATCAAATTGGTTCCTCAAATTGCCGAAGGGGTGCATTAAGAATTGGGAAGGCCTAGCCGAGACTTTTATAACCAGGTTTGTTGTGAACAGATTGCAGCCACTAAGGGTTGAGATCTTATTGGCCCTGAAGATTAATGATGGCGAAAGCCTTAAGGCTTACGCTAAGAGATACTACGAGGTTTGCAACCAGATACCGACTTGTAACCAGGAACTTGTAGTTGTGTCTTTCAAGAATGGCTTGGAGAATGATTACCCACTTCAACAATCCCTTGCAAAAACCCTCCCGAAGAGTATGGAGGACCTCATGGCAAGGATTGAGAAGTATGCAAGGGCGGAGGAAGACAAGAAAGGAAAGAAGGTGAGTGTAGTGAAGCAAGAGAAGATAAATGAATCACCAAAGCACAACCAAGGAAATACCAGCACCTACAGGCCGAAACCAGGATTGAGGGCTATGCAGGCCGTGAGCATAGTTTTCAAGATCTTAATCTACAAGATCTTAGAGAGGATCAGGAATCAACCTTACTTTAGGGTACATAGACAGGAACCCCGGGAAGAATTGTGCTTACCATGACGAAAATGGGCATATAACCCAAAGGTGTCGGGCTCTGAAGCAACACCTGGAGGACCTGGTCAAGTAAGGACACCTGAGAGACTTGATAGATAAGGAAAAAACAAGAGAGGAATAAGTGAAGTTGGCCCAGGCACCGGTAAGATCACCATTACCCCCGGCGCCATAGGCAGATGGACCACGGGTTATAAACGTGATCCATTTGAAGGTCAATACGAACAAGATCCGAGGAGAGACACAGAGGGTAAGACATCTGTAGCATGTCTTCCAAGTCCAAAAGAAGAAGCCCTGGATTGAGGGACATCGGGGGCCGATGATCTCGTTCACAAACGAAGACCTAGATATGATGCAAAATCCTCACAACGATGCGCTAGTAGTGACACTGAAGATTAGAGACTGTCAAGTAAGAAGTATACTAATCGATCAAGGCAGCTCCTGTGACATCATGTATGTCAGATGTTACAAGGAGCATGACTTTCACAAGGATGACTTGGAGCAGTCCGATAGCTCCATGGTCAAATTTAATGAGACCTTGACGTGGCCACTAGGAAACATGAACCTAGAGATTCAGGCAGGAATGAAGACGGTAACCACGAAATTCACTGTGATAGACACCTCTTTCACATACAACATCATCTTGGGAAGGCCTTGGTTGCACTCTATGAGGGTTGTTCCCTCAACTTTGCACTAGCTGTTACGATTCCCAACTGAGTTTGGGATTGAAGAGGTGAGAGGAGACCATGTGCAGGCTAAAAATTGCTTCATGGAAGCAATGAAGTCCACTTGCAGTGTTAGAGAAGCGGAGATGGCAGAAATAGAAGATGAAGACTGAGAGGTCTTGAATGATGTCGGCAAAGAACCCGCTAACAAGAGCCAAGAGCCTTTGAAGAAGGTTCTGATACAAGAAGGGGACGAAGAACAATTCATTCTTTTCATCTCGCGCTTAGCCAAGGAAGAAGAAAGAAAATTGGAAGCATTCTTAAAATAAAATATAGAGGTGTTTGCCTAGACGCCGTACGAGATGCTGGGATCAGCCCCGAGGTCATCTACCACAAGCTCAATGTGGATAGGTCGACCGAACCCGTGATCCAAAGAGCTAGGCAACCAACCTTAATCCATGTAGAGGCAGTTGAAGAGGAAGTAGAGAAATTGTTAGAGGCACAGGCAATTCGAGAAGTGAACTACCCGACCTGGCTATCCAACATGGTGGTAGTCAAGAAGAATAATGACAAGTGGAGAGTTTGCGTGGACTTCACTAGCCTAACTAAGGCTTGCCCAAAGGACTATTTTCCCTTACCAAAGATTGACCAACTTATGGATGTCACCTCTGGGCATGGAAGCATTCGTTTTTTTGAAGCATGAAGGGGTCATCACCAGATAGCCATGTATGCACCGAATGAGGAGAAGATGACATTCATCACCCTAAAAGGACTTTACTGTTATAGAGTGATGCCCTTTGGACTGAAGAATGTAGGAGCAACATACCAGAGGTTGGTGACCAAAATGATCAAGCATTTGATTGGAAAGACCGTGGAAGTCTACATCGACGACATGGACGTGAAGAGTAAGGAACCTTCAGATCATCTAGCTGATCTGAAGGAAGTTTTTGACATCTTAAAGGCATATCGACTTCGCCTAAATGCCTCCAAGTGCGCTTTTGGAGTAGGATTTGGTAAGTTCCTACGATATTTGGTGACCAAGAGAGGAATCAAAGCAAGCCCTGATCAGATCAAGGACATCCTTGATTTGAAGAGCTCGAAAACAACAAAAGAGGTCCATGTTTTGACTGGTAAGGCAGCCGTGCTGAACAGATTCATCAACCAGAGTTCGAAAAAGTGCAGGCAATTCTTCCAGCTGCTGAAGAAGGGCATAGATTTTCTATCCACAGATGCATGCGAAGTCACCCTGACCGACTTGAAGAGGTTTTTAATAACCCAATTTGTGCTATCAAATCCAATTCCAAGAAAGGAACTATTTCTATATTTGGCAATCTTGGACCACGTAGTCAGCACCGTGGTCATCCGAGAAAAAGAAGGAGAACAAAGGGCATACACTATGTAAGTAAAACCTTGGCAAGCGCAGAAACAAGGTATCTATCCTTGAAAAAATTGACACTTGCTCTGGTAATGGCTTCGAAAAAGCTAAACAACTACTTTTAAGCCCATAAGATTGTGGTGCTTGAAGAATATCCACTAAAGTCTCTATTGCAACATGAAGACTTGTTGGGGAAGAATATCACAATGGGCTGTAGTTCTAGGTCAATATGACATAGAATACAGACCAAGGACAACAATCAAAGGTCAGGTTTTGGCCGACTTTGTTGCTGAGTTTACACCGAGCGCAGGCCCAAAGCCAAGACTTGCAAACCTCAGCCTAGGGTACGTAGAAGAACTAGAGGAAGTACAACTAGCAACAGAGAACCCCAAACCAACATGACAGAAGTAAAAGCAAAAGAAGCCGAAGCCTTGTGATATTTACGTCGGCTAATCCTTTTGCCTTTTCGTCAATGCCAGCTCAAACCGGTAAGGAGCATAGACAGGAGTGGTGCTAGTTTTACCAGATGGCCAAATGGTAGAACAATTAATCTGATTGGGGTTAAAGGCCTCAAATAATGAAGCAGAGTATGAGGCACTGATTGCCGGACTAAAACTAGCAGCCACAGTTGAAGCTGATGAAGTATTAGTCTACAGTGATTCCCAACTCATCGTGAACCAAATGACCGGGAAGTACGCAGCCTGAGATGAGAAGATAGTGGCCTACGTGAAAGAGGTCATCAAATTGTTAGCACAATTTCAGAGTTGTCAGCTACAACAGGTCTACCAAGAAGACAACAGCCACGTAGATGCGTTGGCCAACCTTGCCAGTGCCATAAAGTCAGACACGCCAAGAACAATTATGGTGGACTATCTACTAGGCCCAAGCATAGAGCCTCTGATAACCGAATATGAGGCAATGTGCATAGAGTTGGGTCTGAGCTGGATGGATGCCTTGGTCAAGTTTATCAGAGATGGCTAACTGCCAGAAGACAACAAGAAGGCACACAAG
Organism: Camellia granthamiana; assembly: GCA_036172215.1. Classification (NCBI taxonomy): domain Eukaryota; kingdom Viridiplantae; phylum Streptophyta; class Magnoliopsida; order Ericales; family Theaceae; genus Camellia; species Camellia granthamiana. The sequence goes on along the minus strand of CM069915.1, from coordinate 53,717,629 downwards.
ATAAGGCTAAAGTTAGCAAGATTCTACTTGTTGGCAGAAGGCCACGTATACAGAAGGTCCTTCACTGGACCTTTATTGCAATGTGTGTACCTTCCCAGGTAAAAGAATTATTGTACGAGATCTACGAAGGAGTTTGTGGAAGCTATGCAGGGCTGCATCTCTTGCCCATAGAGCCATATCACAAGGATACTAGTAGCCCCACATAAAGAAAGATGCAAAACCTATGCCAAGAAGTGTGACAAGTGTTAAAGGTTACTTCTCTAATACATTAGCCAGCCAGAGACTTGAACCCAATATCTAGTCCTTGGCCATTTGCCCAGTGGGGCATGGATTTGATTGGGCAATTGCCCAAGGCAACTAGACAGAGAAAGTACTTGTTGGTAGCCACATACTACTTTAAGAAGTGGCTGGAGGCTGAACCTTTGGCCAAAATTCAAGATATGGGCATGAGGAATTTCATCTGGAAGAGCATCATTACCAGATTTAGGATCCCAAGAGCCATAGTGGCAGACAATGGTACTCAGTTTGACAGCAAGTTGATCAAGAACTTTTGTATGAAGTACAAGATCAAGAACTACAACTCAACTCCTAGCTTTTTTCAAAGCAATGGCCAAGCCGAGGCCTCTAACAAAACTATCTTGGATGGAATAAAGAAGCGACTAGAAGCTGCTAAGGGTAAATGGGTGGAGGAGTTCCCTAATGTTTTATGGGCATATCGCACTACGTAGAGGAGATCTACTGGAGAATCACCCTTTGCCATGGCATATGACAAAGGCCGTTATACCAATTAAGATCGGCATTACTGGAATTAGAACCCAGGGAGTAGAAAATAGAACGAACAAGGCATTCCTAGCCTGAGATTTGGACTTGATCAAAGAAAGGAGGGAGAGAGCTGTAATTCGACTGGGGGCATACTAGCAAAGACTTGCCAGAGTATACAACAAGAAGGTGAACCCCAGGGAGTTTCAAATTGGAAACTGTAGCTTACTTTTCGTGCTCTTTTTGGATACGACTAGCCCTACAATTCGGACTCCCGTGGTTCTGAATCTGATTTCACAAGTGCAATGTGAAATAGATAAACATAAATGAGTCCAAATCCGGCAAATCTTTTAGAAAATCGATTTTGAATCAAAATGCTAAAAATGGACCACTTTGCCAGGTTATAGAGTCGCCACCTAAATGTTTTTGGAAAATTTAGAAAACTTGAGACTCGTGCCAAAGGCCATTAGTACATCATCACCAAAGTATCTCGGCTTAGGAACTTAGGTATGAGAGGGGAAGGTCATGAGTTGAGCACCCCACTCACGATCAAAGATCAGCCCCTACTAATCATGATGTGATTTTTATTTACATTATATGCTCTTGTTTTGATTTTTAAATTAACATTACTATGTGTTACACACAAGTATAGACTAATTTGCAAAAGTTGAAACATTTGATTTCATGTTTGATTGAAAAGTGTTTTGAATACGTATCACTTGAAAAAGTGGGCTCGTATGTACATTAATCAATTTACTCCAAGTCAAGCAATTAGCCTTCATCCATCAGCATTGAAATAGATATATCACTAAAGCATTTAGCCTCATGGAGTATGCTTGATATGGTGACACTCACATGCATGCAATATGCTAAAGCAATTAGTGCTCACCTAGTACTCCAAGGCAAGCTAAACAAAGTAAAATAATTAGAAAACATGCATGCTCCTAACTTATGCAAAATGACTAATGTGGCACATACAATCATGCAAGAAAATAGGCTTGGCTACTAGCATGGTATATGATTCCATTCAAGACATGTGATAAATCACGTATTTGTTTAAGAAAGTTGAATGCGACATCAGTTAGTATGATAAGCCGAACTTTAAATGCATGTGAGACGAGTGTATGCAAACATGGGAAATGCTAAGGAAACATGATGTCCTATGCTACCATTGTAAGCAGGTAAATAAAAGGGAGAAAGAAATGGGGTTGGAAGACATACACCATCATTACATATTTTGCCCTCATGTAAGAGAGTCCGAATGCCTAAATGTCTGAATTAATAGCTAACTATTATAACATCAAATGAATGAATTGAGCTAAACTAACTACTTATTATCTATTCAAATGAATTCTAATTTAATTAGCTATCTATCCATAAGGGTATTGTAACAATACTAACTACAACAATAATATACAAATGAAATTGCAACCATAATATTTAAAACAACCATAATTATAATAAGAATAATAATACAACAATGATAATTACAAGGATGCGAATAAGAATATTGATCCAAGCAACCATGAGAATGATCGTATGCACAGTGCTCAGAAGCTGTTCTGTCTGCCCAGACTGCTCTGCCTCACCTTCAACCAATGCCCTCTGTTTCTGCAAAAGGTGACTGCTTACCACACATTGGAGGTCGGCGGGATCCCAATAAGGCTGGCTGACCCTAATTTTCATGCCAAAACCTATTTTGTGCTCTGAGGTGAGGTTAGTGCAGATAGAGCCTTTCTAGGCCCTGTTTGTCCCTCTTGTTTTTCTCTGTCATATGAAACCCAAGAGAAGAACAAATTCGCTTTCGAAACCATTAATTAGCACAAGTTGATGGCTTGATGATCCCGACCACGTTTAGACAAAATTGATAAATGCAATGAACAATGACCACCCCTCCCTCTTATCATAAAGGCTCAAAGAGAGAAGTAGACACGCTCTAAGTCTTATCAACGTATCATGGATTGATAGGTGACAATTCTCAGAGCAATGGACTTGACATAACGTCCGGCCAAATCCAACCAACTCTAAACATTTTCTTTGTGTTGGTTTAGTTCATTTTAAGCCGATTTTATTAGTCCTTACCATTTTGTAATCAATTTGTCCAAAGTGATGTTTAAGTCCACTAAATGAGAGGAAATGTCAAACGAGAAGTGATCTGAGGCACAAAAGAGGGACTGCGCCTTGATGATGAACCTCCGAAGAGGTTAAGCCATTGAGCATAGGTCTTTTTTCCATGCTTTGAGTGACCATCAATCCTTTGATATAACTCTCAAATAAAAAGAAAGAAGAAAAGAGGGAGGTTGCAGACATGATCATGCAAGATTGATATGAGACTCTTAATATGAAAACCAAACAAAGAAAAGCTATCAACTCAAATGGGTTGATGTCTAAGACCTAAACAAGCAAAGCCATGAGGACTTACAACATGATAGGAAAAGTATTCAAAGCATAAACCAATTAAATGAACTAAAACAAGTCTAAACAGCCCTTGATATATAAAAACCAATGACCAAAATTTATGTTAAAGAGCACAAAAATGTAGGAAAAAATAAGAAATCACAAGGCTAGTAAACAAGAACAAGGAGAGGTGGCCAACCCCTCCATTTTTTCGAGTTTTAAACCATGTTTTTTAGCTCTTTTGACCTCTGAAAATTAGTTTGAAAGTCAAGAAAAATAGTGGTAGATCCAAGGAGATGAGCTATGAAGTAAGGTGCAAGAAAGGGGGTTAAACCTCTCTACCTTTGGTAGCTATTCAACCCCAAGTTCCAACCCTTGAAATAGACTCAAAACAACACAAAAACACTAGAAAGAGATAGAACAATACTGAAATGAAAGCAATGGGAAAGGTGGCAAGTTTGTACCACTTGAAGAGAACAAACTTTTATTATAAACCAAACTCAATCCAAAGGCCCTCTCAAGCTTGAATGGTGATATCTCAAAGATAGCTTGTATAGAAAGAAGGAGCTCTTAAGGGTGATTTTGCTTCTATGAAAATTTTCTAACCCTCAATAAAATGGCTTCAGTTCGTATTTATAGAATTTGAGCAAAATAGGTCACAAATATCCTCAGAAAACAATAGCTAGTTGATTCCCACCCAGAACAGTGTTTCTCGCCAAAGAGGGCCGGTCAGCTCTCAATGGCCATGGCCGACTCCTAATGGTCTCCCCTATTCCTCTATTCTAGGTTCTGTGTAGGGCAGCACAGGGTTCAAAAATGAATTTCTGGTGTATAAGCAGTGTAAATATAGAAGGTTTGGGATTGTGTTTTGAAACCTGAACGTAGATCCTTCGTTGAGACTTTGAACCACACACACCACAACTTTCATCATCAAGCAGTGTAAATATAGAAGGTTTAGGATTGTGTTTTGAAACCTGAACGTAGATCCTTCGTTGAGACTTCGAACCACACACACCACAACTTTTATCATCGAGCGCGCAAACCAAAGCGTCCAGGTCTTGTGGGCGGTCAAAAATGGGGTGTCTACAGTTGCCCGTCTTTGACAGAACTCGAAGTCATGAAATGATGTGAGTAAATGTCAAAGCTCGAAGATGACCCATTTGACGAGGTCGTAAGACTTGGGCAAGAAATCAAGACATAAATGCAATGACTGAATTCGAGGGCAAAGTGCAAAATGATATGCAAAAAACAAATAACTTATGATCATGCAATGAAACAATGCAATGAAACAACTCAAGCGATGTCTCACACAGAAAGAGGTGAGTAAACAAACACGTCTCACGTGAAAAGGATATAGAGAGTGCAAACGAAAACATGCCCCATGCTGGACAGATGCCAGCTTCAATTATGTTTTACGCAGGGAAGGTAGAGGGCGATATAATCATTGGGCACACCCGAGGTTTTCAACCGAGGGACTTGAGATCCTAACGCGTCTCACGTGAAAGGAGGAAAGGTGGTGTGAACAAACAGGTGCACCTGCTGTTTTTAACTGAGACAAACAATCCTAATGTGTCTCATGCGAAAACAGGAAAGGTGGTGTGAACAAATAGGAGGACCTGCTATTTTTTAACCGAGGTAAAAAATCTTAACGCATCTCACGCGAAAGGAGGAAAGGTAGTGTGAACAAACAGGCACACCTACTGTTTTTAACCGAGGTAAACAATCCTAATGCGTCTCACGCGAAAGGAGGAAATGTGGTGTGAACAAACGGGCGCACCTGTTGTTTTTAACCAAGTTAAACAATCCTAATGCGTCTTATGTGAAAGGAGGAAAGGTGGTGTGAACAAACAGGCGCACCTGCTATTTTTAACCGAGGTAAACAATCCTAACGCGTCTCACGCGAAAGGAGGAAAAGTGGACAAATCCAAATGCGTTGCACATGAGAGGAGAAAATTGGATCAACGAAAGAGCAAACAAATTCCATAAGCTGGTAAAATGAAATTATCTCATCCGAGGTAGGCCTTGGAGAATGAGGTCCACAGAGATAACTCAAATCAAGACGTAAAGTGTAAATATGAATTTGACAAAGTTTCGAACATGAATTTTAACAAACCAAACAATGCATCATAAAAGCAATCTAATCAAAAAAATCTTCAATTTTGTTTTGAAAATAGGCCTGATATATAATTCCTGAAAGAAAAACATGCAATTCGAACCATGATTCTGTGGTACGCGAAATTCGGAAACAAATAGAAATTAAAATAATAGATTATGAATGTGAAATAAATAACAAAACAACTGACTAAAATAAACGAAGCAAATTACGAAACAAAATAAAATTGGAAAAAGAAGAATAAAACTCTCTTTTTTTCTTTTTTTTGCTCTCCTTCTGTTTTCTTTTCTTCTCTCTCTCTTTTTTTTTTTTTTTTTCCAGTTCTACTCTCTTTTTTTTCTTCTTTTATTTTCATTTTCCTAAAATTAAATCAAGGCTGCCCAAATGGAGAAATAGCAAAACACATGAACCAGGTCACACTTGGGGCTGGCCGGCGTACGATGGAGCATGACCAGGCCCAAAAAGAGCTAGCCGGCTTGCGACAGCAGCTAAGGGTAGTATGGTAAAACCGCAGCCCATGACGGGTTTAAGTAAAGCCCAACCCTCCTTTCACACATACCCACACCTGAATAACCTCCCTCTCTCTCTAAGCCTCCTCTCTCTCTAGATTCTCCCTATTTTCGCAAAACCCACCAGCCCTAGTGAATTTTTTTCTTGAATCCCTTTTCCTCCTCTACGTTTTGAACCGATTAAAAAGTGATTTGGTTGACTTTTTGGGTTCTCTTGGTTTTTCTTGATTTCTCAAGTGTTTGCCCACACTTTTCCTTCTCCCTCTTTGATTTTTCCTTCTCTCTTTATTCTCTCTCTCTCTCTCTCTCTCTATTTTCTCTCTCCTAGGGTTTTGGGATTTTGGGGTTTATCGCTCAACCTCACCCATCCGCTCACTTTTCTTCACCTTTCTATTTTCCCTCTATTTTTCCTCATGGTTAGTGGTGAACTTCCCATTCTCGACCTTGTTGTTGATATTGGGGCCGTCCTAGATGGGGACATGGAGGTCAAGGACGTCGTTTCTCTCAATCCTGAGCCCGTATTGCCCCCTCTTGCTGATAGGCCTTTTCATGTGGCCACCTACCAGCTACGCACGCATGCCCTGACCCTTGGCGGCATTCTGTGATTTGAGGGTCTTATCCCTGGGATTGACGAGGACATTTTTATATGAGAGCCTACGGAGCATTTGTTCACTGATGCCTCCATGGTAAGCAATTTCTTCTCTTTGCTTGCACATATTTGAATTCCTTTTACTGTACTGTGAATACTGACAGCATTCTCGCACTACAGGTGGTAGTCAGGAGGATTAGAGGTTACAAATCTATTTCTGGCCCTAGGCACTAGTACGAGAGGTTCCCCGCAGAGGTCCACACATTGGTCGACGTGGCAGGCTTCGGGCCTTTCTGCTTAGGACTAGTGTAGATGAGGGCTAAGCCACTACTACACAGGGCCCTGGTGAAGAGATGGTGGGACACCACAGACTCGTTCCATTTTTCATCGATTGGGGAGATGACTTTGACCCTGTATGATTTTGCGATGCTTACTGGCCTGCTGGTCGGGGTTGGCAAGCTGATCCCTTTTGATCCCGATATGGCGTAGTAGAGAACTGCATAGCTTCACCTCATTGGCACGATTCCAGACGCTGCTAGTCCCCGGATGGTGAGGTACAATTGGTTCCTGGAGCATTTCTCTGCTCTTCAGCTAGCTACTCCGAAGGAGGTCGCTTAGTACACCCGCGGGTTTCTCATGTATCTCCTCAGTACTACCCTGTTTGCGAACAGTGAAAACACCGTGGAGTTGTACATCTTAGAGGCATTGGTACATCTGCCAAGGGTGGTAGAGTATGACTAGGGTGGCGCCAGCCTAGCCACCCTATACTGCTATGTGAGCTTGGCCTTCCACTGAAAGGCGGATTTACTTGGCGGTTATTGAAGAGTTTAGGAGGTACACTTCACATTTCTTTTCGATTTTGCTTTGCATTTCCTGTTTGTTTTAATTGCTTTGCTTGTCACTTGCTTTTCTTATTCTTGTAGCTGTGGGCCTACACATATTTCACTTCTCTCACTCCGATCCAGTGAGGCCGATTGAGTTGTCAGTACCTGAATCCCAGTACTACAACTCTCGATTCGAGCGGCACCGGCTTGTGGACCAAGACTTCCCTTACTTCTGCGGCTTCTTTGACACCGTCACTGCAAATAGCATAACAATACTAACCTTGATCTTTTACTATTTTCCTTGTTTCCATACTGTTGTTTAACCCTGGATACCTGACTCTTGCCTTGCATCTTCTGTTCATAGGTTGACTGGCACCCTTGGACGGGCATCCCTCAGGCATCGAGGGTGACTTACGTTGCCGCATGGGAGGCCTCCACCATGCAGATTCTGTTTGAGGGCCCTTTCGGTAGGGCATACTATTTGGGGGAGTGATTCATTCGCCAGACCCAAGGCTAGGCTGATCTTGATGTTCCACATCCTCCTCCTTCCGGCCCTTGATTGATCACTTGATGCAAGGAGAGGACGATGACAGATACCACGAGGCTGGTGAATTCATTACATTCTTATTGACCCGGGTGTGGCCCGCGTACTTCTCGAGGCTGCTTCCGCCGCTGTCGAAGATGCTTCTGCTGCAGCTCCTATTCCCAGGCTTCCTGTGGTTTCTACTGAGGCCGTGTACATGCGACCGAATGGAGTGATCGAGTAGATGTCTCTTGAGCATATTGAGGAGAAAGATCGTAGGCTAATGATTGCTCCCGGCATCGAGTATGTACACGCTTCTTTATACTTCTGTCCGTTGTGTTTTCTTATTTCTTTCCACAATGCTTTATTGCTTTATCCTGCTGTACCTTATTACTTTATTCCACTGTACATTATTACCTTTGCTCTTATTCTTAAGTCTCTTTATTGTTGCAGGTGCCCTCGGGGTATGTTAATGATCTCCTCCGGACAGTTGACCAAATACTTTTGATGGTGCGGAGGAGGCAGGCTGCTCCGGTTACTCACAATATTGAGGTACACTCAGCCCATAGTTCAATTTTGTTTACTATTTTTGCAATCTTACCCACAATTTTGTTGAGTCTATACTGATATCGGTGCTATTTTTAGCTTGAGCCGGCGCTAGTTGCACCTGCAGGACTCCTCCAACTGGGAAGAGAGGGAGACGGGGCCTAGTGAGAGGCAGAGGATGGGCCGACCGAGGGAGAGGCAGAGTGAGGCAACGCTTGCCTTCTGAGGAGTCCTTTGATAGGTACACGACCCTTGAGGATGAGGGGAATGAGTTCGACACACAGTCCAGTAGCCCCAGTGATGACAGTGACTCACCTCCTCCGCAGTCGATGAGGAAGATAGCAATGATGGATTGATTTTGTATTTTTCTTTTCTTTTCTTTTGCTTTGTAGTTAAGAATCTACTTCAAATAGACCTTTGTATTTTATTTTTGAAGACTTTTTCTTTTGTTTTGTTTTTGTAAAACAATGATCAGGGTTAGATCCTCCTGTTTATGAAAAGGCTACTTTGGATGATTTCCCTTACATTGCAGAGCATGTGATGACTGAATGGCACAACCGTTGCATGATAATCTTGTACAAGGCGTTCGAACCGTGAAAACTTGCTTTTGACTTATTCTTGAATCGGATAATAACCTACAACGAGACAAAATACAAAATACAACTCAAAAATAAGAAAAAGAAATGGAAACAATCTAAAAACACTAAACAACACTTGATGCAAACAAGACAAAACTCAAAACACAGCTCCGGTATGCCAAGGTGAGAACTTGCCTTCTCTGCAACTGCTTTAATCTGGGCAGTCATTGAGAGCCAACCCGCTCCAAATAGGTACGGTCGGTTGTAGCTCGACTTTTTGCGCTCCTTTCGAAAGACGAGAAGCCCTACAGTTCAGACTCTACCTGTGGTTCTGAATCTAATTTCACAAGTGCAATGTGAAATAGTGAAAACACAAAAAGAGTCCAAATCCGACAATTCTTTTTGGAAATTGATGTTTTGAATGAAATGCCAAAAATGGACTACTTTGCCAGATTTTAGAATCGTCACCTAAATATTTTTGGGAAATTTAGGAAACCCAAGACTCGTGCCAAAGGCCATTAGTCCGTCATCACCAAAGTTGTCTCGACTCGAGAATTTAGGTATGAGAGGGGAAGGTGTAAACACCTCATTTTTTTATAGCCCTTACGACTTGGACACCATCGCATGCAAACCCGATGATGAACGTATATGCTCGTCAAGTGCTCAAAGTCCTCAGTAGAAAGCCGTAGCTTTGAGCCTTTCAAAGCCTGCACATCTGTTGCCCTGTTTTGAACCAAACCCTGTGTTCTTCAAGCCTATAGCTTCTGGTGGCTTGTCGCCACCTTATTGGGCTGTCGGCCACTGATGTGACTTGCCGGCCATCACTGATGGTCGGCCGGCCACCAGTTTCTTTTACAAATATTTTGTGATAGTTGTGCCAACTGTTTGCACAGATGCATAAATCTGCACCCACGTGTAGGGTTGGATATCCTTGTAGGGAGTTCATGTTTTCTATATATGGGAGACCCCTTTCTCATGTTTTAGGGTTAGAAAATTTTGAGATCAAAATTTTTCCTCTCTCTCTACATTTTTTTCTCTCTCTCTCTCTCTTTAGCAAATTCCTACACTTTAGCCTACAAATCCTTAACCTTTGCCTATACACCCTTAGCCAAATCTTCTCATCTTTGAGCTGAGGTCTTTTTGAGCTTGGTTTGAGCTCTTGAAGGGTGTGTTGTCTTGGTTTTGTTGCTTGAATTTCTTCTTCTCTTCAAGAGGTATAAGGCTTTGTCCCTTTACTTGCTTTTCTACTATTGTACTTGTTGTTTTCTAACTGATTTTGGGCTGTAAAACTTCTGTATTTTTGGGCTGAAACTTAGGTTTTAAGGCCATTAAAGGTTGAGGGGTGTTCTACCCTTCTTTGTACCTTGTTTTGGAGGCCTTTGCCCTTGTGTTTCCCACAATTTTACTATTTTAAACACTATTTTTCAGAGCTTTTTCAGTAGCCAAAATCATATTTTGAAGTCCAAATTTGGAGGGGTTAGCCTTCCCTCCTTGTGTCTTGCTTACTAGCCTTGTTTGTGCCATGTTTTAGCATGTTAATCTAGATGTTTTTAGCTTTTAGGACTGTATTAGACCTATTTTAGCATTGTTTTGGGCTGTTAGTTGCATTTGAGCTTTGTTTTGCATGCTTATAGTGTAATAGTCCTCATAAGTTTGGTGTTCTAGGCCTTAGACACCATCTCCTTTGAATTGATAGCATTTATTTATGCTTTCTCACTCATTTTTAGCACTAATAATTTCTGTAACCTCCATCATTTCTTGGCTTTTTATTTTGCTTTGAAAGTGATTCAAACTACTTGTCTGTTTAAAAGCACGAGATTAAGGTGTCATGCTTAATAGTTTAATCCTTTAGGGGGTTCATTACCAATGGTATGATGTCTCTTTCATGCCTAAGACAACTCTTGGTTTAAGCCTTCTTTCTATTAGACGACTTAAACTCACCCTTTGGACTTAATTGATTAAAAAATGGCTTGTAATTTAAAATGGAGTAAAATTGAGGCTAAAAATGGTGAAAGATAATAATTTGGTTGTGTTCAATCGGACATTAATTGAACACATGGAACTTGGACCATTTCATACTTGCTAGTGATGAAATGATTCAGGTCTCCAAGGTCATCGCTTCCCATGATCTTTCATGATAAGGACGTGGTTTTTGAGAGTATCATTTTATTGCATTTATTGAACTTGCACACTTGGTTTCACAAGCCATCATGCACTGAAATTGCATCCATTGATGGTTTGTGAACCGAACTTGCTACTCCTTTGATTTTATCATGAAAATTAGGGGTGAGTTGTGCAAACAAACCCTTAAAAAACCCTGTATATGCTCTGTTTGTCCTCTGTTGTAGTAAGGAGAACTGGGCAGCAGTGGCCGACAGGCCACTTTCTATGGCCGGTAGGTGGCTGGCAACCCTTATCACTGGCCGGCCGGCCACTGATGCAAAATTCAACAGTGTGTTTCTGAGGCAGAGCAGAGTTATTCTAGAAGTGGGCAACAGTGTTAGTGTTCTATTGCGTAACAGAGGCTCTCCGGAAGCAAAACAGTGACTTTTTGGGTGGAAATCGAGCATGTGCATGAGCATCCCTCGCATTCAAAGCTTGTTTAAAGTTTAAATATTTAGATTAAATATATGTTGTAATTAATTAGTTGTAGCCAGTTAATTTTGTAAAGTGTTGTAATTAATTAGTTAGTTAACTAGTTGTTCGATTTCGTTTTGTAATTAGTTAGTTAACTAGAATAGTTAGTTGATTCATTTGTTGTAATAATTAGTTAAGTAGTTTAGCTAATTACATTTTTTTTTTTTTGTAATAATTAGCTTAATTAGCTTAGCTAGTTTATTCATTCAGACTCCCCTTCGTGAGAGCGCAATGTAATAATGTGTATGTCTTCCAACCCCATGTCTTTCTCCCTTTTATTTATTAGCTTATGATGCTTAGTTTAGGGACATCACGTTTTGTTTAGCATACTCCATGTTTACATCCACTTGTATTGCATGCACCGAGGCTCGGTTCATCATTCTAACTGCATTGTTATTACTTATACTTCTTTGAATACATGCTTAGACAACATGCTATTTCATTGATCCATATGCCATATTAGTAGCCGAGCCTACTTAAATTGCATACCGCTTGTGTTGCATTAGTCATATTGCATAGTTAGGAATCATGCATTTTTCTAACTAATTTCTTCTTTGGCTTGGAGTACTAGGTGAGCCTTTACTCGCTTTTGCATATCACATGTGTGTAATTGTGGCCATGTCTAGCATGCTTACTATGAGGCTAATTTCTTAAGTGCTATAACTGCTTGAATGCCTCTAGATGAAGGTTAATTGCTTGAATTGGAATAATTTGAGTAAATGTTCGTATGCGATCATTTTTTCAAGTGGTACATATTCGAAACAATTTTCAAAACAAACGTGACTTGAAATGTTCCAATTCTTACAAACTTAGTCTACACTTGTGTGTGCGCATCACATAGTAATGCTAGCTTAATAAAACTGGAACAAGAGCATATAATGTACATAAGATTCATATCATGATTAGTAGAGGCCGATCTCCGATCTTTGATCGGGCAAGCGGGGGTGCTCAAATGTATTCATGACCTTCCCCTCTCGTACCTAAGTTCTCGAGCTGAGACAATGTTGGTGATGACGGACACGTGGCCTTTGGCACGAGTCATGGGTTTCCTAAATTTTTCCAAAATATTTAGGTGGCGACTCTATATCTAGCAAACCAGTCCATTTTTTGGCATTTTTGATTCAAAATTGATTTTCCAAAAGATTTATCGGATTTGGACTCTTTGGTGTTTATCAATTTCACATTGCACTTGTGAGATTAGATTTAGAACTACGGGAGTCCGAACTGTAGGGCTTATTTTCGAACTTCCGAAAGGCGACGCGAAAAAGTCGGGCTATAGAAGGTCATGAATTAAGCACCCCTCTCACCCGATCAAAGATTGGCCTTTGCTAATCATGATGTGAATCTTATTTACATTATATGCTCTTGTTCCGAATTAATAGGCTAACTTATTGTGTGATGCACACAAGGTATAGACTAATTTGCAAGAATTGGAACATTTGGTTCATGTTTGTTTGCAAAATTGTTTTGAATATGTACCACTTGAAAAAGTGATCGCATATAAAACATTACTCAAATTATTCCAATTTAAGCAACTAGCCTTCATTCACAAGTATTCGAACAGTTTATCATCTAAGACTTAGCCTCGTGATGAACATGCTTTGATATGGCAACAACCACATTCATGCAATATGCTAAAGCGAAAATGTTCACCTAGTACTCCAAGGCAAGCCAAAAGAAAAGAGTTAGAAAAATACATGCTCTAACTAATGCAACATGACTAATGTAACATATGCGATATGCAATTACTAGGCTTGGCTACTAATATGGCATCTGAATCAATTTGATAGCATGCAATCTAAGCGCGTATTCAAAGAAGTATTTAACTGACAATGCAAGTTAGAATGATGCATCGAGCTCAATGCATGTAAGACAATGGATGCAAGGTATGAGAGATGCTAAACGAAATATGATGCCCTAAACTAACCGTCATAAGCAGTTAAATAAAAGGGAGAAAAACGTGGGGTTGGAAGATATACACATTATTACGACATTTGCACCCTCACGCAGGAGGATCCGAATAAACTAACTAGCTAAGCTAATTACTACTAATTACAAACAGAATGAAATAATCAACTAAACTAGCTAATTAATCATTACAACAAATTAACTAACTAATTAATTAATTACAAATCAAAACAAACTAATTAATTACATGAATACAACATGAAAGAAGTGCTAAGTTAGCTATTCTAATTACTTTGCCTCAGGAAACAAGGAATGCTCATGCATGCACGGATTTCCACCTGAAAAAGGCCACAGTTCTGCTGCCAGATGCCTCTGTTGCACAGTAGAACACTTGTACTATTTTTCACCTCAAAACCAACTCTATTCTGTTTCAAAAGTCCACTGCCTTTTTTTTTTCAAAGGTGGCCAATAGGCTAGAAGTAGTGGCCTGTCAACCGCAAATGATGGTCTGCTGTCCACAAAAGGTGGCCTGCCGGCCACTGATGCCTGGTTTTTCCTGCTACAACAGAGAGCAAATAGAGCAAGTACAGGGTATTCTCAAAGGTTGTTTGCACAACTTACCCCTCCTTATCATCAAATAGCTCAAAGGAGTAGTAAACTTAATTCACAAACCATTAATCGATGTAATTTCATTGCATGATGGCCTATGAACTAAAGGGGGCAAGTTCAATAAATGTAACAAATAAGACTCTCAAACCCCCTCCCTATCATGGATTGATCAAGGGAAGTGGTTGACAATGACTTTTGGATCGTTTACATCACTAACAAGCATGAAACAATCCAAGACTCAAGGATTTAATTAACGTCCGATTGAACCCAAACCAAGTTATTATCTTGCATCATTTTAGTTCAAGTTTTATTACTCCATTTTAATTACCTTTCCATTATTTAATTCATTAAGTCCGAAGGTGAGCTTTAAGTCCTCTAATAAAAGAAGCATCAAACCAAGAGTTGTTTTAGAAACGAGAGAAGTGTCATGCCGTTGGTAATGAACCCCCAAATGGATTAAATCATTAAGCATAAGACCTCAATCTCATGCTTTAAACAAGCAACTAGTTTGAACCAACTTTCAAAGGAAAGAAAAAGCCAAGAAAGGAGGGAGGTTGCAGAAGTAATTAGGGGTGAAAACAAGTAAGAAAAGCAAGAAATAAATGCTATCAACTCAAATAGGTTGGTGGCTAAGGCCTAAACACCAAACCTATGTGGACAACTAAACTACAAGCATACAAAACAAAGCATAAATGCAATAAACACCTAAAACAGTCCCAAAACAGTCTTAAAACATGCAAAAGAAGTGCTAAAATTAAGACAAAAAAAAAAAGCTAAAATAGTAAGCTACAACATGGAGCTATGTAAACTAGTGAACAAGACACAAGGAAGGGAGGCTAACCCCTCCAATTTTGGACTTCAAAACATGTTTTTAGCCACTGAAATAATTCTGAAATTCAGTATTTAAAAGCTCAAAAATAGATATTGTAAAGGTGGGAAACACAAGGGTAAAGGCTAGAGAAGCAAGGTGGAAAGAAAGGTGAACCACCCTTCCACCCTTTAAGGCCTTACACCACAAGTTTCAGCCCAAAAATACAGAGTTTATACACCCCAAAAATAGTAGAAAAACAGTAGGAAAAGAAGAAACCAAAGTAATGAAACAAGCAAAGCCTTATACCTCTTGAAAAGAAGAGCACTTTCAAGCAACAATTCAAGACATACACACCCTCAAGAGCTCAAAGTGGGCTCAAAAGTACCTCAACTCAAAGATGACAAGGTTTGGTTAAGAGTTTATAGGCAAAACCTCAAGAAATTTCAAGAGAGAGAGAATTGTAGAGAGAGAAAATTAATTTTTGCTCTAATTTTTCTAACCTTTAAAAATGGAAGGGGAGGAGGTCCTCTATTTATAGAAAAAAACCACACTCCCTTAGAAACATCCATTCATACACGTGTAGGTAGATGCAAACATCTGTGCAAACAGTTGGCACAGCTGGCAGAAAATATCTGCAGAACACACTTGTGGCCGACAGGCCACACACTTGGCTGGCAAGGCACAAGGGTGGCCGAAAGCCAAAAGGGATAGCCAGTAGCCCACAAAAATGGGCCTGTAGGTCCCAGGTTTTTCAGGTTTAAAAGGCTGGGGTTTTGGTGCAAAAACAAGGCACAAGGTTTGCAGGATTTTAAGGCTCAGAGCTGTGGCATTCCACTAAGGACTTTCGAGCACTTGACAAGCATATACATTCATCATTGGGTGTGCAAGTGATGGTGCCCAAGTCATAAGGGCAGTAAAAAATGGGGTGTCTACACTGGCCTCCAATAGGGTACGGCCGGCCCTAGAAGTGATGTCGGTCAATGCAGTCCAGCTGTCATGCACTGCTCATTCCCAAAGTCTATAAAAAGTGATCCCAAGCTGTTTTCTTGGTAGAACAACAAAATTTGGATGTTTTGCTCTCAAGATGGAGATTCTTCTTAACAATAGGCTCCGAGACTGGATTGCCACTTTAGATGGCTCGAAAAAGGTGAATTTTTGCGATTTCGACATAAATGCTCTTTTTCTTTTGAGCTGCACTTCGCTTTGCTTTCCATTCCTCTATGCCACAGCTCGATGCCGGAACCCGATTACACACGTATTTTGCTTTAGAGCACAAGAAATATGTCCGACGTTCGAAGAATTTCAAGCGTTAATGGAGTCCTGGCACGGCGTGGAGATCATGCCGCAACCCTGTTTTGGCCATGCCTGGGCACTTGGTCAAATGTGTGGGCTTTCCTCACATAAGGCTCGGTCCTTAGCTCATGATGGGGAGCTAGACATCCCCTGTTTAATTTATCGATTTTTCACTATTAGAGACAAGAGTGACTTTCTTTGGCAAGATTATCGCCAACATGTCCTTTGCTTATGTTTGCTTGCTCAATTCCTACTTGCCTCTAATTATGGTGGAGCCAACATCTGGTTGATCGAAGTGGCCTAATGCCTAAAAGAGGGCAAGAGTTGCATGGCTTTGACACTGGCCAAAACCTTGATGTGCCTAGATGCTTTCCATCGGCGAGAGACTACCCGGTTGGCAGGGAGTCTACTGCTTCTCCAGGTAGTGTTTCCCATCCTTCTGATTTATGATTCTCACATCACTCAACACTCAATCTCAATTTTTCTCTCAAAACTTCCTCCTTACTTTTTCCTCATCGTACACCTCTCTATTCTTTACTCTCTCTAGTTTTTTTTAATTCCTTCCCAGGTATGGTTGATGGACAAGCTAAAAGTAGTGGACCCTTGCCCCGAATATTTAGCCTGAGCTTACTTCTTTCGCCAACGGGTAATGGATTTCCTTTCAGAGGGGTTGTGGTGTGACTGGATATGCAGCCGGTCCGCAACTGACATAGTGTAGCGTTGCCCTTGGCTTGATTTGATTGAGATGAGTTACAGTATGTCCCAACAGTCAAGTGTAGAGTTAATTGGCCTTACACACTGCGTGTTCTATTTCCCTCTCCGGTTCAGACGCCAGTTTGGGCATGACCAGACCTGCCCAGATGAAGGGATGGAATATACGGCTTCATTTCCGGTTCATGCCTCGCATTTGCCCCGGTATGTTACTGCCTGGAGGACGAGAGAGGTTCTAGCCCTTGTTGTTAGCTTCAATTACACTCCGTTTGATGAGTGATTGGCTTAGCTTGAAGAGGGGACAGAGGTTGGGCCATTTTTAACTGCAGGATTTTGCACGAGTGCAAGCAGAAGACATAGAGCCACCTAACTTATCTGTGCCCCTAGTTTTACTGCTTTGATCTTTCTTTTCAAGTTTTAAGATGTAAAAGTAACTTTGATTTAAATCAGGAGTTCGGAGAAATGTACTTGTGTTGAAATCAATGTAATTAAAGTTGCGAGCACTAAACATTCTCATTTTTTGGTCTAAAACTGGTCTACGTTGTAAAAGGTAAAATTTTGAGAAAAATCAACTTTATTAAAACTTTTCAAAATAATTTTCAGAAATGATCATTGCCTGACATGCACGGATTCAGTTCTTAAGATGTACAACCCCAAATCAAAAGATCACAACCGCTTCCAATTGCATTCACCATTACTGTTTCATCTTGAAACTGACCTTCTGCCAAATAGAGGTAACCTAACCTAGCCAACAGATAATGGAAAAGATGGACCGATTAAATAAGATGAACAGGACAATTGATTTGGAGATGGTTATAGCCGAACTTCGGGATGAAGTTGCCTATGTATCCCGATGATGGGAATCAGGCCTAACGTAGTCCGGTTCAGATTCACTCGAGTATTAACACTCTCCTTTTGCGCTCTAACTTTTGCCAAAGTCGCCCTTTAGGGTTTTTGACCTTGCCAGCTCAGTTTTTCTTTAATTCAAATTTTTCATACTCTAATTTTTGCCTAGGTCGTCCTTTCGGGTTTTTGGTCTAGCGAGCCTCTCAAGGATAATATTTCTTCAACTTGTCCATATTGATCGGCTATGAAAAATCGAGGCCATCTAAATCTATGAGAATAATCGCCCTTCCTAACCAGATTGACTTGATGATATAAGGACCAGTCCAATTGGGTCTAAACTTGCCCCTAGGGTCATAGATGGGACCTCGGTTGTCTTTCAATACCATATCCTCTTCTTTGAGATTCCTGGACTTAACTTTCTTATTAAAAGCCCTAGCAATCTGGCGTTGGTAGCACTGGATGTGATATAATGCCCTCAGCCTCCTCTCATCAAACAACATCAACTCCTCAAATCTGCTGTGTTGCCAGTACGCCTCCACTATCTGACACTCGACTATAATTTGCAGCGATGACATTTCAATTTCAATTGGCAGAATGGCTTCCATCCCATACACCAGATAATAAGGGGTTGCCCCTGTGGATGTCTGAATCAACGTTCTGTAGCCCTAGAGAGCAAACGACAGTTTATCCAGCCAGTCCCTGTAGGTTTCAACCATCTTCTGCAAGATGTTCTTAACGTTCTTGTTAGCAGCCTCAACAGCTCCATTAGTCAGTGGTCTATATGTTGATGACTTGTGAAAAGCCATGTTATATTTCTCAAGTAGATCTACCACCACTTTCTTGAAGTGTGAGTCGTTATCTGATATAATCTCGTTCAGAACTCCATACTGGCAGATGATGTTATTTCTGATGAATTTAACTACATGCAACGCTTTCAACATGGCATAGGACTGAGCTTCCACCCATTTCATGAAGTAGTCAATCACCACCAGGATGAACTCATGTCCATTTGACCTCCTTGGCGAGACTACACCGATAACTTTGATTCCCCAAACTAATAAAGGCCATGGTAAAGTCATATTGTAAAGCTTTGACAGCAGAATATTCATGCGATTGGCATGGATCTGACACTTGTGGCACCGCCAAACAAAACTAATGCAATCCTCCTCCATGGTTGACTAGTAATAGCCTTGTCTGAGGATCTTCCAGGCTAGCATCACACCATTCATATGTGCCCATACTCTCCTCTGTGGATAGCCTCCATGAGACGCTTCAATTCCTCTTCCTCCACACACTGCTTGTGTTTTCCCAGATGACCTCTCTTATACAGCTTGTCCCTGTAGATGATAAATTGGGCGGCCAGACGCCGTATTCCCTGTTTTCCCCTGGTGGATACATTTCCTTTTCCAGAAAATTCCAAATATCGTAATAGCAGGGGTTCTTGTCTTGCATTTCATCTATTGCTGCAATGGTCTCATAAGCCGGCTTATACTTCTATTCGATGATGATTGGACGCATCTTCACTCCTAGTAGGATGTCTACCATAGAAGATAGAGTTGTTAATGCATCAACGAACCGGTTATTCTCCCTTAGCAAATATGTAAACATTAGCTTTTCTAACCTCGAAATTAGAATATCCAAGGCCTAATGGTAAACGTTTATTTTCTCCTTTTTGACTTTCCAGTCTCCGTTTTCTTGAGAAACAACCAAAGTCGAATCTTCGATGACGTCCAGCCTTTTTGCCCCTAGTTCTAGGGCAACTTCCAACCCAGCAATACACGCCTCGTATTCTGCTTCGCTATTGGACACTCTGAACCAGAGTTTGAAAGCTAGGGTATATGGGAATCATCTAGTGCTATCAGAAACACACCTATCCCATAACCATATTGATTAGCTGCTCCGTCAAAGTACATTATCCACGTCTCTTCTTCTATTTGCAAAATATCTTCATTCGGGAACAAATACTCTACTACTTCGTCCCCCTCTACTGAGTGGTCTGCTAGAAATTTCGCTACAGCTCTCCCTTTAACAGACTTGCGTGTAACATACTTGAGATTAAATTCAGAGAGAAGAAGCAACCAACCAGCTAGCCTACCCGCAAGCGCTGGTTTCTCAAAGAGATATTTGATTGGATCTAATCTTGAAACCAGAATTACAGAGTGAGCTAACAGGTAGTGTCTCAGCTTCCTGGTAGCCCATACCAAGGCTAGGCAAGCTTTCTCGAACGGGTCTCGTAATCTAGTATCTTCTTGCTCAAATAATAGATAGCCTTCTCTACTTTGGTTTCAGATTCCTAAGCTAGCATTCACCCCCATGGTTGAATTTGTCACAGACATGTACAAAATCAGCAGCTTCCCTGGTTCTGGTGGTGATAACACAAGCGGATTCTGTAAGTATTACTTGACCTGGTCAAAGGCAAACTGATAGTGATCGTCCCACTGGAACTTCTTTCCTTTCTTCAGGAGACCAAATAGTGGTTCACAAGTCAAGGTTAATTTTGATATAAACTGTCTTATGAATTGCACTTTGCCCAGAAAGCCGCGCACCTCCTTTTCAGTCTTTGGTGGTGGCATTTCTAAGTTGGCCTTGATTTTGGATGAATCTACTTCAATTCCCCTCTGTGTGATAAGGAAACCTAACATTTTCCCTGTTGTCACCCCAAAGGTGCACTTCTAGGGGTTCAGCCTCAGTCTATACTTTCTGATCCATTGAAAGAATTTCTACAGTGCAGTGTAGTGACCCTCTCACTCCTTAGACTTGATAATCATGTCGTGCACATACACCTCAATTTCTTTGTGAATCATGTCGTGCAAGATCGTGGTCGCAGCCCGCTACTAGGTACCCCCAACATTTTTCAGCCCAAAAGGCATGACTCGGTAGCAGTAGGTTCCCCATGACGTAGTGAACGCTGTCTTCTCTCTGCCCTCAGGTGCCATTAGAATCTAGTTATACCCAAAAAACCTGTCCATGAATGAGAGCAATGCATGCCCGCGGTGAAGTCCACCAACTCGTCAATATGTGGCAAGGGGAAATCATCCTTCGGACTAGCTTTATTCAAATCCCTGAAGTCAACACAAACTCTGATTCTACCGTCTTTCTTTGGAACTAGAACAATATTGGCCAACCATGTCGGATACTCAGATAATCAAGAACCCCGCCTTAATCTGTTTGGTGACCTCTTCCTTAATCTTTAAAGCCTAATCTGGGCGGACTCTGCGCAGTTTCTGCTTAATTGGTTGGGCCTCAGGGTCAAGAGGGATCCGGTGCTGTATAATCTTAGGATTGATTCCAGGCATGTCTTCGTAGGACCACGCAAAAACATCTTTGAAATCTTTTAATAAAGCGACTAAACGCTCGTGTTCCTCCGAAGACAACGTGGACCCGATTTGGACCAAGCAGGGATCCTCTTTAGTGCCCATATTAATTGATATGATTTCATCTATACAGGGCTTAACACGCCTCTCCTCCTTTTGGTCAACCAAAATTTTCAAAACCCGATGAATTTCTTCCTCTTCATTTAAATCAAAATTTTGAAAATCAATATCAGTACAACAAACCCAAGGCACAGAAAAGTAGGCGAAATCCACAGGATTTCCATTCAAAAAGTCTGGATCTTCGGTTACAATAGACTCAAAAGAAAAGTTGAAAGACGACCTGGACAAGACCTTGTGTAGACACCCCATTTTTGACCGACCTTAAGACTCAGACGTCATCGATTGAGCGCTTGGTGATGGTGCATGTTGTGTTCGTTTAGAGGTTTCGGAGTTTTGGCTGAGAGCCTTGCCTCCGGGTCTCTGAATTCTTTTGTGCTTCGGCTTGGTTTGTGGACCGAACTTTGTTTCTCTTCCCAGAGGGAGGGAGAGGTCTTGTAGACCATCTCTTTGTGGTCGTAGACCACTTTTCCCGCTTGGAGACTAGTTTCCGATTTTCGGAGTCTTCGGTCGCACGCCTTGGCTCGGGACCGCTTAACGTTCTTCGTTTGGCGTGGTTTTTGAACCACACCTTCTTGCCTCTGCCTAGAGGAACACTGTGGTCTGGGAGACCACTTTTGTGGTTGCATACCACTTTTGATGCTCATAGACTAGTTTTCGAGGCTTTCAGCCGCGTGCCTTGCCTCTCGATCTCTCGTCTTGCGTCCGCTTTGGTTTGTTTTTGGTACAAACCTTGTTTTCCTTGTTTGGAAGGTGGTACAAGGGTGGGAGACCACTTTTCCTTCTGCCAGCCAGTTTTCTGGTCAGATAACTGGCTTGCTTGGTCTTTGGGCCACATTTTCTGGTCGGCCATCACACCGCTAGTCTTCTTTCATGCTCTAGACCTCTCCCACCTATGGCTGACCATTGTTGCTCTGGAAGACCACTTGAAGTGGTTAGCCGACCACTTTAAGTAGCAGGCCAACCACTTCAAGTGGTCGACTGCTTTTTGGCACCTTTTTGGAGATATTTTCCTCCAGCTGGCACAGTTGGAGGGCATTAGAGCTATCCTCCATACACATGTATGGAGGGATTGGTTTGAGCCATAGCTTCTTAGAGAAGCTTTGTCTTTTGTTCTCTATAAGAGGGAGGCTCCTCCTCCCTCCTCTAGGTTCAGAAAAACTTCCTTGAGCCATACATATAATCTATATCTATACATCTTCATTTCTCTCTTGTTTTGTGCCTTAAAGTGTAGATTTGTCTCACTTTTGTACACACACACTCAAACACCTTGCTTGTGTTGCTGAGGCTTCTTGAAGTTGTTTTTGGTGTTCTTGGGGTGGCTTGAGCTTGAAAAACTTGCTGAAGTTGCAGTTATAAAGGAGGTCTTCAAGGGTGAGTCTTTAGCCCTTAAATCCCCCATTCTTGCTTAAGCTTTTAGCCCTTCTTGCATACGTTTTTAAGCTTAGCTCTTAATTGGAAAAAGTTCTGTTTTTGCATGCTTAAAATAGTGTTTAAGGTCACTTTTTCATTTGGGGTGATTTACCCCCTCTTAGGCCTTGTTAGGCCTTATTTTGAGCCATCCCTTTAGGCTCTTGTTGAAGCCTTTGCATGACCTTTCTACTGCTGAAATCTAGAGGATTTTCAGTGGTGGAAAGGTAGTTTTTGTGTCTTAAATAGGAGAGGGTCATCCCCTCTCCTTGTATTTTGTTTACTTGCTTCATATGCCTCATGTTTAAGCATCTTTGTTAAGCTTTTGTTGGCCATATCTTAGCTTGTATTTGTGGTTATTTTGTTGAGGCATACCACTATTTTTGCTTGGTTTGGTCACTCCATGCATGGTTAATACACTTGTAGTGTAAATCACACAAACTAGCTTTGTATGCTTCATGAAGTAGCATGTCCTTCTAGCTTGTTTTCTTTCCATTTCAGGATATTTTTAGTGATGTTTTGCCATGTAATGACTCTGTTTTGGTCTGGTTTGGTTGGCCCTTACATGCTCCATGCACTTGTAATGCAATTCCATGAAATAGCCTAACATGCATCATGCTTTAACATGTCTTTTTAGCATGCTTTTGGCTTAACTTGAAGAAGATTTTGTTCATATTTTACCATGTTTAAGGTCTGATTTTAGTTGTTTTGGCCATGCATGACTTGCTTTGTATAGCCTTGGTTCATTCTAGCTTGTTAGCTTTGTGCATCAAGTCCACTAGTATACATTACTTGGACTATTTTAATGATTTGGCATCATTTATAATGTGATTTCAGTCCATGTTTCATGTCCATGCATTCACATTTTTCACTCATTCAATGCGTTGCAGGGTTTGCCCCTTTATGCCTTAACATGAATCATTGCGTATGCCTTCATGCCATAGCTTGCGAGCCATCATTTCAATGTGTTTTTGGGATTATTTTGCCATGATATAACTCTAATTTTTATTGGTCGAGTCATCCCATGCTTGGTCTTAATAGGTGTAGTGTAATCCACCTTATTTGCCTTGTATGCACCATGCCTCATGCTCACCGTACTAGCTTGTTTTGGCTTCCTTCCATGCATATTTTAGACTCATCTTAATATGTTCTAGGACTGTTTTGGGTTGCCTTGGTCACATGCTTCATGTTTTGTATACTTGTAGTACAAATGCTCTTGCTTGCCTCAAGCTTTGAGCACCATTGCATGCTTCATTTGTGTTGTGTACATGATTTGGCATCACTTAACATGACATTTCAGAGCATTTATCATTGCCATGTTCCTTCCTCAATCATGCTTTAAGTGCCTTTGAGTGTTATGCATTGTCGCCTAGTTTATGCCTTAGCTTGTGTGCTTGCATGCCTAGGCCTTTGAGCCCTTATCTCAGCATGTTTAGGTCCTTATTTTGACCTACTTGAGCTCTGTCCATGCTTAGTTCATGCATTTGTGCCATGTATTGCATGCCTCATTTGTAGTCCTCTTTACTAGTTTCATGCTTTAAGGACCCTAGCATGCCATACTTGTGCTGTTTGAATGATTTGGCATCATTTCTTACCTTATTTTAGTGCACTTAGTGTTGCTACACTTTCATGTTTTTCACTCTTTAAGTGATCTTGAGAGTTGCACCTTAGTGCCTTAATTGGTGAGCCAATTGGCATGCATGCTTGTATGTGTTTTCGGTGCCTTCATTTTAGCATTATGGCCTCTATTTTGGCATGCCTGAGGTCTACCCACATTCGGTTTAAGCCTATTGAGCATTGTGTATGCCATGTCACATCGCATCGTGCATGTTATGTTGTTGTTTGCATTGCGCATGCCATGCTCTTGCTTTGCATTGTGTATGCCATGATCATATTGCATTGAGTATGCCATGTTAGTCATTGCATTGTGTATGCCATGATCATATTGCATTGAGTATGCCATGTTAGTCATGGCATTGTGTGTGCCATGTAGTTCATTCGTATTGTGTATACTAGTATGTTAATTGCATGTTTGCATGCTTGTCCCTCCCATGTTTGTATGCTTGAGTCGCATTGTGTATGCCATGTTATGTGTTGCATTGTTGTTTAGAATAGGTGTTAGTCCAAATGCGAGGAACGAGGGACGTTTCATACTTCAAGTGATGAAACGTGCTTCAATTCTCGGTCGCCGACGCTCTTGATCACACACGATAGAGTTCTAGGCTTTATGTGTTTAT
This sequence comes from Camellia granthamiana, assembly GCA_036172215.1. Taxonomy (NCBI): domain Eukaryota; kingdom Viridiplantae; phylum Streptophyta; class Magnoliopsida; order Ericales; family Theaceae; genus Camellia; species Camellia granthamiana. Next base: position 53,692,898 of record CM069915.1, on the reverse strand, counting down.
TTCTGCATTCATTTTACATTGAATTGTGCAACTTCGCCTCTCGGCCATCATGCATTGAAATGCACGATTGGTGGCCTAAGGGTCGAGAACCACACCCCCTTGAGTTCATGACATGATAGAGAGGGTGGTTGTGCACACATATCTTGCAAATACATTGCCATGCCCTTTCTTGCTCTCTGTTGCAGCAAATTGCAGTTCAGCAACAACAACTGGCCGGCCAGCCAGAAAAAATAGCTGGCCGACCACTTTTCTGGTTTTTCAACAACCAAAAGTGGTCGGCAAGTGTTTCTAGAGACCAAAAGTGATCGGCCATCCTCCCACAGGATTCCCAAGGTGAAGTTTCAGCTTTCTAGAGCTTGGTGCAAGTTTCTGAGAACAAATGAAAACAGAGGCAAATCGGGACATCGCATTGGATTTCCGAGCAAGGCGACTCGGTTTGCATGCATTCCTCTCCCTCTGAGGCTCCTGATTTACTGCTTTCCTTAGCTGCAATGCTTAGATAGCTTGTTTTTGCTTTGGTTTGTACTTTAATTAGTTAATGCGTTAGCTATTCAATTCGTTCTGTAATAATTAGTTAACTAGGATTAGTTAATTAATTTGTTGTGTAATAATTAGTTTAATTAGCTTAGATTAGCTAGTTAGCTTCTTATTTGGTCCCTCTTTCGAGAGGGCATATTGTTGTAATAAGCGTGTGTGTGTGTGATGCATGTCTTCCAACCTCCATTTCTTTCTCCCTTTTACTTAACCGTTTACGATGGTTAGTTTTAGGGCATATTTCATTTAGCATACCTTATGCTTGCATGCGTGCATCCATTCATCTGTATTGCATGCACCGGCTCGGCGCATCATACTAACTGCATTATATTTCAATTCCAATTTGAATACATATACCAAGTTGCATTTCACATGACATTCTAGAATAGCCGAGCCTATCTTGGCTACATTTTTTGCATGTGTTGCATTAGCCATCTTAACATGAACTAGGATCATGCATTGATTTCTAACTAGTTCTTTGTTTCGGCTCGGAGTACACTGTGAGTGTTTACGCTTTAGCATATTGCATGTGTGTTAATGTTGCCATGAAAGCATGCTTAACAGGAGGCTAACTGCTTAGTTGATTAACTGCCTGAATGCCTGTGGGTGAAGGTTGGATTACTTGAATTGGAACAATTCATTGAAATCCGCATTTTAGCCTACTTGCGAGTAGCAAACTTCAAACCATTTTCAAATGAATATGCAATGCTTTGTTCCAAATTAGGCGATCTAGCCTATACTTGTTTGCTGTGCGCATCACATAGTAAGATTAGCTAATTAACCGGAATAAGAACACATGTGTTTTTAAAAACAAGAAATCATGCTTAGTACAGGCCAATCTTTGATCGGGCGAGCGGGGGTGCTCATTAAATGACCTTCCCCAATCGTACCCAAGTTCTCGAGCTGAGGCAACTGTGGTGATGACGGACATGTGGCCTTAGGCACGAGTCAGGGTTTCCTAAATTCTCCCAAAATAAAATATTTAGGTGGCGACTCTGTATTTGGCAAAGCAGTCCGTGTTTGGCACTTCTTTATAAAAATCAGTTTTCCAAAACGATTTGCCGGATTTGGACTCTTTGGTGATTTATCGGTCTCACATCGCATATTGTGAGATTAGATTTAGAACCATGACATTTGAGTCTGAACTGTAGTAAGCCCAATGGACAAAACGGAATCCCGCGCCATTTTTGCGCGCGGAGCCCGGGTCGTTCGGGGCGCGTCCACACCTTGGTATCCGAGTTACTACTCCTAGAAGTACCAGACTCAAAAGAACTCGAATCTGACTCCGACTCCACAGACTTAGTGGAATCAGATTCAGACTCACTATCCAATTCAAAACTGCTGATAATGTCATTCTCAAACTTCCAGATCAGGCGTGGAGCCTCAGATGCATCTATGATAAGATTGGACAAATCCGCTGCTAGTTTATCCCTGATCATTAAGATAGTAAAACTATCCCCCAAGTTGGCGGACTCAACTCCAGTAGTAGAACTTCCCAGTAGGTTAGCCAGCGCTTTTCCCAACAACTCTTTCTCTTCAATGTCCACACTCGCGGCGCTACCTGGATCTGTATTTTTTCTTAGGTTTGCCTGCTCATCCTCCTCTTCTAACAATTGGTGTCCCAAGAAGATTTCGAACCTCGGATATCTCGTCCTTGTTTCCCTGTCAAACCAAGGCTCTAGAAATCCATAAAAGGGGAAATCTTTCCCTTGGCGGACAAAGCGTCCGTTGAGGGTTCCCTGTATTGGTTTGTGGACTAACTCATACTTCCTCCCAGTCCTCTTTGCTTTCAACCTTCCTCTCAACTCCTCCACATTTCTTTGCCAATCTGCAGTGGTAGGATTATATCCCAGCTCGAAAGCGTGGGGATTGTGACTTATTTCCTTGGTAACAGTACCTCCTTACCTGCCACTTTTGCCCAGTCCTGACCTTGGAAGATGCCCTTATTTGTTCATCATATAGATAGACTAGGCACTGACATTATTCCTATCGTCCTTCGCCATGATGGATTAGACCAACCAAGCCTTTGCCAGAGAGAAGCCGGAGAGGAACACATCCGCTTCCCCATGTATGATTTCCAACAATGGCGCGGTAGTTCCCTGGGGAGAGTAGATAGCAGAATCGCCGCATACAGTAGCAATCCCGCCCTTGAAGGGATATTTCACCAGCTTGTGAACTGTTGATGACACAGCCCTCATACGATGTAGCCAAGGCCTTCTTAGTAGTAGATTGAAAGTAGACGGAATGTCCATGACATGGAATTCCACCGCATGCTTAGACGGGCCGATTAGGATATGGCTCTTAAACGTTCTTATAACATCTCAGCTAGTGTTGTCATAAGCCCAGACGGCCTGGGTCATGGGTGTAAAGTTAGCCGGCCTCAAACTGATGGCATATGCAGTCCTTACTGAGCATACATTAATCGCCGAGCCAGTATCTATTAGCACCACCGGAATCTACTTTTGTCGGCTTTCCATGGTCACATATAAGGGTTGGTTATGGTTGGCACCCTCGGGTGGTAACTCCTTATCTGTAAAAGATATCACCAGTGTAACGTCCCCAGATGTAACCAATGACACCAATTGGTCAGCAGTGGTGTCGATGGGCAGTTTTGTTTCTTTCATGGCCTCCAACAGTGCCTGTTTGTGATCTCGATAAGCCATTAGTAACCCCTAGATTGATATGTCTGCCTGAATCTTCTTAAGCTATTTCAAGACCAGGTCTTCTTCAACATCTTTTTCTTTTTCCTTTTTAGCCTCTCTGCTGGAGGACTCTGGCTGATCCAAAGTAAGGGGTTTAAAGTACTGACCACTCCTGGTTATGTGGTTAATTTCATCAGTATACCACGAATCATCAGGGGTATCAACTTTCCACCCTTCATCTGTGTATGCGTGGCTCAAGTCATTATCTTCCCATCACTTCCCTACAGTTATGGCCAGGCTATTATCTGGTTTTACGTGAAGCATGTTTACATCATGTCCCCCGTCATCATACCACTCCTCCCCCATAACAGTTTTGGTTTCTGCATTCCAAGACTTCCTGAGTTTTCTTGGCATTCTCTTCCTGTCACTGGGCTCCCACTCAAGTTTTCCCGTATTTTGCATATCTACTGTTGTTGGCTCAGTCTCCGCTGTTTCTTTCCCTTTTCCCTACTCCAGGGCTATCTTCCTTTGGATCTCTTCTATCATTTCCCACTTGAATTGCTCCAACATTTGTTCTTTCTCAGTTAGAGGTGTAACCTTAGCCTTGCTGCTAGTATCTGTAGACTTGACTTTCTTCGCGCGGCCCCCTTTCGGAGAGGTGCGAATTGGTCTCCTATAGTTTGGACTCCTGTCACGGTTCTGAATCTAGTTTCACAAGTGTAATGTGAAACTGATAAACACCAAAGAGTCCAATCCAGCAAATCATTTTGAAAAATTAGATTTTGAATCAAATAATGCAAAAACTGGACTGGTTTGCCAGATTACAGAGTCGCCACCTACATATTTTATTTTGGCAAAATTTAGGAAACCATGACTCGTGCCAAAGGCCATGTGTCCGTCATCACCAAAGTTGCCTCGGCTCGGGAACTTGGGTACAAGAGGGAAGGTCATGAAATGAGCACCCCCACTCGCCCGATCAAAGATCGGCCTCTACTAAGCATGATATGTTCTTTTATAAACCTCATGTGTTCTTATTATGATTATTAGTCTAGCTTTATCATGTGACGCACACAAGTAAGTATAGACTAAAATCGCAAGAATTGGAACATTTCAACTCGTGTTTGTTTTCGAAAATGGTTTGAAGGTGCCACCCTCAAGTGGGCTAAAGCGTGGATTTGCCACCCTCAAGTGCGCTTAAAAAATGATTTGCCACTTCGCAAAGTGGGCTTAAAACTCACAGTCATCGAATTGTCCCAATTCAAGCAACCAAGTCTTCATCCACAGGCATTCATGCAGTTAAGCAAGTAAGCACATAGCCTCATGGCAAGCATGCTATCATGGCAACACTCACAGTCATGCATGTATGCTAAAGCATAAAAGCTTACAGTGTACTCCGAGCCAAAACAAAAGCTAGTTAGAAATATGCATGATCCTAACTATGTTAAGATGCCTAATGCAACACATGTAATAATGCAACTAAATAAGCTCGGCTATCTAAGATGGCATATGATACAATTTGATAACATGCTTTGAAACACGTATTCAAATAAGTGTATTGAAATACGATGCAGTTTGAATGATGCGCCGAGCCCGGTGCATGCAAGACAAATGAATGAATGCAAACATGCGAGCATAAGGTATGCTAATTGAAATATGATCCCTAATATAACCATCAAAAGCGGATAAATAAAATGGAGAAAGACGTGGGGTTGGAAAACATGCACACACACACGCACGCTTATTACAGCATTGTGCCCTCGCGAAGGAGGATCCGAATAAATAAGCTAACTAGCTATGCTAATTAAGCTAATTATTACAAACCAACTAATTAACTATTCTAGCTAATTAATTATTACAATACAATTGAATAACTAGCTATGCTAAGCTAATTAAAATATTACATAACAATTAAACTAATTAATTACAACACATGTATTAATTAGTTACAACTATAAAGTGGCCTTGCGGGCGAGGGAGACATGCATGCTCGGTTGGCTTCGTTCCAAAAATCCATCGCCTTGCCTTGGGATGCCTCTGTTTGCACTTTGCTTTGATCTCTGAACAATACACCAAATAACAGACTGCTTCTGCCCCAACACAGGAACATTTTGAGCAACTTTTCCACTGATGGCCGGTCGGCTACCATAAGTGGCTGTCAGCCACTACTACTGGCCGGTCGGCCACTATTTGTGGCTGTCGGCCACCACTGGTGGCCGGTCGGCCACCCTTTCCCTAGAATTCTCCTTTTTGCTGCAATGGAGAGCAAACAGAGGCAAAGCAGTGTATTCTCAAACAATATATGTACCATTACCCTGCTTATCATTTCTCAAGCTCAAATGAGTGTAATTCTTGGCTCTCAAGCCATCAATCAAACATTTTCATGCATGATGGCCAAAGAGTCAAGCTTGTACAAAGTCAATGAATGCACAAATAAGACTCTAAGTACCACCACCCTATCATGCATGATCAAGGGTGATGGCGACAAAGGAGATTGGCTCATTTCATCACTTTGAGTATGAAATGGACCAATCTACCTTGTGTTCAATATAACGTCCGATTGAACACTATGCAATGCAAACACAACATGCTTATCTCGGTCATGTTTTACTTGTCTAATTTTGTTTACACATTTCAGTATTACCAAACCATTCTTTAACCGGTTAAGTCCAATGTGAGTGTCCTCTAATGAGAGAGGGGTCAACCAAAAGATGGCTTAAAACATGAGAGAGATCATGCCTTTGGTTAGTAGAAACCCTCAAAAGAGAGTTAAAACCATTGAGCATAAGCTCTATCTCAAGCTTAAACACAACCTTAAGGTTGACCAACCCTCAAAACAAATGAGAAATGAAGAAATGAGGGAGGCTACAGAAATTTCAGTGCTGAAATGGCATGAGAAATAATACTACAATATGCAAACAACTCATGTACAACATGTTAAGAGCCAAAAACATCAACGCTAGTGAAGAGCATTACACCAGAGGCATGCAATATCAAGCTCAAATTATCAAAGCAGCTCAAAACAAAGGTAAGAAATGCCAAAACAGTGGCTAAAACATGCTCACATGTTAGCTCACAAACAAGGCTCAAAGGACAACTCTCAAAAGCAATGGAAGAGTGAGATAAGTAAGAGTGTGATAGAGATATATGCATTGAAATCACATGCTAAATGATACGACAACATGCAAGCAACACATGCACAACATGTTAGGGGCCTCAAAACACTAAGCTAGTGAGGGTATTTGCACTATAACCATGCAAGGCAAGGCTTATATGACCAAGACAGCTCAAAACAGAGCTAAATCATGCCAAATTAGTAGCTAAAACATGCTGAGATCAAGTTACAAAAAGGTAGAAAAACATGTTCACGTGCTAGGCCATCTACACTTGCAAACAAGACACAAGGAGGAGAGGCCACCCCCTCCTATTTTGGACCTCAAAACCAAGTTTTTACTACTGAAATTCCCCTGGAATTCAGTGGTTAAAAGGCCAAAAACAAGTTCTTTTAAAAGCTTGAAAAAAGGCACAAAAGGCTTCACAAGCCAAAGAGCAAAATAGGAGACAACCCCTCTAACTCAACAAGGCTTAAACCACCATTTTAAAACCTTAAAAACAGAGTTTTTTATGGTTGAAAAACCAGGTCAAAGCAGTGTAAAGAGATGGCCAAGCAATCAAATAAAACAAAGCTTTAAAGAGGTAAGCTTTATACCTTTGAAGCACAGCAACAAAACAACCAATATTCTGAGCTAAAACCAACCTTAGGAGCTCAAACAAGACCTCCAAAAACCTCGGCTCCAAGGTGAAGGTGTTTGGCTAAGGGTGCTAGTGCAAATGTGCAAAGAATTCTCACTTTCAAGCACAAAAAATATATATATATATAGAGAGAGAGAGAGAATTCTAGAGAGAGAGAAATTTTGCTCACAAAATTTTGTAACCCTCAAAATGGGGAAGAGACCCCCCATTATATAGAAAAACAAGCAAAAAGCTTGCCTTCATCCCTCCACACACGTGTATGGAGATGAGCATCAGTGATCAACAGCTGGCAAATAAATATTTGAAAAAGGAGAAAAATGGCCATCGACCATCATTAATGGCCGACCGCCCATAAATGTAGCCAACCGGCCACCAGTGTGGCCGACTTGCCACCACTGATCGCCGGCAGGCACAAGCCATGGCCGATGGACATTGGGGATGGCCGACAAGCCACCCTCTCCTCTAGATTCAAAGCAACAAGCTCTTGGTCCACAACTAAGCACAAAACAGACAAGTTGAGAGGCTCCAAGGCAAGGCGCTCAGCCGAGACCTTCAGAGACTCAAAATGAACACAAGCAAGCACAATCTTCGGGTGTTCAAACGATGACGTCCAAGTCTTGAGGACGGTCAAAAATGAGGTGTCTACAGTACCAACTCCCTCTTCTTTCCCAGTCTCTCTTGTTTGTTCCTCAACATTTGACTCCTCCTCACTTAACCACCCATTGCTTGTTTCTGGCTGGCTGGGGTCCCACCACCTAATCTGTGCACTGCCTATATCCTCTTCTTCAAAGAAATAGAGGTTGTCCAGATCCTCTTCTAATTCTACTAGGTCCTCTACTAACTCGGCCAAGTCATTAAGGCCTTGTTCAGGCCAATCGTTCTAATGTTGCCCTAGCTTATCCTCCCCAATAGCATTGATGCTATGGAAGTCTGGCAGTATGACTACTGGCTTTGGCTGATCGACGACCACAATGTATAAACTGGGGTTATACTCCTCTGTGAGTGAGGCCCCCTTATTTATAACGCGAGTATTAGATGACCCTATCTTTCGTGCATTCTCCTTGTCCTCCATCTCTGCCGCCACATACCTGGGTTGGGTTTGCAGTGTTAGGCCTATCATGCACATGTCTGTGCCTTCTGGGATAACCACCTTAGGTTTCGGTAAGTGGGATGAAGTAATATATGTGCTGGGGTGAAAGGAGTGTGGAAGTGTATGGATTTGGTTAATATTTCTGGGTGGGGGGACTTGGTTATGAGTAGGAAGTGGATTGGTGGTTACGTTCGGTTTGGCAGGTGGAGCAATGACTTTGTTGTCAGTAAGATCCTGGATCTCATGATATAAATGATAGCACAGGTCTGTGGGGTGGCCATGTTGTTGGTGAAAGAGACAGTATTGGGTCGGGTCATGTCTAAGTGGCAGTGGGTCAAGGAGAGGTCACAGATCAAGGGGCTTGAGATGCCTGCTTTCCATTAACATTTTGAAGGCGCAGGCTGGGCTCGTATGGAGAGGGGTAAAGATTCTTTGGTTTCAGGGTGGACCGACATTTTGTGAGGTTTGTGAGGCTGTTGCGGCAAAGGGATCGGCCATTTTGGCTGTTGTGAGAACAGTACTGACATCTACAGGCCGTGGAATAGTGTTATTACTAGCATTGGTACTCTTGGAGAATGGTCTTCTAGCGGGTTCACTAGTTCTGTGGATGATGCCCTTCTTGAATGCACTCTCAATTTGGACCCCCAACTCGTGTAGGGAAGCAAATGTGGATAACAGTGCCACTATCATTCTTTGTAGCATATTTGGCTCGAGGTTCTGGACCACCAATTGGACTTGCTCTCTTTCGGAAGGTCTATTTGTCATTCAGGTTGCCTTGGCTCTCCACTTGGTGACAAAATCAATAGAAGATTCTTTGGGGTTCTGGGTAGTGGCCTCCAGCACACTGATGGTTACCTCTATCTGAGTGTTATATGAGTACTGGTTAACAAACACCTCAGATGGCTCCTCTCAATTTCACTTCGTGGAATCGTCCAGTTTAGCGTACCAGATGGCCACTACATTAGATAAGGTTCTCCCGAATAACGATAGTTTTTGAGCCCGAGATAGGCCCATCACCCTTAGCACATCTGAAAATAGGCGAACATGTACAATCGGATCCCCACTCTATCGAATCTGTCGATGTGGGGCATCTTAAATTTTTTCAGTAATCTAACCGAAGCCTCAGTGTACCCGTCTTCTATATCTGGAATAGAATTGAAGCCTTGGGACTTTTTCAGTGCTTTCTCTAGCTTGGCAATTTTGATCAAGGTTGGATCAATTTCATTGATATCAAAGGGAAGGATTACCGCAGGGGGTTATGCCAGAGGCCTATAAGCTGGAGCCGGGGGAAACATTTCCTGAGGATTTGGAATTTTGGGATTTTCCACTGGTGGAGGTGGATTTGGGTTCAGCTGAGCAGTCGGGATTAGATGTACAGTTGACACAGATGCCCTAGGCGTGCATCGTAGATCAGCGATGATTTCATCCTGTGTGGCCATCCTCTAGTTCACGGTATCCATGGTTTTTTGGAAAGTTGCCATCATGGCAACAAATTCTTCCACGTTCTGTGCCATTGCTGGTCTAGGTGAGTTAGACGCTGGTGAAGTGCTTCAACGAACCAGTGTTTGCTGAGTGTTTTGTATTGGTGTTGTTGACTGTTTGTTCCGTCTTTGTTGAACAACTAGCAGGAATAAGACTAACACTGGCTGACCACTAACAAGGTCTTGAGCTTTGCAAAGCCTGCCAAAGCGAGTCTACACAACTTGGGAAATATTGGGTCTTCTGAAGCTATGATGGTAAACTACCTAGCAAAAGAAAGAAAAAACACAATAAAAAATTGGGCAGCACTTCGACCCTAATTCACGATGGTCATAACACAACTGAAAGACTGTAATTCTTACTGAACTCATTCTCAAATTGATATTCATTTGTACCACTGATATGAACCATCTTGTATAGTTGCAAAAGCACATACCAGGTAAAAGAACCAAAACACCCTTATGAGGGGAGTAGGGTTACCCTGTCCTAGATTTTTGACATGATCTAGGCTACACTATTTCAAGTAAAGGGGTTTCATAACATCCTGTATACAGGTGGCATCCTGTATACAGGTGGCATCCTGTATACAGGTGGCATCCTGTCCTAATTTGGGATAGTCATTAGAGCATACTATATGCACTAGGCCAATTGGTCCAAACGGGTACCTCAGGAAGATTACCTAATATACCTCTCACACCTAACACCGATAAGTGAAAGGAGGATTAAGCAGTACAACGGTAATCCATATCCAAGGGTTGTGTTTCCAGTGTGGCAGAGCCCATGACCGGCCAACCTTTTGGCAAGCTTTTTAGACAAGCCTCCAGCAAGCCGTTCAGGAATAACAGATGGAAAACACAGTGACTTATAGTAACAATGCAAATGCAATGCAAAGAATATATATATATATATATGTAGATAAAAAATTCACATCATGAAGTTCGAGTCAAGTTCTCTAAACTCCCCAGCAAAGTAAACAGAAATTATAGGTTGTTTTTCGTTCTCCTTTCGGATACAACTAGCCCCACAATTCGAACTTCTGTGGTTCTGAATCTAATTTCACAAGTGCAATGTGAAATAAATAAACACAAATGAGTCTAAATCCGGCAAATCTTTTAGAAAATCAATTTTGAATCAAAATGCCAAAAATGGACTGCTTTGCCAGATTACAGAGTTGCCACTTAAATGTTTTTAGGAAATTTAGCAAACCGAGACTCATGCCAAAGGCCATTAGTCCGTCACCACCAAAGATCGGCCTCTACGAATCATGATGTGATTTTCATTTACATTATATGCTCTTGTTCCGATTTTTAAATTAACAGTACTATGTGTTGCACACAAGTATAAACTAATTTGCAAAAGTTGGAACATTTGATTTCATGTTTGTTTGAAAAGTGTTTTAAATACGCGTCACTTGAAAAAATGGGCTCGTATGTACATTAATCAATTTAATCCACTTCAAGCAATTAGCCTTCATCCACCGCCATTCAAACAGATATATCACTTAAGCATTTAGCCTCATGGAATATGATTGATATGGCGACAATCACACGCATGCGATATGCTAAAGCAATAAGTGCTCACCTAGTACTCCAAGGCAAGCCAAACAAAGTAAAAAAATTAGAAAACATGCATGCTCCTAACTTATGTAAAATGACTAATGTGACACATACAATCATGCAAGAAAATAGGCTCGGCTACTACCATGGTATATGATTCCATTCAAGACATGTGATAAATCATGTATTAGTTTAAGAAAGATGAATGCGACATCAGTTAGTATGATGAGCCGAACTTTAAATGCATGCAAGACGAGTGTATGCAAACATGGGAAATGCTAAGGAAACATGAAGTTCTATGCTACCATTGTAAGCGGGTAAATAAATGGGAGAAATAAGTGGGGTTAGAAGACATACACCATCATTACATATTTTTCCCTTGTGTAAGAGGATCCAAATGTCCAAGTGTCCGAATTAATAGCTAACTATTACAACATCAAATGAATGAATTAAGCTAAACTAACTACTTATTATCTATTCGAATGAATTCTAATTTAACTGGCTATCTATCCACAAGGGTATTGTAACAATACTAACTACAACAATAATATACAAATGAAATTGCAACCATAATATTTAAAACAACCATAATTACAATAAGAATGACAATACAACAATGATAATTACAAGGATGCGAATAAGAATATTGATCCAAGCAACCATGAGGATGATCGTATGCACAATGCCTAGAAGCTGTTTTGTCTGCCCAGACTGCTCTGCCTCACCTTCAGCCACTGCCATCTATTTTTGCAAAAGGTGGCTGCTTATTACACATTAGAGGCCAGTCGGCCCCCAATGAGGCCCGGCCAAATCCCAACAAGGCCGGCAGACCCTAATTTTCATGCCAAAACCTGTTTTGTGCTCTGAGGTGAGATCAATGCAGACAGGGCCTTTGTAGGCCCTGTTTGTTCCCCTTGCTCCTGTCTGTCATGTGAAACCCAAGAGAAGAACAAATTCGCATTCGAAACCATCAATTAGCAAAAGTTGATGTCTTGATGTTCTCAACCACGTTTGGACAAAATTGATAAATGTGATGAACAATGACCACCCCTCCCTCTTATCATGAAGGCTCAAAGAGAGAAGTAGACACGCTCTAAGTCTTATCAACGTATCTTGGATAGGTGACAATTCTCAAAGCAATGGACTTGACATAATGTCCAGCCAAATGCAACTAACTCTAAACATTTTCTTTCTGTCGGTTTAGTTCATTTTATGCCGATTTTATTAGTCCTTTCCATTCTTTAATCAATTTGTCCAAAGTGATGTTTAAGTCCACTAAATGAGAGGAAATGTCAAATGAGAAGTGATCTGAGGCATGAAAGACGGACTATGCCTTGATGATGAACCTCCGAAGAGGTTAAGCTATTAAGCATAGGTCTTTTTCCCATGCTTTGAATAACCATCAATCCATTGATATGACCCTCAAACAAAAAGAAAGAAGAAAAGAGGGAGGTTGCAGACATGATCGTGTGAGATTGATATGAGACTCTTAATATGAAAACCAAGCAAAGAAAAGCTATCAACTCAAATGCCTTGATGTCTAAGGCCTAAATAAGCAAAGCCATGAGGACTTACAACATGATAGGCAAAGTATTCAAAGCATAAACCAATTAAATGAAATAAAACAAGTCTAAACAACCCTTGATATGTAAAAACCAGTGACCAAAATTTATGTTAAAGAGCACAAAAAGGTAGAAAAGAATAAGAAATCACAAGGCTAGTAAACAAGAACAAGGAGAGGTGGCCAACCCCTCCATTTTTGAGAGTTTTAAACCATGTTTTTTAGCACTTTTAACCTCTAAAAATCAGTTTGAAAGTGAAGAAAAATAGTGGTAGATCCAAGGAGATGAGCTATGAAGTAAGGTGCAAGAAAGAGGGTTAGCCCTCTCTACTTTTGGTAGCTATTCAACCCCAAGTTCCAACACTTGAAATAGACTCAAAACAACACAAAAGCACTAGAAAGAGATGGAACAATACTGAAATGAAAAGCAAAGGGAAAGGTGGCAAGTTTGTACCTCTTGAAGAGAACAAACTTTTATTGTAAACCAAACTCAATCCAAAGGCCCTCTCAAGCTTGAATGGTGATTCACAAGTCTCAACCGAGGCTCTAAGGGGCTGCCCTAAGGCTGTGTGTGGTATATAGATATAGTATAAGGATGATATAATATCTCAAAGATAGCTTGTAAAGAAAGAAGGAGCTCTTAAGGGTGATTTTGCTTCTTTGAAAATTTTCTAACCCTCAATACAATGGCTTCAGTTCATATTTATAGAATTTGAGCAAAATAGGTCACAAATATTTTCAAAAAACAACAGCTGGTCAATTCCCACCTAGAACAATGTTTCTCAACAAAGAGGGTCGGCCGGCTCTCAATGGCCACGGCTGGCTCCCAATAGGGCACGGCTAGCTCCTAATGGTCTCCCATGTTCCTCTATTCTAGGTTCTGTGTAGGGCAGTATAGGGTTCAAAAATGAATTTCTGGGGTACAAGCAGTGTAAATATATCAAGTTTGGGATTGTTTTTGAAACCTGAACGTAGATCCTTCGTTGAGACTTTGAACCACGCACAACATTACTTTTATCATCGAGCACGCAAGACAAAGCGTCGAAGTCTTGTGGGAGGTCAAAAATGGGGTGTCTACAGGAACTTCGTCCTAAGAAAGGTTGTCAGCAACAAAAAAGATCCCAAGGAGGGTATGCTTGGCCCAAACTGGGAAGGACCATACATAATCATCACAGTTGTCAGCAATGACGCATATTATCTATAAGACAGCGATGGCAAGGACTTGCCAAGACCTTAGAATACTAGCAATCTAAAGTTCTTCTATTATTAATTTTTTGAAATTTTTTTATGTAATTTAGATGCTCTTTAGCCGAAGTATTGATTAATAAAATACTAGTTTGATTTTGTTCCAAAATGTTGTTACTTAATAATTGTTGAACAGTTTTAAGTTGATGTTCCGAAGAGGAACAAGACATTTAACTTAAGACTTGTTAGAATGGAAAAGTTGAACTAAGTTAAAGAGATGTTTCAAGCAGAAACAAGATGAAACCAGCCATGACTTGGCTAATTTGTACAAAAAGCTGAGGTAAGCAGTACTCTCGGTGCACTAAGGTTAAGATTCAAGCTATTTGTCCTTAATGTGAAACTAAGTTGTAATTATATTCACATTAGGGGGCAGGAAGCATGGATGAGTTAAGTTAATGTAATACTTGTAAAAATATTCAAAAAAATTATTATGAGTTGAAACTATCCGAGATAGTTATATCCGAGATGCTATAGCACGTAACAGTTTCATCCGAGATATTGTAATCCGAGGTGGTCATAATACTTGAGATAAGGTGTTATCCTAGATGTTATACTTAGAAGAATTCATGAAGAACAAAGCACTAAAACAACAAAAGTAGACAAGGCATATGAAGATAGTATGAAAAACAGCAAACATTCAACACTTAGTCAAAACCAGACATGCATTCACAGGAAAGAAACTTGTTCCAGTACAGCAGGTGGCACTTCGGCCCCATTAAAGCGGAAAAGTGTTCAAAGAAAAATTGAAGAGAAAAATACAACTGAAAGAAGAAAAAAATTCTAAGTACTAGATGAGGAGACAATGTTCTCAATCTGCCCCACTTCGACTATTGGCGGTGTGTTGGCCTTAGTGGATAGAGTGGCAACTTTCTCAGCCTCGGCGTCGACTACTATCTTTCGATCAAGTTCTTTTAGAGGACCTTCAAGGGTTTTGTCGACTTCTAGAGTGTCGACCCTCTTTGATGGAGAATTCTTGGAGACTTCGTCTTCATCCTCACCAGTCAGGTCTAGGACCTGATCATTCAGAGTAGGAGACTTAGCTCCCGTTGTGTCAACTTCATCTTTGCTTCCCTCTTTTTCTCCTTCCTCACCCTCCTCGGACTGGGTGGGCGAAGGAGGAAAAAGTAGAGCCAGTTGCGTGAGATCCCAAAGTGAAGAATCTTCGGGAATATTAAGCTTCTCCAGCAAGGCAGCGTAGCCGAGCTGATAGCCCCTATTACAGGCCTGGCTCACTTGCTTGCAGTATTGATCTCGGACATTGGCCTGAACTTGTTCGTAGGCTTTCTCGCCGGCCTCTTTGATCTCACTGTCTTTCTTTGCCAAGGCTTCAGCCAACTATTGAATGGCCAAGTCAGCTTTTTTCTCAGCTTCCTTGGCTGAAGCCTCGGCCATCTCGGCAATTCTATTTGTAATCTTGGTCTTGTCCATATGTTTTTTTACTAGGGCCTTGGACTGGTTCAACTATTGAAGGAGGTTGGCAGCTTCTTGGGTCTTTTTTGTGAGATCCTTCTTTATCAAACCATGTTCAATCAAAAAGGAATGAGCATGTTGGACAAACTGCACAAAGGACAAAGTATTAGATAGAAATAGATGATATCAAGATAAATTTCAAAGTATGAGATGTTGGAAAGTAAAGTAAAAAACTTACTAGGATGGAATTACGCATCATCATGGCGAAATGCTCATACTCATTGTACTCACTGATGTTTGCCAAGGTGGTGGGGAGAAGAAGTGCTATGGAGAGAGTGTCAGCAACCTCGGGATGCTTCTGCACATTATGACCGACCTTCAAAGGCCGATCATTAACGATGATCTCAGGAAACCAGGAATCGTCATCAAATATCTCAAGGCTGAGGAAACGGAAGCGCTTTGGCTTTAGGGCATCGACAAAGTTGGGTGCCATCCCCTTCTTGGCTTTGGCCAGTTTAGAGATGGGGACAGTATCCTCAGGATCATTCTCTGAGGAGGAATGAGTAACGGTGACTTTGGACTTTTTCACTCTCTTTGGCTTCTTCACTATTTGAGGGGATGGAGAGGAGTGGACGATGACAATGTTGGGGAGACCGGCGAGAAGATCTTCTACGACGGTAGTTTTGCAACCCATCTCTTCGGAAGTGGCGGCAATGGTGACTTTGGTTCCAAATTTGAAGGCACGAAATGCGATGAGCGAATTTTCTAGATCTTATGCTGGCAAGTCTAAACCATAACGTTTCTTGCTTCTGGTCCTACCTACAGGAGCGTTTGAGGGACGTCGGTGGCGACGACGTTCAGAAGACGGAACATGCTGTGAAAATGCCGAGGTCGACGGCTGGCCTACTGGGTATGAAGTAGATCCTTGATCTGCCCTTGAGGAGGCAATTGGAGTCATTGTAGAAAATGGTGTCTTGCTTCTGGATAGGACGTAAGGAAGTAGAGACTCGTATATTGCAGTGTAATCCAAAAAAAGGGGGCTTTGCGGATATTAATAGGCAAGTTCAAGAGCCTTTGCAAGTTAGCTCTAAAAATGTAATACTTCTGAAAGTTCTTGTCAGGCTGAGGGAGACCTAAACAAAAAAGAAGTTAAGTAGTCAACAATGTGATGAAGTAAAATACTTAAGTAGATAATGCACAACATGTGTGTATTCTAAGGATAACTTACTTTTATGGTCTCCTAGGATGCTTTTGGGAAGTGGAAAGAGGTGGAGGTCGTCGTCTTGAGCAAACTCCTAGTTGCACGAGACAATAAGATAGTTATCTCTCGCACCCTTGTTGGAATCAGGGAGGTTGGCTATCATTTTGAAGGCTGTGGATCTCGGTTTCAGGTAATAGGTTATGCCATGTTTGGATTGAAGGATGTAGATCATGTAGCAATACTGGACATCCTGAAGGTTTATTTGGACTCTATATATGCGATTAAGTTTAGCTATGCTGTTGATTATACCGAAGGTATTGATGGTTAGTTGCGTGGGTTCAGCTTGTAGAAATGGAGCATTTCCTTAAACAAGATGTTAAAGGGGAATCTAATTCCGCCCTCTAGGATTAACACTATGGGAAAATGCATGTAATCATTCCCCAGAATCACGGAATCATTCTCACCAGTGAGTCTGATATGGACATCGACTGGGATATTGTACTATTCGCGGAAGTTCTTTATCTTAGTGGGGCTATATGCCCTCCACTTGTTCATACCCTTGACCTCGGCTAAGTGAGTTTTGTTTTGTTTTCTTTTAAGCAGTGTTTTGTGTAGATCTACGAACCATTGCGTAACCCTAGGGAGTACTGGGTTGAAGATTTCGAAAAGTTAAAGGGAATTTTGAGGCCCAATTTGTTTTAATTTCCCTAGTGTATACTGTTCTAGCAAAACCCAAATCCTAATCTAATGTGCACAAGACTAAAGGGTGTTGGTCAAGAAATTTGGAAGACATATGAATAACATAGATTTAGAAATTGAAGATTGAATAAGAAATAGAGAACTTGATACACCAGAAAATATAGATAAAGGTCAAGAACAAGAGAAGGGCAAACAAAAACATGCAAAGAATAGGTTTGAACATAGACATAGATTCAAAAAACCAAACAATTGCAAAAACTCAAGTGCGAGTGTAGACACCCCATTTTTGGCCGTGCTCAAGACTTGGATGTTCTTGCAGGAAACATCCAGCAACAAGTTTGATTGCCCGTCGAGTGCTCGACTTCGCGACGGAATGCTCCAGGTTTGCTCTTTCCAAACCCTGTTTACATTATGTCTCTTTTTTGGACCATGTGTTGGTCTTTGCTTTGTGATGTTCTTGATGGCCTGCCGGCCATCAGAGAGGGCTGCCGGCCATGGGATCTTCCCTGCCGGCCATCAAAGAGGCCCTACCGGCCACCGCTGATGGCCGGCCGGCCACCATTATTTCAACAGATATATTTTAGATATTTTTGAGCTAGCTGTTTGTAGGATAAACCATCTGCTTGCACGTGAAGGGCTGGATTGCTTTGAAGGCTCCTTGTATCTCCTATATATAGAGGTCTTCTATATGCATGCAAGGGGTTGGAAGTTTTGAGCTGAGATATTTTCCTCCCTATCTTTCTCTAGAATTCTCTCTCACTACATTTTAGCCTTGAAAGTGTGCTTTTTCTTTACTTTTGCACTAAAACACCTAGCCAAACACCTTGACCTTAGGCTTGAGGTTCTTGGAGACCTTATTGGAGCTCTTTGGAGTTGATTTTGGCTCAGAAGTTGGTAGTTTGCTTGCTGTTTTCTTGCTGTGCTACAAGGGTAAGAAACTACCCTTTTTAAGCTTTGTTCTAGTTCATTGTTTTGCCATCTTTGTATGCAACTTTGAAACTGGTCTTAGTCTCAAAAAATTTCTACTTTTAAGGCTTTAAAATGTTGGTTTGAGCCTTGTGTGGTTAGGGGGGTGGTCCCCCTCTTTTGCTCTTTGGCTTGTTAAGCCTCTTGAGCCAACACTCTAAGCTTTTGAATCACCCCTTGCTTGGCCTTTTAACCACTGAAATTCAGAGAAATTTCAGTGGTAAAAAGTTGGTTTTGAGGGTCAAAATAGGAGGGGGTGGTCCCCTCTCCCTTTGTCTTGCTTGCATGCCTTGTTGGCCTTATACTTGAGCATGCTTTTTTACTCTTTTGTGACTTAGCTCAAGCATGATTTTGTGACTTTTTGGACCTTCCATAACTCTAATTTTGGTTGGTTTGGTCATTGGTTGCTTGCATCTTATACTTGTAGTGTAATCCTACTTGTTGGCCTAACATGCTTCAAGCTTTATGCCTATCATCCTAGCTTGTGTTAGCTCTATCTCAGCATGTCTTTGTCATTGATTTAGAATTCTTAAACTCTGTTCCAAGTGGTCTTGGTCATGTATGGCTTGCCTTGTAGGGCTATAGTGTAATTGGCTTTGCTAGTCTTGTGTTTTGAGGCCCTTAGCATTGTGATGTGTGCATGATATCGTATCATTTGGCATGTAACTTCAGAGCATATACTTCCATCATACACTCATATATATCACTCTTTAAGTGCTTTTAAGAGTTGAGTCTTATGCCTCGTTTATGAGCCAATGCATGAACATCATTTTCTTGTTTTTCATGATATCTTCTCGATTCATTTTAGCCACTGTTTTGGTCTGCTATAGCTCTGTTTTGGGCTGGTTTAATCATTTGAGCATTGTACTGTATGTTTCTAGTGTTGTGTCCTTTACTAGTTTCATCATTTTAGTCCCTTAACATGTTCTGCATGCGTTGTTTATATGTTAGAGTCTTGTGTTTCATACCAAGCATAGTATGTTGTTTGCATTGCATCGTGTTCAACTGGACGTTATGTTGAACACAAGGTGGATTGGCCCACTTCATACTCAAAGTGATGAAAGTGAGCCAATCCCCTTTGTCTCCATTGCCTTTGATCACTTATGACAAGGTCGTGGTCTTAGTGTCTTGTTTGTTGTGCATTCATTGAAATGTGTGCAAGTTGGATCTTTGGCTATCATGCATTGCATGCTTAATTGATGGTTTTGGATCCAATTGTGCCTCTCCCTTGATGTTTTGAGGTGATATGGAGTGGCACAGTACATACATGCTCCTAGGGAGACCCTCATTTCCCTCTATTTTGTGCTCTGTTGCAGAATGGTGTCACAGCACACCAGTGGCCGACAGTGCCACATTAATGGCCGACACCCTTGCATTGTTGGCCACAGAGGCCCATCTTTAGCCAGCAGGTGGCCAGCAGTAGCTTCTCATGGCCGGCAGGCCACTGGTGCACTCCGCAGTTTTGTTTTGGTAAGGTTCAGAAGAAAATTCTTGAAGACATCCTGCAAACAGAGCCTCGAAAGAGCAAACCGGAGAGCTTTTCGGGATGGAATGCGAGCATGCATGTTCAACTTCTTCGAGCAGAGCTGAGTAATGTAGTTTAATGCTTACTTGTTAGTTAGCATGAATTTGTAATTTAATTAATTAATTTGTTAATTAGTTAGTTGTTATAATAATTAGTCTAATTAGCTTAATTAGATTAGTTAGCTTAGCTTAGCTTAGATTAGCTTAGCTTAGTCATTCGGACCCTCCGTCGAGAGGGCACAATGTTGTAATAAGGGTGCGTGTGTATGTGCATGTCTTCCAACCCCACTTCTTTCTCCCTTTTATTTAACCGCTTTCGATGGTTAGTTTTAGGGTCATTTTCAATTAGCATACCTTATGCTTCGCATGTTTGCATCATTCATTTGTATTGCATGCACCGAGCTTGGCGCATCATTCAAACTGCATCATATTTCAATACTTCTTTGAATACATGTATCAAATCGTCGCATTCATATACCATTTTAGATAGCTGAGCCTACTCAGTTGCATTTTTGCATGTGTTGCATTAGGCATTGTTAACATAGCTAGGATCATGCATTGATTTCTAACTAGTTTTCTATTTTGGCTCGGAGTACACTATAAGTGTTTACGCTTTAGTATATTGCATGAGTGTGAGTGTTGCCATGTTAGCATGCTTGCCATGAGGCTATTTACTTAAGTGATTAATTGCATGAATGCCTGTGGATGAAGGCTTCATTACTTGAATTGGAACAATTCATCAAATGTGAGTTTTAAGCCCACTTTGCAGAGTGGCAAAATCATGTTTTAAAGCCCACTTGAGGGTGGCAAATCCGCGCTTTAGCCTACTTGCGAGTAGCACTTTCAAACCATTTTAAAAAACAAACATGAGTTGTTTTGTTCCAATTCTCATGATTGAGTCTATACTTGTATGTTGTGCGCATCACATAGTAAAGTTAGATAATAATCAGAATAAGAACACATGGCTTGTAAAACAACATATCATGCTTAGTAGAGGCTGATCCTTTAATCGAGCGAGTGGGGGTGCTTATTTTAGGACCTTTCCCTCACGTACCCAAGTTCCCGAGCCGAGGCAACTTTGGTGATGATGGACACATGGCCTTAGGCACGAGTTAGGGTTTCCTAAATTTTCCAAAATAAAATATTTAAGTGGCGACTCTAAAATCTGGCAAAGCAATCCATGTTTGGCGCTTTTTTATTAAAATTTGATTTTCCAAAACAATTTGCCGGATTGGACTTCTTTGGTGTTTATCGGTCTCACATTGCATTTTGTGAGATTAGATTCAGAACCGTGACAGGAGTCCGAATTGTAGTAGCTAGAACCCAATTCGCGCCCTCTCCGAAAGGGGGGGCGCGCAGAGGAAGTTCGGGCGGTCTACAGCGAGTGCAGTGTGTGCGTAGCTTAGGCAATTAAAGAAGAATATATATACGAAAACGTAAGAAAACTAAAATTAAGAATAATGGAAGACTTGCAGAGTGTAACTAGGGAAACGGATGCCAGAATCTGATTCGCTGACATCAGATGGAGCGTTTGAACGGAGCAACACAGTTGACGGCTTGCCAGAGATGGCTAAACAGGAGTGTTGCAGGAAAC